>JBAMMX010000022.1:23348514-24548514 GCA_037126225.1 Dillenia turbinata
CCACAAATTAAAAACTACATCAATGATATTAGATTTTGAAAGCTTGCATGGCATATGGAGTTTTTGTAATAAGTTGGTTTGCAAAGGTTGATTTTCTTTGGGAATATTTTTCCATCTGTTTTTCATTTCTTTTTCATGAAAAGTATTAATTCATAAGAACATGTGAAACTGGGTATTTTGTAACTTCACTTGTATTTTTAGTGTTTCTTTTTTAAATATAAACCTTATTGTATCCGATACTCATGTTAAATTTGACTTATTAAATTCAGTTTATCTCTAAAAGAAGAAGCAAAACCTCTCATTTGTAATATATAAGATTTGAAACCAAAATCTTACTCATATTTAGCCATTAGATCAATTACCAACAGAGAGTTGGTAGTAGCAGGGAAAAGGCACAATTCCTTAATCAAGAGTTAGATTTAATTTTTGAGAATAGATAAACGGAGTATTGGAGGAATTCTTCCCAAAATAATGACAGTGATTTAGAATGAATTAGTCACAACATGACTTTAGATACTGATTAATCTGATTAAAAAAAAAAAAAAGATCAACTAGGCTTGGTAACAGGTATTCTAACGGTTTGAGTCCAACGAGATTGGGTTTTATGTCTAAGGCAGGAACCATTTATTGTAGGCCCCAAGAAGGACAACAAAATAAAAGGGCTGCATTTGCAGTTTAGGGTGGCAGTCTATCCAACCTATCTAGTAGGCCCAAGCAGTCAAATGTTTTTGATAGGGTTGATGGGGTTGAGTGGCACCCAAAGAATTAGATATTAACATTTTTTTTGGTTATTAACCTGAAATTATCAGGTTGACGGTTGTAAATATTAGACCGCCTATTTGGAGACAATTTAGAAAGAATTTGATACTTAGCTATTTACTAACTGACTTTATAATATCTGAAAGGCTATACAATTGGGAGATTGATGTCATAGAAAGAACTTGATACTTAGCTAGTTAAGAGTAAGATCAAGGGAGGTTTGGTAAAGACGGTGGACACACATATCTTAAAAATGCTAATTATCATAAACATTAACCAAAATATAGTGATATCATACTAATATCAATAGACATTTGCTCTAGTGAGATGAAATATTAGATCTTTTAACCAAGTCTTGAATTTGGAAACTTGAGAATGGAAAAGATTTGTGTGCATCGAGAACGGTTTTCTAATGGTGTCTGCGTATGCCTTAACCGAATTAGTCCGAGTATGAATTTAAACCGCAGTGGGACAAAAAAAGTGATATCATTCCAATATCCAGTATCATCTATTTCCATATGAATGGGCTTGGGGGCTTCTTCTTTATTAAACTATCTCAACATTATCACTAAATGTCTAAAAATACCATTAATTTTTTTTTAAATCATATTTATTATTTTGAAAATTATAGCCTCAATCCTCTTCACAATAATTTCACCGGAAAAATCCTTCAAGCCTCATTTACAATTTTGACTTTGCCTTTAGCATATAATTCTGAGAAAGATTTTTGAACTTTCTCTGCCATAGGGACTTGAGATCCCAATATTCTCCCATGGTTTCATTTGTCCCTGCTTTCATATGCAAAGCAGTGACATCCACCACAAATATTACAAGTGGATGGGCGGCACATTGACGTGTAAAATTCCCACTACCCAAACAGAACTCTCCACAACAAGCCAGTTAGCACTATGATATTGACAAATTGAAATATCTGTCACAACCATGCTTTTTGGTATACAACATTAGGACATTACCTTTCTTAAGTGTCCACCCATCCCTACATTGTATCTCTATTATAAGGTTTACTTTTTATTTTTATTTTATTTTGTTTTGTGTCTGACCAAGCATAAGAGAGTGACCAGTGGTGCATGTGATTGCGTGTTCTTATAGGTAAGACTCAAATTATTTAATGCCAGAACACCGGCCAACGAAGATAATGAACTTTAAGGTCCTCGATCGAATTCCTCACATTACTTCAAAAGAATAATTATAAGAAATAATACTATCCAATTTGTCAGGGTCCTAAACGATCATGGGACCCTCTTTCATTTTTTTCGGATTGCAAAGGAATCAAATCTGGATCGAAAAATAGGACTATTGCTATTAAATTGTCCTCTTGAAGACATAGGACCCTTTTTCATGAGAGATACTAATTAACAATGTTTTTATACAGTGGAGAGTACTCCTTGCCATGGTAAATTGATTTTGAAATATTTTATAATAATAGTTTAACACTTAACAAAATATTTTGACATAGCATGGTATTCTGCTCAGAATGGTGATAAATTAAATCAAATCAATAGAGACCATCAATCATGCAGAGCAAAACAATACATATGATTACATGAATGTAAGTAAGAAGAGAAATTAAAGATAAAAGGAACTCCAATTATAAAAAGCAAAATTAAAAAAAGATAATTTAGGCAGCGTAGAGTCAACAAGACACTATAACTTCACCTCAAAAGAGAAACCCCATGCAAGAACTCAAAACAATACCGACAACCAGACCCAACCCAAAATTCCTCCTCCTGAGGCAGCATTGTTATTATCCGACGAAGTGGGAGAAGCAGCTTTGCTGGATGAATTCGACAGTGAGGAAGCTACTGTTGATGGGGATGGCGGTGATGACGTGGAAGTCTTGTTTCCAAACAACTCCTCAGGCAACAAAACCTTGTCAACTTGATAAACAGCCACGGAAAAGTTTGATATAATGCATTGCTGATTTCTGTCTCAACAACACCAGTTGTCACATTCACTTGGTTATTTGACTAGCCATGCTGGTGAAGTTGAGCCTGAAAGCCCACCATCTTGTCCTGTTGCTTGCGCCCGAACCGGGTCGCTTACTGTTTGAAGCATTGCGAAGCTATAGTATTTGGACATGACATGGTAGAGAAATGTTCAACTTGTTGCTGAGTGGCGAGGGAATTGAGAGTTCCAGCCTTTAGGTTGTCGAAGGCGTTATCGGTTGGAGCCAACACAGTCATGCCCTCTGTGGAGCTATTGAGCTGGTTTTCAATCTGGTTCGCAACCTGAGTCTCTTCAACCAAGCGAATGAAGGTGGTGTATTGACCATTCTTGTCTAGGGAATTCCGGTCAAGTTGGCTGGGCCTGATGGTGATGTCGCAGCCGCAGTGGACTGGGCTATGGTTTGGGGGGTAGTAGGAGGAGGGCTGAGGCAATGGCTATGGAAATAAGAGTGAGTTGTTGTGAAGAAAATGCCATTTTCTTTTGTGGGGTGTGTGGTTGTGAAGAGATAGAGCGAGCTAGCTAGGGTTTTATATGGGATAAAACGGTGGGGATTGGATTCTGTTGGAATGAGCTGGCAGTAAATTTCAATTGTCCAGACAAACACACATACCAAACACCAAAAAAAAAAAAATAAATAAAATTGCCTACAATGGTTTGGTTATTGGCACTAAGCATCTTAATCTTTTATCATCCTCTATGCAGTGTCATGTTAACAAACAGCTTGATTTTCTGGTTGACCTAACCATTTGTTAATTACCTTGGCTCGTGTTCCATGTGAATGTATGTGAGATTAGAAATTAATGGCGCTTGGGTTATCAAAGTAATTTAATAGTTATTTAGAATGCCCATGATATGTCTAAATACCTTATTAAGTAGCAAATTGTAATCAAAATAGACTAAATTATGAATTGATCAAGCACAAGAAGTAAATGGGTTGTGGTGCAAGTGCTATGGACGGCTGCCTCACATAGCTTCTAAATCTGGCCTTGGCATAACGGGGCTAGATTAGTCGAGAGGGGAACTTTGGCCAGGCCAGGACTTGATCTGATCCCAACTCTCAAAAAGCTGTATAATATTTTTGAAGTTTCCTTGTGGGACAAAACTGGGTCATATCATATGTTTAATGTGGTCGTTTGTCACAGCCTGGCAAGAACATGACATATGATCAATGATGATAAACTTGACAACTTAACAACATGATTGAAGTCACATCCTCTGTTCGATTAGCTTAGTTCCAATTTTTTATATACTAATTTTCCATCAGATTAGAATCATTTTGATTTTAATTATTCATTTTCTCTTTTACTTGATCAAACCCTATACTAATAAGTCTTATATTTGTTAGGCATCAATGAAAGAATTACATTATTAAAACATTTATTATTTTATGTATACTACTAAGATTATTGTATAGGTAAATATGACCTGTGTTTCATATTGTTAAAATCTTAATTTCGGATCAAATGAAATTTATAAAAATATATTTAGAATGTTTGAGTTATGGAAATTTTATAAACATATTTATATGATTGTTTTCTTTATACATAATCGCATCTTTTCTTTTACAAAAGTGTAGTTGGTAATATATATAATTTTATGACATTATATTTTATTTAGTATCATATCTTTATTTATATTTAAATAATTCATATTATATTTTATTTCACTATTAAAGTCTTCTTAGATCTCCCTTTTCATTAGTTAATATGAGTATTTATTATAATCTCTTATCGCCTTAACTCGAATCTCTATCAATCGGCTATATATATATATCAATACCATCTTAATCTTGTTTCTCTCAATTTTTTCTTCATAGACACAACCCTAACTTTCTCCTTAATGCACTTATTTCTTATATTATCTATCCTTGTGTAACATCCTTATATTCACAGCTTTCATCTTCTTATCTTCACAACTCTTACCTTCTCCTTGTGCTTTTGGTTTGTTACACAATATTTAGATCCATATAACAAAACAAATCTAATCGTTATTCTATAAAACTTCTCTTTAAATTTTAAAGATATCTTTGATCATATAGAATACCTGATACAGTTCTCTTTTTCAGTCATCTTGCTTGTATTCTATATGATATGTCTTTATTAATCTCTCCGTCTTTCTGTAAAATTGATCCTAAATATTTAAAACTCTTATTTACGGTAATTCATCATCTCCTATTTTAACCATTATCTTACTAGCATTAGTATTTCTAAAAGTTAAATTCCATATGTTCTGTTTTTACCTTACTAAGTTTAAATCATTTCACTTCTAATATTTCCATCTAAGTTTTGAACTTAGTATTTTCTTTTTTACGTGTTTCATCCATCAAAACAATGTTATCTATAAATAATATGTACCATGGTACCATGTTTTGAATGTTTATGATGAGTTCATTTATAACTAATGTAAAAGGAGAGAAATTTGAAGCTAACCCTTGATGCAACTTTATTTTTATTGAAAACATTTTTATTAATCCAAATTGATTTCCTCACTTTTGTCACCATTTTTTTTTTGTAAATGTTCTTAATCGCCCCAATATATGCTACTTTTACATGCTTCTTTTTAAGATCCTTCATTTAATTTCCTTTGAAATTTTCTCATATATCTTTTCTAAGTCAATAAATACCATATGTAGGTCCTGCTTTTTCTCTTGAAATTTCTTAACTAATTATTTGAGGAGATGTATTGTAATACCGAAAACTTAATGTCGAATATTTTGTAAACATTTCTATAACAAAATAGAAAAATTTAGAATTTTATTGATTTTCGATTTTGGGGTTTTAATTTTACATTTTTGGTATATTTGAAATGTCAGATTACAAATTCACAGTATTTTATTTATGGTAAATTTAAAACTTCCAATGGGATGAGAAAAACAAATATATATATATATATATATATATATTATATAGTTAGTTATATATAGTTAGTTAAAAAAAAAAAAAAAAAAAAAACGAGAGAGAGAGGAGAGAGGTGCTGCCGGAGTGAAACGCAAGATCTCCCCCAAATAGAAAGATTAGGGTTAACCCACCCCTCCTTCATCTCTCCACTCTCTCGCTCTCTCGCGATCTCTCTCCGTCGCTTCCCTCTCTTGCGATCGTTCGCCACCACTCCTCTCGCGGATGCTCCACCACCGCGAGCCACCGCGGCTCTCCACCGCCGACTCGCGACCACCAGCCCATCGCGACCCACCACGGGTCGCCGCCTCTCTTTCTCGTGCCGCGCGCGACCGGCGCGGCGCCGCGCGCCTGCTCCTTCGTGCTGCGCCGCGCGACCGCGCGTTGTTCCCACGCGACCGCACCTACCTCCTGCGCGTGCCGCCGCGAGATCGCCCCCTCCCCGCACGAGACGCGCCCGGCCGCCGCGCACAGCTCCGCGCTCCGAGCCGCGATAGCTTTTTCTCTCGTGCGCGTACTTGTCGCAACCTCTGCCAGCAAAGATAGTAGGTGATCTTCGTAAACCCTAGGCCGTGACGATGCTTCATCCTCTACGCAGTAAGAGCCATTCTTTTGAACAAGAGTTTCCAGAGTCTGATTTCCTTCGTAATTTGGACTAACCGATGGAGTTCGCTTCAAATTGGAAGCTTGGTGCTTTGGACCGAAACGAATGACATAGGGAGGCTAAGTCCGTGAACTGCGAATACCTTAGGTGAGGAAATTCACCTTTTGGATAAAGTGAATGAAATTCTAGGGTGGAAAGATCTGCGTATGTTTAGAATATACGTTATATTTGATTAGAATACATTTTCTCTGACAATTTATATTGGATTATTAAAGTTAAGTATGTAATGTTACAGTAAATTAGATTGTCCGATATGGAAAGAGAATGCTCCGATGATATAATCATGTTGAGTTGATTTGAATGGAAATTGGCGTGAATTAAATTAATATTAAGGAATTCGGGAGAAAATGGGTAAAATTGAGGAATATTGTAAATTTAAAGTCAGTGATTTGAAATGATACTAGCTTGAGGAAACGAAAGTTTTGGAACGTAATTATGCAAGTTAAGGCTATTATACATAAATGGGAATTTGAAAACCCCTTTAATAGAGCTTTAATTGATCTTTTATTCGTCTTGATTGGTCTAGGTTGACCTTTGGAGACTCGAGAAGAGTCGTTATGAGTTGATTTCGAAATAGAGAGTGAATACCTCTCTAGAGGTGAGCGGACTGTTCATTGTGTTCAGTGAATAAGAAACCCGTTTTTAAAATTGCTTTAGAAATGATTTTTGAAAGATTTTACATGATTTATGTTAATTATTTGGTGATTGTGGGTCTTTCCAATCGGATTATGAAATATGAATGCATCCATTGTGTTTATAAATGCTTTTGTGCCATGTGATATTTGATATTGATTGATGAACTGATTTGGCATGAAATTATGGATTGTTTGTGGAAATCATGGCACATTGTTGAAAAATGGATTGATTGTGAAACGAAGGGTGTCAGAGATGGCTATAGTCATATACCTACCACGGAGCGACCCGACGGGGTGACGTGGTTTGAGGTTTAGATGTGCGGGGGAGTAGACGTCCCTCCTCTCAGCAAAAGTCGTGCTATATCCGGTGCACCTCGGTGAGGGACGCAGCCAACGCCAAGGAAGGGGGTTTGTTTTGAGATATTCGATAGCAAAACCCTTGGGGATTTTCGTCGGGTTTGGCCGCCCGAGACGAAATATATTTCGATGGAACCCCCGGATTTTTACGAAAAGATGATTGATATGGATGCATATTTATGAAATGTGATTTATTGAAATGATTTTGTGTATATGAAATGATTTATGAGATATGCTTTGATCGCCCCACATTCACACCTTATTTATTAGCACAAATGCACCATTGCACTCCACTCACCGAGTATACCCTTATACTCACCCCTCACTCCCCCCCATTTTTCAGAGGAGACTTAGTTGGGAGCCTACTCGACTGGAGCTTGCGAAGTATTTTTGCAACCGTATAGGTATTTGTGCATGTGGCTACTTTTGGGGATTGATAGCTTGTAAATCATGGAAAGGGAAGTCCATTAATTTCAGCCTGTATGGATTTTATTGATACCGGCCGAGTTGTCGGTAAGTATTGATAAAATCCGTCGATTTTTGATTTGTTTTTATTTCTTTTGATTTTCTAGTTTTGGAAAACTTTATATTTGTACCGGGACATTTGGACTTAAATCTTAATTTCAATGCTTTTTCTTTGATTTTGTGAAGTTCTCAGTACAACTCATATCGTTAGGATTTTATCGACATCTGCCCTGTTTTCCTCGGGTAAGTGTTGGTAAAATCACGGCTATGTTTTGGAACTTCTTGTTTGTTAAATGCTTTCGTAGTGGCCAAGATGGTCACATTGCATGCGTGCATGTACAGTTCCCGCTCCCCGTTGTGTGTTGCCGTGTAATCGTGCATGTACAGTTCCCACTCCCCGATGTGTGCTAATGTATGATTGCATGTACAGATCCCACTCCCGATGTGTGTCAATGTGTGTGTCAGACATCCTTGATGAGCCGATGGGCCTTGCATGTGTATTGATTTTGAAATTTCTTGTTTTTTTAAAGAATTTTATGAGTTTGATGATTTATTGTGAATGTGATAGTTTCTGCGGAGTCCTCGGTACATGGGGAGGTTTTACCCATGTACCGAGACGACGCTGCGTTGTCGCGTGGTCGATCCGAGGATCGAGGGCGGATGCCTTATTGGTATCGTAGCTTAGGTTCACGATTTTAAAAGTTTGATGGTTTTGAAATGTTTTGAAATGTTTCCAAATGTCCCAAAAGTTTTCTAAAGACTTTAAAATGTTTTGTTTAGTTTGGAAAAAGGTTTACATCTTTTAAAAAAGGTATTCGGAAAATGTACTTAACTTTCCATGGTTTTCCTAGAAGTTAGGGAATGCTTATTTTTGGGGTTAAGCACTTGGATGAGTTCATATTTTACATTGCTAAGTTCCGAACCTCTTTGTAGAACTTTATTTTTGGATGATGAATAAGGAACCCCAAATGAAATATTTTGTGACTCAAGACCTCGTGGCTTGTTTGGTCAAATATTGGGGACCTTAGTATTGGTTTTGGCCTCTGACTTATATCTTGATATTAGAAGTTTGGTGTATATGTATAATTGAGGAGCCTTCTTAAACTCATAGAGGTGTATATCATGTATTCAATGAAGAATTTTAGAGAAATCAACTATAAGTTCGCCCCTACATTGTCTTTAGATTTGCACGAGTTAGTGGACTAATCACTAAATAGGACTTTAGTGTGGTAAGATTTTCTTTGAAAAACTAAATGGGGTTAGAGATACTAATAGTATGACTAGCATGACTCTTTGATTTGGGATGACGGGTCAGAAGACATTCTCTTGTGTAAGAGTGAAGTAATTTGGGCTATGTGAGAAGACAGAATCAGAAGGCCTTGCATTGCTTATTTTCTTTGCTTTAAACAACCGGGAGTCTTAACTCCCTAATTTTAAGTATGACCTTCGCATTTGAAATGCTTCTCATCATTTCCCATCCATTCGAAATTTTTATTACATCACTTCAATCCGATTTGCTTTCAAGTTTAAGAAACATATGGCTATCTCACAAGGAACTTAAAGAATGGTTAGATGGTAGAGCAATTTTGTGATATAAAGTTTTAGAGATTCCGATAAACAAATGAGGATGTTGATCTTTAAACTGGATATTTGTGGTGGAAAAGAACTTTGTGTAGATTTCTTCCTAAGAAAATGTCCTAAATTTAACATGCTTGGTTCTCATCCCAATAAGCTTTCTACGCAAGTGTCACATCCTAATTTTGATAGACTGTGAATGTTATTCCATACTTCTCAAGCATATGCTCCAACATTCTTCTTTAAGCTAGGGATTATAATAGAGGTTTTACCATTGAGTTACTAACGGTGGGAGGCAAAGGAATGGTTTCACCTTGACGCTTTTATCAGAAGTGTGAATTTTTATTCTTTTTGTTTTCCGATAATGCTAATAGGTTCACAGATGATTATTATTGCTAGTTATTATGACATTTGATCGTGACCAAATGCCAATTTTCCGACTCCTTGTAGATTCGAATGGTCTTCGCCCGCGGAGAGGAAAACACCTGTAAAACCGTCGAAAGGTGTTCCATGGAGAGACTCCGACACTCAAGTCAAGAAAGAGCTGTTTCTAATGAAAGAATAGACTGAGATTTTGAGGGAGTGATTCCCTGTGATTGGTGTGCCAATGTGTTTTGTCCCGAGAGCGTACCTACCTTAGAGAATTTTGAGAGATCTTATATTTTTCGTAGTCGTGCACCGCTGGAGGCTTCAACCCTACCTTCCTTATCTAAGTTGATCCGATAATCTTGCGAACTCAATATTCTGCGTTGGTTGCGATTTTCATCATTTGGGAAATTTTCATCTTTGAGAGGAATACTTTTCTTGGCCGAAAGATCCCGTTAAATACCGCCCGAAATAGGAAACTAGAGTTATTAAGATATTCCGACATTCCTTTGAATCGTTAGAAATGTTGGCCATCAACTGGCCCCGACTATTGAGGAGTTTTCAGGACTTATTCTGCTGACGCTTAATTGCCCGATCGGGCTATCACCCTTGCTTGGTATACTACGTTCAATTGGTGGGGCAACCGAGACCCTATCGTCGAAAGATCCGGGTGGTTAAGACCATTCGGTAGATTATCGTGACACATTGTGAATCGTTGGACATCGGCCGTTAGATGCTCTTTATGGGCTTTTCAAAGATTGACCCTTCCAATTGGGTCTTGAGCCATATCCTATCATTTGCCCCCGACTTATGGTATTCTTGGAAAAAGAAGCGCCATGAGTAATAACTCTTGAAAAGAAAAAAAGGAGGGAACCTTTCTTGACGTGGTTTTTGTTGATTCGATTTTCGTGAATCGTCTTTTGTACACTTTATAAGGGTTCAAGCTTATCAAAGGATTGTATACTCCATCGCTATAATTGCTTCTTCTAACTCTTATCTGAAGAACCTCATTTCACAAAGAAAATTTCAAAAGATTCTTTCTCATCACAAAGTGTGGATAGGATTCAGAGCACCATGACCGAAGAGGAATTGAGAGAAGCTCAAATGAAAATGTCGCTAGGAAGCAACTTCGAGTTTGTATTGCCAGTGAGAGGGGCATGGCAAGTCATGCTCCCCGAAAATTGTGTCCCAATGTATAAGCAATGTGTAAAGTATGACTTAAAGATCCCATACACGGGCTTGCTGGTAGAGGTTCTGAGGTATTAGAACATTCATCCCTCGTTGCTAATCCCGACCGCTTGGCGTTTTGTGATTGTCCTAATTTCCCTGCTAAGGTTTTTCCGCGTCCGCTTGGACCCGTAAATTTTGGGTGCCATCTTTTCTTTGGGGCGAAACAGTTACAAGGGTTCTACTCGTGGTTGGTATAAATTCCAAACTTATAGGGAGTCTCGCTGGAAGTTCTTTTATAGTGAAAATCAAGATAAAAATTCGATGCGAAATTTTTCTATGTGAGGTTTCGAACAAAGATATCCTTCCATCGCCCCTATGCCAATCAAGTATCTTTCTTAAACATGAAGACCCCGATATCCTTCGTCATTCTCGCTTACGGCTATTGCTCACCATTGTGAGGCTCATTATCGGAGTTTTTGGGTAGATTCTTTGGTAAAGGATGAAATGTTGTCGTTGTCCGTCCTTGCCAAGTGGACCAGAAAGGCGATCACAAAACCTCTCTTACTAGAATGACAGAAATGGAGTGGGTCGACACCGTGTTAGTTATAGATGCCCACCTTTTTAACGAGATTTCTACCGAATGGGAAGTGCGATCGCATATGAAGAGAGAGGAGTCTGATACTTCTCCCAAGTCCTAGCAGAAAAAGTCTAAGGTTCAAGCTCGACCCTGATGTTAGAGAGGAAAAGGCATCTGAACTGGAAAGCATGAGCCTTCCCAAGGGCATTCTAAAACAAGGGAACCCAAACGATCGATTATTCGAGGGCCTTTGACACGCCCATTGGGATTGAAGAGGGAGGTGCTCCCAAAGAGGGACTCCTTGAGATGACTATAAGTGCTCCGATTTAGGATTCACAAAGGCGGGAGAAGCCTCCAGTGACACAGATCCCTGTTTTCATCTCCAGGAGAAGTGTCAAAACAAATTTCCCGAGAATCCCAGGTGCCTCTTGGAAGATATAGCAGAGACTATCCGTCCCACCGCCTATTCCAACTTGAGTCCGTTAGTGGAGAGGGACGTAACTTTGAAGAAGGATCGCTGGTAGTCTCTTGGGGGCTATAATTTTAATTTTACTGATCCGCAGGCGGCATTGCAACTTGTTGAGCGGTTTAAGTTTCCTCCGAAGCTCGCTCTCCAAACGATGCTTCTAGATTGCATCGACAAATTTATTCATTCTTTTGCCTTACAGTAAGCATTCTCCTTGTGAGAGTTAAACTCGATTTTGTCATCTCATGATTCTCGACCGACGATTCTTTTTCCATACCCTACCGACCGAACTTCATAGGAAACGGAGGAGAGAGCGCGATGACCAATTTATCCGAATGGGAGACCAAGTGTTGGTGCTACAGAGTGCTCTGGAGAACCAAAGGAAGTGCATTGCAGAAGAGAAAAATAAAGAACTTGAGTGTCTTCAGGAAGATCTTGTTTTGGCCCATGTTTATTGTGAAGAATTGGAAATGAAGGTACGCATTCGAGGAGCGCGATTGAAAGCTATTGAAACATTAGCTCGTTTCCAGGAGGAATCCCTTTGAAGGCTGAACAAGAAATGGCTGATCTCAAGGTGTCTGCTGTCAGAGACATTGTTAACCTCCAACTTTCTCAAGGCAGTTGCTCGAACTCGTCAAGTGCACCGAAGAAATTTTTTGACAAGTCGGTCAAGACGAGGCTCTACCCTCGCCAGAGGGATTAGCGGATCCGGACTTCGCCCCTCGCCGCCCAATTGCTCCCTCTGCTCCCTTGTGATTTTGTGAATAAATTTTTACTTCATAGCTCATTGAAATGTAATGATTTTCGAGAAACTTTTGAATGTTTTATCCTGTTACTCAGGTGAGGTCGTTGAGTTTTACCCTCTTGATGAGTGTCTCGATTGGTTGAACCTGGTCGTCCGATGGCCGATTATTTGATTGAGAACCTCTAAGGTTAGGGTTACTTTCACCCGTTCGGGGAGATTGATCCCGACATATTAGATCAAGACGTCTGAGTGACTGAGGCACGTCGATATGTTAGAAACCATAGGAGTTAGGGGCCGTGTTCGCCCGCTCGGAGAGTTTCATCCCATCTTAACGATACATCCGCTCGGAAGAGTCTAGGCGACCGAGACCCGCCTGCCGATAAAGGTTTTAGTAGTTAGGGCCATGTCTACCCGCTCGGGGAGTTTTCATCTCATCTTAACGACACATCTCTCGGGAAGTTAGGGCCGTGTCCGCCCGTCGGAGAGTTTCATCCCAACTTAACTACAAATTCAAGGCCGTGTTCACTGCTCGGGGAGTTTCATCCCAATTTAATGACACATCTCGTCGAAAAGGTCGGCGGCTGAGGCCCGATGGCCTATTAAAGGCTTTAGAAGTTAGGGTCGTGTCTGTCCATTCGGGAAGTTTTCATCCCATCTTGACGACACATTTGTTCTAAGAGTCTCGGGCGATTGAGGTCCGTCGACCGATTAAAGGCTTTAGAAGTTAAGGCCGTGACCGCCTGCTTTGAGAGTTTTCATCCCATCCGAACCACACATCTGCTCGGAAGTTAGGGTCATGTCTCACCGCTCGAGAGTTTCATCCCAACTTAACGACATATCTGCTCGTAGTTAGGGTCGTGTCTACTGCTCGGGAGTTTCATCATAACTTAACAACACATTCATTCGAAAGGGTCCGGACTACCGAGACCCGACGGTAGATTAGGAGGGGTGCTCTTCTCCGCGAATTATTAAGAATCCCATGCCATGTGTTATCAATGAATAATAAGAGAAAAATCAAAACCCTTATCAAGGAAAAAGCACAGAAAATTCGGCATAGGCCTGACAAATACTAGTGGGTACATAAGGCTCGTGCCAACCTGCCTTCACCATGGATTTGGAGGATCATCCTCCTTAGTTCATTGTGAGGTGGCCTAGGATCTGGCCCATTGGGTAGTTCGTTCACTGATGAACTTCTGTAGTTTACCACTGCAAACCAAGAATTCCAAAGCATTTTGCACTCGTAGGTTGTGTGGCCGTTGTCCTGATGGAAATGACAAAGATTTAGACTTTTTTTTGGATCTTCCTCTGTGGGACGAGAGGACCACCTGACGTATGATTTATTTTTTATCTGATGTAAAACCCGACTTGGGGTATCGTTCAATAGAGTGTAGACGCTGAACATTCACGAGGGCGTAACTCCCTGGTTTGTTTCTCTTCGGAGAGGGTTGACGAGGGATCGACTGCATTCCTTTCTACTGGGTCGGTTTTCTTGTTGGTTGAACACCTTTGCTTCTTCTGCCGCGATATATTTCTCCGCTCGGGAGTAAAATTCTTGGATGGTCACTAGGGGCTTTTTTGTAATAGAGACTTTCATGTCGGAAGAGCGTAAGCCCATTAAAAAGGCAGCTAGTGCGATGTTATAATCTAAAGCAGGGACTTTCAGCATTTCCATTTTAAATCTTTCCATGAAATCTCTCAGAGACTCTTCCTCCATTGTTACAACGATAGCAGAGAAGTGGACTTCCGCTTGGCCCCCCGGCTTATTATGAAATGAGTCTCGAATCGTTGTCGAGTTGGATTAAACTCTTGGATACCGAATGCTGGAAGAGAATTAAACCATGTCAGGGCATTTCCCTTTAGAGTGGTGGGGAAGTGCTTACACATCGCTGCGTTCGATAAATCTCGGGAAATCATAATTGTTATGAAGCGGGTAGTATGGTCGCGGGGATCGGTTGTTCCATCATATCGCTCCATGGGAGGTAATAGGATATCTTTCAAAGACGCCCCGAGGATATCTTAGAATCAAGGAGTGATTCACCTGAAGGACGTAGAGGTTCTTCCCTGTCCCTAACACCCTTCTTCTTTAGTTCGGCAGCCACGAGTTGATCGACTTGCCTTTTCAAGTCTTCCTTGATCACGCCGAGCGCTTGCCGATACGGGGATTAGCAGAAGTTCTTGTCTTGGAGGTCGCTTGTACCCGTACTTGGCGGTGGACGAGTGGCCATCCGACTCGAGGTCTTGACCGAGCTCCTCTAACTCTTTACCCATTCTTTGGAGTCTTGACTCGGCCTCTTCCAATAGGGGCTGATTAACCTGCCCGTGCCCCGAGGCCATGGCCGGTTGCTTCGGTGCTACGGGTCGTAGAATCGGCTCCGAACAGACGGCCGGGGAGAAAACATATGATCATGGTTCGAATGGTGGGATGCCGGAGGGGCTATAGGTGTGGTGGGTATGGGGACATACCCCTCCGTAATGGGGGCAGCCTTTGAGGATGCCCGGTTCTCGGAGGCATGGTTGTTCCAATAACAAAAGTTGCTCTAGTTTGTTTCCCACTAACGATGTCAATCATGGAGGTGGGTTATAGCTCCACGTATATCGGTTCCTTGTAGACTTGAACGATCTCCATCAATGGAGAGGAAAACACTTGTAAAAATCGCCTGAGAGTACTATGACGAGAAAACTCTGACGCTCATGTTAGTAAAGAGCGGTTTTCGAATGAAAGAACAGACTGAGATTTTGAAGGAGTGATTCCCTGTGATTGGTGTGCCCAATGTGTTTTGTCCCGAGAGCGTACCTGGCTTAGAGGGTTTTGAGAGATCTTATACCTTTCAGAGTCGTGCACCGCTTGGGGGTTTTAACCCTATCTTCCTTATCGAGGCCGATCCCAAAATCTCGAGAACTCAATATTCTGCATTGGTTGCGATTCTCATCATTTGAGAAATTTTCATCTTTGAGAGGGATACTTTCCTTGACTGAAAGATTCCAGGAATACCGCTCTGAAATAGGAAACTAGAGTTATTAGGATATTCTGACATTCCCTTAGAATCGTTAGAGATATTGGCTATCGATCTGTCACTCGACCGCTGAGGAGTCTTCATGACTTATTCAAGCTGATGCTTGATTGCCCGATCGGAGTTATCACCCTTGCTTGGTTGGGCGACTGAGACTCTGTCGTTCAGAAGATTTGGTCAGTTAAAACCCTTCAATAGGTTATCGTGACGATCGCGAATCGTTGGTCATCGGTCAGTAGACACTCTTTATAGGCTTTTCAACGATTGACCCTTCCAATTGGACCTTGAGCCATATCCCATCAAATTTAATGTAGTGACAACCGTTATTGTGAATGAAGATGAGTGTGGACACTGCTCCAGAGTTGCTGAAGTTTGGGCTCACAAGTGATGATTTTTACAATGCTGTCAACATGTTTGGAACCCAACCTTATAAATTTGATATTTTTTTCACTCTTCCTCCTTATATAAAAAACAATATATGATTAACCTTTTGTATTCTTGACTAATCATTAGAGTACTAGTAGTAGTTCATGATAATGAACTATACTTATGAATTGTGTATTCCTTTTGCTACAAAGTTACTTCACAATTTCCTGATTTGTTTATATTTCACAATATTGTGAAATGTTGGTTTGTTTATGTTTCATAAGTAGATGGAAGATAATACTTTAAGGTTTAAAAATGCTCACTCATTATTTATGAGTTTGGCATTATTATTTGTGGGTACTATTACCAGTTGTATTTAACTTTTACGAAGTGTTATGATAACTTGTTTATCATGATAAAATTTGTTGTTTTTAATGTATGTATTTTTCTTTCAACATTTGATATAATAAACTCACAAAAAATCCAGACTAACAGTTCGGTTGGTAGAAATAAAAGCACTCTTCTTAAAACCCGAAGCATTCCACCATGAGTTAAAATAGTTACAACCAGAGGCTATGTTTCTAACCATGGAAAGAACACTGATGATAGTTATAGGACTCTTTACCAATGCTAGTTGGTTTAGCGTGAAGGGCGTTGAACCCCATAATCATGCATGGGTTTGACCTATTATGGAAACGGAGGCGACTCGTTGGGAGATTTCTCTTCCAAAAAGGGTCCGATAACATGTCGATCCATATAGCAAACCCCAAATACTAGATGATCGGGGAAAAAATTATAGGGACTCTTTTTAGTGTAGCACTTCAAGTGAGCACTTGCGAGTGCTTTTATGGGATTTTTGTTTTCCTTTTACTATGAATAAAATTATTTCTTTTGTAATAGATATATGTATATATATTACCGTGGTAAAAAATTTTATCAAAATTATATCCATACTAGGAGGAGAACATTGTATGCTACGCGGTGTAGAGCTTGAAGTTTGGGAGGAAAAGTATGGTGATCGCACCTATGGAAAAATTGAATGAATGATTAGTTACTGTTACATTAGGATTTGGATTTAAATTGTAATGAAAATTAATTTGGATTGTGATAAAAATTAATTTGGGTTGAAATGTGAGGTGATATTAGGCTTACAATGGGGTTATTGAACCATGAGATTGTTAGTGGAGAAAGAAGGAAGGAAGGAGTCGTGGTTTGTCGAAGGAGTTATGCTTGGTACAGTAAGTATTTTAGTTAATTAAAGTTGTTTTTACTTGACAAAAGCTTATTTATTTGTACCGCGGAGTTTATTTATGTGGACTAAAAACTTTTTTTGACTAAGGAAGTTTATAGTGGATGAAACGGTTTGTCTTGAAGTATTTTTTTCTGTTGATCACAAAATATAATAAAAAATATAAATAAAAAATAAATTGAGTCATTGCAAGAAAATCATTTAAGGTTAAATAGTAAATAAGAGTTTATGTAGGAGTGAAGGTGTTGTGTACCGGGGAGATTTCATGTATCGAGAATCGGGAAGATTTTTATTGCGAAATTTTCACATTCTTAGTTTTTTTACCGGGGGAGCTTTTGCAGTATCCACTTGTTTTTTACCGGGGAGTTTTGAGAGAAGAAAGTGTTTTTTTACCGGGGAATTTTGAGAAAGAAAGGTATACTGGTTATCGGGGAGTTTTGTACCGAGAAACTTTTACCATGGAGCTTTTTACTAGGGAGCTTTGAGAGGGAAATATGTTATGTACCAGGAAGTTTTCATGTATCGGGGACCGGAGAGTTTTTTATTGCGAGCTTTCATATTCTTAGTTTTTCTATCGGGGAGCTTTGTATTGGAAAGTTTTTTATCAGGAAACGTTTTACCGAGGAACTTTGATAGAGAAAGGTGTTGTGTACGAGGGAGCTTTCATGTTCCAGGGACTGGAGAGTTTTTTACTGTAAAGTTTTCACGTTCTTAGTTTTTTTACCGGGGAGTTTTTAAGGGACCCAGTTGTTTTTTCCGAGGAGTTTTGAAAGAAGAAAGTGTTTTTTTATCAATGAGTTTTGAGTGAGAAAGGTGTACCGGGAAATTTTTTACCAAGGAGGTTTTACTTTCTTAGTTTTTTACCAGGGAGTTTTGAAAGAGGAAAGTGTTGTATACCAGGAAGATTTCATGTACCGAATTCCTTTGCACATGACGGACAAAAAAAAATTCCAAAACAGAAAATCTTCAATATGCTCCTTTGATTTTTCAATTGATAGCTATACCAAATGTGCATAGGAATAGGACCCAATCTCGAAGAATCCTCCACCTCTAGTGATTCATTCCTTTCTCAACAAATGGAGGAGACACAGATGAAGATGCGTTGGAACACCGATGGACAAGCGATGCACACCAAGCCCCCTGCATGGCAAAATCATTGTTGGTTTTGTTAGGTAAAAAACATTCGTCGAAATTTTTTTTCCTTTTTCCTACAATTAAATGTTTATCACATTTCATTTCTCTTTTTTATAATCTGCAGGTTGTAGTTTCCTGTTGAAGTCCTTTTTTTTCCTTTTGGGTATTCTGAAAATCTCTCAATTTGCCAATTTAATTTTGGTTTTTTTTTTTTTGTACTTAATTCAATTTTGGTCTTTATACAATTTTCCTCAACAAGGATTTCAAATTAGCAACCACTGTACAGAAACCATACAATGGACAATCAGATGAGTGAATCCTTGAGTTTTCTTACAGGATAAAAAAAAAACATAGTTGGCAGCTAGTAATGATGGCCAATACAGCCAACCCAAGTTACTGGTTGAACTGGAGGGTCTTGCTTTATGCAATATGGGTTTTGGTTTCTATGGCTTTGGCAGCAATTTGTATATTGAAAAATGAAGGAAACCGCGGTTCAAGACCTCAAAACAGTGAGAATGAGAAAGAGGAAAGCTTTTTGTATGAGGATGAAAGTTGGAGACCATGTTTGAAAGAAATTCATCCAGCTTGGTTGCTAGCTTTTTGAGTAATATGTTTCTTCGTGCTTCTGGTATTGCTTATTGTTATCGTAGTTGCAGATGGTGTCCGCATATTCTGCTACTACACACAGTAAGTTTCATTTCACTTAGGCTAATCTTCTTTTGAGTTCTAAGTTTCGTAATAATGCTCTCTGATATGATCTCAAATATATCAGTTGAACTGACATACATAAAAAGAGCCAAATTTGCTTCTATGAAAGATGGATTGGATCATTAGTTTTGAATTTATAAGTGTAGGAGTTCTAAATATGTGTCTAATCATAAGAAAAGCTTAAGGCTAGTTTTAGTAGACATTCCAAATGATGATTGATGTTTCTTTGTGATTGTTTTGTTATTGAATAGATGGACCTTTGTATTGGTCACTATTTACTTTGGGATATGCCCTAACCTTCTCTCTTTTATTGTGTTGCTTTTGATTATATGTTTCTTTTTGTTCCCTTTTTTTTTTTTTTTTTTTTTTTCTTGTCTTTGATTTTCACCTATACTTGCAGCTTGGATCTCTACTCTTAATACACGGTTGTTACCAGTATCATAATAGAGTTCGCGGTAACAGAGTTACTCATGGCAAGTTGGATACAGAGCGAGGCACTTACACAAATGAAGCAAGTAGAGAAAATTCCAATACATTTAAAATGACAAAAAACTTATCGACTAAAACTTAATCTTTAGTCGACCAAACACTTCTAGTCGACTAAAGATAAGATTTTAGTCGACTAAAAGCTTTTAGTCGAGTAAAGGCACTCTTTAGTCGGCTAAAATGTTTAGTCGACTAAATTGTTTTTTTAGTCGACAAAAAATTTTAGCCGACCAAATTTTTTTTTATAATTGACTAAAGGATTTTTTCTTTTTTTATTAAAATAGGGTTTTAGTCGACTAAAGATATTTTTGGTTGGTTAAAGTATGTAGTCGACTAAAGCATCATTTTTTTTCTTTTTGTTTTGTTTTTTTTTTTTCTTTTTGGTTTTTTTAATGATATATTTTTTTAAAAATAACATAAATCTTTTTCAAAAAATGGTTTTAAAAATTAATATTTTTAAAAAACAGTATTTTCTAAAAATTTTTAAAAATATTTTTTTCTTTTTCTTTTTTTCTTTTTGGTTCTTTTAACGATATTTTTCTAGAAAATATCATAAATATTTTCTAAAAAAATAGTTTAAAAAATTAATATTTTTAAAAAACATTATTTTTTAAAAAATTTTAAAAATAATTTTTTTTTTTGTTTTGTTCTTTTTCTATTTTGTTTTTGTTTTTTTAAAAATATTTTTTAAAAAATAAAAAAAATTACTTTAGTTGATTAAGGCATTCCTTAGTCGACTAGGCATCATTTTCTTTTTCTTTTTTCTTTTTATCTTGTTTTTGTTTTTTTGTTTTACTTTTTTTGTTTTTGGTTTTTTAATGATATTTTTTTAAAAAAAAATATCGTAAAAGTTTTTTTAAAAAATAGTTTTAAAAATTAATATTTTTAAGAAACAATATTTTTAAAAAAATTTTAAAAATAAAATTTTTTGTTTTTTGCCCTTTTTGTTTTTTTGTTTTTGGTTTTTTTAAAAGATATTTTTTTAATAAATATCATAAATGTTTTTTTAAATAGTTTTAAAAAATAATATTTTTAAGAAACATTATTTTTAAAAAAATTTAAAAATAAATTTTTTTGCTTTTGGTTTTTTTAACAATATTTAAAAAATAAAAAATAAAAGTAAAAAAAAAAGTATTTTAGTCGACTAAGGCATACCTTAGTCCACTGAAAAAAAAAAGAATCATCTTGTTTTTGTTTCTTTTTATTTTTCTTTTTTTTTTAATGATATTTTATTAAAAATATCATAAATATTTTTTAAAAAATGGTTTTAAAAATTAATATTTTTAAAAAACATTAATTTTAAAAAAATTTTGTTTTTTTTCTTTTTTCCTTTTCGTTTTTGTAACGATATTTTTTTTAAAAAAATATCATAAATGTTTTTTAAAAAAATGGTTTTAAAAATTAATATTTCTAAGAAACATTATTTTTTAAAATATTTTAAAAATAATTTCTTTGTTTTTTTCATTTTCTTTTTTCCCTTTTGGTTTTTTTTTAAAGCCTCCTTTTTTTTTCTTTTTGTTTTTTTTCATCTTGTTTTTATTTTTTTTCTTTTTCTTTTTTTCATTTTGGTTTTTTAAAGATATTTTTTTTAAAAAAAATAACATAAGTGTTTTTTCAAAAAATGGTTTTAAAAGTTAATATTTTTAAAAAACATTATTTTAAAAAAAATTTTAAAAATATTTTTTCTTTTTCTTTTTTTCTTTTTGGTTCTTTTAACAATATATTTTTTTTAAATGTCATAAATGTTTTTTAAAAATTATTTTTAAAAATTAATATTTTTAAGAAACATTATTTTTTAAAAAAAATTTAAAAATAATTTTTTTTCTTTTTGGTTTCTTTAACGATATATTTTTTTAAAAAAAAAAAATATCATAAATGTTTTTCAAAAAAATAGTTTTTAAAATTAATATTTTTAAGAAACATTATTTTTTAAAAAATTTTAAAAATAATTTTTTTCCTTTTTCTTTTTGCCTTTTGTTTTGTTTTTTTTTTTTTTTAAAAAACAACATCCTTTTCTTTCTTTCTATTTTTTTCTTTTTTTTTTTCATCTTGTTTTTGGTTTTTTTCTTTAAAATATAAATGAATAACCGATTGATATTCTACTCACAATAAATCGATTCGTCTTTTTTTATTTTTCTTTGTTCAAGCGTCCTAGAAATTCCAAACTTCTTTTTTTGGTATATTACAATCTGGTTGGAAGCTCATTTGGAAATCGATAATTATAAGGCATATTAAGTATACTATATTTTTTAGTCTGAATGTTGATATGATCACGTCATCAATTCAATATTCATAGAGATCATATATAATATGAATTTAATTTTCAGATGACAAAAATTTGATGATCATTTTTTCCTAGAAATGGCGCACGAAGAGACGTGTTTGATCTTCTTTTAAGAAGGAATATATGAGCTTCTTTATTTACTGGGAAGCTTTTTCTGTGCGCCGTTAAGCTTTTTTTGTGTGTCGGGAAGTTTTCTTTGTCTGCTGAGAAGAGTTTGGTTTCCTTACTGAGTAGTTTTGTTGGTTTATCGAGAAGCTTTTTCGGCGCGGTAAGGAGAATTTGGTTTGTTTATATAATTTTTTTTTTTCCTGAAGAACTTTTTAGTTTTTAATTTTTTGTAATGTTTATGTTTGGGGAATAGCTAGGGAGTTTGGCATTTCGGTAGCCGAGAATTAAGAACGCTGAGCAGATAAAATCAATATGTTATTTGTTGATATTTGTCTAATAATGGTGAGCAGTGCAATAACATGCTACAGAACGTGAGAAAAGTAGGATTATTCAGTAAACAATAATATATCGTACAATGGCTATAAGTTTTTACGTAAATAATAACTCTTGCATATTACAACACTTCTTTCTCATTTGGAGCCCCACTCTACTCCCCATAAGTCTCAAGTTCAGATGCATACCTCTGGTTTGCAACCTAAACAAGGACAGAGGTAGTGTCAACATTCATTATAGATGTTCTCCAAAATAAGTAAAACAATTTGGTATCCAAGTAGCTTCTCTGTGGAGATCATTAGGAATAAATGAACCAATAAACACTTAATTGGTGAGCCAATGATGCAGAAAAGGCAGAACAGTGTGGGGAGAAAACAAAAGGATGAGATGTTATGAGATTAATAACAAGCAAGGTTACTGACAACTTACAATATCAACATAGATGATACTCACACCACTTCCTGCTACCATAGTCCAGATGCGTCCTTTAGGATTCAGCACAATGAATTTTAATTATGCTCTTGTCCGCAATTTGCCTGAAGGACTTAGCATGCCTCTCTCAAAACCTGATTATAATCTTAGACCCCAACAAAAAAATTAAATAGATACAAAAGATTAAGGTTGAGTTTGGCTAGTTTCTACTTCCTTAACTTGGGAAAGCATCCCGCTAACCTTCATGCTTGTTAGGTGACACAATTTGTGATACGAATTTTTTAAATTCTCTATGGAAATGAAAATTAAGGGGGCACTTGGTGTGCCCTCTACTCTTCTGAGTCTTGTCTATAGGCATGACATTTTGTCCTATTGCTCAACGAGAACAAAAAACTTTACATCACAACACGTAAAATTTCTTATTAAACAGATTTCAAACGTATAATGCAAATAACTGCTCAACATACTTATCTCAAAGTTGCTTAGAAACAAGTGTACTTTCTCAGTATGAGGGAACAATTGACTTCGCCTAGACCACCCCAACTATAAATGACCTTATGATGACAAACTAAAAAATGTACTTTCTCAATAGCAACCATATGTAATGTTCCTTTCACTATAGCCACATAGTGCAATATAACACAAGTAGAGAACAATCACATGCCAAGAGTGCATTTCAAAGAGTTCAATTCATTCTTATTTTTTTATTATCAATTTCTTGGTACGTTATCCTGTGTGTGTATGTATGTATGGGGGATGGTTACAGGATTTCTTTGTTCCACAAAAGCTGTCAACTAAGGACATATGAGAAAGAGGTAAAACTTACACTTCAATGATTGGCTTTAAGAAGAGCACTGCCTTCTCAATCCCCTCAATATTTGTGAGTGGCTGAACAAATGCAATTGGGATCATGAAGGAGAAGGTGAGGAAAAAGAAAGCAACAGCAATAATGAGCCTTCTGACTGTTAGCGAAACATATGGAATTGTCAAATTCTGCCAATACACATCACGTGGCCCTAAAGCCCACTCGGTTAGCCATAAGAGTTGGATTTTGTAATTGTTGAGTATGTGCATAGGCAGCAGCTTCCCAACGTGTTTTGAAAGACACAAATGTCGCAGGCATGATACACTTTGGTCGAGTAAAAAGATGATTTTAGTCGGTTATACACTTTAGCCGACTAAAGAATGCATTTAGTCGATTAAAAACTTTTAGTTGGCTAAAAGCCCCATCTTTAATCGACTAAAAACCTATTAATCGACTAAAAACCTATATTTAATCGACTAAACACTTTAGCTGCCTTTAGTAAACTATTAAAACTTATAATTTATATATATATATATATTTTTTAAAAAAAATATTTCATGGGCAACTCAAAATTTTTAAAAAAAATTATAATGTTCCATCAGTAGTGTTAAACCCTATTTAATGTTTGAATTGCATTTTTTTTCTTCATTAAATTTAAATATTGATTTAGATTTTTTCTTTCTTTTTTTATTGTTATTATTTTTTTTCTTTGGTTATATTTTTTCTTACACACTCTCTCTCTTCTCATTTAGAAAAAAAAAATATAGTGCCGTAGTTGATTAAGACTTCTGGGAAAAGCTCCGCGGTAAAAAAAAAAAAAGAATGGGAAAAGCTCCCGGTACATAAAAGCTCCTGATACATAAAAACTCATGGATACACAACACCTTCCTTTTTCCATTTGCTCGACTTATATAGAGAGAGAAAAACTCCCCAGTAAAAAAACAAAGAATGTGAAAGGTTTTCGATAAAATTCCCCAATAAAAAGTTTTTCAGTTAAAAAATAAAAATGTGAAAAGTCTCCGGTAAAAAACTTCTCGGTACATGAAAACTCATCGGTACATGAAATCTTCTCGTTACCCGCTCAGAAAGAAAAAAAAATATCCCCGATTTTTTTCATTTAATAAAAAAAATAATAACAATAATGAAAAATGAACAAATCATACATCTAAGTAACCAATGACAAATCACTTTCCGTAAAAAATAACGCTACATAGTACCCAAAAATCATCCCTCTCCATTATACCATGTGTTATTCCCCAACCCCATGACACACCATGCACATCTTTAATAGTCACCAATAGGGTACGAAACACAAAGAAAACCAAATCCCTCAATTACCTAGTCCAAGAGCAATTTTGTTCCATAGTTGAATAGAACTAAAGTTATACAGAACTAATGTAGTTCTCCGTGAGTTACCCATTGTCATACATAACAGATACAATTCCTTCGCTCTCTCTCAAATTCAGATATGTGTCATCCGTCTCTTCTTTTCACCCCTTCTCTAACACCCTTTTTTCTTGTTCATTTTTTTGATAGACAAACGATGTTTGATGAATAATATTGCAACCTTTTTCATTTCCTCTCTGACTACCTAAATTGTACCGAAATAGATTCAACGTCTGGGTTGAAAAAGCAAAGCGAATGATAAGTTATGTCAACATCATTCAAATTTTTTCATTGAACTCGCATAATAATTTAACCGAACAGATTTGATCAAGCAAAAGACATGAGTTTAACATACTCCTGATTTTTTTTTTTTACTTACCATCTTCTTAAATTATTTTTTTTAGCATTTAAACATTCAAAATATTTTATACATGTAATAAAAATATTTTGCCTAATATAACACCAAACAAATCTATGCACATCGAATCAGAGCCTAAATATTTTTCTTTTTTCTTTACTGAGTGAGGCAGAAAGAGATAGTCGAGCCTAAATATTTCTTTACGTACAAAGACAGAGCTTTCATGTAAAGCCATGCTTTATTCATTATTCTTCCTCCACAACCATGTAGTTCTAATATTTTTACCTCAGCCCAGGATTGTAATGAAAATTATAAGAATTCAGGAGCACTTTCTGATAATCAAAAGCTAATGACATCCATCAACCGAGCAACAACCAAACAAAAAAACATCCACACTTTCCTTTTTTTATCAAACTTATAGGTTCTCGACTCCTTCATACAATAAAATCTTGTTCAACATCAAGAATAACATATACTCCTACAAGTACGAGAACCACATGTAGTTCTGTAACTTTGCAATAGCAGTTATGCATGATATCCAAACCACAATATTAAGTAGTTTTGTAGCAGAACTCTCTCTCTCTACATATCTGAAGCCATTGTTACTTTTCGAGAGACCCCAAAAATAGTATACACACCTGTGAAGTCAATATAAATTCATATTTACAATTCAGATATGACAAAATACTTTTTTTTTTTCCTTAAAATTTGAAACCATCCTTTACAATGAATAGTAAAGCCTAAGTTTTCAAAGCTCGAGTTTCCTGCACATACAGAGAATCAGAAAATACAAATACTATTGGTTACGCCAAACTCATTTATATGGACTCCAAAAAAAAAGAGAAAAAATCTTTATTCATAATCACATAACTCTTCTCAACAATAACCCAAGGAAAAAATACAGATCATCTAAAGAACAGCAAAATACAATCTAAACAAAACAAATCTTAACAAGCACAAACCTTCAAGATAGAGGAATCATCTCAGCACACCACCCTCCCCAACCGGAATAAATCAACAAGAATACAAAGACCTACAGTTGAAATTCCAAACAAAATAAACGTTAAAAAAAAATAGAACAAAACATCAACACAAACTTTGATGGCATTCCAAATAATAGAAACAGAGAACAACTTTCATAATAACCCGTGATTATACCCATTTAGCCTACCCAGAGACAGAAAAAAAGAAAATGAGAGAACAACACACTATTATCTCTTCATATGCCTCACTGTTCTCTCTCCATTTCCCTATTTATATAAACAGACAGAGCACATAAAAGACTTGCATATACATGACCGTCAGAGAGAGAAAGAGGGAGCATACAAGTATGGTTTACATGCACCGCCATCATCAGCATCATGGCACACCACACCCCTCAATCGAATCTGCCTTAACAAATATGCTTGTCAACTGCATGTCACTGAAATTACAGGTCCATCCAGTCGATTAGAACAAAAAAAAAAATCACAATAAAAATCCAAAAGACATCTAAAATAAAATCAATAAATCATCCGTCCAACTTATCAACAACAACAAATCACCTTCTACCAAATGAAGGATCACAAATCCAAAATGGCAGCGAGTCATTTACGTTTATATTTACATTGTTAATAAAGGTTTTTTATTATTATTTTTATTTTTTTAATTTTTTTTTTTACATGACTTTGATTCCCGAACGTGAACTAAACTCCCGCGACCAGCACAAGCAAGACTGAGCTAGAACCTAGCCATTTAACCATTTTGCTGAAAACATAAACATACCTTTTCAAAACCTCTCTCTTCTTCTTCTTCTTCCTCTCTCTCTCTCTCTCTCTCTCTCTCTGGTGGATGGCCAGCAAAACCAACAAATACACCTCCATCAACTTCAACGACCTCTTCGACAAGAAGAATCCCAACCCCAACCCCAACACCAACACCAACCTCTCTTCTCCAGTCTCTAAATCCTCCAAATCAAATCAATCAGCTTCTTATTCCTCTCTCTATAAAACTCCTCTTTCTTCTTCTCGCTCCCATAATGGCATGCTCGTCCTAACTCGTCCCCGGCCCCGGCCCCAGCCCCAGCCCCAGCCCCAACCCCAACCCCAACCCCAACCCCCATTACGTTCGCCACCACCACCGGTTCAACCAGATCAAACCCGGTCCCAACCAGAACCCATCTCACTCCCTCCCTCAGGCAAAACCGGAGTGAGTCCTCCACCAGTTCAGCAGACGAAGACTGGCCGGTTCGTGCCGCCGCATCTTAGACCGGGTTTTGTCGGCCGAGAGGAGGGTCCTAGTCCGGTGGAATTAGGGTTAAGGCGGACTCCGAACCAGGCTGGGAATTTCGGATCGCCGAACCGGCACGGAGAGGTTTCCCGGCCCAAATCAGGTGGGGGTTATGAGAGGGGAAGGAGAGAAGGTGAAATGATTAGGCCGAGTTCTGGTGGGAATAGTCGACCCAGTTCAAGTGGCTTATGAATTACGGTATGCGTTTTTTTATTATTATTTTTTTTATTTTCTAGTTCTTGGAATAATATTTTTAATTTTATTATATGATTGGACGTTTTAATTGTTGTTATGTGGATTTGTTTATTTTTTTAATTTTATTATAGAATTGGATGTTACAATTGTTGTTATGATCGAATATTATAAGTATGTTGATTTACAAATACATAGCTTTTTGCCTCAAAATTGTTGTTATTGAAGTGTTGGCAACAGGATTTACAAATACATAGCTTTTTGCCTCAAAATTGTTGTTATTGAAGTGTTGGCAACAGGGTCTCTAGTAGGAAGATGTGAGATTTTGTAAACTTGTGTCTTGTCAATTGGAGCTATTAACACAAAGGCTAATGTAGAACTGAAAAAATGAGCTATTATAAGTATGTTTGTTTGTGTTGAACATGTTCTTTTAAGTATGACAAGATTTAAAACTTTGCGAATTACCATAGTGTGAAATGTTTACAGGTTTGTTGTGTTGCTTTGTTGGTATCATATAATTTTCTGGTTTCTGTGTCCGTGTCTTAAGCTTTGGACTGATAGCCAATATTCCCTTTTTGTGAGTTTTTAGTAGAGCAGCCGGTGCTCTAGCTAATTGGAGTGTGATGTCTATGTTATACATACTTCTTAATTTCTTGCTTTCCCAAATGAAGATTTCTACCTTTAGATTCTGATTTTCACATACAACTGGGCAAAGCAATAGGATATCAAAGATTGAAGGATATTTTGACCACCAAGTTGGCAAAATATATATTCTTGATTATAAAGAGATCGTAAGTGAATATGAGCCATGCAACCCTATCAAGCCAACCATTCTATCTCAAAACTTTGCAGGCCAAGGCCAAGAAACAACGCTCCTCTGTTGGTTCCAAAAGTTTGGTCTAATGAATTTGTGCTTAGTGCTAGGCCTATTTGGCTGCATCCCGACCAAAAGGTTAGGTGCTTTATAATCTAAAATGCATAATGTATTGTAATTTATATAATTTATGTGTCTCTAATATTGCACCTTTTTAAAACAATATCATTTTTTTTTCCAATTTACGTCTCAACACAGTGGTCAAATTTGCAATTTTGTCCAAATCATAACTCATCATCATCATCATCATTATTATTATTATTATTATCATTATTATTATTTTATTATTATTTTTATTTTTTAATAGGGGTAGATGACTAGTGCTCTCCAGTCTCTGTTGTGATTTGTTGGATGTATGGTTAGGAACCAAAATGCTCATAGAGAATTTGCATGCAATGCTTTTGTGGGAGATGAGAATCCTCCTTTCATCAATAAAGGTCATGCCTCTGGTGCCTAAATGTTTCCTTGACCAACCGACATGCAAGTTTAGTCTACTTATGTTCTCGATGTTGTTCGATTTGTCTTTTTTTTTTTTTAAAAAAAATTGTTTTCTTAAAAAATATCAAGCAATAACTAACATTATAACACCTATACATGACATTTAGACACACTATATGAAATATTATTGAAATTATGTATCTTACTCCATTCTCTACAGTCAGTAATTATTGAAGGAAAAAAATTTTTCTCTTTCAAATTGTATCAGTCAGACAATATGAAACATTGTTGTATTTAAATACTTTTTAGCCACTCTATTCTCTATACTTACTATTCAAATTATTTTGGATAATGTGACAAACAATTGAATTTGGTGATACCATTTTACCAGGATTATTATTATAACTTATCAGTTAAAAGGTGTAAATCAATAACTTTTTTTTTTTTTTTTTTTTTTTTTTTTTTTTTTGGTAAAGGAATTATAAAAATAACGTGTATATCTGTATATTTTGGTGAGAAAATATCATATTAAATATGTATACCTACTGACCTAACATTTTTTTTTTCAAATTATTTATTTCTTTTTTATAAATAGATAAGAACTAGGGGAGGGGAGGGGTGGGGTTGGGGGGATAGTTCTGGGAAGATTGCTATCTTCTCATCTTTTTAAGAAAAGAAAATGAAAAAAAGTTGTGCCATAATTTAAGAAGGAAGGGAGGGAAGAGAGAGCCTGAGACTGTCAGTTATTCTCCTCCCATCGGCCCATATTGGTCATGGGCCCCACTGATACAGGTTCACATTGGCTAAGAATGACTGATATGGACCTTTTTTTGAAACCATGCTGCTACCTCTGTGGTAAATTTCTTGACTATGAGTGATGCACTATGTTGTGTTCTTGATGTATCTTAAAGTAATGACATGAATTCAGACATATTAACCTATCAAAAAAGTTGTTACTGTTGACATTTGAATCATAGGGTTTTGAAAACCCTAGGTTGATTGTTTTTGTTATAAAAAAATGCTAGTTATTTAGTAAATTAAATTTTGATTTGGAAGTATATATTTCTGTATATATATTTATTGGTTGCCATGTCCTGGCAAGTTGGTGTCATGGCTGATCTTCCTTGTCCTTATCATTGTCCATGTAATGAATATTCATTTATTTTTATTAAATGGTGGGAGGGCGCTCGTAGTGCTTAGCTGGGTAAGTGTAAGTCATTCTTTCAGAAACAACAAGGTCGTAAGGCCTCTAGAAGCTTTTTATTTCATTTATTATGTGCTGCAGTTTGGATATGTGATTGAGTATTGATAGCAAAAGCAATCTCTGTTTGGTCGATAGATACTGCATGTGTAAGAGTGTTCCGAGGTCAATTTTCAGACATCATCTACTGTTTCATTGTACTACCATAGTGATGATCTAAATTATTTTCCCCTGTGGTCTTAGTTGTGTCATGGTGAAGAAGCTGGTGGGAATGTTTTATACTTTAGAATCTACAAGGAGTAAACATGCAATAGGGGCTATCAGCTATTTTCTCTCTTTGCTTGATGTAGATTTAAGGATGAACAAAAAGCAATAGTTGTCAGAGGGATGGCCATGGATATCTGTTTGAATCCATGTTCATTGGAAGCTGACCAACAAGAACTGTTTGGTACTTCTACAGAAATTGCAGCAGTTTCACGGGGTTTCCTTATTCTTTTGTGTTGTTATCATTAGTTTGTGTTATTGATACATGTTTTGCTATCATGTTTTGTTTTCAGTAATGTCTGTCATCCTGTACAAATCTGGAGCAGATGGGGCAGTCCATGAAATGGATACTGAAAACTGCAGATAAAATAAACAATATTATCTGTAAGTTGTAGCGAAAGTGATTATGGTACTAGAGAAAAGTCACCGCTCAAAGTATACCATGAATATCTGCAGAGGCTTTTTATGTTTGCTTTTGTTAACTTCTCACGGATCAGTTCTGGGGATGCATTATTGTATTTTTTTTATATCAAAAAGTGTTGGGAAGAAATTTTTTTCAGTATTTCCTGAAGAGATGTGTAAAAGAAACTTGCATCTGTGTTTGAATATTTGGTCCGTTATTAAGAGGTAAAGTCTTATTCCAATAAAATGTAGAATGGGCAAATTAAGATGTGTTGAGTGAACAACTTTGATGGATAATTAAGGCTGCTCAGTATGTTTTTTCATCAGAATTACGTCTTTTACTTGTTTTACACTGAAAGGAGTTGAAAAAAGTATGAGCAGATAAAAAGCTTAGAAGCAGAGAATTAGTAATATGTGGTGGAGGAGCACAGCTGTCCTGGGGAGAGGTTGAATGCTACTTGCAGGTTTTTACAGAATGGAAGTTTAAGATGATTTTAATTTTTTTTTCAATCAATTCCACCTTATGTGTTTATTTAGTATTCTTCCTTTTGGAAGCTTTCTTTATTAGGTGTGGTTGGCCCAGAATGAGAAGTTGAGGAGAGAGGTGGTAATTAGTTGTTTAGAGAAGGGTGAGTGGAGGGACTTGTTAGTGAAGCTTGTTGAAATGCACAAATTATGAGAAAAATACTGTATTTTCCTTTCCTTTCACTTTCCACACCGTTATTTTAAAACCTAACACTTAAATAACTATATTTTGTAATATGTTACAGCTAACATACTTGAGGATATTATTGTTAGTTCATCCTTTGAATAATGGTACATTGCATGTGCTAGACATGGAGCAAAGATATAGCATTTAAAATGAGCAGTTGTGTTATTTTCTCTTCCCTTATGAAAAGACAGTATGTAAAATGTCAGAGGAAAAATGCAGTTTGTATTTTTCGTAGTTTGCCCTTTGGAAATTTATTAGCACATGCTAGCATGTGTTTTGGTTGAACCACAAAAGGAGGCAAGGTACTGCAAAAGACTCAAAAAAAAAAAAAAAAAAAAAAAAAAAAAGAGAGAAGAACATATATCAATTTGGATGCATATTCCTCTTGGCTTGAGGCCTCTTGAAATTGCATCCGGTGATCAATGTGAGCAAAGCCTTTGGGAACAGCTATAAGGTTGTTCCTTTTTGATCTAAACTCATTTCTTCAATTCACTGAAACAGTCTTTTGGCTTGTAGGATTAAGACTACATACATCTAGCCTGGAGCTTCATGCATTAGGCTGTCATATCTTGGGGCTGGTGCATCTATTATTGTGTCCATGTTAGTTTGTGCCTTCTGAAATTGTTGATCAATTTTAAGATGGCAGTTTTATTGTTTCATATTTTTAAATAATTTTTTTGGGTATGATTTTGACATTTTAGAATTTGTTTCCTGGTTCATGGTTGTCGAATTAGAAGAGTTTTGTTGAATTTGGAGATCAATTGACCTTATTGATCTGATCTCACCACATGCATGCTAAAGAAGTGAATGAGTATTTATGCTTTTCATTCTTTCGGTTCTTTTCATTCTCAAAAACCTTTAAATACCTTTCATTATCTCCTAGATTGGAAGTTATGCTTCCATAAAATTAACAACCTTTAAAGAAAGTGATTCTATAAATGATCACCTAAACTAAAAACTTCATTTGTTTCATGAATTATTAGCCAAAAATTTACTGTTATAAATGTGCCTGTAGTATGACTAGCTCACAGGCTTTTATTCTGGAGATTTTACCTGAAAAGTTCATGCCTTTCTTATGCAATTTTACTACTAATTCTCCATCAAATGTAATAGTCATCTACATTGCATTATACCTATAGTTCTTTTACAATCTATGCTAGGGGCTTCTATTTTTTTTTTTGGGGGGGGGGGGTTTGGAGGCTAGCCGAATAGGGCGAAGAGGTATTTTCAGAGCATTTGAGTTTTCAACAAAGAAAGTATAACTCAACAAAAGTAGCCTCTCTGTCCATCTCTCTTTGGCACCATTATTTTTTAGATTAAATCTGGATTAACAATGCCTTTGGTGAGGTCCACCAATGTTGAAAATTTGAAGCAATGCGTGAAACAAATTCTTGAGAATAGCACTCTATTGCTGTGAGGCAAGCTGAAGGTCAAACTTGATAAACTTGCTCATCTCTGTGTCATGTGTCATAAAAAGGAGAGACAAGCAGCCATCTCTTCTTAGACAATGGTCTTGATATTGTGGCATAGAGTTGTTGAAAATCTTTGGAGAATCATGCATTATCCTGAGTAATTTTGAGGGCTTTTCTGCTTTTGGTTTCAAAGATTTTGCTTACCGAAAGGATGCAGAATTGGAAAAGTCAATAACAACAACAACTAAGCCTTTATCCCACTATGGGGTCGGTTACATGGATCCGTCGACGTCATTGTACTCTATTATATCTCATGTTCACCTGTGTATGATTGTTTTCTTTATAGGACAACAATAATCGTACTTTGATCCCACTAAATGAGGTCGGCAATATGGATACTTTTACGCCATTATACTCTATCTTGCATCATATTTTCATTTATATTTAAATAATTCATATTAGAGAGGAATTCTTGGATTTTCAAGAACAAACAGCTACCCATCACTCTATTGTGCAGTGAGATAAATTTTTTGGCATCTTTTTGGGCTCTAGGTGCCAGAACCTTTATTGGTTATTCCTTTGGAGATATATGCTGTGACTGAAAGTCCCTGCTGAATTGATTGTTTTTGGTGTTTGGTATTTATTAATAATTTAATGATGACTTGTCCTCTTTCCTTTTGTACATCATTCAAAGTGAAACTTCATTTTTTTTTTTTTTGTTTTTGTTTTTGTAAAACTAGCGCATTTAGTGGCTTGCATATGGAGCAGTGATCTACGCCTTCACAAATCTTGGTGTTGATACTTGGTTGCAATGTGTATTTGGGTTGAGAGATAAGTTAAAATTAGAAATTCACAAGCATTTCGATGGGTGAAGTGACATTCATTTGGTGATTTATGGAGAAGAAACAACCTAATATTAAGGCCTCTTAAGTGTAGATATTTTAGTAAAATTAGAAAAGTGTATCTGGGTTGAGAGATTAGTTAAAATTAGAAATTCACAAGCATTTCGATGGGTGAAGTGACATTCATTGGGTGATTTATGGAGAAGAATCAACCTAATATTAAGTAAGGCCTCTTAAGTGTAGATATTTTAGTAAAAGCTACTTTGAATCTGGAATACGTTGGTAAATTTTCTCATTACTGTTGAGTAAAAAGAAAAAGAAAAGGAAGGGATGCACTCGCAGTAAGGAATTATGGTATTTTTGATACATAAATGGTTAACTTGATGAATACTGACACAAGTTTCAGTATATGCACCTAATTTTATTTTATGATTGCAGCCTGAACATTAAATGAAATATATGCATCATTGGATGATATATATATATATATATATATTTATATTTTAATTCACTTATATATTTATACACACACATATATGTGTGTGTGTGTGTATACATATATATGTTGTTTACTGTTCACTTAAGACAGCAAGTATTCACTTAGATAATTTTACCAAAATACAAGTATGCATCTACCCCCGCTTTGTATGGAACAAGAGATGTAAATGCATTGTGTATAAAAAATATTTGTGAAATAAAATGTATTTAAAAAGAAAACAATCACATAGGTGAGAATACGATATGAAATAGAGTATAATGGCGTGGAAGAATCCATATTGTTGATCCCACTTAGTGGGATAAAAGTTTGGTTGTTGTTGTAAATAAAATATATTTAAACTAAATAACAAAACATTTTTGTGCAATGCATGAAGCTTTGGGATCACCTGGTACACAAAGTGCTCCCTCTCTTGGTGGGGGGAGAGTGGGTGTATATCTACGCAACATTCCCCTTACATTTTGTAAAGAGGTTGTTTCCATGCCTCGAACCCATGAACTTGTGACCTTGAGGTCACCAAAGAAGTAACTCCACCGTTGCGTTAAGGCTCACCCTTTTAATACGTGAAGCTTAATGTTAGTATTTATAAAAAAGCACATTTCTAGTAATATTTATGTAGGCATTTATCACAATTTTAGAGGGCCATCTCATGTTCTATCATTAGTTATGTAGGGCCAAGCATAGTTTAAAAGTTCATTTGGAAGGCATATGATCTCATTTTTCTTGTATAAAGATTTAGATGACGCATTTAACTTTGTTGTTGTACCAAGAACAAGACATTCATTTTGTTGATAATCAATTGTACCTTAGTCAATGAAGTCAAATATTCTAGATGCAAAATATCTGTGTTATGGCAAATCTCTGGATGTGGAAAAAGTTGAAATCATACGATCTTATATATGCAATTTAGCATATCTCGTTGATCACTATAAATTGCATAGACCAGAGAATTTCCAAGACTCTGGAGCATGATTTTCTAGACTAAGTGAGCAACAACATTTTTGGACCATGCCATTAAAAAAGCCAAATAAATATAATAATGAAAACAGACACACACACACACAGCACACACAAATCATTTAAAACTAAACCAATGCAAGGTAATATCTCATCAGGCATCTCTTCTCAACACACTCCAGGAGCCCCAATGAAAATGTATTCCAACTCCTGTCGAAGTGTTTTCTCCATGGCATAATAATATGGTTATAGCAGTAATTTATCATGTCATGATTCTGTTGGCATAAATCAAGTTTCTTTGATAATTCTTTGCTGGTTGGTATCAGAGATGGTTGGGCATGCCAAGATTCATTTTGTCTGCCGTGCCTAGGATAAGGGGATTTCTCAAATTTGTATACAAGCAATGTGTAACCTATGGTTATCCTTGTTTTTTGGCAGATAATTAACACTTGACGTTGTTGGACATTGTTGATTCACTTTTCTACCTGTATTGTGACACCTATTATTGATCAAAGCATCTAGCTTCTTATTTTATAATATGAAGGCACAAGTCATCCTTTTCGTTGAACTAATATGCATATTCTTCTTGCAGATATTCTCTTAAAATTAGCAACTGCTTTCCATGGACGGAGATGAAAATTTTCTGGTTTCCAGAAATTAGATAACTTTTACCCTGATTGCTCGATATCTGTAGTACTGGAGTTCGCTTTACCTGAGGAAATGTGTTTGGGTTCTTCATTGAGTAGTGGAATCCTTCAATCATCAAGTGAAATCTGTACCAAAGTGTTGTAGCAAAGATAAGGCTGCTCATTATTGTTAGGTTAGTTTAACCCTTGTGGTGATCCTTTCTGTTAGTTGGTTGTTAAGAGACAAGCTGCTTCTCCGCCTGATCATAGAATTTTCCTATATTTCTGCCAATGTTGTAAAAACTATTGTCATTCCTTTTGTTGTTTGTCCGAACCTAGCCTTGTTCAAGTCGCACTAGATAAGGTGGGGGGTTTTCATAGGCTGGCTTCATAGATGGTTGTGATGAATTAAGACGTAGCAAATCAAGTCAGACAGGAAAAAAGAGTTTGATGTACCAAATGGGGCCTCCTGGTTTCCAAATCATAAATGTGGAAGATATGTTTGTGGTGTTAGAACACTGCACAGAATGTGCCAACATGTGCCATGTTAAGTTCTATTCTTCGCAGTCAATGCTATATAAGTTCATCTTCTTAAATCAAGGTGCTCTATTATTATGACAAATTGATCCCGTTGCTTGTATATATTGGAGAATCAGTAATGTAATAAACTATATTTAGAAGCAGAGACCATGAAAAAGCAATGAGGTTGAATTAAGTTTAAAGTTGATTAGAATATTCGAGACCTTATTTTATTTTATTTCATTTTTCCCAGCAGATGATGCATTCGACCTGAATTCTTCATGGTTGATGTGTTGGAGTGTATACATACATACATACATACATACATACATATATATATATATATATATATATTTGTCGTAAATTTAGTTCTACTCTCTTGGTTTATCTGACAAAAGCTATTTTGCCCATCACTTTCATGTTGACTAAACATTTTATATTTGGGTAGATGAACCACACGTCTGACGAAATTTCTTGAACTATCTAACGAAGCCCCCACCTATTTAATTCAAGTAGATACTGTGTATTGAGACCTCTCCCTCAATTTTCTTCTACAAGTAGACATACAATAGCAAAATTGATACTCGACAGCATTGTATATAAAAAATTTGAGATTTGAATCCGGAATGAGAATGAAGTTGTGACTTTGGAGACAATGTAGAGAACAAATTCAAAATATATATTACACAAATAAGATATATTTAATTTTTTTTTTCACTTTTACATGGTATGTATATGGTTTGAGTGATATATCAATATCATTAAAAATGTCAATAGGATAACAAATGGGAAAGAAAGCATCGGAGGAGGAAGTTTCTCAATTTGCCAAACTAGAGAATGGCATTTATGAGTGCAGAAAACCACCGGCGGCATGGCAAGAGTCCATATCAAAGAAGACGGACTGGCAAAGCGGGCAACTAAACCATCATCGATCAATCCATTCTCTGATGCATTTGCTATGAAAAACATGTACACAACTTGGAAGCTGGTTCACTTGGTCTTCCACAGCAAACTCAATCAAACAAACTGAGCACATTTCTTCCTTAACCTCACAATCTCCAAACTTGGACATTGGAAGATTGATCAAGCTGCTAGTTTCACGTCAATGTGCAGACTCCACTTGATGACATAACATAGTTGTTGATGTAGAAAAGCCTATGATAGACTTGAAAGTGTTTGTGATTTTAAGCAAAGGAAGCCATATACATGTGTAGAACATCAAAGCTACGATATCTACATGGGAGTGCATAAACCCAATGCAGATCATCCTCTTCTCTCTCTCTCTCTCTCCCTCCCTCACTCCTCATACAAGGTTTTAATGTTCCTTTTTGGAGAATATAAAAGAAGACTAGAAGGTTTTAGATAATACCGGTGAAGGTCTTTGTGAACTTCAATTTAACCACGTAAGGTTTGTCATTCTTTTTTTTTCTTCGGATATGCATTGGCCGAATGCACAAGGATGTTGTCTGCCACGCAATTTCTGTGAGATTTTGATTGATTTAAATTGGCATTATATGACCCAAAAGTTTTACTTCAAATAATTATTTAAATAATTTAAAGCTTCTCCATATAATAAAAATTGTAGATTCAAGTCTTACAGTCTGTTTCAAAGCATAAAAAAAAAAAATAGAGAATTTTCATATAAAATTTAACTTTATGAATTTAAATTTCAAATATTTCTATATTTGTTGTTTTTCCTTGTAGTTTGTAGTGACATGACAACGGGGTACGTGGTTTGGTAAGCTCAAGTACAATTCAAGTTTTCAGAAAAACAAAATATTTAAAAAAAAAAAAAGAAAAATTGAACATTTAATACTTCTAAATATGGAACTCAACATTTTACACGTGTTAATAATTCGTGCCTGATAGTTTTTTATCATTCGGTCACAAAGTGCAAGAAGGTTCATCATACATGTGGGGTTCGTCTACCCAAATATAAAATGTTCACACCAGTCTACATGAAAGTGATGGGCAAAATAGCTTGTCTGATAAACCAAGGGACTAGAACCAAATTGGGAAGCCTTCAACCTGGACCGGTCAAAATCCGAGGGTTTTTAATTTCAATCTTATCAAAAATTTCTTTTAAAGTGAAATTGTCAGATTTAGTTTATCAAACTAATTACAAATCAATTCGAAAGTTTGAATGACTACATGACAAAAAAAAAAAAAAAAATTAATGTTTTTCACCAACAATACTCAAAATCTTTGCCTTCCAATCGAAATTTTTTTTGGCACATGCTTTCAACCAAATACTGATACTGAGTCCTCTTGACTTGGCTCTAAGTAATAGGTACTTCCAAATACATTGTCAGATCCTCTATAAAGAGAACTGACACAGAGAAGCCAGATACCACTTAAGCGACAAGGGAGTTCTAGAAGAAACAAACAATTTAGACTCATGAGGACTCAAAACCAACTTACTACTCTCAAAAAATTTCTGAAGACAACCCAAAATTGAGAACATGACACAGGGATTTAGCATCTGGCAAAAAAAAAATAAAAAAAAAATAACATCATCCAGAAAAAAACAAAAAAGGAAGAAGAGAGAGATAGAAATAATGGGCGGATAGGAGTCCAGTTACCCACGTTCACTGAGCCTAAATCATGTAAGAAAGTTTCTCCATAATCAAAATACAAAGGAACAACAAATCTCTGTCTCAATCATTTGCCAATAGCAAAATAGGCAATTCCAAATCAACACAGATTGAGTATGAGTGACAATAAACATGATTAGACGGACCAACAGAGTAGGGACCTAAAAGTTTTAAAGAGTTTGGCGCAAAAAATCCCAACTAGTCATAGGCTTGTTAAATATCAATTTTTAGAATTATTCTACAACGAGCCCCTTGGGAAGTGCGAATGACATGCACATTCTCCTGTGCAATAACGATGTTAACCAATGAACTCCGATCCAGAGGAAAGCTACTTTGAAGAACCCACAACCTTTTGCAGAACAGGATGAAGTCAAAGAACTAATACCTTGACAAGAACCTTATATTCAATACTAAATAGACTAATAGGCTGAAACTCATGCAAACCAACCGGACAAACCGTTTCAAAATAAGAACTATAAGTGCGATGGAGAAACTTTGGAGGGAAGAAAGCATCCTGAAAGGCCACCCCAGGTGAGGTGAGTGATATCCCAAAACTTTTGATAGAACAAGGGTTCGATACCATCAGAACTTGGAGCTTTAAGCCCATTCATGAAAAAAACTATGGTTCGTGATGGGACATAGCCTAAATGGCCCATTGGGGTGTTACACGAAAACCCGAAAGCTCAAGATAAAACTCTTAATAGCAACAATGAGGGATTTACCTCCCCTAATGATGAGCATAAGCTGACCTCTCGGTTGATTCCAAACAATGACAGTTTAACCAACCGATGAAGACATTCGACAAGCCTGAATCGATGCTCCCCTTTTTTGGACCAATGACCAATAGCCCTCTAAGAAATCAATCGCTTCGATTTTTATCCACTAAAGGTAATATTCAATTGAATCTTATAATGATATTTGTTTTCTATTTCGATACGAAACGTATCTTCTTGATAAGGTAGGAAACCCTTGAAATCTAATTGATAAGGAAAAAAATCTCATTGTATCATCAAACTTCCTAAATGATAAAGATCATGAATATTTCAAATATTTTGACTATAGAATTTTGAAATATTTATATCTTTTCGCAAGAAAACTAGGGTTATAACACTCCGGATATACATGACTCTAGCAGTATCCCATATAAAAGCCTTTGATACACCAAAACCCAGGTATGTTTCTAGAGGCCCTACACTAGATACACAAGTTACAAGGAGACTAACTCTCTCTCTCTCTCTCTCTCTCTCTCTCTCTCTCTTTCTGTTGTTTTCGATCTATTTCATTTCTCTCGAAAACCGTTCTTTTTTATTTGAGCGTTGGAATCTCCCTTGCCAGAGCGTCCTCCGGTGGTCTTTTATAGGTACTGAGTTATTCTCTCAAGTAACCGTTCGAGTTAAAAAGAGTTGAAATCTGTAAAGTTAAAGCATACCTTCAACAGTTTAGATCTCAAACAACTCAATGGGATGATTCAGTTGGACCTGATACTAAATATCAATACTCCATTGTCAGTTATCATACCCATCTGACCCACCATGGAGGGACTTTCTCCCAAATAAATCCCAAAATAAAAAGTCGCATACTCCTTAAGTTTTCTCCGATCAGAACTCCATTCCCCATTAATCTTTAAATAGGAAATTCGATTACGATTGTGACAAATAAGGGTAGATGATGGTAAAACTAAGTATTCCGATTACCTTAACAAAACTAATTAATCTGGGATTTTTGGTACCTGAATGTTTCCTATATATCAAGGATCTGATGATATTCCTCCAATAAATAACTTTCAGGCTATCATAGAGAATCTAAATGATCATAGCCTAGAGAACCTTGAATACGTCTCAATCTGGCATCAAACGATGCTTTCTAATGAAAATGTTGTTGAAGTCTTACTTATTCCAATGCTTAAGAGTTGTTGTGGCACACTGAATCATTCTTAACAAAGACTAACAACCATCACCCCCCATGAAGCTAAGGTAAAAACCTACTGGAATTGAGAATGATGAAGCCAAACTGATTTGGGGAGGCGGAGAGGTCATACAAGTACGAAGAAGAATGGGATGATGATCCCACAAAGCCAGGTCAAGTTAACCACTTTTGCTTCAAGGAACATTATGCAACTCTGTGAGTTACCCAAAACTCGGTCCATATAGCACCATCATAGAAATTACATTGGAACCACAAGTCTCAAAATTGCTGGGCCCGAGTCATAACCCTTGCATTCCTATTACTCATTTCAGGTCGACCCACAATGTCATTAAAATTCCCCAAAAGAAACAATGCATCATTAATGTTAGTTGCTAAAGCACGGAGATCTTGCTAGACCTCTTACTTTTAAACACTTCAATGTTGAATATACACATATGTAACAAACCCGATAACTCTACCTGATTGAACTTGACAATAAATTAATTGATCCAAACTAAAAATCACCTTAACTGCAACATAGGCAAATTTCCAAACCAACAATAGACCAAATTGGAAACCAGAAAACGATATAACAAATTCCCAGTTATACCCCAGACCCTTAAGAAATCCCAAGAGCCACTGTGAACTTTGTTTATTTTCAGTCAAACAAATCATATTTGGGTCGTATAGTTTGAGTAACTCTTTGGTTGCATAACAAAGTTAGGGATTGTAAACCCCTCCCACATTCCAAGACAACGAGTGATGATTTAAAATCATAAAAATTAACTAAGAAAGGGAAGGGGCATACTAGTAGGCCTAAAAGCCCTCATCAACAATCATCGCACCAACTTCCTCCTCACAAGGAGGGGAAGAAACCTCCACCACCGAAAGCCAAGGATCCGAAGAGGACAAGGGAATACCAAGATTAGTATGAATGTAAGAAGCTTGCAACTCCCCTTCTTGACTTCCACTAGTTACATTGAGATCATTGGGATCAAGTATCCTTGTTGCCAGAGCTGAGAATTTATCCACATGCATCGACACTAAAGGTTATACCGCACCAAGATCATCCAGGGAGGTCCAGTAAGTGGAGGAATGCACTATAGGAGGAGAGGATTTTGCCTTCACTGGTCAGAAAGTGGATTCAAGCGAAGTCCCAGTGCCCTTGCCAATGGCTTAGAGCACTTGAGGACTCGGTCCCAACAAGGAAGTTCGGCCTGACAGCATGATAGAGGCACCGAGAGTTTGGATGGCCCTGGATGAATCTGGGACCAAATTATTAGGAATAGGCTCAGAATAAGTCGAATTAGGCCAAGACCCAGAATACGTGTATTTCGGAAGGATTTTGGATTAGAAGGGTCTAATCTCTATTGGCTTGGAGCAGCCAACCCTTTTGCTCTTCTGACTCTCATTTCCGGTTTCTATAGGCTTAGGCCCACGATGTCGGCCCACTAGTGTGAAGGCAGGCCTTTGTATGTGGCACTAACTTTGCTAGACTGGAGACGAGAGTAGGCGAAGAGTTATCTTCATCCGCCAATGTCTTTAACTAGTCAAAATGATTGTGCAATTGATGACCAGTAGAAATTACAAAATCCACCGAGTGTCTGCCTTGGTTTTCACTGAAGTTGCATCCAAGGCCCAGATCCCACCTCTGTTTCAAGAACTCCTTCTTTCAAACAAAGAGAGTAACTAGAACCAAAGGCCATTGAAACTGAGGAGTTGTTGAACTTAGGAGACTCTTTGCACCCATCTCAACACTGTTTTTCGAGTGGCCCACTTGACCATAGCTAAAGCAAATCAGATGAAGTCCCTGATATTCCACATGTTGAACCCACTTTTGATTTCGAATTTGGGGAACCAGAGCCGTCGACAGACCTATCTCGACACAAATTTGAACATATTTGCTACAGGAGGCGGTCACTATATTGATGTGAATTCATAGAAAGCGGCCTGTTTTCTAATGCTGTACAACACGTCTTCATTGAATAGCTTAATTGGCAGCCCAAGAAGATGAAACTAGACTGTTGTCCATTGAATTGCCAATTCCATGGATGTATTATTATTAATTAATTATCTTGTTAGTAATTAGAAAGTAATTGATGTGATTCACTTATGAAAAGCTTATATTTTCTCTAATAATGCTAATTCAGAACTCGTTTTACTACACAATTTCTAAATCTTAAATTTAAAATTCATAGCCATAGTTTTTTTCATGAAGGGGATTAAAGCTTCAGATTCTGTTGGTATTCGACCCTTATTCTATCAAAATTTTTGGGACATCACTCTCCACACCCTATATTAGTTTATTGGGGAGGCTTTTCTAGATAGTTTCTTTCCTTTGGAGTTTTTCCAGTCGCTTATCATTCTTATTCCGAAGATAGCTTATCAGGGTGGTTTGCATGACTTCTGACTGATTAGTCTGCTTAATACTGGATATAAGGTTCTTGTCAAGGTGTTAGTTATTTGACTTCATCCTATTCAGCAAAAGGTAGGGGGTCTTATTTAGAATAGCTTTCCTTTAGGTTGGAGTTCTTTGGATAACATCATCATCACTTAGGAGATTGTGCATGCCATTCGCACTTCCTAAGGGGCTCATTGGACAATGATTTTGGAAATTGATCTTTAGAAGACCGATGACATTGTTCATTGGGATTTTGGGGATAAAAATCTATAGGACTTTTAGTTTCCTACTCCAATGGTCCACTTGATCATGTTCTGCCTGATCATGTTACTCATACTCAGTCCGCGTTGATTTAAAATGGGGAAGCGTTATTCTATTTTGCCACTAGCAAAGGGTAGAGACTCAGTGATCAGTTATCTCCCTATCTCTTTATTTTGCTTATGGAAAAGCTTTCTAACATGATTCAGGTTCGGTGAGTGAGCGTAACTAGACTCCTACCCACACCTCTCACACGGGCCCTGCTATTTCTCATTTGTTTATTATGGATAATCTTATGAATTTTGCAGATCCTAAGCCCTGTGTTATGACTTTAGTTCTGGGTTATCTTATGGGAATTTTTAGAGAGTAGAAGGTTGTTTTTGAATTCTCATAAATCTAAAATGTTTATTTCTCCTAAAGCTCCGTTATTGCGTAAGCAGTGTCTGGCTTCTTAGCTAGTTCCATCTGACAAAGGATCTGGGAATGTACCTAGGAGTACCTATAACTTAGTGTCAAATCAAGAGGACTTAGTATCAATATTTGGATGAAGGGTTCAACAAAGGATTTCTGATTGGAAGGCAAAGACTTTAGTATTGTTGGCGTTAATTCAAGCAAACAACTCTTCGATTCCTTCTTATGTTATGCAAACATTTTGACTTCTCAATCGATTTGGGATTAGCTTGATAAATTAAATTGATTCTTTCTTTTGAATGATTTTAGGGGGGGTCTGATGAGTTCATGTGATTTAGTGGGACTTAGTGTGTCATTCACTTAATAAAAACTTATATTTTCTTTAATAATGCTGATTGGATGAAGGGTTCAACAAAGGATTTCTAATTGGAAGGCAAAGACTTTAGTATTGTTGGTGTTAATTCAAGCAAACAACTCTTCGATTCCTTCTTATGTTATGCAAACAGTTTGACTTCTGAATCGATTTGAGATTAGCTTGATAAATTAAATTGACTCTTTCTTTGGAATGATACTGGGGGGGTCTGATGAGTTCATGTGATTCAGTGGGACTTAGTGTGTTATTCACTTAACAAAAACTTCTATTTTCTTTAATAATGCTGATTTAGAATTTATGTCACTACACTTCTAAATCTTAAATTTAAATACATCAAATCCGTCTTAAACTATTAAAGAGTTTTCTATTTCTTATTTTTCTAAAGAAATCATAAGCTCATGTAAACAATTATAAATATAAATTAGATAGAACAAATGTAAATAAATTTAACTTTAAAATCATAAGATTTCAATTTGCCGGTCTATTTTTCACTATTATAAAATTATGATGACAATTATTTTTCCATGACCTTAACAACTCAGTAAAAAAAAGGATTTTGTATATTAAAGATGGGGAAACAATAATAATAATATGAACTTCTAATATTTCATTGATTCAATAAAATATTATAATATATAAGGTTTATCTAAAATACCATTAGTATAAATATAAAAACAATTGTTATAAATATATGGAAACAAACAAAATCAAATATTCTTAAAATAAAATTAATAATTGATTTTATTTTAATACATAATATATTCAAATGAAATCAAATATTTTCATAATATATGATATCTTCTAATATCCACATTCAAATTAAATGTAATATAATGAAAAACACTTAATTTTGAAAGAAATGAAAAGTGTATGCTGATGTGCGGCACATGGATGTTGACATGGCTAAAAATGTGGCATTGATTGTAAAACACGTATGCTGAACGAATAATTTATGACCAATCAAAGAAGGATACGTCGTAGTAGAGGATGACAGAGAATAGTGAAAGATCAATACGATGCTATTTTGAATCATCTTGAACCTCTAGACAACAGAATTCAACAGGTTGGATTAGCAATCTTCAGGTGACACATAAGAGCACGTGTGAGATTGTTTTCAACGTTTGGCAGGACGTGTCCTAGATACGTTATCTTGGCTACATTAGAAAATATTTGAATATGATTTTGATATCATATTAAACATGAGGAAGCAATAAAAATATGTACCCCTAATATTCCATTGTTTTAATAAAATATTTTAATATATTAGGTTTATAAAGAAAATCTATGGTTATAAATATAAAAACAATTGTTAAAAATATGGAAACAAATAAAATCAAATATTTTTAACATCAAATCAATAATTGATTTTATTTTGATATATAATATATTTTAATAAAATCAAATATTTTCATTATATATGATATTTTTTAACATTCTCTTTTAAACTCAATATAATATAATGAAAATCATTTAAATTTGAAAAAAAAACCATAAATGTATGTTGATATAGCGATACATATACATTGACGTGGCTAAAAGTGTGACAATGATTGTATGTTGATTGGACAATTTGTGACCAATTAGAGAAGGATACGAGGTAGAAGTTGAGATAAAATAGTGAATGATCAAAATGACATCGTTTTGAGTAGTTTTCAACATCTGGATAGCACAATATTAAGCGACACTTGCATATTTTTTTTTAACTGTCTAGTAGCACGTGTCCTAACCATGTCATCTTAACTTTGTTAAAAAAATATTAGAAAATATTTGAATGTACTTCTGATATTATATTAAAGATAAGGAAACACTAATAATATTATGAATCTCTAATATTCCATTATTTCAATAAAATATTACAATATATTTAATTTATATTGAAAATCCAAAATATAAAAACAATTATTATAAATATGGAAATAAATAAAATCAAATATTTTTAAAATAAAATTAATAATTGATTTAATTTAAATATATAATAAAAAAGATATTCCATTTAGCAAGTGCAGTTAAACCTGAATACAAATCATAATTATTCAATTATTTATGTGTATATATATATTTATATTGTAACACCAAAAAATCCGATATTAGAAATTTTGTTAAATATCTTTATAATAATAAAGGAAAATTTTAAATTTTATTTATTTTTGATTTTGGGGTATTAAATTAAAATTTTAGGTAAATGAAACCTCCGTGTTTGCGATTCGAAGTACATCATATTTTGATGAAATTGGAACTTTAAATATAAAGTGTGTATATAAAAAAATATATATATTTATATATAAAAAAGGGAGAGAGATTGGCATGTGGGCATAGGAGAGAGATCAATCAGTCTCTTAGTGGGGTTGGGAAATTTCCAAGTACCCTTAAGGAACTCAAAGAACACTCAACGACATGAGGAAAAAATAATAATTTTGCCTCCTAAAATTTGTAGAAATGAATGTATTCTCATTTTTCTCTCCAATCTTCCTGCGACATTTCTCCCTTCCGTCTCCCGGTGATACCTTCACCTCAAGCCCTCTTCAATCAATTTCTCCCATCAACCAAACCCAATTCACATTAAATTCACTAAATGGAGTTCTAAGAACCCCGATTATCTTTGGAAACGAAGGATTAAACGGAGGAAATTGTGGATTTTCACGAAGGGAGAAAATTAAGGTTTTTTGAGACCGAACCCCAAAATTCGATCCGATCTCAAAATCAAGGTAATTCTTTGTCCCTAATCTTGGGTCTAGTTTTGTTTTTATTGAATCATAAATTATTGTTGAAATTTTTTGAAGATTCTGTGAAGAACCCAAAAAACCCTAGGACGTGAATAGTGAAAATTTAGGGAAAATGAGAATGAACATTTTGTTGACGTGTAAATGTGTTGCAATTGATGAGATTAGAATGTGTATTCATGAATTGGAGAAATTAGGAAAAATTGATAAACCTTATAAATAATTGTAAATTGATGTTATAATTGTGATTGTGGATTTAGAAAAATCAATTGAGGATCAAAATAGGATTTCATTGGAAAACTTGTGAAAATAGGGAGTGAATACCCTCCCTAGAGGTAGTGGATGACTATGTTTCATATGAATGAGTTGTTTTCAACCATGGTATATCAATTGAATTTTTTTAAATGAGTTTGTGAAATGGATTTATAAATGTTTTGTTATTGTGATGAGCCTTGAAATAAATTTGTGACAAAGCCATGACTCTTGAATTTGAATGATGATTTATTTGCACTATATTACGATTGAATACTCATATGAATTGTGAAATGTTGCTCTATTCTATATATTGAGTATGAATTGATTTTGAAATTGAATATGGTAATGTGATGCTGGAAAATAAAATGACTATAGTCTAAGTCTTACCACGGACCGGATCATTAGGGTGGCGTGGTTAAGACTAGTTAAATTCGCTTGGGGGTAGGTGGGTTGGAGAGCTTCCACAAGCCGCCGGATAACGTGGTAGCACCCCACGGAGCTCCGGGCTAACGCTCAGGAAAAAGAGGATTTTATTAAAACTGTAGAAAACCCCTTGATGGATCTTGTCAACGGCCATTGGTAGAATAATGATTTTGGCACACCCCAAAATTGTGAAAAAATGAATATAGACTGTTTGATTTGATTATATAAGTCATGGTGGTTTGATATGAATAATTTTATGTGAATGGATTTCTTTATTGCATTAAATTATATTTAATACATGTATTTGGCATCACCACCCTCACTCCTCATTTATATGTTGCATACCATTGCACTCCACTCACTGAGTATTTAAAATACTCACTCCTCTCATTTTTAAATTCTTTTCAGAGGAAGTATAGAGAGACAACGTCTACTAGTGCCAATCGGAGGTCTATTTTTGTTGATTTTGGGTAGGAATGGATTATATAATTATTTTGGGAGTTGTAGATCATTGGACCATAGAAAGGAAGTTCTATACATGTCATACCATTTGGATTTTATTGATACTGGTTTGTTTTCTTCGAGTAAGTATTGGTAAAATCCATACGACTATAATTTGAGATTTCATCATTTTGTACGAATCTTTCTTTGAAAACCGTTTATTTTGTATTGGGACATTTGGAATATTTCTTTGGTTTGTAAATTCATGAAATGTTTGAGAATTCTGGAATGACTAGATTGGCCAAATCTGCATGTATGCATATATAGGGATTCTTGATTATATACCGATGCATGCATATATTTACAGGGATCAGCTGGATGGGTTTCTTGTACGTGTGTTGCATATACGATTTCTTGTTTTGATAGATTTTATGTTTTAGAAGAATTATTGTACAATTAGAATGTCTTGCACTATCCCGGTATATGGGGAGGTCATGCCCGTATGCCGAGATAATGCGGCGGTTGTTACGTGCTCGACAGAAGAGTCGGGGCATGGCAATTCTATTGGTATCAGAGCATAGACTCACGATTTTAAATGTTTAAAGGTTTGAACTACTTCCAAATGTTCTTGATGGTTTTCCAAAGGTTTTGAAATGTTTACTGTTTTGAAAATTTCGATTTTTAAATATTTACTTTTAAGAAATATAAAGAACTTTCCATGGATCCTTATGGACTAGGTTTAATTTTTATTTTTAGGGGGTTAAACATTTAGTCCAATACCTAATCTAGTGAGCTCAAGACAGTATTTCTTCTTATAGGAACCATGCTGCCTAGACGAAGGATGAGAAATATTAGTGAGATTCTTCCTCCCGAGCGTGAGGATGAATCATCCTTATATGCTCTGACCCCTCTTTCACCTGCGACAAGCACACACCTGGCTCCTTCCATCGGGATTCCTGCACCTCTTATAGCCTCCCTTCAACAAGTGATGGAGTGGTGGAGCTCTTTCGGAGTACAGTATCAAGCTCCGCCTCAATCTTTCGCTTCTCCGCCGGTTCCTCCTTCTATACCGGCTATGGCACCTAGTGTTCCCCTTGCACTTGCTCCACCGGTTGTTGTATCGATCGATCGTCCTATGGTTGAGTTGTCAAAGCTACTCAAAGAGGCGAGGCAGCTCAGATGTGAAACTTTTTTCGGCACCTGTGATGCCTCAGTGGCAAAGGAATAGATTGGTCGAGTTCAGGAGACTGTCACTGATATGAGGTTAAATAATGAAATAAAGTTGTGGGTGGTAGTGAAATTGCTGGATAAGGGTGCTAGAACCTGATGGGAAAATGAGAAGGTCAAGGTAACAACACCTCTTAGTTGGGCAGATTTTCTCAAAGCCTTTGAAGAAAAATATTACACTCAGTTCTATAGGGACCAGAAGAGAGAGGAGTTCTTTAAGCTAGTTCAGGGAAATAAGACGGTGTCCGAGTACGAAGTAGAATTAAGAGAACTTGCTACCTATGTTCCGGAGTTTGTGAATTCCGAGGAGTCCCTATGTGCAAAATTTGAATCGGGACTGAATCTGAGCATAAGGGAGAAAATGTCAATCATAAAAGGGCATATATTCCAAAATGTTCTGGATTTGACCTTAAGGGCTGAGAAAATGGGATAGAAAGGGGGAAAGTTCAAGAGCATGGGAAGAGGAAGAGACCTAGTAGTTTTATACTGGGCCAAGGTCCTAAGAAGAGTAGGAGTGTGGGCTCTTTCAGTGGTGGATCTGTTTCAGGACCGGTTGGCCCTCCACAAGGCCAACGTGTGTCCCAATTTAAAACTCATACTTCCAACACTGTTTCGGGAAGCCAAACAATGGGAAATAAGAAGGAAAAGTGCAAGAACTATAGCAAGTTTCATTTTGGGGTTTGCTAAGCACCCAAGAGGTGCTATCATTGCGGAAACGAAGGTCATTTCTGCAATGTTTGTCCAGAATTGGGTCGAGGAGGCCAAGCAAGTAGGCATCACCCTGGTGGATCTATGGACAGCCAAGCAAACACTTCTATTCCACCTCCAGCTGGCACACTACAGACGGGAATTGGGAGCAACACTGTAACTGCTCCAACCCAGCATCCGCAAACGAGGGCACAGACCAGGATCTATGCTATAACCAACGAAGATGCCCAGAACAACCTTGACAGAGTCACAGGTAAATTTTCTAGAACTTGAATTTGGTGATTTAGGAATTTGAATATGAATATGATGAAATTATGATTGCTTGACTCTGAATTTGTGAAATATTAGTGATGTTGCATGATATTAAGGTGAATAGAGGTGATTTTGATATTTGATGATGATTTGATGACATTGAAGATTTTAAATTCTGATTGTGTTCGGTTAATTTAGGAATTGATCCTTATTTTTCATATGTATAGGTATGATGAAATTTTTTTGAGTTGATGCTCGTGTTTTAATTGATACTGGGTCTAATAACTCTTTTGTGAGCACTGAGTTTACCAAGCACTCGAATAGACCCTTAACCCCACTCAAAGAGGAGTTATTGGTTGTCACTCCATTGGGGGAACGGTTGTACAGAAACACCGTATTCAAGGCCTGTGAAGTAGAGGTAGAAAGGGAAATTCTTGAAGCAGACTTGATTCCATTAAAAATGAGGGACTTCGATGCTATATTGGGCATGGATTGATTACATCCTCATAGGGCTTTTGTAAACTTCTTTACTAAGGAGGTAGAGTTCCATAAACCGGGATATCCTCCGCTTGTATTTGTTGGTGAACGATGAGTCTTACTGAGTTGTGTAATCTAAACATTGGAGGCACAGAAATTAGTGCACAAGGGTTTTGAAGCTTACCTAGCTCATATCGTTGATACCATTGTGCAAAGTTCAGAATTGATGAATGTTCCAGTAGTAAATAAGTTTCCTAATGTTTTTCTAGACGTGTTGCCTGATTTACCTCCGATTCGAGAGTTCGACTTTACTATTAATCTGACTCCCGGCACCGCACCTATTTCCATTCCTCCATATAGAATGGCACCTATGGAACTAAACGAGTTAAAGGTCCAACTTCAAGAATTGTTGGATAAGGGATTTATTTGACCGAGTACTTCACCTTGGGGCGCTCCGGTTCTGTTCCTGAAGAAGAAAGATGACACACTCCGGTTGTGTATTGATTACCGTCAGTTAAACAAGGTGACCATCAAGAACAAATATCTCTTGCTAAGGATTGATGACTTATTTGATCAACTCCAAAGGGTTAGTGTATTTTCGAAGATTGATTTGAGGTCCGACTATCACCAATTGCGGATAAAAGAAGATGATGTTCCCAAGACGGTGTTTAGGATGCAGTATGGGCACTATGAGTTTCTGGTGATGCCTTTCGGTTTAACGAATGCTCTGGCAGCTTTCATGGATCTCATGAACCGAGTTTTCCATTCTTATCTTGATAAGTTCGTTATTGTCTCATTGATGATATCTTGGTGTATTCCAAAAATGACGAAGAACATGCAGAACATTTTCGGATTGTGTTACAGACTCTCCGAGATAAGCAATTGTATACTAAGTTCTCAAAATGTGAATTCTGGCTGAAGAAAATTAGTTTTCTTGGGACACGTGGTAACCAGAGAAATAATATTTATTGACCCGAAGAAAGTAGAGGCCATTCTGAAATGGGAACAACCCAAGAACGTCACCGAGGTGAGGAGTTTCCTCGGATTGGCAGGCTATTACCGGAGATTCGTAGAGGGTTTTTGCAAAATTGTAGCTCCGTTGTCTAGCTTGACACGGAAGGGAATTAAATTTGAATGGACTGATAAATGTGAGTAGAGTTTTCAAGAACTCAAAAGGAGACTCACTTCGGCTCCCATACTTGCTCTACCTACTGCCGGTGATGATTATATAGTTTACAGCGGTGCCATCAAACAAAGGTTAGGATGTGTTTTAATACAGGGCGACAGAGTTATCACCTATGCTTCTCGACAGTTAAAGAAGTATAAACTGAATTATTCTACCCATGATCTAGAACTTGCTGTCGTTGTATTTGTTTTGAGAATTTGGCGGCATTATTTATACGGAGTCACATATAGAATTTTCACTGATCTCAAAAGTCTCAAATATTTGCTTACCTAAAAAGAGCTTAACTTGAGGCAAAAGTGATGGCTAGAGCTGATTAAAGACTATAATCTAGTGATTGATTATCACCCGGATAAGGCGAACGTAGTTGCGGATGCTCTAAGCCGCCAGTCCTTATCTTCTTCTCTAACTCAGGGGAATTCTTACCTTTCATGTCTAGTGGGACTTCGTGCTCTTCGAGCCAAATTTGTTTGTGATGATAATAGTGTATTATTGGTGAAGTTTGAAGTTCGACTAACCCTGGTAGACCGTATTAAAGAGCTTCAAACCACTAATGAGGAGCTAAAGGAGATAGTAGAGAAGGTTCGCAAGGGTGAAAGTGGTGACTTTCGTATTCGAGAAGATGACATGGTGATGTATGAAAAACGGATTTGTATTCCCAAGAATGATGAGTTCTGAAAGGCCATACTTAAAGAAACACACTCTTCGATTTATGCTATACATCCTGGAAGCACTAAAATATACCGAACCATCAAAGAAACTTATTGGTGGTTGGGATTAAAGCGAGAAATAGCCAAGTTTGTAGTAAGATGTCTCATGTTCCAACAAATCAAGGCCGAACATCAAAGGCCGGTCGGGACACTTCAGCCATTGCCTATACCTGAATGGAAATAATAGCACATCACTATGGACTTCATGGTGGGATTGCCACATACTTCAAGCCGTCACGATACTATTTGGGTGATAGTTGACAAGCTTACAAAATCGACACATTTCCTCCCGATATAGAATACTTATTCTTTAGAGAGGTTAGCAAAGTAGTATTTAGATGAGATTGTCCGACTGCACGGAGTTCCAATATCAATTATATCAGATCGTGATCCCCGATTCACATCCAGATTCTGACCTAATATACAAGAGGTGTTGGGTACTAAGTTAAAATTTCGCACTGCATTTCATCCGCAAACTGATGGACAGTCAGAGCATACAATCCAGACATTGAAAGACATGTTGAGAGCGTACATTATGGATTTCCAAGGGAGTTAGGATAGGCATATCCCGCTGATCGAATTTGCATACAACAACAACTACCAAACTAGTATTGGAATACCTCCCTATGAAGCTCTCTACCGAAGGAAATGTCGGACTCCGTTTTGTTGGGATAAAACTGGAGAGCGGAAGATTGAAAGTGTGGAACTAATTGAAATAAAAATAGAAAAAGTGAAGGTGATTCGGGTAAGAATAAAGACAGCTCAGGATAGATAGAAGAGTTATGCTGACAAAAGGAGAAGACCTTTGGAATTCGAGGTCGGAGATAAGGTTTTCCTGAAGGTTTCACATTGGAAAGGTGTGATTCGTTTATGAAAACGAGGCAAATTGAATTCTTGTTATATTGGGTCATTCAAAATCCTTGAGAGGATAGGAGAGGTAGCCTATTGGCTAGAATTACCTTCGGATTTAGAGAAGATTCATGATGTGTTTCATGTGTCAATGCGAAAAAAGTATTTTTCGGATCGCTCTCACGTAATTGAAACTCCTCCGATAGAGTTAAACCCAGATCTGAGTTTCAAAGTACAACCTGTGCAAATATTAGATCGGCAACTCAAACAGTTGAGAAATAGGCAGATTCCTATAGTTAAAGTGTTGTGGAGAAACAACCGTGTGGAAGAACATGCTTGAGAAACTGAAGAATCAATGCGGAAGTAACATTGCAGCTTTTTGAAGTATAAATGTATTTTGAAATTTCGAGAACGAAATTTGTTTTAAGGGGTTAAGTGTTGTAACACTGAAAAATTCGGTTTTAGAAATTTTGTTAAATATCTTTATAATAATAAAGAAAAATTTTAAATTTTATTGATTTTTTATTTTGGGGTATTAAATTGAAATTTTAAGTAAATGAAACATTCGTGTTTGCGATTCGAAGTACATCCTATTTTGATGAAATTGGAATTTTAAATATAAAGTGTGTATATATATATATATATATATATATATATTTATATATAAAAAAAGGGGAGAGATTGGTGTGTGGGCACAGGGGAGAGATCAATCGGGCTCTTACTGGGGTTGGGAAATTACCAAGAACCCTTAAAGAACTCAAAGAACACTCAAGGACATGAGGCCAAAATAGTAATTTTACCTCCTAAAATTTGTAGAAATGAATGTGTTCTCATTTTCTCTCCATTCTTCCTGCAACATTTCTCCTTTCTGTCTCTCGGCGATCACTTCACCTCATGCCTTCTTCAATCAATTTCTCCCATCAACCAAACCCAATTTACATTAAATTCATTAAATGGAGTTCCAAGAACCCCGATTATCTTTGCAAACGAAGGATTAAATGGAGGAAATTGTGGATTTTCACTAAGGGAGAAAATTAGGGTTTTTTGAAATCGAATCCTAAAATTCGATCCGATTTCAAAATCAAGGTAATTTCTTGTCCCTAATCTTGGGTCTTGTTTCGTTTTTACTGAATCATGAATTATTGTTGAAATTTTTTGAAGATTCTGTGAAGAACCCAAAAACCCTAGAACTTAAAATTTAGGGAAAATGAGAATGAACATTTTATTGACGTGTAAATGTGCTGCAATTGATGAGATTAGAATGTGTATTCATGAATTGGAGAAATTAGGGAAAATTGATAAACCTTAGAAATAATTGTAAATTGATGTTATAATTATGATTGTGGATTTAGGAAAATCAATTGAGGATCGAAATAGGATTCCATTGAAAAACTTGTGGAAATAGGGAGTGAATACCCTTCCTAGAGGTGAGTGAATGACTATGTTTCATATGAATGAAAAATTTTTTTCAACCATGGTTTATCAATTGAATTTTTTTAAATGAGTTTGTGAAATAGATTTTTAAATGTTTTGTCATTGTGGGGAGCCTTGAAATGGATTTTATGACAAAGCCATGACTTTTGAATTTAAATGATGATTTATCTGCACCATATTACGATTGAATACTCATATGAATTGTGAAATGTTGCTCTATTTTATACATTGAGTATGAATTGATTTTGAAATTGAATATGGTAACGTGGTGCTGGAAAATGAAATGACTATAGTCTAAGTCTTACCACGGACCGAGCCATCGGGGGGGGCGTGGTTAAGACTGGTTAAATTGGCTTGGTAGTAGGTGGGTTGGAGAGCCTCCACAAGCCGCCGGATAACGTGATAACATCCGACGGAGCTCCGGGCTAACACCAAGGAAAAATGGGATTTTATAAAAGTTGTGGAAAACCCTTTCGTAGATCCTACCAAAGGCCGTTGGTAGGATAATAATTTCGTCACACCCCAAAATTATGAAAAAAATGAATATAAACTGTTTGATTTGATTATATGAGTAATGGTGTTTTGATATGAATGATTTTATATGAATGAATTTTTTTATTGCATTAAATTATATTTAATACATGTATTTGGCATCACCACCCTCACCCCTCATTTATATGTTGCATACCATTACATTTCACTCACTGGGTATTTAAAATACTCACTCCTCTCATTTTTAAATTCTTTTCAGAGGAAGTATAGAGAGATAACGTCTACTAATGCCGATCGGAGGTCTATTTTTGTTGATTTTGGACAGGTATGGATTATGTAATTATTTTGAGAGTTGTAGATCGTTGGACTATGAAAAGGAAGTTCTGTACATCTCATACCGTTTGGATTTTATTGATACTAATTTGTTTTCTTCGAACAAATATTGGTAAAATCCATACGACTATGATTTTGGATTTCATCATTTTGTACGAATCCTCCTTTGTAAACCGTTTATTTTGTATTGGGACATTTAGAATATTTCTTTAGTTTGTAAATTCATGAAATGTTTGGGAACTCTGAAATGGTTAGGATGGCCAAATCTGCATATATGCATGTACAAGAATTCTTGATTATGTGCCGATGCATACATATATGTACATGGATGAGCCGGATAAGTCCCTTGCATGTGTGTTGCATATACGATTTTTTGTTTTGATGGATTTTATATTTTGGAAAAATTATTATACAATTAGAATGTTTTGCGTTATCCCGATATATGGGGAAGTTATGCCCGTATATCGAGATAACGTGGCGGTTATTGTGTGCTCGACGAGAGAGTCGGGGCATGATATATATTATATTCGGAAGAGGCTGTTCGGATGAATTGCTTGTGATTACAAAGGGTTCCCTGAAGCTGACAGTGATAATGATATAAATCTGATGCTAATAAAATTGAAAATTAGAAATGTAGAAATCTGTAACTGTATTAAGAATTGATAGACAAATTATCCTCATCAAGGAAATGGGAGCGGCAAAGTGGGCAAGGCATTAGCTGGTTCCAGTCAAACCATTGTCCGACGCATTGAACATGAAACACATGATCACACTTGGGAAGCTGACTCACTTCATCTTCCATTCCAAATTCCTCCAAGCAAATGGAGCACTTCTCTCCCTCATCATCGTTGCTACTACTAAGCTTGCAATCTTGAAATTTCAACACTTGAAGATCCAACAATTTGTGAGCTTCATCTTTTCCTGTGCTCTCGGGTGAATGATTCCACGAAGCATGTGATGAGAAGCCAATTGTTGATAGAAATGTCTTTTTGATGAAAACTAGTGGAACCCATATGCAAAAGTAAAGTATCAAAGTCACTATTTCAAAATATGAATCTCCAATACCCATCTCTATCATCTCTCCCTCCCTCCCTCTCTCTCTCTCTCTCTCTGGGTTTTGTTTGGCTTGGTTTGAGGGATATAAAACTTGTGAAATGTGGGGATTATGAACCCTCCTCTTCCGTGTAAATCTACGGACACGTGATTCATGCGAAGATGTCTGGAAACTTCAAGTTGGTAACGTGAAGTTTATGATTGTTTTATAAAATGTCTCCAGTAATTTATGCACTGTAACGCAGTAAAGAGATGAAAAGGATATATGGGGGCAATATCACTACAAATTTACAATTTACTTGACCCAAGAAAAAAGCATCCATAGCATTTTTTTATTAATTTTTTTATTTTTTATGGAATATGCATTTAATTATCAAATTAATCGATATCAAAAATAATTTTTTCTTAAAGGTAAATCGCTTGTTTTGAGTCATGAAAATAAAAGAATAAGAATTCAAAAAACAAATCCCGAGTCTCATCTCATAGTGCTCGGTCAGATTGGTTGGAACGAAGCCCAATTACTATCAGTGACAAATAATTTACTTACACCGAAAGGAATTATACAGGAGTATGTAATTTGTAAACTGTTGCATCCATAAATATCCCGAAGAAAAACGTTAGATTTCTCATTGTTACTAAAATTAAAATATATATATATATATATATATTTATTTGAAATGTGAAAGCATGTAGATTGCTTTTAAGATATTCTAATATTTTATTATCAACTTGTGTCTTAGATATACATGGGCTCACTTTTCTACATTGACTCTTGACCTATTGTGGGACAAATGTGATCTCCACGGCTACTATTGTTTTAGAGATAACATAAATCAAAATAATTTATGTGTACACTGCAATGTTCTTAGCAACTTGTCTAATAATCCAAGTCCATATCTTTGAAAGTTCTGTTCTCCACATAAGTGCATGTTATATTGTCTTAACTCATTGCTACAGCTACTCAAGTATGCAGTGTGAAACAAAAATATATGATTTGGTTGCACCAACCATGATTTGTATATTAAGTGTATTATCACATTAATACAGAAATCCTTTATAATTAATAAAGAGTTCACCCGATATACAAAATGCTCCCCAATTTAATACGGGATAGGGAGATGGTGAGATTATATGTACGCAATCTTTTCATTTTATTTTATAAAAAGACTACTTCTACGTCTCAAACTTTTAATTTCGAGATTAACAAATGAACAACTTTATCATTATGTCAAAACTCACCCTCATCTTTCATAATTAATCTATCAACTTACATCGTATCGTTTAACTATCAACGTTTAGTTATTCCAATAGTTGAATACCAATTTCCCTTAAGTAAATTTTGGAATTCGAGTTTTATAAATAAAGAAAGTATGTTTTAGGAGACTTTTGCCTTTAAGAGTATAACATAAATCGAACCAAATTTAGTTAGAGTTAACATGATTAATAGATACTGGTGGTTTATTAAAAAAATATATTGGTAATATCACAATACCTGTATAAGAGATTAATGGAGAATTCAAAGATAAGATTTGCTCTTATGAAGTAGAGGAATCCTTAAAGAGAATGAAAAGTAATAAAGTCTTAGAATCTGATGACATTCCCATTGAAGTGTGAAAATGTTTGGGGGAGGTTGGGATAGCAATGTTAACAGAGCTTTTTAATAAAATTTGGCAAATCAAAAAAGTGTCCAAAATATGGAGGGAGATTACACTTATACCATTATATAAGAATAAATGAGATATACAAGACTGCTCTAATTATAGGAGAATTAAATTTATGAGTCATACTATGAAGTTGTGGAAAAGAGTGATTGAGCATAGATTAAGATTAGAGATAAACGTGACTCAAAATTAATTTGGATTTATGTAAGAAAAATTCACTATCAAAACAATCCGCTTACTAAGAAATTTGAAAAAGACATTAAGGGTACAAAAGAGAAATTTATATATGGTATTCATAGATTTAGAAAAAGCGTATGATAGGGTATTAAGAGATATATTGTGGTGGATATTAATGAAAAATGGAATTTCCATCAGTTATATCAATCTTATTAAAGATATGTATGATGGAATCGTTACCAATGTAAAAACTTATCGGGGGTAAGTGATAACTTTCCAATAAACATTGGACTCTATCAGGGATCGACATTAACCCCAATTTTGTTTGCAATAGTGATAGATGAAATCACTAAGAATATCCAAGATGAAATACCATGGTGTATGCTTTTTGCAGACGATATAGTGTTGATAGATAAAACTAAAAATGTTATTATTAATATTAAATTAGAATTACGGAGGGATACACTAGATTTCAGTGGATTCAGATTGAGTAGATCTAAAACGGAGTACATGAAATGCACATTTAGTGATAGTTATCAGAATGATGGAGAAACAATTAGATTAGAAGGATATGATATACCAAAAAGTGAACGTTTTAGAAATCTCGATTCTATTATCTAAAATGACGGTAATATAGATAAAGATGTAAATCATAGGATTCAAACGAGGTTGGATGAGATGAAAAAAAGTATCTGGAGTTCTTTGCGATCGCATGATACCACTCTATCTGAAGGGGAAGTTTTATAAAATGACAATAAAATCTGTATTACTATATGACACTGAATGTTGGGCCATTAAATAAAATCAAGAGCAGAAAATGACTGTAAGTGAGATGAGAATGTTAAGGTGAATGTGTGGTAAAACTAAGAAAAATAGAATTAGAAATGAAAAGATACGCATTAAATTAGGAGTGAGTTTAATTTTGGATAAAATACGAAAATATCGCTTGAAATGGTTTAGGCATATGCAACAAAGTCTCAAAAATACCCCAATTAGGAGAATCGAGATGTTAAATATAGGAGACTTAGTAAAATAATGAGATAGACCATTAAAAATCTGAATGCAATGTATTCGTAAAAGTATAACAGTTAAGGTGTTAACTGGAAAGATGATTTCGAATAGGAATGAATGACATAAAAGAATTAAAGTAAGTCAAATTTAAGAGAAGCCCCCCTCCTTTTGGCTTTTTCCACATTGTTTGGTTCTGACGAAGTAGATACTTGTACACCATTGGTTGGTCAAATGTGAACAACGATGCGTGTTTGACTCGGCAGGTAGGAGGTGGGCTCGTTAGTACAAAATTCTAGAAGTCGGCAAAGAATTCACCCAAAAATAGATGTGAAACAATGTTTTCTTGTTGAAAACATCCCAAGTTTAACAATGAAAGACCTAACACGTGTTTAAAATGCCTAAAATAACTTAGCTAAAAATATAGAACTAGGGTTCTAATAACCTAGTCTATCTTCCTAAAATAAGGAAAGAATATAACATAAATAAATTAAAATAGACTAAAATTACTTAAAATTAAAAATACTACGTCCGGAGTGCAGGTGCTTCTAGGTGGCCACGGGTGCGTCGGAGGAAGCTGAAGATGGGAGTTGGGCGCAGGTCTATGCATTGCTGTGCATCCACACATTTTCTTTCCCCTACTATCGATATTTAGAATCATATATCCATTAATTTGATTTGATCGTCAGTAAAAATTTTATATAGAGATGATTTTCTCAAAATATTTTTTTCTTTTTCAAATTTTAAATTTAAGATTTGATTAAAAAATTTAATATCTTATCTTATTAAACTAATCACACGTTGCTTATTTATGCACACTCTTGCCATTGCTAGGAATGCACCTGCATTGCTTGGGTGCAAGTGCGGAGGCCTAAGCAGTGTGGCTTGCTTTCTTGTTTTATGATCTATTAAAAAATCTTGCCTTTTTTTTTTCTCTCTCTCCCCTGTAAACAGGGGGCAAAGGCTTGGCACAAAAAATATCAAATTTTGGAGTAAATCTCCTTGTTTTTCTTAGAGCAAAAAGTGTTTCATTTGTAATTTTTTTCCATTGTCTCAATAATTCTTTGATAAATCATCAAAATTATTTTTTGAATTTTTTCACTCAAAATTATTGTCTCTTGGTGTTCATTTTATCTTCCAAAAATATCTTCAAATCTTCATCCATTATTCCCCCAAAATTTTTTGAGTTTTATTTCAATATTCTTCATCAAAAGCTTTTGCAGATACTTTGAATCTATCTCAAATTATACTTCCTTAATCCTTCAATCTTATTTTGTTATCCTATGATTTTAGATTGCATGCTAGAAAAATTCTGTCCAAGGAAATTGGTTTTTAACGGAGACCATTGTGACCCCAATTTCTTGGGAACTTATCTCGTGCCATCGACTTCACACCTGTCAAGGAGTTTAATCCCGAGATTAATATTGTCAATATGGTATCAGAACAGGTGATATCTGTCCCTGTTCTTAATTCCACAAACTATCTTCCATAGGCCTTTCAAGTTTGAAAGCTCCTAAATTTAAGTGATCATTTGAGTCATATCTCAAACAAGCCTCTTGAAGAGTCGGGCCCAAATTTCGAACAATGGAAAAAGAACGACGACTATGGCTACGTCACACTCCAATATTTACTGGACAAAGAACACAGAGATTATGACATGTCTTCCCAACACAAAGGTCTTATTGGATAAACTGTCTGGGCTTTATGGCCAAAAGTCAAATATGGGAAGAGCTTTCGAGTTCAAGTAAGAAATTGTCAATCTCGAAAGGGGCGACAAAACTTTCCCCAAGTCTTCGGCAACATAAAAAAATTTTGGAACAAGCTTGAGACATTGAGGCTGCTGACATCAGACCTCAAAATTCTCTAACAAAGAAGGAACGAAGACATAGCATTTGCACTTCTCAATTCCCTCAGAAGGCCGTTCAAGGAGGTTTGTCAAAAAAAATTTAAGAATGGATACTCTACCATTCTTTGAGGAGGTAAGAGCAATGGTCCAGTGAGCAAAGACCTCCATGAAGCTTGATAGAGAAAGCCAACCTCAGATAGAAGTGTATGGCTTCAAGCAACATTGAAGAAGCAATATGCTAAGATCGTGTGCTCTCATTGCAAAGGGTGGGTTATACCAAAGAGAAGTGTTAGAACCTGTACCTAGAACTCAAGCCTGAGAAATTCAATCTGGGGAAAAATCTCCCCAATATGTGGCTCACAATGTAAGGCCAGACACAACAACAAGCAAGCACCCAAATCGAGATATTTGCTCAAACTCAAATTTAAATGCATTTAAATTAGTGTGCAGCCAAATTTGGACATCCCCAATAATATCTAGGTGTAGGTTTAGATATTTCATATCATTTGTTTACCATGACACTAGATATACATGAGTTTATATGTTAAAAGAAAGGCACAAACACTTGATGCATTTAAGAAATATTATCATCTTGTCACTAATGAGCATAACTCACTTATAAAAATACTTAGGATAGATAATGAGAGGGAGTATATTAGCTCAGAATTTAAAAATTTTCTAAAAGGAAAGGGCATAAAATTTGGGACCATGTGTCCAAAAACCCACAAACTAAATGAGGTGGCCAAAAGCGGCCATATCCGCATAATTGCATAGGCACTCTTCTCTGATGTAAAATTGACCAAATATTTTTGGTGTGATAGGAAATATTATCGCATATTATTATAACCGCCCACCCAACATTGAACTCCAAGAAAAATCCCCTTTGAAGATAATTAGAAAGTAACAGACATAATATCTCTTATCGAAGAAAATTTGGATGTGTTTGCTATGTAAATGGGAGGCAATGCATGTTCTTAGGATATGGGTCAAATAAGCTAAGATATATATGCTTAGATCCTAGACAAAATAGGGCATACACGACTAAAGATGTGAATTTTACTAAAATGAGCTTTATTTTTAGAATTTGGTGAGAAGAAACCTCTAGTCCGCCATTAGAAGCTCAAAAAAATAAGGAGTAAGTCTTCAAAATGGATAATCTAGTGGTCACGACTCCCTAATCTAGTGATTTCAGATTTAAATTGTAATATAACAAAAAAAAATAAGGAGTAAGGGAAAGCACCAATGAGCATTGACGAAATAAACATGGGGAATCGAGTCATTCTCGAACCATAAAGTAAGGGGGAGGCCAACCTCGACCCCAAAAAGAAGAGGAAGAGCAAGTAGAAGAAGGCTAAGGAAGCACCACCATCACAATCTACAATTCTAGACTCATCTATAGCAAGTCTTGACTTTAAAAAAGACTATTCGTTGGAATTGTGGGGGAGTGTCAAACAGGGCCCAAAATAAGGCCATTTTAGCTCTGTTGGGCCTAAGTTTAGGTAGCAACATGCCACCCCAACAAGGCCCACAAGGGGCCTGTTGGACAGCCCTGGGCTGTCCTGCTTGAACCTTCAACCGTCACAAAATGTGACCATTGAAGAAAGCTCTAACGGTCACATTTTGAAACCGTTGGATGCCTGTCCAACGGCTCTTTTTGGAGTCGTTGGGTAGGCACTCCCACCTTCTATAAATAGGGTTAAAGGCTTCGAACAAAGAACACCAAATTTTGGAGCTAATCTCCTTGTATTTCTTAAAGTAAAAAGTGCAAAGTGTCTCTTTTATTATAATCTCTTTTTTTGGGGAGGGGGGATATTGTCTCAATAATTCTTTGTAAATATTTTTTTGATAAATTATTAAAATTATTCTTTGAGTTTATTCACTCAAAATTATTCACTACTAGAAAAATAGGTATCAGCGACGGAAATATCAGTCACTAATTATCAAAATTCCGTCGCTAAATCTTTTTAGCGACAAAAAATTAGCGAAGAAAATTCCGTAATTGAAAGTTCTCTCACTAAATTTAGCGACAAAAATTTTTCATCGGAAAATTTAACGACGGATTAACGACGAAAAATTTTCATCACTAAAAAAATCTGTCGGTAATTTGAAATAATTTGAAAAGTGTGAAATTATTTTAGCGACGGATTAGTGACGGAAATTTTTCGTCACTAATATTTCATCGTTAATTTAATTTTACATTTTTCAAATTATTCTAAATTACCGATGGATTTTATTAGCGATGAAAATTTTTCGTCGCTAATCCGTCACTGAAAGTTGTGCAACCAAGGTGCACATGGCCGCACGCTAGCACGCCCGCCCGCACTTGCCTGCTCTCAAGCCCACGTCCCTGCCTTTTTTTTTTGTTGAAAAAATGCACTCACCCAGATTCGAACATGAGTTTTCAATCATATTTTGAGTTATCTCAATCACTATACTGCAATGACTTACGTGTTATTCCATTTTTTTTACTACTATCAATCTCATTCTCACCATTTAAAATAAAATAATATAATTTAATAGAAAAATAAAATTATATTTAATAAAGATAAAAAATTATATTTAATAAAAAACAATACCCTAAAAATACAAAATTATATTTAATAAAAATATAAAATTATATAGAATAAAAATATAAAATTATATTTAAAATAAAACACAAAATTATATTTAATAAAAATATAAAATTATATTTAATAATAAAACAAAACCCTAATTTAATAAAAATACAAAATACAAAATTATATTTAAAAAAACACAAATTTATATTTAATAAAAATACAAAATTATATTTAATAAAAACACAAAATAATATTTAATAAAAATATAAAATTATATTTAATAAAAACACAAAATTATATTTAATAAAAATATAAAATTATATTTAATAACAAAATACCCTAATTTAATAAAAATACAAAATATAAAATTATATTTAATAAAAACACAAAATTATATTTAATAAAAACACAAAATTAAATTTAATAAAAATATAAAATTATATTTAATAAAAACACAAAATTATATTTAATAAAAGTATAAAATTGTATTTAATAAAGAAACAATATCCTAATTTAATAAAAATACAAAATACAAAATTATATTTAATAAAATCACAAAATTATATTTAATAAAAATACAAAAATTATATTTGACATTACTAGAAAAAAGGTTTTCAGCGACGAAAATTACCGATAGAAAAAAATCCGTCACTATTAGCGACAGATTTGCGACGGAAAAATCAGCAACGGATTTAGCAACGGAAAAATCTGTCGCTAATTTTTCCATTGCTAAATCTGCGCTAAAATTAACGACAGAAATTTTCCGTCGCTAAAACTTTTCTGGAAAAATTAGCGACGGAAAATTTTCGTCGCTAATTTTTCTATTGCTAATCCATCGCTAAAACTCAATTTCTTTTGTTTTTGTTAAATATAATTTTTTTATTAAATATAATTTGTATTTTTATTAAGTATAATTGTGTCTTTTTATTAAATATAATTTTGCATTTTTATTAAATATAATTTTATTTTTTTGTTAAATATAATTATTTGTTTTTATTAAATATAATTTTTTATTTTTATTAAATATAATTTTTATTTTTATTAAATATAATTTTAATTTTTATTAAATATAATTTTATATTTTTATTAAATATAATTTTGTATTTTTATTAAATATAATTTTATTTTTTTGTTAAATATAATTTTTTGTTTTTATTAAATATAATTTTGTATTTTTATTAAATATAATTTTGTATTTTTATTAAATATAATTTTGTGTTTTATTAAATATAATTTTATTTTTATTAAATTTTATTTTATTTTTTTAAATATAATTTTGTATTTTAATTAAATATAATTTTGTATTTTAATTAAATATAATTTTAAGTTTTTTTGTTAAATATATTTTTTTGTTTTTATTAAATATAATTTTGTATTTTTATTAAATATAATTTTTTTATTAAATATAATTTTATATTATTATTAAATATAATTTTGTATTTATATTAAATATAATTTTATTTTTTTGTTAAATATAATTTTTTTATTAAATATAATTTTGTATTTATATTAAATATAATTTTATTTTGTTGTTAAATATAATTTTTTGTTTTTATTAAATATAATTTTATATTTTTATTAAATATAATTTTATTTTTTTGTTAAACATAATTTTTTGTTTTTATTAAATATAATTTTTATTTTTATTAAATATAATTTTATTTTTTATTAAATATAATTTTATATTTTTATTAAATATAATTTTTTTTTATTAAATATAATTTTTTATTTTTATTAAATATAATTTAATTTTTTTGTTAAATATAATTTTTTGTTTTTATTAAATATAATTTTGTATTTTTATTAAATATAATTTTATTTTTTTGTTAAATATAATTTTTTGTTTTTATTAAATATAATTTTGTATTTTTATTAAATTTAATTTTTTGTTTTTATTAAATATAATTTTGTGTTTTTATTAAATATAATTTTATTTTTATTAAATTTTATTTTATTTTTTTAAATATAATTTTGTATTTTAATTAAATATAATTTTGTATTTTTATTAAATATAATTTTTAGTTTTTTTGTTAAATATATTTTTTTTGTTTTTAGTAAATATAATTTTGTATTTTTATTAAATATAATTTTTTTTATTAAATATAATTTTGTATTTTTATTAAATGTAATTTTGTGTTTTTATTAAATATAATTTTTATTTTTATTAAATATAATTTTATTTTTTGATTAAATATTCTTTTGTATTTTTATTAGATATAATTTTTTTTGTTTTTTAAATAAAATTTTTAAATTTATTAAATAAAATTTTATATTTTTATTAAATAAGAATACTCTATTTTTAATATTAAGAGTTACAAATAAAGTATAGAAATAGAAATAAAATAAACTAAAAATACAAATGTAATGGTGGCATGTGGTTAAGATTCTCAAATTCCCTCTCTTGCACCCGGGTTCAAACCCGACTCGGAGCATATTTTCAGCACATTTAGGCGCGGGTGGGCCGGGGTCCGGACGAGGCGCAAGCGGGTCAGGCAGGTGGGTGGGTCGGGCTGGCGGTTTCAGACATTTGAGTTTTCTCTTTCTCACTTCAGCAATGAAAATTTCTCGTCGCTAAAAATCTGTCGCTAATTCGTCAGTAATTTGAAATTTCTAAAACAAAATTAGCGACGGATTCAGGGACGAAATTTTCCATATCTAAAAAATCCGTCGCTGATTTTCCAACGCTGATACCCTTTTTTCTAATAGTGTGATAAAAACACAAAATTATATTGAATAAAAATATAAAATTATTTTTAATAAAAACAAGAAATTATATTTAATAAAAAAACAAAACTCTAATTTAATAAAAATACAAAATACAAAATTATTTTTAATAAAAACATAAAATTATATTTAATAAAAATACAAAATTATATTTAATAAAAACACAAAATGATATTTAATAAGAATATAAAATTATATTTAATAAAAACTCAAAATTCTATTTAATAAAACTTTTAAATTATATTTAATAAAAAAACAATACCCTAATTTAATAAAATTACAAAATCATATTTAATAAAAACAAAAAATTATATTTAATAAAAATACAAAATTATATTTAATAAAAATACAATACCATAATTTAATAAAAATACAAAATCATATTAAATAAAAATACAAAATTTATTAAAAACAGAAAATTATATTTAATAAAAACACAAAATTATATTTAAAACAAAATATTCGTCCTTAATCTCCTCAACCAGAGAAGGCTCTACAACCTCTGCGTCAAGAATGACCGATCGAGCCCCCTGCGCCAATGTCCAATCGCCCTCGATTGGAAAGGTTAGAATCCAGAATATAGTATATGAACAAATAACTAAAAGAACTCAGCTATGCCATTAGACCATAAGGACAATTTTCCATAGGGGGTCAGGACATGCATAACCCCTATGACTAACACCCCGCCTAAGCTATGAGTCATCGGTAACTTCTTGCCATGACCCTGATGACCTAAGGAAACAGGTTGAATAACTCATAGCTGACGAGCTTAAACGAGTGGGTACAAGAAGGGATAAGGCTTCCCTTTACCCCTTTGGTATGTCACCCTTTGACTCAAAAATCTCTTTGGAACCAATGCCACAAGACATCCTTTTGCCTCCTTTGGAGAGGTACCAACGGTACAACCAACCCCCTTGATCATACAGCCCACTTTGTGATAGTGATGATCTCAAGAGATATGACAGACATGACCATATGCAAATACTTCTCCACTACTCTCCAAGGGATTGCACTAACGTGATTTAACTCCCTACCATCGCTTAGTATTAAGAGTTTCTCTCAACTCCAACAACAATTCGAGGCTCACTTCGTGATTTGCTGAGGAGCTAAGAGGAAGTCCACCTTTCTACTCTTGCTACACAAAAGAATGATGAGCCCCTGAGGGACTTCTTAGAAAAATTTAAAATTGAAATGATAAAAGTCCCAGCCTTGGACCATTTTATCACATCGGTCACGTTGCTCACTGGGTTACACCCCTCAGGCATGAAAACCTCGATCACAAAGAATCCTCCCTCCCCTATCCAAGAGTTCTATATTCATACTAAAAAGTATATCGCCACCGAAGACACGAAGGCATTTGACCAGTGAAAAATCGACCTTCCTGTTGAGAACGCAGTCAATCTCCCAAGCCATCTTCACTGAAGAAGAATTGATTGGGACCCCGCCTCAGTGAAGGTTTAACACCTACACTTCTCTGAATGAGACCCCGAGTCAAGTCTTACTCCAGATAAAAAACAAGTGGTACATCAGGTGACCTCCTTGCTTCACTGACGACGACTCTAAACAAGATAGAACTAAGTACATCATTTCTGTTGGGACTATGGTCACATGACCAATGAATGCAAAAAACACAAAGACGAACTGGAGTTCTTTGTTCGAAGTAAAAAATTACAAAAATTCATCAGCATGGAAGGGAAGAACATACCCTCCCCTGATTGGCGTGATCTGCTATAGGAGAATGGACCAAATGAACAACACACTGGTTGATCGCCGCATAATGGATCAGACGAAGTAATCTTCCAGATCTATGATGAATGATCCCTACTCGAACCTTACAATCCTACCAGTGTTTTTTTGGCATATGACCTAAATTTTCTTGTGCTCTTCTCCAAGTGAGCTATGAACCTCTCTCTCCAAGCGAACATTTTCACAATGTCCTATAATAGACGGCTCTTGTCTCTTTGTGTTTACTTTTAGTTTATTTTTTATCAATCTCCTGTTATGACAACATGTTCTAACGAATCGATTGTACTCAATATAATTACCGATGGAATCTATCTCCCCAAACGGGTCTATGTCGTCCCGACCTACTAATTAGATCTATCTCCCCAAATAGACCTATGTCGTCTCGATCTATCAATGAGATCTATCTTCCTGAACGGGTCTATGTCGCCCCAACCTACCGATGGGAGCTATCTCTCCAAACGGTCCTATGTCACCCCGAGCTACCAATGGGATCTATCTCCCCGAATGGTCTATGTCATTTCGACCTATCGATGGGATGAATCTTCCCGAATGAACCTATGTCGCCCTGACCTATCAAAGGGACTTATTTCTCTGAATGGGTCTACGTTGCCTCATAGAATTATTCCCTCCGTATGAGCCTACAATCCACCAAACGAGTCGAAGATGCTCTGGCTTATCAATAAGATCTATCCCTCCTAAGGGGCTTGAATCGCCTTGACTCATCAATAGGATCCACTCTCTCGAGGGACTCGGCATCACTCTAGTCCATCATCCAAAGGTATGCTTTCTAATCAAAACATTATCTCATCACCGAGATTTTCGAGAGGAATAATGGAATTTGGTCTCTGGAAGAGATAACTATCTTCCAATCCATGAGATTTCCGAATGAAAATTCCTGGATAAGTCAATGATATCCCTCAAGCTTATTGATTTGGGGATTATTGAAAGCCATGAGAAATACACTTTTACTTGTACAGCTAAAGAAAATCTCCTACAAAGATAGATAGACGGCATAGTGATACAAAAGGTTTCTCAATTAAAAGGCTTCATAGTACAAAAGTTATGAAGAATCAGGAGGAACACAAGGAAGTGCTAAAACCTACTAAGAAGAGGATCCCATAGTTGTTTGAGCCATAGCCGCTTTGATGTGCCTACCAGTCGAAGTTATAGGGATAGGACCCTAACTCGTCATCACCAGATCCGTTATTTCATCCAGACGGGGTAAGGCATCATATATCTTAACCTTACGAGCTATCACCTCAACACATTTTAATCTCTCCAGCAATTTACGTTTGGAACGCCTGAGGGCCGTAGCATCATTAATGATGGATTCCTCAAGAAAGGATATTTTATGTTCGGCCTCATGCAGAGACTCTTCCCATGATCGAACTAGCATCTCAGCAGTTACCAGACTAGCCATTTGAAACAGAGTCTAGGCCTCTAGTTTTTTACAACGCTCCTAAGATAGGGCCAACTTCTCTTGAGATAAGGCCAACTCCTCCTGTAAGCATTTAATCTGCTTATCCTTCTCAGCAAGCAAAGCATTTGAGGCCCTCCCACCTTGGCACCTTCCTCCTTCTCCGCAAGAACATCCTGCAGTGCCAAAATTTGGATACCCAAATGGTTGACATGTTTTTTCTGTTCATTACCTCTAGAGTTCTAACAGAGCAGTAGTCTGGAAAAAAGAACATAGATTAGCAGATGAGTACATAAGAACAAAATAAAACAAGCCCCAATGGGAAGTGATACCATCAAATAGAGAGACTGGAGCGCTTTATCAATCTACTCTTGAGACATCTCTGGCAACTCCTGGCTAGGATTCCCAAAGTTAAATCGCTTGATCAGTAGGTGCACCTCCTCAATAGCATCAACACAATTGTACCAATAACTCCCTATACAGAAAACAACTAACCCTTCCTCCTGCAAATCCTTTCGAGCATCAAACAACCTGACAGGAATGGGCAGTAGAAGCCCAGCCTCACTTGTTCTCTTATGTGGAGAGCACTGCGGCTCCACAGGAGACTGAATAGACATCTCACCCACGGTAAAATAGAAACAGTTGACTTGTCCAATGGGCCTTCACACACCGCTGGAATAGAAGCATCCCTCGCTCCCTCCACCTTAGGGGCTTCCCCTACCGGGATGCCACCCTCAGCACCATCTGTTGACGAAGATGCCTCATCGGCCCCTTCTTATTCTACTTTTATCGGCTCAAATGTCATGATGTTATGAGTGATGTATGCTCCCAAACCTCCTCAGATCCCTCCTCCTCTTCGGATATCTCAGGCAGCTGAACTTTCCTCTTCTTTGATGGTCAAGCCTTAAGAGTCTGAGGGTCTTCTTGTGTTCGGCCTCACTTGTTTATTGGTTGAAACCTCTTTCAGAAGGGCGTCCTCCATAGACATTAGAACATCAACCAATTCCTTCTCTTTCTATTCCAACAAGTTGGGCCTATCGATTTTCCTCATCTCATCAATTAGTAGGCCCATCAAAAGCAATATATAGTCCTCTATAAGCAAGTCCAACAAGATATTTCACTGAGTGGACTCACAATAGCGATTAACAGACCGTAAAAAATGAGAATGGTACGTAAGGATCGGAGTTTTTACCTTTAGTAGCAGTTCTTAATCGAAACTCGGTAACATAGCCAAAAGATCCCTATTCTAGAACTTTACAAAAAAGTACTTTTGCATCCAATGCTTATCCTTTGATTTGCTACGATAAAATTTCCAATGGGAATCCTGACGGGTCTGTAGTTTGTACCAACCCTAAGTAGAGTCCTGACCTCCGTACCTTACCAACGAAAAGAGGACCGCCAAAATCTCTATATCAAAATGAAGACGATAAAACCCTAGCAGAGAAATCACTGTGGCCACAAAGCGCCAAGCACTAGGGATGAGTAGCATGGGTAAACATTCCAGTATTGTATCAATTCTCCAAGTGGACCCATATAAGGAATCTTCATATTGTACTTTACAGACTGCTTATACATTGTGACGCAACCGTCGGGCATCTTGTTCGCCTTATCCTTATCAAAGGGTAACACTAGAGCATAATCGCTTCTCAGTAACATTTCAGCCTTGATCTCTCGAAACTTCTCCTTGATCATCGTGCTTCTTATGTCACCGATGCTCTGGTGGAAAGAGGAGGAAGAACCCTTTGGTATTTTCTCAAAGAAAGCTATCGTATGAAAGAAGTAATTCATGAAGGGTAGAAACATACAGAAATGTACAATACCCCCATATGCCTAGCTTTATAAAGAGTACCGATGATAGTTCACAGAAATCGAAACGACATGTATTGCATTAAAAGTTTGTGTCTTTCTGATAGTATTACTCATGGCGTATTTCTCACAAAATGACACCATGAGTCGGTGGTAAATGGTGGGATCCTTTCAAAAGGCCCATTTCTAAGTATGTTCAATTCTACAAAGCCCTTGATCCAAAGAAGCAGGAACGCCTTGACATGTCGACAAACCAGAATTAATCTCCCCGAAGGATGGACATAGCCCGACACACTAAGAGAATGCCATCGACATTCTCTCGACCGATTGTTCAACTAACTCCCAACAAGGGTAATCCAGTTGACACGTAGAAACGTTCAGTAAGCCTGAACTGATGCCCCTTTTTTCCTCAGTCGATGAACAAGCGCTACGTAAGAAACTGATCGCACTGTCTAAAGGTGATATTCAACTAAATCTCACATTAATCTTCTGTTTCCTATTTCGACACAAATCATATCTCCAAGATAAAGAATGAAACCTTCATAACTTCATCGATAAGGAAAGAGATCTCCCCGTATCACCAAAATTCCTAGTCCTTTCTCTTTTTATTTTTAGACCCCTTTTTTAAGTTGAGTCCCTTTTCTTTTTATTTTTTTACATCCTAGTCATTTTTTCGTTCAACTTCATCCTCTTTTTTTCACTTGTTTTTTTCATTTTGGTCCTTTCTCTTTTTACTTTTAGATTTGAATTTTTTAATTTGGGTCATTTCTCTTTTTATTTTTTTATCTATATATATATTATTTTATATATCTATATATAATATAAAATAAAAACGCTCAAAGGTGTGGTTATCCCCATGTTTTTGGACCCCAAGTTTTTTTTTTTTCATTCTGGTCCCTTTTTGGGACTCCTGCTTTTTTTTTTCCATTCGAATCCTTTTTTTCATTCAAATATTTCCTATTTTTTCGATCTTTCTTTTTTCTTTCAGATCTTTCCTTTTTTATTTGTTTGTCCGGTTTTGTTTTTCAGACCTTTTTTTACCATTGTTTTCATTCAGGTCTTTTTTTAATATATTTTTACCCGGTATTGTTTTTCACTTAGTTCATTTTTTTATAGGTTTTTTCCTTTTATTTTTTTGCCCAACTTGTCTATAGATTTAAATATACAAGAAAAACGGGTTTGGGTGTGGTTGTCCTCTCACGTGACCACACCCTCACACTCTTTTTTATTTAAACACCCTTCCCCCTTCTTTTATTTAAACACCATTCCTTACATGATCATACAGGATGTGCAATATTCGATTATAACCGAATATCTGATCGAATCAATTCAATTGAATTTGAATTTGTAAATTTGAATTCAGTTTTAAGATTACGAATCGGTTTTTTATTACAATTGAATTTCGAGTTTAGATTTCAGTTTGATTTTTGAATCGGTTTTCGATTATAACTAAATTCTGAATTTGGTTTTCGGTTTGAGTTTCGCATTGGGGATTTTATTATGAATATGAATCAAAAACCGAATTCAAATTCGAATACTGTCAGTCTGCTTGAGTTTAGCGGTTGACCGCTTTGAACTTAGCGGTTGACTGCTTATGCTTAGCGGTTGGCCACTGAGTTTAGTGGTTGACAGCTTGAACTTAGGGGTTGGTTGCTTTGAGCTTGGTAATTGGTCACTTTAAATTTGGTGGTTGGCTACTTTGAATTTGACGGTTGACTACTTTGAGTTTGGCAATTAACCACTTTTTTTTACCCGTCTTATCCCACGTGGGTGGATATTATTTGGGTTATACAATATAAATTTTGAAGTTAGAGTGATTAAAAAATCAATTTTTTGCTATTTTTAAAATATTTTTTATTTTTAAAACATTTTGATGCATTTAAAAAATTAATTACTATTTATATAAATTTTATTATATTTTCATATTTTCATTTTTTTTTATATTTAGCTAATTAATTATTTATTTTGATATAATTTTATTTTTATATTATTTATTTTGTAATTAATAATTATATATTTGATTATTTTAAATTTTTATTATAAAGATGAGATGACTATTGTGTTATTATTTTCATAAAATAATTAATATTGGTATAAAAAATTTTATATTTTTGATATTTACACATTTGTCCATATTTTTATTTTCTGTATTTTTACGAAATATCATTTTTTGTATTTTTTGTATTTTTTTTTTGGTTCAGGTCCTTTCACAACCTTTTTTTTTTTTCCTTTCAAGTTCTTCTTCTTTTGTTTTTTAAAAATTCAATTCCTTTTTCTATGTGGCTTGATACTATTGGTTATTAACGACCACTTTTAGGAACAATTCTTGATTTTGTTTGGCTACTCAAAAATGAAACATGCAGAGCTACTTTTTTGACTTATCTTGTCCCATATGAATGAGTGTTATTTTGGTTATAAAATATAAATTTTGATGTTTGAGATATCAAAAATTCAAACTTTGTTATTTTTAAAATATTTTTTATTTTCAAAATATTTTAATATATTTAAAAATTCAATTAATATTTATATAAAATTATTATATTTTCATATTTTTTTATATTTAGTTAGTTATTTTTATTTAGATATAATTTTATTTTTTATGTTATTTATTTTGTAATTAATAATTATATATTTGATTGTTTTAATTTTTTATTATAAAAGATAACTATTATATTATTATTTTCATAAATTAATTAATATTAGTATAAAAATCTTTATATTTTTTATATTTATGCATTTATCCATGTTTTTATTTTCTATATCTTTACAAAATATCGTTTCTTGTAATTTTTTTGTTTTTATTTCTATTTTCGTGTATACTAATTTATTATTGCTGATTTTTAACGGTCTATGTATCTTTCAAATGACAACTTAATGTATGAGAGAAAATTTAATATAAAATATGATATATTTTTCTAGCAATATAAAATATATTTGTTAAAAATTAATATTATCATAGTATGCCCCAAGCTACCCTTATTCTTCATTTTGGTTCCTCGTGTTGCTCGAGTACGTGTGGCTATACGTAGGATCTTCTGGACAAACCATTAATAGTTTATTTGAAAAATGTCGATTTATTTTAAAATTGTTGCTTTATTATTAATTTAATTTATTTTAATAGTAATATTTTTTACCAAAAAAAAATCAGGATACAAAAAATTTTATGACTTAAAGTCAAGATTTTCTATGATCTTTATTATAAATTTTATTCAATCTCATTTGAATTAGTTTCAATTTTTGAAAATAGACTATATTCAAATATAATGATAATTTTTTTCTTGAAATTATAATCTTTTTTCTTTTGAAATTACCAATTAATTTTGTATTAAAAGCAACGCGAGCAAAATAAATTTTTTAAGTGAATTCTTTGCTTATATTAATATACATTAGACTAGACACGTCATGTAAGAAATTTTAAAATTATCAAAATAGTTTATCACAGTTAAAATTGTACTATCCACAATTTAATTATTACATTATAAATCTAATATATTATAATTATTTTTAACTTTTTTTTGGCATAATGTGTATGCCACCTGCTCGTATATAAAAAATGGAGTCAAGTTTGGATTTGACCCAAAATGAAAAAAAAGTTCTTAAAACAATCTCCATGTGAAACATATTTAAAAAATGAGTCAGATTGGTCGAGTTTCAAAACTCGATTAAACCAACACTGTTCATAGGTTAGTCGAGTTTTCAAAACTCAACCAATACTATTCATACACTGTTCATAAATTGGTCGAGTTTTCAAAAGTTGGCCAATATTAGTTATATAGAGATTGGTCGAGTTTTGAATACTCAATCAATTTATGAACAGTGCATGAACAGTATTGGTCGAGTTTTGAAAACTCGATCAACCTATGAACAGTGTTGGTCGAGTTTTTAAAATTCGAATAACCTAGGTTAGAAATCAAATTTTTTTCCTTTGAAGGTTCTTTTAAGAAAATTTTTTTTTTTTGGATCAATTTCGTACATTTGCCCGGAAAACGTTCAAATTGTTGCAATTTAAATCAAAGAAAAATAATTTACTTTTTTACTTTTTATTTATCTAAGTATACCCTTAAAATGCTTTCGTGCCATCACATGGTGGTCGGCACTCACGTGACCGCACAATTCCCTTGGCACAAACACTTGTTGGTCGCTTTGTTCCTTTTTTTTTTTTTTTTTTTTCCCTCTACGGTTTTCCTCTCATCCACAATACTTTGAGCGGGCCCACATTCCAACCACCCATGTGACTTTTTTTTTTTTTTCCTTTTTTTCCTCCACAATGCGCTAGAGGCCGACATTTTGTGTGTTTATTTTTAATTATTTATTGATTTTTTTATTTGACTTAATTGATGGAGCGACATTTTTAATAAAGAAAAATTAATATATAGTGATTTTTTTAAAAAAATTAATGAAAAAATTAAAAAATCTATTAAAATATTTAAAATAATATAAAAATTATTTAATTTTTTATTCAGTTATTTTTTATGTCCATTTTTTTGCATCTAGGTCATTCTCATATTTTTTAGGCTTCGATTTTTTTTACATCTAAGTCCTTTTTTTTTTACCTGGTTTTTTCATCCTGATCTTTTTTTTTAAGCTCATTTTTTACTCAGATCTTTTTTCCTTTTATTTTTTTATTTATATATCTATATATAATATAAAAAAATACTAAAGAATATGGTTGTTTGATAATTTTTTGGATCCCAAGTCTTTTTTTCTTTGAGATCTTTATATATATACATATACATACATATATATATATATTTCTAAGTATAAAAGATAAACGGTCAAGAGCATGGTCCTCCAAGCACGTGATTGACATAAGCATGTGATCGACATGTATATGTCCCTTCCTTTTTTTATTTAAACTGTAATTTTTCTATTCAATTATTTTTTTCATTCAAATTATTTTTTTTATATTCTGGTCTCTTTTTTGGGACCCCAGATTTTTTCGCTCGGGTCCTCTTTTTTCATTCAAATCCTTTTTTCTTTTCAACATTTTTCTTCATTCGGGTCATTCTACTTTCTTTTCTTGCCCGGTTTCTTTTCGGACCTCGGTGTTTTTTTTTTTTTTTTTTAACTCAGGTTCTTTTTTATCCAAATCTTTACTCTTTTTTTACCCAGTTTTTTCTTTCATTTGGGTCCTTCCTCTTTTTTTTTTTCTTTTTTTTTTTATTCGGTTTTGTTTTCCGTTTAAGTCCTTTTTCTTTTTCATTTTTTCATTTAGATCCTTCTTTTTCTTTTTTTTAATCCGTTCCCTTTTTTGGGAACCCATTTTTTTTTCATTTATTTATTTTTTTCATTCAACTCCTTCATTTTTTGATCCTTTTTTTTCATATTTGTCGTTCATCTTTTTATTCTTTTGCCCAATTTTGTTTTCGGGACCACTTTTTTTTCCCTTAATTTAAGTCCTTTTTATTTTCATCCAAGTTCTTTCTCCTTTTTTGATCATATTTTTTTATTCGGATCATTTCTCTTTTTTTTTTTTACCTGGTTTTATTTTTCTCTTAGGTTCTTAATTTTTTTAGACATAGGCTTTTTTCTTCTTTATTTTTTTACCCTACTTGTCTATATATCTATGTATAAAAGAAAAATGGGGAAAGGGGTGGCCGAACGTGGCTCATGTGACCTCAAATTTTTGACCTTGACCTGTAATTTTTTTTTTCCATTCATGTCCTTTCTTGACATTTTCTTTTTTTAAATTCAAATCCTTTTCTTTTCATTGAGCTCCTACCTTTTTTTTTTTTTAATTCAGATCTCTTTTGCTCCACTTGGTTGGCTATAGGGGTGGGTCCGACCCGAATAAACCCGTGACCCGCACGAACCCGAAGTGTTCGGGTCATGTTAATTCGGGTTTTTATTTATACCAGGTCGGCAAAAGTTCAGTAATTTAAAAACCTGAATTAACCCGACCCACCCGAATCAATCCGAATATATTTGTAAATATGTTATAATATAGCAAAAAAAAATCTCCTTATTATATTCACTAAAAAAAAAAAAATTTTGATATTATTTTAAAATTTTGAATTAAAAAAAAAAGATTTTTCAGGTTCGGGTACCCACCCAAATTTAAAAAATATGCTCGGGTTCGGGTTCGGGTTCAAAAATATATAACCCGAACACCTCGGGTCGGGTCAAAATAGAGTATTCGGGTTCGGATACCCGACCCGGACACAACCCTAGTTGGCTATGACATTAACAAGTACTCTTTTCAACAATAACTTTTTTTTTTTGGGCAGGACCTTTTGTAACTTTTTTTCATTTAGATCATTTTTTTTTGTATAGATCCTTTCTTTTTTTACTTAGGTCCCCTTTTCTCCACATGAATGTTATTTTGCTTATAAAATATAGATTTTGAAGCTAAAGAGATAAAAAATTCAAACTTGTGATGTTTTCAAATTTTTTTAATTTTTCAAAACATTTCAATATATTTAAAAATTTTATTAATAATTATATAAGAATTATTATATTTTCATATTTACATGTTTTTTATATTTATTTAATTAATTATTTATTTAGATATAATTTTATTTTTATATTATTTATTTTGTGATTAGTAATTATATATTTGATTATTTTAATTTTTTTATAAAAGATAACTATATACTATTATTTCCAAAAAATTATTTATATTTATATAAAAATCTTCATATTTTTTATATTTACACATTTATCTGTATTTTTATTTTCTATATTTTTACAAAATATCATTTATTGTACTTTTTATTTATTTTCATTTTAGTGGATGCTAATTTATTATTACTGATTTTCATCGGTCATTTTACCTTGGTTAGTAGGGTGCCATTTTTTCCCCATTTTTTTTTGTCTTTTTTTGTTGCTTACTTTAAATTGTTCAACTGGATTTTTTTCTCTTTTTTTTTTTCTTTTTTGTTTCATCTAGATTAAGTTTAATGAGTAAATGAAAAAATTATAATCCACATCTTGACATCTTGGGGTTAATTCATGCTAACTTATATGTATTAAAAAAAAAATTTAATGGGTGTGATCGTTCTCTCACATGATTTCTCTCCAAAAGAGTTAAAAAGTTGTATGAGTCTGTATACGTCATTGTTTTATATTTGTTCCTTATTTTTATTTGTCGTTTTACTTTTAATATTTAGATATTCATTTAAAACTTTGTATCGATCACGTTTAGATAGTATAAATCTTAAAAATTGATTGATTCGAGTCATTTTATTATTAAAATTTAAAAATTCTTAAATTAAAATGATTTATTATAATTAAATTCGAAATCTTAATTTTTTTATTATATTATTTAAAATTTAATAATTATATTATAAACTTAAAATTATTTTTTATTTTTTATTGTTTTTTGTACACACCGCACGACGCGCGGAATGTCCGCTGGTTTATTTAAGAAAGGCGGTTCACCGAACGCGAAAAAGGCTGCGCTATGTCCACCCGAACTCACGAGTCCGAGTTCTTTCTGGAATTTGGGGGCCGTCTTTCCTTCACTTTACCTATCCCAGAGCAATAGAATTCATCATTTTTTGCTTATTTTGTCTGTATTTCATTTTTCATTTTCTTGTCCCACAAGAAAACACCTAGACTTGAATTCTATGATGTAAACTCTACTTTCAAAAAACCTACATCGATTTTTCGCATCTCTTCATTCGTCTTTCAATGACCCAGTAATTGGAACTCAAGCAGCAAAACTCCAAGGACCCACCATTTTGGGTGATTCAATTTCATCTTCTACACGGTTCTGGAAGCATATTAAAAATGATATTTCCACTTGCTAAGCTTGGAACTCTTGCTGTTAGAACTTTCAGCAAGCCCATTGCTTCTCGTATCAAAAAAGAGGCTAGATGTTATCCTGAGTTTCGGAATTTCATTATCAGTATTTCTCAGGTTGGGTTTTCTTCCTTTGATTGTTTTGCGTAAATTTCTTGGGCCTTTTTTTTTTTTTATTTAATTGTGAAAATTTATTTGCTTGTTATGTGCTTTACCTTTCGATTGTATTGCTTTTTTGGTGTAGATTTCTTAGGTTGTTGCTTGATTTCAGTTGTGGGTTTTTTGTTTATTTGCTTTTTTGTATACTTGTTTTGGATATTGTGTTGTTTTGTCTGTGAATTTTATTTTAATTTTTTTCAATCTTTTCTTTCGAGGATCGAACTAAGGGCTACTTGATGATGGTTCTTGCTTAACTTCAATTGTTGTGGGAATTCATTTGTTCTATTCTGTTTGGTAATGTGCTATTTTAAGACAATGAAGAGAATATACATGGGGTTGTAGGCTCAAAACATGGAAAAATCTGTTGGTCTTTTATAATTTGCTATAAGTTATTTGACTCTGAATTTTAATTGGTTTCTTTTCTTCGTCTTCCATTGAACATTCGAATGAAGCTTGTTTTGCCTGAATTTATTTGTGGGCATACATCGGTTGTGTTGGTCGAATGTGCCATTTAAATATAATGAAACGTGGGTATTCATTTGTTATTAATGATCCCAAGTAATGTGTTATTGATCCTTTTTTTCCCCTGTTCTTATCTTGAACATCAAAAAAAGGATCACTTGTTGGCAGGTGCATTTTGTGTCATTCCATTTCACTTATGTTAGGAGAAAAGAACAAGATTGACAGCTGAAGTGAAGGAGAAAGTGGGAGAGCAGCGTAGGAAGATAGAAAAAATTAAGTGTAGACTCTTATATGTTATGGGGCAGCCAGGAGATGTCGATTTTTTTATTACTTGTTGGTGTCTTCTTGAAGACTTTAGAGCTGCATATGATATTGGCTACATCTAAGACTATGGTGTAACTAACTCGGTAGAAAAGAAGTTGAATTGGAATCTCTCTCCCCCCGCCCCCCCGGGGGATTTGTTCTTTTGAGATCTAGTTCTGAATCTCTTCCATTACCATCTTCAAAACCCTAACTCCCATTCACCACTGTCATTTAAACTCAATTGGAACCAATTTTCAGAATTTGGCTTCACAGTATGGGTATATATTTCTGCTGGTAAAATGTTCTACTAGAAAACAATCAAATGTGGATTTTGTCTGCTGATTGTGGTTCATGTATTAGTTGTCTGTGAATTTTACGATCTGTTTTTTGGAGCCTGCCGGAGGTATCCTAAATAATGTTCTTTTATGCTGAAAGAAGGTAGATATAATTGACTGTTGGTGTTTATCCCATGCATTTTTACCAGAGGTTCCTATTGAAATATAGTAACTAGCTGCAGTTTGGTTCCTTTTGTTAATATGTTGTTTGCTCTTTTCTCACTGGTATTGGTCATGTGATGAAGGACATCAATACATAAACAGAGATGAGTGACTAAGAATAGGGCTTCCTGCAGAGGAAACAAGGAAAATGCGGAGTACATTAGACCAATGATAACATTTTTGTGATTAATGTCTAAATTTTATATTTTACCCTGATAAAAGTTTGTTGGCTAGAACATCAATTAAATGAAGAAGCCTTCAAGTTTGTCAAAATATGACTAATAGCAAAAACAGGACATGCAGCTTGGACTGCACAGTGCCCACAATCACTGATTAGCATTCAGTGGTTTAAGCAATCTTCATAACAAAAAATATAGGAGACCAGATTGTTAGACTTTAGTAAGTAGGAATTTTTCAAATATGAAACAGATTCCAAATTCTTTTTTCCTTTTTTTTTTTATATATAAAACTATGTAGCAGTTGAGAAACTGATGTCTCACAATCCAAGAAGGCCTTAAGATTAAGAGCAAGTATTTGAACAGGACAGGCCTAGTTTACGAAAGTAAAAAGAATGAGTTTTTAGCTTTTGGGAAATCTCAGATTAGTATCAGGGGTGGGGCTACTATATGTGGAGAGTTTTGATAAGATATTGCCTGGTGCATTTTATTTATCTCTCATAGGTCGCAAAGAGTCTTCTTCACTTTAATAAGTTCTCCAAGACTCTTATACATTACATGGATCTACATTTTTCATATACTAACCCTCAATATATGTACTTCTTGCTACTTAATTAGGCAAATCATCGACTTACTACAACCATCCAAAGGCGCATTTATGGTCATGCAACTGATGTTGCAATCCGCCCGCTAAATGAAGAGAAAGCCGTCCAAGCTGCTGCAGATCTCGTTGGAGAGTTCTTTCTCTTCCTGGTAATAAGTTTTCATTAGTTTTATAGTCAAGATAATTTTAGGATACCTTTTGTCTACTTTAATGTGAGTTTTGTATAGATAAAATATCATTTATTTACACTGTGAGTAGATATATGAGTTTCTTCAAAAAGATGAAGTTGAATAAATGGCTGCACCTGACTATTTGGACTTGAAGTGCTTGGCCATATGTTAATGGGAGGAGCTGGTGCCAATTTTTGTTATTCTGTTTCATTGTTGTGCATGCACATGTCCAGGTCCATGATCGTTGTGTGCATAATCTTTTTAGGTGAACACGTTCTCAGAAAATTTTTAAATCTGATATAGTTTGTTGTGCAAGGCCAGCTTGGAGATGCTGCATTTGTTCTCCAGATTTATGCTGCTCTCTGTCTTTTCTTTCTTTCCAATGTTTTGCTTGGAACCAAAATGAAGAAATAGTTCACTTCATTTGAAATGAATACTTCAATTAACTCATTTCATCTAGAAATGAACCATCTTTGCCTGGAACCACAATGTGGAATTCATTTGAGCTATAAGAAGTGATTCTGACAGTTTCTGATATCTGGGAGTCACAAACTCTATACAATTTCTTTTGCACTTTCCTTGACCTTTTCACAGTTTCTGATTCTGACACTTTAAATATTTATTGGAACTTCACAGTCATTATTTTTTTTTGTTATCTTAACAATGTTTCTAAACTATTATTGCTTCTTAATAATGAGGTCATTAATACCACAGCAAACTCATGCTTCATGTCCTTCATTTAGGTTGCTGGAGCTGCTGTTATTTTTGAGGTGCAAAGAAGTGCAAGATCAGAAGCTAAGAAGGAAGAACTTCGCAGACAGGAGCTCGAGGTATTTATCATTATACCGCAGGGAACTTGTTTTGGTCTTTGAGAACGCTCATTACATTTTTTCTTTATTGGGAGTCATGTACAGTTGGATCAATTATGAGAATTTTTGGGTATATAAATTTGTATGATGGAAAAGATTGTCCAAAGCCGTGTTTACATGAGTCTGTTCTCATTACTTACAAAACCCTCTATATCTTAAACCATACCTCTGCCCATTTGTTCTCTTTGCATAATTACATTACAAAAAGCTGCCGCAGCATCCTGTAAACAAGTTCATCACATACTTGTATCCTTGCACACATGTCTTGGGCCTATTTATTTATTTATTATTATTCTTTCTTTTTTTCTGTTATAAACAAGTTATAGCCTGTGCAAGTTAAAAACTCCTTGTCAAATGCAAGCTAGTCCTATATGGCATTACCAACTTTGGAAAGAATAGATATGTTGATTAGTGTCGTCAAAGGGGCCTTATGGGTGGTGCTCTCAAATATGTGTTTGCTTTTTGTTCCTAAGTGCCAAGGTGCTAGGAAAGAGTCGTGCTAAAAATTTTGAGAGTGGCCATGAAAATCTAGGTGATAGCACAGATTACTAATGAAATAATAAAATTGTTGATCATCCATTTAACATCTTTCGGATATTGAGACAGAGCTGTTCAAGCTGCAGAACAGGATGTCCAATGCTTTTCTTTAGGAAGGACAGGTGACATGCATAAATTTCTCAGGAAAAAATTGTCTCCCTGCACTCTGAGTGGGAATTAATACCTTTCCACTAAAATCGGCTCTCTTTCCGTAGGATGTCTCAATTAACATCTTCTGAAATGTTTGAAGTTTAGGAATATCCCTGTTAGTTTTTGGCAGTGGAAGAAGCTTTCAAGACTCAGGGCTGTAGACAGGACTGAGGCGACTAGACAGGAAATTGTTTGACAAAGAATCTTCTCTGTGGAACTCTCCGATCCTCATTGAAATGTGATTATGGAGAACAATCTAGGACCTAACTCTTCTAACTGATGCTAAAGTTGCAACACTTGGGCAATCATTAGAATTTGCAATCCAACATCTGCAAAATCAATCTCAAAGAACTCCATGCTAAATCCTCCATCCCAACCATTTGCTGAACAAGGTAATGTGGAGCTCTTCCATAAGTTAGTTTTGTGGTTAAGGTGCAAGGAAAATTTTCATTGGAAAGAAGAGGTGATGATGCATGACAACCTAATAGACAACGATAATGCATTTTAAGCACAACAGAATTCCTAAGCTTTGTCACAATTTGTGAGTGCAATTGCGAAAGAGGTTACAATGGAAAGGATATTAGAGCAAGCAATTAAAGTTACAGTACCACAAACCAGGAACCTATGAAGAAACCTTGAACTACTGTCAGTTTTCAACACACAATTGTTGTTGCCTAACTTGAATGATTGCAAATTCTAATAATAGGGCCAAACAATTACAGCACAACTTAGTTAACATAGTTAAGGAACAGAAGGATTACAATAGTACTACTTTGACAAAGTTTTGGTTTGAAACAAAAGGAATGGTGATCTCATTACCTTTAATTGCTTGCTTCTTGTTTCGAGTGTCTACTCTTCCTCCCTTGTAATATTAATAGCTAAGGAATTTGGATGTTACTTCCTTGCATTCTGGAGGGTTCCATGGTTGTTCTGCATTAGGTAATCAATCGGTATGACCTCAGCAGTTCCTTTGGATCCCAAAATTTTAAGGCAGCAAGCAGAAGGGTCCATTAGGAATACATTTTAAACACCTTTGTCAACTGGCTGACTCCTATAGTCATTGTGAGATAAGCAATTCAAAGCGGCTAACTTCCTTCTATAGTCATTGTGAGATTCAAAGTGGATGCGGAGGTTGATCCCCACATTGTTCAAGCAAAGTGATGGAACAGCCTATTGAAGGTTGGTCCATGTGTTAGTGGCATATCAGTTGTCTTTTTCTAAGAATTGACTTCTAATTACATGGGGTAAGAAAATCATGCATTACTGTACAATCAGATGATGTTCTAAAAACTCTACTTCATGAATGCTAGTTCTCCATTTTATCTGCATATTGAATTTTCTTGTTTTGCATACTCTACTGTGTATTTCCATTTTTTTTTTTTCTGTGCGTAATTCATTATCCATGTCTCAATATCTAGGCATTGAAGCAAAGAGATGATGAACTGGGGAGGGAGATTGCTCTTCTGAGACACAGGATAGAAGAACTGGAGCAACTCTCACAACATCGAATCATCAGCAGTTTCCTTGACTCGCTATATTCCCCAACAAAAGAAGCACGGAAGAGCACTGCATAGTCATTTCATAGGACCTTTGATATTACATTGGATTTGCATCGGAACCAAAAGGATCAATTGAAGCTGAGGGGCATGAACCAAATCTTCCAGCCATTTTGTCATTTTCTGTTAGGCCAAAACCCGTGCAGGGCACTTGGCTTTTAGGTTTACGGTGACAAATTTAAGTACAGTTCTTTGATGGTCCGATGAATTTCTTGGTACCACCACATTCTTTGGTGCACTTAGGAGGTGATAGTTTGTGCAAGGTTGATTGAATCGCTCATTATGTTCTTACAATCTTAGCCTCCACATTTTGGAACATGTTGCCTATTGGGGTAGGCAATACCAAGATGTTTCGGATGTAAGGATTATTTTCAACTTGAGGCTGCAGGATTTTTTAGTTCTTTTTCCATAAACAGTCTATGTTAATGCACAGAGTTTCAACTTTGGAATACTAGATTCATCATTTCACACAGCGGACATATTTTCCTGAATTCTTTTTTTCAACCTTTATTTTCTGAGCTTTGGGCTCTTATCTCCTGTCCTCCCCTCCCCAGAAATAAATAAATATATAAAATAGAAACAAAATAAACTACAATTTTACTTACAATCGAAAGGGTCGAGACTCAAAATCATACTGTTATATCATCCAATGATATGTAGAAGGAAAATGTGGAAGTATAAATGACAAAAATGAGTACAAAGAGAATACCATTTTCATTTGAATAATTGAGCTCATATTCACAAACATTTTATGCCAGGTAGCTATCATGTACAATATAAGCCAATCTTGACTCAATTTTATTTTTATTTAATTTTCGTTATAATAATTTTTAATTAGAAAATTAAAAAAATATATATAAGATTGGTTCAAATAAAAGTGAAAATTTTTTTATTATAATGTTAATAATTTTTTATATTCAAAATCTCATCTAATGTCAACTTTCACAAATGCATCCATAGAATATTGTCACTGATTAAATGGAAAATTGCATTTTTTTTTTTCTTTTAACAATAGAGTGGGAGAAGTTTAGACATCATATTTTAAATATGCACTAATTACTTACAAGTATACAAAATAATACACAAACCCAAATGACGAGACAAAATGCAGCCCTAAGGTTAAGAGAATATTCTTACATGTACTAATTAGCTATTAGTATTAGTTCATAAGATTTCTCAATTACCTTAATAAGTACATAATATTCTTCGAGATTACATGCAGACAAAGACGTGTGCGCGCAGGCGCATGTGTTTCTTTTTTTTTTTCTTTCTATTTGCTGAAAAATTTGAATAAGAAAATAAGCTATGGTATTAGAATTCTTCTTCATTTATTTCTTGAACTCTCAGTAAGTTTAAGAGAATAATTTATTAAAAAGAAGAAAATGTGAAAAAGAACAGTTGAATTCATTGATCATGAACCAAGGGAAACAACATTATTAACAGTGATTGTGACGAGGAACAGCCCCCTACCGTAGCAACCATGCGGCTAGCAGAAATGGATTCAAAATGCCAATGTGTAGGGTAGCTTCAATTCCAACTTGCTGCAAATTAGATAGAGGAGGCAAATTTGTTGGCCCCCAACTGCTGTTGAACTGAGGACCAAGAATTTGATTCGAGCCAGTTGAAGGCTATAGGGCTTAAAAATGCATCAGGGATGCCAAATGAGTTGACCAAGGCAAGGGCATGCGGACGCAATTCAGAGCAGAGTTTTGCCACTTCTTTTCTCACTGCAGCAACATGGTCCACAGACAAGTAGCCATATCTTAGGAATGATGAGTCCTCCTCCAAGGTAATCAACGCGTTCATGGATCTTAAATGACCCAAAATCTCCTACAGAGGAATAAAAATGCAGAATCTTCAGTGAAAAGGGTGTCATCCTACTTTTACATTTTCTGAAATCACTTAAAAGTTGCAAATAAACATTTCATGAGATCTCGGATTTGGGCATGAAATATTATTCATGGGTCATTCAACCACATGAAACGATTGAAGCAATACTCAGCTAACGCATCAAGATTAAAGATTAGCCCCAGAGCCCATATTTGATATTATATTGTACAAATCCTAGCTAATTTAATAGAGCCCAACAGGTGCTGCAGATGCCTCATCCAGTATCCTAGAACGAAGGCATAATCCAGCAAATTTGTATAGCAACGATGACATTCTTTTGGATGATAAGAGGCTTTTTGTGCAAAAGATGTCCATGCTGGTTACAGCTTTTAACCAGTTTCAAAGGAATTACCTTCAGAGGGCCAGCAGTCAAGGCTCTCTCAGCCTCAGTAAAGGTCTGTAAAATTGCTCGATCTGAAAAGGCTCTACCAAGGTCCTCTGCAACTTGATAGCTCTGTTGCGGTAAAGGAAAAGCAACATAATGAATAAGCAAACCACGTGATTATACACAGTTTTGGAAGCGGGTGGGGGGATAAGAAGAGAGAGTTTCTCACCAGAATGAAGGCATATTCTTTGCTTTTCCCTTTTGCTTGATGCTCAGAGACTTCAGCAACAAAACGATTTAATAGATCACGCTCTCTCAAGCAGAAGACGTCAGTCTGATGCAGAAAACAGATAAGATACCATTATATGCCCATGCTGCAGGATGAATAAGCAAACCTAGCATGAACTGAACCATGACTGCAGTACCTGGAACTGGCTGCACCTAAGAGTAGAACTTGTGAGCTGAGAAGAGATGACAGGACATGTTTTGTTCAAATGTTCCAATCCCAACCCTTTAAATGGCTTATTGCCCTTCTTAGCTGCTACATATTCTCCAAAGAGTGCCTTACTAATCTGCATTCACATTTTAACGGTGTAAGCCCAGTGCTTGGACCACTCACAATAAGAGATGAGATGAATTGGAGATATGCCAATAGCTGTATATCATTTCAATAATGTGATAGATCAATGTATATCTTATAAGGCATTGAATTTCTGCAGAGAAGTTGTTACTTGACATTATGGACACAACTGGGTATGGTAGGTAAGATACACTCAACAAATACAATATCATGGTTCTGTTAGTTTCTGAAATGAACAGGGAAACTAAAGGTTAATAATGCTAGGGGAAAAAAAAAACAAAAACAAAAACAAAAACTACAAGCAGGTAGAGCAAACTAATGAAAGAAGAAAAAGAAGGTGCATTGAAACAAAAGACTGTCCAAGGAGACAAAGAGATATGAACTTTCCATCACAGATAGCTGAATTTCATGGCAAATGATTATTCCTCCGCCCATACAGTGCAGAACTAACATCAAAACCAAAATACACAACATACGGTTGGAAGTCTTCCTACAACATCTTTAAGAGCTGTGTCATGAATTTTACACCAAAGCATCCAAAGACTAAATCCTAGATTTGCAAAAATTCGAACTGTCACTTCATCTAAAGATCTCAAGTAAGAGAATCAACAGATCCTTATTATTACCTATTAAAGCCATCACATGAATTTTATACACAAGCAGCCAATGACTAAATCCTATTTCGTAAAATGAGTTTCCTAATCCCTAAATGTCACTTTATCTAAGGATATCAAATAAGAGAATACATGATCTTAACTGTTAGACAATGTGAACATACGTGGGCCATCCTCTTCACACAAGATATTCCCACATCATCTGTCATGCCAGATGCATGGCACGCAGACATCAACTTAGACTTGGTTACTATATCCTTTACTCAGTTAATGACACAAAAATTCATTAAATTATACACGCCAATACATAAGACTTGGTTCAAGATAACACGATTTATTTTGCCACTCTAAAGGCTGCTCCCAAATTGCCACTTGATGTGTCCGCATGTGAGAATGATATATACATGCTGTAAATATAAGAAACATATTAAGTTCATGAAGTCTTGCATCAGGTGACCAATCAACCACAATGAACTCCAGCCATCTAATTTGATTGTCTGCAGTGTAGGTATTTCTGGTACATATGTACACGACAGACATTACCTGCTGCATTAAAACATTGTTGTCCCCCTCAAATGTTGACTGCACATCATATTCAGCTTTCATATGACCAACACGATTTTCAGTCTTCAAACCTTGTCCACCACAAGCTTCACGACACTCCTGATAGAGAAAACTTTTGAGCACCTTGAGATATATCTAACAATAATACCGATCACTTCAACAAAAGAGTAACGGTATGTGACCTGAAGGGTTTGCATGTTATGCCAGGTTGTAGCAGCCTTGAATGCGCTTGAAACAACATGGATTGTTTTGTTTAGGTCAGGTGTCCTATTTACATAAAGCATCTTCAAGTAATTTGCGGCAAAACTCAGGGCATATCTGCAAGAAAAGTTGAGGAAGAATTTAGAAGTCAAATAGTTCAAGCTTGTTATCAGATCAATGGATATCAATATATAAGTCGTATGGGCTAGTTTTCATAACCAAACTTTACAAAACTGGTGGATTCTTTAAAGCAGCCCTTAATGGATAATAGAGCAACACAATTGCAGTTTGTTTCTTTTAATGATGTATGACACATGTTTAATAAAACGCCTCTTGACCTTCAACAAGTAGCCCCAAAATATAATGTTATAATTCAAGTAACCTATCTTTTCTGTTATTGCTTCTTTTTCTTCCAGGTAAGGAGTTAAAGGAAACACACCAATCCAAAGTTGAAGAAAGGAAGCACAATATAGAACAGAGAATACTGTAGTAACCAAATGACCATCTTGAATTTAATCAACTTAGCTAATACAAGTTATAAAGCCTATCATATGACAGCTATAGAAATTGATAAGGTTACAAAATTGTATGAACATAGGGATATCACAATGGCAGAACCATCGGCAAACTCAGAATGTATTTGGAAGACACTAAAATTTGAGATGATTATAAATACCACGAGTATGTAATGGACCTGAACCAAAATGATTCAATAAACCACAGGCCCAAAATATTTCCATGCCAACACCAGGAAGCCGTAAAATCTATAAAGATTTAAAGAGTTTAATATCCCTTAGTCCTGAATGCGTCAAATGCATGACAAGCCACAGCCTGATAAAGCCTACAAAAAAAGGCTACACCGTTTTCATGCCAAGATAAGGAAAGTCAGTCATACTAAAAAGGCTTCAAGATTTTAATCTTAGTTTTCTTAACTGACCAAAAAGTAACCCCATTTTCCAAGAAATGTATATATGGTAAAACAGGAAGTAAAGCAGATCAAAGAAGCTAACTTCCCATTTTCTTCCTAAAAATTCTAACGTAATCTACCGAAAATCATACAAGGAACACCAAATGGGAGAATAATATTTAGTCACTGACAGCAGATATGAAAGGTAAACCAAACTTCCTTAACATTTGCAGGACCGGGGTAAAGTGGCAATGACATTATCAAAAAACGTTAAAATTAAAATGTAAAGGAAACATTTGCATCCAACTTTCCCCTTATGAAAACATATCATCCAGGAAGAACCTTACTTGATGGTACATGGTAGATAGCAGAAGTTTATCAACATGACAGTTTCATATCTTAGGATCACCGCATAATCAGTAAAAAGAACTACTTACGTCTTTGCAAGAAGAGGTAATAGGCGGCGTTGATGACTTGGGTAGTCAAGCAATAACATTTCAGGTTCCTTTGGTGCAACAGAAAATGCCCTCCTTGTTAATGCATACCTTATGGCAATAGCTAAACTAATCTGGCACAAATAGAAAATGATGTATTATAACCAGAAAAATTAATTAACCATGGCATGACAGAGTTATTGTTTCATTGACAAAGATTCAGAACAGTGTCAGGCCATCTATGAAAGAAACTACATGCTTTACCCTTTTACCTTAGCTGAGTAAACAGCATTGACTGCGATGGTTACACGACCAGATGTCAAAGGTGCTAGAAATGCTGCGAATCTCTGCATAGAAATAAATTCTATATAAGTTTTCTTCAGGATGCTTGCATATGCAGGCCACGGCTAAGGTCTTGTAATATAAGTTGCTTGCAAATAAAGAATTTGTCAATCTGAAACAATAGTGACCTGATCTGGGTCTTTAATCGAACTCAGATATTGTCCATCTGGTGAAACATCCGCCACTGAATTAAGCAAATTTTCTCTAGGGATCCGAACATTGTCAAACCTGAATTTACAGAGGAAACACTTGGTTTAGAGATAAACATTTCTTCCAAACAGTTTTTAAACAAAAAAATAATAACAATAAACACCATGTGTTTGTACTACCAGATACGCCCATTGTCAACACCATTTAGGCCAATTTTATGACCACAATCAGCTATTCGGATGTTTGGGCTGATATTTCCATCCAAATCTCTGATCTGAGCTATAAATGCATGGACCCCTTGATTCTTTCCATTTATATTCAGCTGTGAAAAAACTATAGTGTGCGTCGCATGCTGAAAAGGCATTCAAAGAGAAATGTGCCAGTGAAATTAAGCTCAAGCAGGATTTATATGAGTAACATTTTTAGCAGTAACAATTTTCATTTGAAATTTTCTCCAAATAAAATTATCTGCATACATTTGCTGCTCCTCCAATCCAGTACTTCTGAGCTGATTCACACGGAGTATTAATTACAAATTCTCCAGTTTTGGAGTCATATGTGGTGACAGTTTCAATTCCTCGAACCTGAGATGGCGACCTTTATTGATCAGCACAAGCAAATAACCACAGGTAGCATCTGGAAGCATGCAAAACAAGCAAACCAAAATCGTAAGTTCACATACATTACTACCATGCCCCAATTCTGACATTGCAAAACAACCCTTGACAGCATAATTCTCCGTGACCCTCAACCACTTGTCATGATGGCGCTTTGTACCAAAAAATTGGATAGCCCCACCCCTGAAAATTATTAACAAAGGGGGCGCCCAATGATAGTTAGGTTCTTTCTATTACTTGAATGTAACAAGATAATAAACAGAGAACGTCAAACTGGTAGCATTATGCAGCATGGAGACATATACAAAAGCAAAGCAGGCGACCTTACATTGCAAGGACAATTGTTCATTAAACAAACTAGATACCAGTGTTACTGCTTCTGAGATGGAAATACTTACGCCCAAAAAGTAACATACGAATTTTAATATATAATGACAAATTTATCCCCACAACAAATCATCAAAGGAAGAAAATAAAATCCCCACATTAAACTAAATCTAATTTTCAGGTGTTGAATGACATTTGATGACATCTGTGATGATGACACTCAAGGACAAGTTAAATTGCCCCAAATAAATGAAAAAAGGCAATCAGCATCGCCCTGGGTAGAAATTCTTTCACAATATATATTTTATTCCAACGGGACTGTAACAAAGAATATAATTGAGAAAACTAGCATAATTTAATATCTATGAAGTAACTTAACAAGCTTGATTACAACAAAGTATAGATTGCAAGAATCAAGATCATTGAAAAGAATAAAATAAAGATTCAAATGTCCAGATGCAGTAACAAAAATTACAATTTTAACTCAAAGTTCATTTAAAAGGATTAAAACCAGTTTCCTCCAAGTTTTGAAAGGCCATATGGGATGGACTAGTTTCTTTGATGAAAAGGCAAAGAAAATGACAAGGGTATACCGTGATATTGAAGGAAAAGTAAGATCTCAAGGACAGAGACAAAGAACATCATTCCTAAACGCGCGCACTTTCCGGATTGCATAACCACGTGACATGAAAATACTACAATCCGTATGGCACTATTCATCAAGAAACAAAACTGTATCTTGCCCAAGACCACAGTAATAGTTTTATGTGGCATTTAATGGGTTCTGAACTAGGTAGGTTCCAAAATAGAAATTCAAGTCATTTGCTTTTCTTTCCATATCTTTTACACCCATAAAGGTATGAAGAAAGCAAATAACGATGTCCCAAGAAAAGCACAAAAAGGGCCTTTCAGAGTTCCACAAATTTTGCAAAAAAGTAGGGCATTAAAAAGATAAGTATATACGAGTGTCTTTAACTCATGGTAGAATACTCAAAACAGAAATGTAATGTAATTGTAAATTTTATTTAAGAAATCCAATTTAAAAAATAAAGTTTTTTTCCCCAAAAAAAAAAAAAAAATTACCACAGCATAAAGTGAACTCCAAGCTTGACGGAGAGAGAGTGATCAAAAATACCAATAACCTCCAGTAAAGCCAACTTCCTCAGCTCAGCTTCAGGACCTTGAGCAGTCAACCAACCCTCAAAAACACCTTGACCAAGCATATAACCAATTCGCTTCATAGTCATCTCTCTCTGCTGCTCCATGGACTGATTATAATCGGGCCAGACGAAGACTCTGCCTCCCAATTTTCTAGGGTTGAAAAGCGTACTCTGTCTAATTAGACCAAACAACCAGTCCCGATCCTCCAAATTGTGCCCGTCTAGAATCTTTCTCATTTCCTTTGTGTCGAATTCGATCCGCTCCGAGAGCTCCGGAGGAGAGAAACTGATACAGGGTGAGGATTCGAAAGATGTTGAAGAAGACGAGGAGAGAGAGAAAATAGCTTGATTGAGGTGGTTTCTGAGGATTTGGGCTCGCCGAGAAACCTGATCGGCTGAAGAAGAACTTGAAGAAGAAGCCATAGTTGTAGATGCCGAACAAAGAGAGAGAGAGTTTGGTCGTTGGGACGGCCTTACCATTCAACGTAGTTTAGAGGGTTATATTCATGCATTAAATACCGCGTGAATGGGACTAGGGTTAGACCGTTGGGGATCGAACCTGCACGGGATCCCATAGGGGACTCGACTCCTGATTCCTAAACGAACAGAAAGCAGGGTTTTAACGGACTCATGATATCATACTCAACTAATAAATAATAAATAATTATTTATTCATTATTAAAAATATCTTTTCTAAATTATAATCTTAATTGTTACATATTATAAATGTAAATGAAAATAAAAAAGTAAAAATAAAAAAAAAATGAAAGAATATCATTATAAGAGAAAAATATAATATATGAGAATTAAATAATTAAAAAAAGAATATTATGAATCTTGATTCATTATTTATTTTTTAATTTTTTAAGTTTGAAAAAATTGAATTCAAATATCAAATAAAATAAAAGAGAAAAATAGTCGAATTTACTTTAATAAGAATTAATATGGTATATGATTTTTGTTTGGATTTGTACCTTTTTCATATTTTATCAAATTTGACAATTTATGCATAATAGGATCTACATAACCAATTTTATTTAGCAAGATAAATGCGTAATTGTTATTATTATTATTGTAAATTTGATTTTTATATATAATGTATCTAATAGGATCTGTTTCGCAAAATTTACTATAAAGAATGAGTCTCACTCGACAACAGCATAGGGTACACAATCTAGTATATCCAGATCACTCACAGGTAAATTGTAACACCAAAATTCGGTGTTTGAAAATTTTTAATTAATTATTAGTTTTCCTTGTAAATTTCTCGAAAGAATTCGAATTTTTAATCGGATCCTGAGTGTGAATGTAACACCAAAAAATGATACAATTTTGATATGGATGATATACTTAGCCACTTGGATCGATATGGCGAATTCTTGTAATAGATTTTAGAAAGTATGATTTTTGTATATCAATATGTCATAGAGAAGTATTTCGATATATTGACCTCTGAAACCAATTTTCTGAGAGCATCATTTGGTATATCGATATGTCTTAAAGGAGTATATTGATATATGGGTCTCTGAAGCACATTTCCTGAGAGTTTGATTTGTTATATCGATATATCCCAATGGAGTATATCGATATATGTAAACTCCTTCTCAGTCTGCGAAAATAAGGCTGGATATATCGATATACCTTAAATCATGTATCGATACGCGTTAGTAGAAATGAGAAATGACCAAAATACCTTTCAATTTCAACTATGACCTTAATTCTAAGAGGGATAAAATTGTAATTTTACCTTCCAAAACAATAGAAATGAATTGTGGTCTTCTCATTCTTGCCATTTGCATTCCACTCTCAAAACCCATACTCCCCTTTCTCTCTCTACACTCATTTCTCTCTTCCCTCCACCACCTTTGATTTTTCTCCTAACAAATCAAATACTCTCCATTTAAATACACTAAACGGACTTCCGAAATTTCAATCAAACTCAAGCATTGGAGGATTGAAGGAAATAGTGTTCTATGAAGAAGAAATTTGGGTTTTTGAATCCCAAACCCTAAAATCAAGGTAATTTTCCTTCCTTAAACTTGGATTTAGTTTCTTTAATGTTAAATTTAATTTTGTTGTTGAGGTTTGATGGAAATTTCATAGGAGAATCAAAACCCTAAATTTGTGAATAGTGAAATTTGGGGAGAATTGGAATGAAAAATTGTATGTAGATGTAAATGAGGTGCAAATGGTGTAAATAGAACCATGATTATGGATTATTGAATTTTGAAAAAATTAGGGATTATGTTAAATTGGAGAAAATTTGGGAAAAATTGTTTGAAAATAGGAAAATTCAGGAGAATTGTGAATAGGAATTTTATAATGATGCAAATGATGACAAATTTATAAAATTGGAACAAGAGCAAGAAAATATTCAAAATTTGGGTTTAAATAAAATTAGGGAAAATGGGTCAACCCTTGAATTTGAGGAGAAATAATTAATCCTAACCCTATAAATGATTGAGTGATAAATTGGTATTGTTGACATAGGTTTAAGGCAATTGGAAACCCAAAGAAGATTATCATTTGAGTGAACTTCATTGGGGATTTAAAATTGGGAGTGATTACCCTCCCAAGAGATGAGTGGTTTCTTATTTGTTTTTAAATAAGAAAAATTATTTTTATTAAAAATATTTTATTAAATTTTTTAAATGATTTTTGAATTCTTGAATATATGTGTTTTAGTGCGTGTGAAATATCCCAAAGAATGAAATTTGAACCTTTATGCATCATATGTGCTTTGATTTAAACAAATGTGCCATGTAGAATTTTTGATCTTGAATAAATTAGAATGTTGAATATGATTGAAAAGTTGATGAAATGGTGGCACATGAAGTGAATTGTGAATTTATGAAATGGTTCATTAATTGGCTTGGGGAGGAAGAGCCTGATCTCCACATTAAATGACTAGTTATTTCTCTCTACGGAGCGACCCGACGGGGTGATGTAGTAGGGCTTGTTGATATGGAATGTAGCTGAGCACGTGCAGTATATTTGTGATTGGATATAGTGCGTGGAATAGTTAGGTACACCACCAACTAAAACCCACAGACAACACCAAGGATAGGGGCATTTTAAAATGTAAATTTCTAAAACCTTTGGCGGTTCCACCCTAAATCGTGGTAGACTTTTGTTCGGAAAATGATTTTGGGTTACCCCATAATTTGAAAATGTAAAAATATTTGGATGCATATGAGTTGAATTATCATGATTTTGATTTATGATGGATTTGGAAATAATGATTGAAAGTTATTTTCATTGAATTAATTTTAGAATGACTCGATGGTTTGAAATACTTATGAATTTGATATATCTACTATACAAATTCTTATCTTTGTATAACTTGTCTATAACTCACTGGGTATATTATATATTCACACTCCCCTTCCATTTTATAGAGAAAGCTTAGACGGGATTCGGGGACATTTAAGGTGATTGGAAGAACCTGTTTTGTTGGACATCACTGGGTAATAGCTCTTATATGGTCTGAGGTCCTTAGTGAACCTAAATGGGAGGCAAATTTTGTAATTAATTTTGAAAACTTATTTTGAAATTTTAATTATTTATTTTGTGATTTAAATGTGGTTTGTATACTTAAAAATTTAGGACCACCCCTTTTATTTTCTTTGGATTGTATTTGAGAATTACCTATTGGTCGTGTTGGCCTCGTGCATGCCATTTTGAGACTGGATGGACTGGACTAGTCCTTGCATGATATTAGATTGTTTTTAAAAACATGATTAAACAAGTTAAATGTTTTGCGTTGTCCCGGTATATGGGGAGGTTTTACCGTATACCGAGATAACGCAGCGGTTGTCGCGTGCTCGACTCTAGGGTCGGGGCTTGACAATTCTATTGGTATCAGAGTTTAGGTTTCAATTTGTCACGCCCCGAACCAGGATCATGAACAGCCGCCCATTATCCTGAATGCCGACTGTATTTTTACAGAAAATCGGGCAGAACCTTGCCATAAATCGGAGGTCTCCCATGTACAAATAAACCTGTATAATTCAAAATCATCTTGTAAATAAAATAAAAGGGTCATCTCGACCTCACAACAACCCACCAACCACAGCAGACATCCAGGACAACGCCAGGCTAAGTAAATTACCAGCAATCCTAGTCACAGACCTCTATTGTCATGCCCAATTAAAGTATGAGCAGCCGCCACACTGAGCGATCCTAAGTTTTTATATCATATACAATAATTTCCCAAGTAGAGAGTTTAAATGTTTACAAACGCCTCAATGCAAGTATAATATGAGAGTTTCACAACAATGTCCATAATTATTACAGTCATCCCATAAAAATGTACACGGTCAACTACGGATCTCAATATCAAGACCTCGCAGGGTCGAAATAAAATGAGTAATTTGTATTTCAATTTTAAACTTAAATCTCACCGTCGAGAAGAACCAAACCCGCCAATGATCAACCGAAATCTCCAGAGTCTGAAACGTCACTCTAGCACAACGATCCTGTCTGAGGGAGGAAACAAGAGGGGTGAGTATCTTTGGGAGGATACTCAGCAAGTGAGGAGATTGACATCGTGCTATCAATATCAAGTGTGAACTTGGAGTGTCAAAGTATGTAATACAATATCAAGTATACGAAAACAACGTGCAATTTTAACATATCTCAAGACACACATCAGAAAATAACATATGCATCCATCTTGTATCAAATCACATGAATAGAGCCGGCTGAACAAACAACCTCGACAATGGTCTACCTCGACCAAGGACGGGCGCATTGGGGGTTTTCACAATACAATTATCAAATAATAGCTCTCTACCCCAATGTTGGCCACAGTCTACTCCAACTAGCCTGTAAATAATAATAATAATATACATATAAATAGTCAACCGTGTATGATGCCCCCGCCCAGTGCTAGACAGAGGTAAAAACTCACGTCCTCCCCCGATGAGGGTTCAACCTAGGACAATTATATACATGACAATGGTACGTATAAATCCATTCAAACCCATGTACCAATGCAAGTGGAAGCATTAAAACATGTCAATATATCAAAAGGGTGGCACAATATCCGGTTATCAAACTCATGGATGCATATCAATAAAATCAGCAGTTGGAACATTCCAATGGTCACAAAAATATGTACATATACTTATCAAAATCCAAAAATTCAATTTTCACACGTATAGAAATCATGTCGTTTGAAAATCGATAAAACATGATTTGTCAATCAATAGTAGATGTCGTAATCCCACTCACAGTTCAGGGAGGGTGTGCCCTCCCAATTCCAACCCAAACCAAAACAAACTCGACTCCTGGAGTCTCCAAGAAAGTCAACCTAAATCAAATCATCACGAATTTCATCAATTTTCTGACTATTTTTAGGGTTTATCATTTTCCTTAAGTTCGTACTAACCCTAAATTCTTCAATTTATAAATGTACTAAAATGTAATCAATTTCATTCCATTTATAAATAAATAACGAAATCAAAACCAAATCTAAATTCAAACCTAAAACCGTTCAAAATCGAAAACCAAACTAAAATAAATAAATTTCCTACAAGATGGAAAAATTTTTGAAAAATCATACACTTTTAAATTTTCATCCGATTTCTTCAAACCATAAGTCATTTTAAAGGTATTGAAACCTATTTTCATAATACGGAAATTGTATTTTGATTTCCTATATGCAAGACAACTTATAATGGAAAATACTACATCTATCCTTAAGCTCAAGGCCCAAATTTTTAAATTATCCTTCATATAGCTACCATTATGAAATTTAACAACTCAAAACAACCTAAGAAAGACATGAAATACAACAATATACTTCATTTTACGGCACATTTCATTCCATCTCTGATCCCAAAATGATTTCATGCATATTTCAAATTAAACTCTAATAAAAACCATTTAATTCAAGCAAATATGAATCCTTCATCTTCTAATTTGTTTCTTTCATACTAAGCAGCCTAATTCGCGTAAATTTTTAAACTTAAGCCTAACATTCAGACATAGCATTTCTAAAATTACATTCTATTCCAATCGAACAAAGTTCCTAAACGTATATAAGACTTTTTCACCCTAAATTAACTCTAAATTTATTCAATTACTGAAAAGATCAGAAATCTCCTTACCTAGGGTTTCTCGATTCGTAGATTTAACTTCCGAATGCACTTCTTTCAATCCAAGACCTACAGTATTCCAAACCGACGCATTTTAACAGTTAGGCTAAATTACTTAGAGATCAAACCCTAGGGCTATTAATCAAAAACCAGCCCTTACCTACGCAGAATGGGATCGCAGTAAATTGCAGCCTAGGGTTTTCTTTTCTGAAGATTGCAGGGGCTCTCGAAGGAGAGAGCAGAGCGCTCGAGCATGCAAGCAAGGAGGAGAAGCCACTTGCAGCTGCGCGCGCTAGGAGCTGTTGCGCACAGGAAGGGAAGGTGAGCGCTGCAGTCGCACGCGCAAGGGAGCTGTCGCGTGCTGCAATCGCGCACGCGCGGGGAGAGAGAGATAGGGAGAAATAGAGAGAGAGAGCCAAGGGTAGAGAGAGAAGGTAGCAGAGAGAGAAAACTGAAAGGGAAAGGTAGAGAGGGAGTGGTGGTCGGTGGTGGTAGTGGGTGGCGGTTCACGGTGGAGAACCGCAGAAGGGGGGGATCGGGAGAGGGTGAATCGCGAGAGAGAGAACCCGCGACGGAGTGAGAGACGAAAAGAGAGAACGACTGTGAGATGTAGAGAGAGAAATGATAGTGGAGATGGCAACAGCAGAGAGGGAAAGAGTGGCGGTGGAGAGAGAAATCGAACGGGAGATAGAGAGGAGAGAGAGAGTGACAGTAAGAGGTAGAGAGGGAGAGAGAGAGAGAGAACCGAGAGTGGGAAATCAGAGGGGGGTGGAACGAAAGGTGGTCGGAGGCGGTTGACGGAGGCGGTTGACGGTGGTGGATGGCGGAGGAAGGTGGCGGAGAGCAGCGGCGATGGAGCTAGGCCGCGGGAGAGGGAGATGAAAGGGCGGAGGAGGGAGAGAGAAGAGGCGAAAAGGGGAAATTAGGGTTTTATACCCTAATTCGAATTTTCCTTTTTTTTTTTAATAATTATTATTAATATTATATATATATTTTTATTTAGATAAATAGATTTATAAATAAATAATTGAGTAAATAATTAAATTAATAAATGAAAAATATATTCTTCACATCACGAATTGGAATACAGATACTTTTGAATATACCAAAAATTAAATTTGGAAACCCCAAAATCGAAAATCAATAAAATTAAATATTTTACTCTATATATATATAAATTAAGAATTATTTTATTTAAATCTAGGAATGGAAGTACAACAGTACGAATACCGCAGTGTTGGCGTTATACAATTTGAAAATATGTTAAATGGTTTGAAATGTTTTCCAAAAATTTTAAAAGGGTCCTCAATTGTTTTCGGAATTGTTTGAGAAACTCAATATTCTAAATGTTCCAAATGATTTCAAATGCTTCTTACGGGTTTTAGGAAATTAGGAATCTTCTTTTTAGGGGGTTAAGCGCTTGGGCTAGTTCCTAATTCTATTGTTAAGTTTAGACCATCTTTGTAGAACTTTGTTCCCCAAATGAAGAACAAGTAACCCGAATGAGATATTTTTCACTCCACCAGCACAACTTGAGTGATGTATCACTCTATAAATGGTCACTTGATTGTGACTCAAAACCTTATGTAGCTTGTTTGGCTAAATGTTGGGGACCTTAGTAGTGGTTTTGGCCTTCAAACCTATATCTTGATGTTAAGAGTTTCGTATATATGTATAATTGGTATAACAATGTGGAGCCTTCAAAAACTCATAGAAGTGTATATCATGTGTTCAATGATGATGTTTACTTGAACTTTTAGTAGTTCGGCTAATAGAAAGTAATTGAGGAAGTTTAGAGAAATCATCTATAAGTTCGCCCTTTACATTGTCTTGCACTACTAGAAAACACGGTTTCAGCGACGGATTTTTTCGTCGCTGAAAGTCACATCGCTAATTTTAGCGAAGGATCAGCGACGGATTTTTTATCGACGGAATTTTTCCGTCGCTAATTAGCGACGGAAAATTCAGTCGTTAAATTTATTTTAGAATTTTCAAATTACAGACAGATTAGCGATGGAAAATTTCCATCGCTAATCCGTCGGTGAAATTAGTAAGACCAAACTCAAATGTCGGAAGCTGGAGGTCCGACCCACCCACCCACCCAACCCGCTTCCACCACCATCCGGAACCCGGCCTGCCCGCGCGTAAATGTGCTGAAAATGTTCTAAAAATATTCTCTCCCCCAGGTTCGAACTCGGTTGTGAGAGAGAGAACTTGAGAGACTTAACAACCATGCCACCATTACATTTGTATTATTGGTTTATTTATTTTCTATTTCTATACTTTATTTGTAACTCTCAATATTAAAAATACAATACTCTTATTTAATAAAAATATAAAATTATATTTAATAAACAAAAAATTATATCTAATAAAAATATAAAATTATATTTAATAAAAATTATATTTAATAAAAAAAATAAAATTATATGTAATAAAAATAAAAATTATATTTAATAAAAACACATAATTATATTCAATAAAAATACAAAATTATATTTAATAAAAACAAAAAATTATATTTAATAAAAATACAAAATTATATTTAATAAAAACAAAAAATTATATTTAATAAAAAAATAAAATTATATTTAATAAAAATGCAAAATTATATTTAATAAAAAAATAAAATTATATTTAATAAAAATAAAAATTATATTTAATAAAAACAAAAAATATATTTAATAAAAATACAAAATTATATTTAATAAAAATAAAAATTTATATTTAATAAAAAATAAAATTATATTTAATAAAAATACAAAATTATATTTAATAAAAATAGAAATTATATTTAATAAAAAATAAAATTATATTTAATAAAAATACAAAATTATATTTAATAAAAATAAAAAGTAATATTTAATAAAAATACAAAATTATATTTAATAAAAATAAAAAGTAATATTTAATAAAAATACAAAATTATATTTAATAAAAATACAAAATTATATTTAATAAAAAATAAAAATATATTTAATAAAAATACAAAATTAAATTTAATAAAAATACAAAATTATATTTAATAAAAACCAAAAATTATATTCAATAAAAAAAAATTCGGACCTTTTGAATCCGTCTATAATAGGTCTGAATTTTTTTTTTCAGCGACGGATTAGTGACGGAATTTTTTCTGATGGAATTTTCCATCGCTATTCCGTCGTAATTTTGTTATTAATTAGCGACGGATAACTATCCGTCGCTGAAGCCGTGTTTTCTGGTAGTGTTCGGATTGGCATGAACTAGTGGACCAATCATTAAGTGGGGACTTTAGTGTTGTGAGATTCCCTTTTAAAAAACTCAATGGGGTTAGAGGTACTAGCAGTATGACTATCATGACTCTTTGATTGGGATGACGAGTTGTAAGACATTCACTTATGTAATAGTGAAGTAATTTGGGTTCTGTGAGAGGACAGAAATGTAGCGTCTTGTATTGATTGTTTTCTTTGCTTTAATAACTGGGAGTCCTAACTCCCTAATTTTTTGTATGACTTTCGCATTAGAACCGCTTCTTATCACTTCCCTATCCATTCGAATTCTTATCACATCACTTCAGTCTGATTTGCTTTCAGGTTCAAGAAACATGTGGCTATCTCATAGGGAACTTAAAGAATGGTTAGAGTTGTGGAGCAATTTTGTGATAGATAAAGTTTAGTGATGTTCCGATGACAGATGAGAGTACTATATTTGGCAATAGCTTGTATATTGAGTGGCCTACATTACTGATGATTTGCAATAAGGGCTAATAACTGCTACAAACAAAAATTTTATGATTATTTTTCCTTAAAAAAAATCCAATCATAAATATCATTGTCCATCTACCATGCTTCTAAGAGAACCACTTTCGAAGATGTTTAAGGTAACCCAGATATAGTCATAGGTAAGTTCCCTTGAATTTGATGATTCATAAATTTAAATACAAATACTATATGATTTTGAGTCTGTGATTTTGAATGTGGGATGTATTGGTTATATTTCATGATACTGAAGTAATTAAAAATGATTTTAGATCGCCTTATGATAGTCATGGTGGCATTGAGGATTATAAATTTTGGTGATTTTTAGTGGGGCATCTGATATTTTTCTTTTCATCCTTATAACCGTCCGATTTTGCATATGAGTCTTTTGTGTTATTCCGAGCATGCCATCCCTTTTATATGCTCTTGAGGGTCATAAGGTATTTCATTGGTTCAAATATGCTACTTAATACTTATAATATACTGATCTTTAATGATACCCTTTATAAAGATATATATATATATATATATATATATATATATATATATATATATATATATAATTGGTGGTTCAAATATTTCCAGCAAATTAAGCTTTCTCACTTAATATAGGGCATATTGAGGAAATGTGAGAAGAGACTCTTGTATTGAGATATAGACATACAAATTTCTTTATTTAAGCTAATTATCACCCAAACGTGATATTAGAAGAATATTTGATAAGGTCAGGTGATAGAGACTTGGGAAAGATGATTTATGTGATGCATGCCATCTAGTTGCTTTAATATAATCTATAAGATATTACTAATGCGGGTTACTTTATATGTGTATTGGATCGATCAATCTCTATAGTGATCCAAGATTGGTTATCAAATCCTAATCTTAGTAAGAGAGGGACAATTCTACTAAATAATTCTAGTCCCCATACAACCATCTCTTGAGGAGTTATCTCGGAGTGTGCCTATTGTTGAGGCCCAACTGGAAACCAGGAAAAAATAATCTTTTGTCATAACTGATTAAAGACTATAGAATTAAATTCTTAAATGCTTGAGAGTTCCTTAGTCTAATCCCAAATGCCAAAATAGTTGCTATGGATTGTACAGTGCCCAAGAATTTTTAGTATTCTTATATTCATAGAATCCTCTTGAGTCTATGAGCACAAACTCCTTCAAAGAATGGGGAATCATGAGTTCCTTTTCATGGACAGCTTGAAGAATTATAAAATATTATACTATCCCTTGATTTAGTCAATTGTAGTCCATGATCCTAAGATATTGAAAAGGTTATTCATTAGGGTCTAGTTCTAAAGGCAAAACACATTCAAAATGGTTGGAGTACACTAGAGAGTGCTGCAAAAAAGCATGGAAATTGGATGTGGACTTATAACACTAGGCAGAATGAATGAAAGATTGGTAAGAGTAAATGAAAGTGAGTAATTACAGGAATTGTTAGAAAATTTCCTTCCATTGTCTATAACTGAAAAAAGGGGGCAACTTTTCCTAGACATTAGTGGCCATAGTTTCCTATACATTTTAAATGAAATTACGTTTTAAGGTTGTCATGTTCGCATTTATCTGTTTGGATGGATTGCGAACCTTTTTGATAATTAAACTAGAGGTTTTAGTGTTGATCTATGTCCTAACTAATGTAGTTGTGGGTTTCTTGCTAGATTCTTGGCTGCAATTCCTTTTTGTTGTGGATGATACCTTCTTGCTTCATTGGACTATTTTTGTGAGTGCTGGAGAAGTTCTACATGTTGCTTAGACCTTTAGCAGGCTTATGCTGGGGTTAGTTTGGTTTTATAAATGAAGTCATAGAAAGAATAGTTTTTGGTTGTGGATAAGGTAACAGTTAAAGTCTTTCTTTTATAGTTTTCTTGGACATTATAGATGAAGAGCCTACTTCTACATTTTAACTTCATCGGGTTTGTATCAAGAGACTTACCTACTCTTTCAGTCCTCTTCTTTTGGCTATTACAAGTAGATAATTAAAGGGATTGAGTATTATACTATTTTTAGTCGATGCGAGGGGCAAAGAAGTTAACATTTCTCATTTTCTATTTGGAATTGTCCTTTAAGAGTGTGGAAAAAGGACATCCTCCATATACAGGGTATTTATTTCATTTTGTGAGAATTTAGATTTTGCTTGCATGATGGCTTCTATGTCAATTTTAGGAGTATATATTATCCGGAAGTATTCCTTCTTCTATTTTTCTTTATGGTATTATCATCTATGCCAACTCTTTATGTTCCTAGTTATAGATCTTATTTCACATCTTATATTGGACTCAATGTTAGTTGAAATTTGGGAGATTTAAGAAAGATTATCAATTTTGATCTTGAAAACAATTATATTGAACGTGTTGGTAGTTCTCAATTGTTGGAAAATCTGTTGGCTTCAATATTAATCATGGGCTTTTGTGATTGTATAAATTTTAGTTTGTGAGATGGCCTATAGGAGCTATTGGTTCTAGTAGAAAATTTTGAGTTATTATTAGATGAGCAGGAACCATAAAATATGAAGTTGAGAGGAAGCAAAGCATTATCTAAAACTCAAATGTAGTGAAGATTTATTGTTATGCTTGTTGGAAGTTCCTTTAATATAATATTAATTAGACAGACGTTGTAGAAGGATTGAAAGGAGTAAATTCAGAATTCTATCTTTATATGTGACTCTTCATTTTGAAAAAAAAAAATGTCATGGCTACAATGGAGTCACTAATGAGTTTGATATTTTTCGTTATTGTTCCTATCAAATTGCTGGTCCCTTAGTTGTTAAGTTGTTATCTATATTTAATAGTTTTGGTGGACTTCCTGTGTAAATTAAGGATCAAGCTAGAATAAGTCATCTTCAATTACCGGGGAGCTGCCCAAACATGACTCACTTAAAGTAACTTGAAGCCAAGAAGATAATAGGTATCGAAACATCTTGTGAAACTCTATGGAGCATTACCCAAGTTTAATGGTGATATTGATAATGGAAAAATCTAGATAATTTTAGAGTGGCTTTGAAAGAGAAAATATGGAGGTACTGATACCCCACCTTTTTGTTGCATTACGGTGTTAGAAGTGCATATTCAAACAAACTAGGAAATTTGCATTTCTTTTGTGTCTAAATATTTATGAGTAGTTAGTGATATTATTTGGTTTATCTAATGCCCCTAACACACTCTTGTAAATAATGACTTAAGTTCTACATCTCTTTGTAGGGAAGTTCATAAATAGTGTGTCCAATGTAGTTTTATGGTGTGCTTATGTGAGATTTATATATAGGAGTTCAAAACAATAAAGGCAATTAAAGTGAGACATCTAAACTTTCTAAAGTTTTAGTGGCTAGTGGTGATACATTCGTTGTTGGAGCTGGCCTTTCGGAAGTCGATATTGGTTGGGAAATGTTATAGAGTATGATAATGTATTTATAGTTTAAATTTACTTATTAAAGGCCTTGTTTTCAATATGGTGTTGAGAATTTGACAGTGATATAATTTAAGAAACAATAGTGGTGGAAAAGTGTGGGCATAGAATTGATGTATAATTATTATTTAAATTTTGAGGACGAAATTTCTTTTTAGGGAGTTAAGTGTTGTAACACCGAAAATTTGGTATTTGAAAATTTTTAGTTAATTATTAGTTTCCCTTATAAATTTCTCGGAAGAATTCGAATTTTTAATCGGATCCGGAGTGTGAATGTAACACTGAAAAATGATATAATTTTGATGTTGTGGATGACATATTGAGCCATTTGGGTCGATATGGTGAATCCCTATAATAGATTTTATAGAATATGATTTTTGTATATCGATATGTCCTAGAGGAGTATAGCGATATATTGACCTCGGAAATCAATTTCCGGAGAGCATCCTTTGGTATATCGATATGTCTTAAAAGAGTATATCGATATATGGGTCTCTGAAACACAGTTCCTGATAGCTTGATTTGTTATATCGATATATCCCAATGGAGTATATCGATATATGTAAACTTCTTCTCAATCTGCGAAAATAGGGCTGGGTATATCGATATGCCTTAAACCATGTATCGATATGTGTTAGTGGAAATGATAAATGACCAAAATACCCTTCAATTTCAACTATGACCTTAATTATAAGAGGGGTAAAATAGTAATTTTACCTTCCAAAACAATAGAAATGAATTGTGGTCTTCTTATTCTTGCCATTTGCATTCCACTTTCAAAATCCATACTCTCCTTCCTCCCTCTACACTCATTTCTCTCTTCCTTCCACCACCTTTGATTTTTCTCCTAACAAATCAAATACTCTCCATTTAAATAAACTAAATTGACTTCCAAAATTTCAATCAAACTTAAGCATTGGAGGATTGAAGGAAATAGTGCTCTACGAAGAAGAAATTTGGGTTTTTGAAACCCAAACCCCAAAATCAAGGTAATTTCCCCTCCTTAAACTTGGGTTTAGTTTCTTAAATGTTGAATTTAATTTTGTTGTTGAGATTTGATGGAAATTTCATAGGAGAATCAAAACCCTAAATTTGTGAATAGTGAAATTTGGGAGAAATTGGAATAAAAATTGTATGTATATGTAAATGAGGTGCAAATGGTGGAAATAGAACCATGATCATGGATTATTGAATTTTGGAAAAATTAGGGATTATGTTAAATTGGAGAAAATTAGGGGAAAATTGTTTGAAAATAGGAAAATTTAGGAGAATTGTGAATAGAAATTTTATAATGATGCAAATGGACAAATTTATAAATTTGGAACAAGAAAAAGAAACTATTCAAAATTTAGGTTTAAAAAAAATTAGGGAAAATGAGTCAACCCTTGAATTTGAGGAGAAATGATTAATCCTAACCCTATAAATGATTGAGTGATAAATTGGTGTTGTTGACATAGATTTAAGGCAATTGGAAACCCAAAGAAGATTATCATTTGAGTGAACTTCATTGGAGATTAAAAATTAGGAGTGATTACCCTCCCAAAAGGTGAGTGGTTTCTTGTTTGTATTTAAATAAGAAAAATTATTCTTATTAAAAATATTTTATTGAATTTTTGAAATAATTTTTGAATTCTTGGATGTATGTGTTTTAGTGAGTGTGAAATATCCCAAAGAATGAAATTTGAACCTTTATGCATCCTATGTGCTTTGATTTAAACAAATGTGCCATGTAGAATTTTTTATCTTGAATGAATTAGAATGTTGAGTATGATTGAAAAGTTGATGAAATGGTGGCACATAAAATAAGTTGTGAATTTATGAAATGGTGTATTAATTGGCTTGGGGAGAAAAAGCCTGATCTCCACATTAAATGACTAGTCATTTCCCTCGACGGAGCAACCCGACGGGGTGACGTAGTTGGGCTTGTTGATATGGAATGTAGCCGAGCACGTGCGGTACATTTGTGATTGGATATAGTGTGTGGAATAATTGGGTGCACCACCAACTAAAACCCATTGACAATGCCAAGGATGGGGGCATTTTAAAATGTAAATTTCTAAAATCCTTGGCGGTTCCACCCTATGTCATGGTAGACCTTTGTTGGGAAAATGATTTTAGATTGCTCCATTATTTGAAAATATAAAAATATTTGAATGCATATAAGTTGAATTATCATGATTTTGATTTATGATGGATTTGGAAATAATGATTGAAAGCTATTTTCATTGAATGAATTTTAGAATGACTCGATGGTTGGAAATACTTATGAATTTGATATATCAACCACACAAGTTCTTATCTTTGTATAACTTGTATATCTTTCACTGGGTATATTATATACTCACACTCCCCTTCCATTTTACAGAGAAAGCTTAGACGAGATTCGGGAACATTTAAGGTGATTGGAAGAACCGTTTTATTGGACGTCGCCGGGTAATAGCTCTTATATGGTTTGAGGTCCTTAGTAAACCTAAATGGGAGGCAAATTTTGTAATTACTTTTGAAATCTTATTTTGAAATTTTAATTATTTGTTTTGTGATTTAAATGTAGTTTGTATACTTAAAAATTTAGGACCACCCCTTTTATTTTCTTTGGATTTTATTTGAGAATTACCTGTTGGCCGTGTTGGTCTCGTGCATGCCATTTTGAGACTAGATGGACCAGGTTGGTCGTTGCATGATATTAAATTGTTTTTAAAAACAAGATTAAATAGGTTAAATACCTTATGTTGTCCCGGTATATGGGGAGGTTCTACTATATATAGAGGTGACGTGGTGGTTGTCGCGTGCTCGACTCAAGGGTCGGGGCGTGACATAAATGGGTCTATGTTGTCTTGTTCTACTGATGAGATTTATCTCCTTGAATGGGTCTTAGTAGCCCCAACTGTCCGAAGGAGTTAAGCTCCATGGACGCTGATTCACTAATCGTTTGGCTCTCGATGATATTTACATGGTTTAACCTACAAGAGCATTCGGTGGTACCAAACGCTCCCCTTCTCTCTCTCTCTCTCTCCCGACCGATAGCTACCGAAGGAATCGAACACTTCTCCTATTCAGTAGCACTCAACGGAATCTCGTCTCACTTGAGCTTCCTATTTCATCACGAAACGTATTTCCCGAGAAAGGAAGGGAACTTCAAGCATCCAATTCATAAGGGAAAGAAAATTCTCGTATAATTCAACTTTCTAAGTGATGACAACATAAAATATTTGACATTCATAGATCTGGAATCCTCGAATCACTCCATAAGGAAATTAGGGTTGCGACATCTGATTTTTCTAACGTAAGTGTCAGAATCTCCCCACTGAAGCATCCTCTGGTGGTCTTTTGCAAGTTTTAAGCCTCTTCATTGAGCAACTGTTCAAATTACAAGGAGACGAATATGTGGAGTTGAAACCCACCTCCAACAGATTGGTATCATCCGTAGGAAATAGATTTAAAAATCTTTATTGAACACTCAGGATTGATCTAACCAACATGCCTTTGAAGTGAAAAACCAAAACAGCATCAAGGGCCATATCTACGACACATGGTCATAATGCTACCCTTACTGAAATAACCCCTCTTGTGGCACCTTCTCAACCTGTCGATAATTATCCTGCTCACGATCAACCTCCTTGCTCGGAACAGACCCAGCAGCCTTGGTGTAACACCAAAAGTCCGGTATTAGAAATTATGTTAAATATTTTTGTAATATAAAGGAAAATTTTAAATTTTATTGATTTTCGATTTTGGGGTAATAATTGGGAGTTAGCAATTTCAATTTTGGGCAATTTTGTACCCACCAAAAAATTGGAATGAGAATATATATATATATACATATAAAAGAGAGGCAAATCGAATGGGGCAATGGGGAGTCAATTCTCTTGGTCGCAGGCATAAATTATGAGAGCTGGGACACACGAATCGATTCATGCCTTGCATGAATCGATCTGGTCTTGAATAGGTAAGTCGAATCCTCCAGTCATGAATCAATTTCTCACGTACTGTAGAAAGGTTTCTGAGGCTTAAGCTTCGTGAATCGATTCATCGAGATGATGAATCAATTCATGAGAAGCAGAAAATGAGAGGTGAATTGAATAGGCAGCCCACGAATCGATTTGCTCGTGTTTTAGAAAGGGATTCTAAGGCTTTACTTTTATGAATCGACTCATGAGGGAAGCAAATCGATTCATTCTTACAAGGGTGAATCGATTCCCCAAGGTTGCAAATCGAGTGGCTCAATGTGCAGAGGTGATTTCTGGGAGATGCAATCAGTAAATCGATTCATGCTTCACATGAATCGATTCATAAATCAGCAAGGAATCGAAGTCCCCTTGCTACAAATCGATTCATCTCGTGTGCAGAAAGAACCTCTGAGGCTTGGTCTAATTGAATCGACTCCTACTCCTCCCCACAAATCGATTCAGAGCCATGGAGATTGACACGAAATTACCTAAAAACCCTCTAAACTTCTATAGAACTTAAACCATAGTGAGGGCAAAATGGTGATTTCCTAATTCCACTACCAAGAATATGAGTTAAGTTCCATTTTCCCCCTTCATTTTTCATTTTCCCCTCCCGACTCTTCACTCTTCGACATTCTCTCTCTCTCTCTACATTTAATCCCTCTCACTCTCTTCATTTCACTCACTAGAAATTATTACACCCTCATTAAAAACTCCATTAATCCTTTCAAAATTCCAAATCAAACCAAGGGATGAAAGGAGTTGAAGAGAAAACCTAGGGTTTCCTATACGAAGGGTGATTTTGGGGTTTTTGCAATCCGACTACCACGGCTCTAATCGACTATGGAATAGAGATAATTTCTCCTTCCTAAACTTGGGTTTATATATTGTGATTTATTATTGAAATGTTGGAGATTTTTTGTTAGAGAATTGAAATCCTAAGTTCACGAATAGTGAAATTTGGGGAAAAATGAAAATGAGGATTTTATATACACGTAAATGAGGTGTAAATGGTGGAAATGGAACCATGAACATAGATTTTTGGATTTGGGAAAATTTTAGGATTTGTACAAAAATTGGAAAAACTTTATAAACCCTAAAAATGATGGCAAATTGACATTTCAATTGTGGTTATTGGTTAGGAAGATCAATTGGAAATTGAAAAAGTAATTATATTGGGGTTGAGTTGGAAATTTGGGAGTGGATACCTTCCCAAGAGGTGAGTGGATGGTTATGTGCATATGAATGAGTAAACTGTTTTCAGTTATGATTTATAAATTGAATTCTGAAATGAATTTGTAAATAGATTTGAAATTGTTTTGTGATTGTAGTATGCGTAAAATGAAATTGTGAAATGTCCATAACTCTTGAACTTGATTATTGAATTAATTGCACCATGTTACTTTAGGATACTCATGTGAATTGTGAAATATTGCTCTACCTTATATTTGAGCATGCATTGATTAATAAATTGAATTTGATAATATGATGCTGGGAAAAATGATTATAGTCTAAGTCTTGCCACGGACTGGGCCGTTAGGGCGGCGTTGCTAAGGCTGTTTAATTTAGCTTGGTGGTAGGCATGTTGGAGAGCCTCCTCAGACTGCCGGATAACGTGGTAGCACCCCACGGAGTTTCGGGCTAACGGCAAGGTGGAGGGGATTTTATGAAAATTATGGGAAACCCCTTGGTGGATCCTACCAACGACCATTGGTAGGAGATTGTTTTCGGTAAACCCCAAAATTGTGAAAATGAAAACTTAAGTCATTGGACTGCATAATTGAGTCATGGAAATTTGATACGATTGTTTATATGCAAAGGATTTTATTTATTGCATTGAATAATAGTTGATATATGTATTTTGCATTACCACCCTCACCCCTCATTTATATGTTACATGCCACTACACTCCACTCACTAGGTATTCCCAATACTCACCCTCTCCTTTAATCTTTTAGAGGAAGTGTAGACTATGACTGGTATTGGCTGATTCAGAGATCTTTTGGTGATCTACGATAGGTATCGGTAGTGGATTTTATTTTCTTGAGACTTGATATAGTTTTATCCGTGGAAGGAAAATTATTGCACTATTCTTTTGAGATTTGGATTTAATTGATACTTGTCATATCTTTTGGGACAAGTATTGGTGGAATCCAAACTTGGTTTATGTGGAAAGTGTTAAATTTTGTTTAAAAATTATTTTTGTGAAACTTATTATTCTCATCTGGGACATTTGAACTTTTATTGGGGTTATTGAACTATTTTGAGATTGTAAATTATGTGAAATTCTGGAATGGCTGGGATGGCCACACTGCATGTATTGCATGTACAGGAACCCCTTCCTCAATTGTGTACCGACGCAGACTTGTGTGTACAGGGATGGATCGGATGGGTTCTTTGCATGCGAGTTGTTATATGATTTCCTTAATTTGATGAGTTTCATATTTTGAAAGATTTATTGTAAAAATTTGGAATGCTTTGCGCTGTCCCGGTATTTAGGGAGATCATACCCGTATGCCAAGATAACACGGCGGTTGTTACGTGCTCGACGGGAGAGTTGGGCGTGACACTGGGTTGTAGGAATGCCCAACCATGGTTTCCACTTTGATACCTCTAGAACGGGTCAGTTAACCCTAGATGGATAGAGTAGAGTCTAGAATTTAGGATAAAAGTAAGTAATTGGAAGGCCTTAGCCGTACTGTAAGGCCCGAGGGCCACTTTTCCTTGGGGGATCTAGACGCGACCATCCCCGACGATGAATACCACCACTCAGCTATGAACCCTTGGTGACTTCTCACCATAACCTTGAAGATCCGAGAAAGCAAGTTGAGCAACTTGTTGTTGATGAATTTAAGTGGGCCAATGCCCGAGAAAACCAGACCCCCTCTATTCTAACGCTTCGCTCTTCAACCTGAAGGTCTCTTCAGAACCGATGCCTCGTGACTTGTTTTTGTCTCCCATGGAAAGATATGATGGGACAACCGATTCTCGTGACCACATGGTGCACTTCGTGACGGTAATAGTTTCAAGAGATATGACTAAAACCGTCATGTGCAAACACTTCCCTACCACTTTCAAGGGAAATGCGTTAACATGGTTCAACTCACTTCCACCACTGAATATAAGAACTTTCTCCCAGCTTCAATAGTAGTTCGAAGCTCACTTTGTGATAAGTAGGGGAGCAAAGAGAAAATCTACCTTTCTATTGTCATTGTATCAAAAGAAGGATGAACCCCTGAGGGAGTTCCTGGAGAGGTTCAAGATAGAGATAATGAAAGTTCCATCCTTGAACCACTCTATTATGTTAGTGGCACTACTTACTGGATTATGCCCGTCTGATATGAAAGTCTCAGTCACGAAAAACCTCCCTCCACTATCCAGGAATTTTACTCCCGTGCTGAGAAGTTCATCGCAGCTGAAGACGCCAAAACCTTTAACTGAAGAAGGAATTGATCGTCCAGAAAGAACGCAGTCGATCGCTTCGACGACCCTCATCGAAGAGTAACCGGCCAGGTCCTCCACCTCATTGAAGGTTTAACACCTACATTCCTTTAAATGAACTCCCAGTCAAGTTCTGTTTTAGATTAGGGATCACCCTTACATCCGATGGCCTCCTCAACCTGTGGAAGATTATCCTAAGAAAGACAGAAGTAAATACTGTCACTTCCACCGCGATTACGGCCACACGACTGATGACTATAGAATGTTTAAAGATGAGCTTGAATTCCTTATTAGAAGTGTGAAGTTACAAAGGTTTATTAGCAGAGAAGGAAGGGATATGCTGCACCCTGATAGACAAGCACTGCCAAGGTAGAATGAATCGAACAACCGACCGGTCGATCCACCACCAACTAACCGTTAGGACGGAGTCATTCTCTAAATTCGTGGGGAACGAGCCCCTCAAACATCTCCACCCCCGTTGGACATTCCGAACTCCTCGGATGGTACACAAGGAAATGAGACTGAATGTCTGATTGCACCCATTTTCTATTCACCTAACGTCGCTATCCCTCTCCTGCTAGAGGTACTAGCAACTCACGTTGAAAAGGAAGCAAAAGGTAAATGACCGATTATCGGTTTCACCGATGAGGACCTAGTCAGCGTAAATCCAAACTACCATGACCCCCTCATCATCACTGCCAAAATAGGTCCATATGAAATCCGAAGGATTTTTGTCAATCAAGGGCGGGGTGTGACCTCCTATATTGGGGTGCTTTCAAATGAATGGATTACAACCCCGCACATCTATAACCTATGCGGGTCCAGTCAAGGGGTTTTCTGATGAATGGATATACCTGGAAGGGATTATTCTTCTCCAGATCACGTTGGGCATGCCCCCCAACCATTCGAGAGCTATTTAGACCTTCAATGTGGTTTATCTCCTCTCGCTTTACAATGCGATCTTAGGAAGACTAGGTTTGAACGCCCTGAAAGCTCTACCCAGCACTAAACAAATGAAAGTGAAGTTCAGAACTTTACTCGAAGTTGGGACCTTGTCTTGCGATCAGGAGTCTTAAGCCCCCATCTCGAAATAGTTGCACGGTACGCTTCGATGAATTCCACGTCACCTACATTTTTACTATGATGTTCCTTCATTTGATAATGAACACATGTATGCCTTATTGATTTTATCCTACTGAATGGGCTTCCGTCACCCTGACCAAACGAAGGAATCTATCTCCCTGAATGGGCCTCTATCGCCCTGACCAAACGAATGGATCTATCTTCCCAAACGGACCTCTATCATCCTGATCAAATGAAGGGATCTATCTCTTCGAACGGGCCTCTGTCGCCTTGACCAAATGAAAGGATCTATCTCTCCGCACGGGCCTCCATCGTCCTGATCAAATGAAGGAATCTATCTCCCCGAACGAGCCTCTGTCGTCCTGACCAAACAAAGGGATCTATATTCCCGAACGGGCCTCCGTCACCCTGACCAAATGAAAGGATCAATCTCCTCGAATGGGCTTCCGTCGCCCTGACCAAACGAAGGAATCTATTTCCCTGAATAGGCCTCGTCGCCCTGACCAAACGAAGAGATTTATCTCCTTGAGCGGGTCTCCGTCGCCCTGATCAAACAAAAGGGATCCATCTCCTTGAACGGTTCTCGGTTGCCCTGATCAAACGAAAGGATCTATCTCCCCGAATGGGTCTCCGTCATCCTGACCAAACGAAGGGATTTATCTCCCTAAACGGGGCTCCGTCGTCCTGATCAAACGAAGAGATCTATCTCCCCGAACGGGCCTCCGTTGCCCTGACCAAATGAAGGAATTTATCTCCCCGAATGGACCCCGTCGCCTTGACTAAATGAATGGATCTATCTCCCCGAACGACTCTTTGTCACTCTAATCAAACGAAGTGATCTATCTCCCTGAACGGGCCTCCATTGCCCTGATCAAATGAAGGGATCTATCTCCCCGAATGGGCCTTAGTCACCTTGATTAAACGAAGCAATCTATCTCCCCGAGTATGTAACATCGGACAAGTCCGAATTTGTAAAAATGTACTCTAAATGGATTATTTGAAAATTTTTACATTTTGTAAAATTTTGGAAGAGTAGTTAATTTTAAATATATATGTAAATTTCTGCTTATTGGGTTGTTCAGAATCTCCTCTAGATATTTGGTCAATAGACTTTAAATTTTTTTTAAGTTGCTAATCACTGGAGTCATTGGTTACTTGAATGTTTTGTGTTTGGTACTCAGTAAGACTTTGGTTATTTGGTATTTGGTATTTAGTGAAATTTGATTTTGGTAACTATCTATCGGTAGATTTTTAGTTCTGAGTAATCGATTATCAGAGTGTTGGTGTTCGGCAAAATTTAAATTGTATTTAGTATTCGGTAGGAAATTGAAATTTCGTTAGGAATTTTGATTTCCTGGTGGGTAGTTGGTAATGATCTTCTGCTATTTTACAAGTGAAAATCCTGTCGATATTAAGTTTCTAAATTTTCTGTTAGTCATCTAGCTATCTATTGGTGTTGAAACTCCCGTCAGTATTGTAAGAACCCATCGGTATATAGTTTGACTCATTTTCATATATTTGTTCAGTCACTATACCTTGCCCTGTTCGGTCTTGAGATTTTAATCATTTTACATTTCCCTGTACTTATTGCCTTGAGAATTCAATTTCTTTTCAATTGCCATTTTCCGTCGGTAACATTCATTTCATTTACCTTATCGGTGTTCTTGATCGGCACTACAATATACATTTCGATTTATATATTTACACTGAACACTTTTCAACTATCGGTGACTCTGTTGTGCTTGTGAGAATAGTGACTTTTTCTTGTGCTTGTCGGTCAATTCCAATGGGCTTCTTGGTGAAGTTTGCATTTCAGAAAACCCATTCGGTATCTCTCTTCACCGAACACTTGCAAACACCTCTTGGAAAACAAGTCTTGAAATTCATTTCAAATTCTCCAACCTGGTTGGCACTTGTTTGAAAATTTGAGATACTGTCGGTTGCTTGCTTCCAATGAGATTTGTATTTGACCAGACACAACATTTTCTTCTTTCTCTTCGATGAATATTGCACTATCGGTAGAATTGTTCGGTATCCCAATTGTGAAGTGCACAACACTTTCTTTCAATTTTTTTTTTCTCTCTCTGCGATACACATATCATCTCCAATCCCCATCGGTAATCTTTGCCTTCGGTACCATGAACTTATTTCCACATCGGTGTGTGTATTCTTTCATTACCTATCACTTCACTATCGAACACTCACATTTCTCTTCACTTCTTCAACACATACAATTGCCTTCGGTTGGGACTTACATCCATTTGCCTTCGATTGGACATGTAATCACACATATATTTGCCTCCTTCGGTCTTCACTTTGTTTTGCCTGCACACAAATTTCTTCCATCGGTCAACATGTGCATCGCCTTTGATCTTCATTGGTTAACATGTGTATTTTCCAATTTTCTTCTTCGGTCAACATGTCAATTGTTTTAATCTTTACTTGCCTTTGGCTCTCACACATGCATTTGCTAAAATTTGCCAAAAGCCTCTCATTTCGTGCCATTGTTAAGAATTGAACCCATAAACTTCAAGCCATCCAAAAAGACTTATACCACCAAACCATCCAAACTCTTCAATCATAACATGTTACATTTATATTATATTTCATATTTTGAAATATTCCAAAAATTCCATAATTCTGCTTTGTTTCCTATAAATTTGTAATACTCATTTCAACTATTCTTATCCGTTATCGAACACACCTTCTCAATACAATAAAAGTCCAAGTACTTAAACTCATAGGATTAATTGCTCCAACAACCAAAAGGACATATTGGGCACTTTGTGCAAATAAAAAGTGGATGAGGGTCTATTAGGCAAATATTAAAAATGGGTTGTAAATAAAAGGAGAAGTGAGGTTTCAGAACCTACGAAACCCACATCTCATTTCTCTCTCTAGACTATTCTCCTCTCTTCTTCTAAACCTAATCGTTCCATCAACAAAACTCCAAATTTAAGATTCCAAACTACTTATTTAACTCTCCAAATTAGAATATAGTCTTGATTCAGAAAAGATTTGAGGATAAAGTGCTGATACAAAAATGGGAGAATTAAGGGTTTCAGTGTAACGCGAATTGAAAGAAATATTTGGAGACAAGAATAAGGTATTATGATCTTTCTATTCAGATCTTGACTTTGATTTCCTATGTCTATTTAGATTTGAAAGATTTTAAGTCACCGAAAGTGAGAGAAAGATTAGGAATTGAATGTTAGGGTTTTGGGTTTATTTGTATAGATTGACATTGATGATGATGGTGGTTATTTGATAATGTCCCTTAGGGGTTGACGAAAACTGAACGAGGCAGAACATTCGGTACAGAGACGTTTGTGACTATCATCCCTAACACTGTGAGTGGTTACATGCTTGCACTTAAATAAGAAAAATGTTTTCAATGGATTTTCTAAATGATTTTAAAACTTGATTTTATATGTTTTAATGTGTGTGGAATATACTAAAGAATGAGTTTGAAATTCTTATGCATTCTAATGTTTTGATTGAATATATGTGCCATACTGATTTGTTAATGTTAAACATATTGTGATACTGGTTATTGATGAATAATTATTTATTTGATGATATATGGAATGGATTATTAAATTTTCATGAAATGGTGCAAGGTGTGGTTACTGGGGGAAGAGCTTGAACCCCGAAAAATGACTAGTCATTTCCTGCCACGGTGCAACTTGATTGGGTGACGTGGTGGGCTTAATAGACATGATATGTGACCGGTTGCGATGACACATTCATAGTTGAATAATGTGCCACTTGAAGGGTGTGGGAAAGTTGGTTGTACCACCAACGAAACACTATAACCAACGCCAAGAAATGAGGTGTTTGTAAACTAAAAATTACTAAAACCCTTGGTAGTTCTATTCTAGGTTGTGGTAGACCTTGGTTGAGAATAATGATTTTGGCTGCCCCATGTTTGAAAATGTGAAATGGTTGGATGCATATAAGATTGAATTATGAAAATTGGAAAATCGATTTATTGTTAAATGATCTAGAAACTGATATGATGTATTAAAATACATATTTAATATGTCCACCACATAAATCTTATTTTTGTTCAATATGTATATCACTCACTGAGTATTTCATACTCACTCATCTCTTTCTATCTCTTTCTAGGGGAAAATTAGTTGAAAGATTTAGACAACTTTTTGTGCCGGACCGAAGGAAAATTCTTTTGTTGAACTCCAGTAGGTGTTTGTCGTGTGAGCAAATTTTTGGGAACTACGTGAAGTGGACCCATTGAGGAAGTTTTGTAAACTTTTAAAAGTTTGGTTCTTTTGTTAAATAATTACTTGTTTATTTTGGTAAATTTTGAAAACCTTTTACTTGTTTATCTTAGTATTCTTATTATTTGGTAGAAAAATTTTATTTACAAGGTTCATTGTCTTTAATGGACCATTTGAATTGTTTGATAGATGATTTGAATTTATTTTGAAATGTTTGAGTTACTATAATACCTTGCGGTATCTCGGAACACAGAGTGAGATTTACACGTGTATCGCGTAACATGGCGGTTGTCTCGTACTCGATCCGAGGGTTGGGGCATGACAGAGCGAGCCTCCGTCACCTTGACCAAACGAAGGGATCTATTTTCCTGAATAGGCCTCTATTGCCTCGACTTGACAAAAGGCATTTTTATTCCTTGTTATCCTAGCAGATATTTCACGAAAAACCTGAGACGCTCATGAACATACATAGCTAGAGAAAACCCCATGACGGGCCGACATTCCTTGGAAAAGCGTAGAACTACAAGACATAACTGAGAAGTCCAATCGAGACAATGAGGGGAGTAACCCCTATTACCAACACGCATCGATTGGAAAGAAACTTGCAAGAGAGTCTCATTAAGAAGCATTTTGATACAATGACATCAAAACTACATAGGCTTTGGAGGAGTAGAGGTCTCTCGAAGAGAAGTTCTTGTATCCACCACATTTAGGGCACCAATCGATCTGACAAAGGCTACATTCTGACTTGTCGTATCCTGGCTGACCACCTCCTTGACTGTAGGCAAGGCTCCTTCCAATCCTAATCAACAGATTATCTCTTCGGCACATCGTTATCTCTCTGTCATTCACACTGAGTATCTCTAGAGGAAGCAGTACACTAGAGTAAAGCTTTTTTAGATTCAATTGCTCTCTGTTTTGCCACGTGGAGAGACTTCTCACGCAACTGGGCCAACATTTCAGCAGTATGCAACTGCGTCTCGAGGGCCTTTTTCTCAATTTTCAAATGCTCACAGTAATTTCGGAGGTTCTTAATCTCCTCTTCGACCAGCGAGGCCTTGAATGCCTCCTCTGTCCCAATACCCTTCTCTTTCTGATTGGTAGCTCCCCGTAAGGCCTCAACTTGGGCATTCAACTGATGGACCTTCTCCTCCAAGTGACCAACAGTTTGCTTTCTCTGCTGCTCTTGGAATTCTGCTAAAGCTATCGTCTGTAAGAAAAGAGAAATCACTTTACAGTAAGATGAAGACAAAGTGAAGAGAATTCAGAAGATGGTACTATTAAGCCAAGAGACTTAAGAGCCCCATCAGTTTGTTCCATGGATATCCTGTGCACCTCTAGATTGCAATAATGAAAATCGAGCCGATCATTTATTTTCTCTGTCTCGGCCAAGTCCACGTAACTATATTGCTTATCCCCAGAGCTAATGGCTACTGTTCCTCTCTCCTTCGACCCTTGTCGCCATGAAAGGAACGGATGTGGATAGAAGGAGGGATAGCTGCTCCATCAAGTACCTTACGTTTCCCCTTATGAGAAGGCCATAGGGGAACCGCGCTCGATGGGCTGGACAATTCTCTGGCAAGTGTCACTGTCTCCCTTAACACCCTAGCTTTCGCGCTGACCGATGGATTTCTACCAAGTCTCTCTGATAGCGAAACCCCCTCATTCCTAATTGATAGAGCGTGACCAATGCTATCCAACTCCTCTGGTTCAACCTTTAACGTCTTTAACTAAACCGCAGGCATACGCTCCTCAATGTCCTTGTTCATCTCATTCCATTCCCTGACAGAGAATCAGGCTGAACTAATTTCCTCCTTTTCATTGGAGGAGTGCTATTAAAGTTTGCATCTCAGACAGTCCCTCGGTCTCTGCCGAAGAGTTCTCAGAAGGTGAATCCTTATCAATTGTGACCTTTATTAGCATAGAGTCATCTACGAAGCCTGAAGTACTAGTCAACCTGATCTCTCTACTATTAATTAAGAGGGGCCTGTCGATCCTCCTCGTCTCTCCTATCAGTAGACCCGTGAGCGAGAGCATATGATCGTCTGTCAAAAAATCGATCAAGATAACTCTTTGCGTAGACCTATAGTAACTATCAACCGAATACACAAAGCGAAAGTGACGAGAAGGGTCTAAAGGCTGCAATCCCAATGCAGACCTTCCCTCAGCACTGGGAAGCACTGGCATAAGATCCTTGTTCTGAAATTTCCCAAAAAAGTACTTATACATCCAATCACTAGTAGTGGATTTTTTATAACAAAACCCCCAATCGGATTCAGGACAAGTTTATAGTCTATACCAATCTCGACCCAAACCCTTCTTCGTACATCTCACCATAGAAAAAAGAGCTGATAGGACATCAAAATTGAAACGAAAATGACAAAACCTTAACAAGGAAGTCACAGCAACAATTAGGCGCCAAGATCCAGAAGTCAACACAGTCGGAAATATATTCCATCGCTGTAACACTTCAACGAACGGATCGGTATATGGTACCTTTAAACCAACTTCATCATCTGTTTATACATCGGGACACAACCCTTTGGGGCCCTATTCACTTTGTCGTTGTCTGTGGCTGATACTAGGGTGTAGTTGTCACCCACTAGCATGGCGGTCTGAACTTCTCCAACGTCGACATGGTACTCCTAATGTCGTTAATACTTTGAACAATAGAACCTCTCGCCATGACTTTTATGGAAGCTTTCTTGTGTATAGAGACAATTTGAAAGAAGAAAGAAATAAGCGTGAGGCGGTGAAAACGTCAGATCCCCTCTCACGAAAGCATTTATAGAGATTACTAGAAGTGGCGCATGGAAGCCGAAAAGACACTCATTATACCAAAGGTTTGGTGTCTTTTCAGAAAAGTCATTACTCATGGCGCCTTTCTCACAAAACGACACCATGAGTCGGGAGCAAATGATAGGATTCGTTTCGCAAAATTTACTATAAAAAATGGGTCTCGCCCGACAGCGGCATAGGGCCCGCAATCCAATATATCCAAATTACTCACACGTAAATGGGGCTATGTCGTCCCGTTCTACCGATATAATTTATCTCCTTGAATGGGTCTCAGTCGCACTGACTATCCGAAGGAGTTAAGCTCCATGGACACTTATTCACTAATCGTTCGGCCCCCGGTGGTATTTACACGGTTTAACCTATAAGAGCATTTGGTGGAACCGAAAGCTCCCTTCTCTCTCTCTCTCTCTCCCAACCAATGGCTACCGAAGGAATCGAACACTTCTCCTCCCATTCTGTAGCAATCAATAGAATCTCGTCTTAATTAAGTTTCCTATTTTAGCATGAAACGTATTTCTCGAAAAGAAAGAGAATTTCAAGAATTTAATTGATAAGGAAAAAATCTGTCCGTATAATTTAATTTCCTAAATGATAACAACATAAAATTTTTAACATTCATAGATGTGGAATCCCCGAATCACTCCATAAAGAAATTAGGGTTGCAATACTACGCGGCAACATAATTCTCAAAGGAACACTATATAAAAGCTTTGGAAGCATCAAGTCAGGTAAATCCTCTAACTGAACACAGGACGCACAAAGATCACAGAGAGATCCGTCCTTCATTCTTCTCAGTCTGTTTATCCTTTCGTAAATCACTCCTTTTGACTCGAGTGTCGAAACCTCTCCTGTCGGAATACCCTCCAATGATTTTTTACATGTTTCAAGTCTCTTCATTGAGCGCCCGTTTGAGTCATAAGGAGTCGGATCTGTGAGTTGAGACTCACATCCAACAGTATCATAAAATTTTTGATATTCAATCTCATTAATTCAAGCAATACGATATTTAGAACAGACAATATTAACCTGATTTGAACGTGATTTGTGAGTAATATTGCTAAACTTAGAAAATAAATGACTAATCATTCCGATTGTAAAATGAATGAATTTAACAAGATTAATTTATTTAGTTGAACAAGATTAACATTTTTAGTTTGATCTAGTCATATAATTAATTATAAATTAAATTTTTTAATATAGTTTATATCGTATAATTTTAATATATACAATTAAAATTTTCCCACTGTCTATTATATATATCTAGCCTTGTAGGTTTTTAAATTGGGTTTGAAATTTGAGAATAAAAAAAATTATATTTGGAGAGTTTTTTTTTTAAATTAGATTCGATAATATTCAAATCAAATTAATATTTAAATATCGATTAATTATATAAAAATATTTGGCCTAATCAGTTCAATTAACCCTAATCTTTTAGCATCATGAGTGAGGCATACCATGTTTCAATCCCCTGTCATCAGCAAATTCCAATGACCAGCATGCAGAATGCCCTTTGTTAGCATAATTTAGATATAGATATCATATTTTGATTTATTTTATTTTTAATATATTTGAACTAATATAAAAATAATAGTAATATTATGATAATAAAATATCATATAATAATAGTTGATGATATCCTATTTAATAGGTCTCCCAAATCATGTATGGTTATCCGATAAGGAAGACAATCACCATCAAGGTCAAATCTTTCCATATCTCTTGAGAAATTTTAAATTTTTTAGAAAACTCTAATTACAATCCTTACCATCTTGAAACACTGGAAGCAAAAGGAAAACTGAATACAGTCGAGAGAAATATGACCCTGGTGGCATCTGTCATGTGATGTATCGGTCGAGTGGATGTCAGAACCCCCGTGCATGTATGTAGCATGCGTGCGTATTGCACAGTAAGCATTATGTATGTCGCATATGTGAAACCATGTGATGCAATATAAAAGCATACGTATAGAGTCATACCTCTGATCGTGTGTAGAATCGGTGTAAAAACCATACCTCTGGTGGAATATGTTTGAGTATGAAAACCTGCCCCCTGATGATATAGAACTGGCTACCGAATTGGGTATGGAGCCATTCCTTCGTCGGTGTGTGTAAATGGGTATGAAAACCTGCCCCTTGATGATATAGAAGATTGGGTATAGAACTCCTATCGGAATAATGTATAAAACTGGGTATAGAACCCCACTCTGAACGATTTATAGAATCGCCTCTCTTTCGTGTGTCAAAAACTGAGTTCCCCCTGAGGGTTGCTTATGTTCTGTATTTATAACCTTTCTAGGGGTGTAGAAAACCCTAGTTTCCTTTTACTTCCAGTCTTTCAAGATGGTAAGGATTGTAATTAGAGTATTCTGAAAAATTTAAAATTCCTCAAGAGATATGGAAAGATTTGACATTGATGGTGATTGCTACATTGTTCAGAGAGGGGTTCTATATCCAGTTCTATACATCGTTCAGAGAGTGGTTCTATACCCAATCTTCTATATCATTAGGGGGCAGGTTTTCATACCCATTTACACACACCGACGAAGGTATGGCTCCATACCTAATTCGGTAGTCGGTTCTATATTATCAGGGGACAGGTTTTCATACCCAAACATATTCCACCAGAGGTATGGTTTTTATACCGATTCTACACATGATCAGAGGTATGACTCTATACGTATGCTTTTATATTGCATCACATGGCTTCACATATGCGACATATATAATGCTTACTGTGCAATACGCATACATGCTACATATATGCACGGGGGTTCCGACATCTACTCGACCGATACATCACATGACAGAGGCCACCAGGGCCATATTTCTCTTGCCTATATTCAGTTTTCCTTTTGTTATTACCCTTCCTGACTTAAGCATCGGTGTCCCCTGCCAGGCCAGCCCCAGTGGGGTTTTTACAGGTTTTTCATCCATGAAGAATTGTAGAGTACCACTGCTATCGGCGTCCCGCTCGAGTCAGAAGAGCAGGTATCTGTAGGGCAAAAATCGACCCCAACAGATTGGCGTCGTCTGTGGGAAACGACTAACTGATAAGCCAAAAAATCTTTACGACCCGATTTTGTCGAACGAAGGGATCTGACCCCCTGAGTGAAAGTCGGGCCTGAATTGTCCTACTTTTACTGAACGTCGGGCCTCAGTCGCCCAGATCTTTCCAAATAAATGTGTCACCAAGTTGGGATAGAACTCCCCAAACAGGAGGACATGCCCCTAATCTCTAAAGCCTTTAATCGGCCGGAGGGTTTCAGTCATCCAGATTTTTCCGAATGAATGTGTCACTGAGTTGGGATAGAACTCCCCGAACGGGCGGACACGGCGCTAATCTCTAAAGCCTTTAATCGGCCGACGGGCCTCAGTCGCTCAGATCCTTTTGGACGAATATGTCGTTAAGTTGAGACTTAACTCCCCGAATGGCTCACATCACCCTGCTCCTGCCAAATGTTAGGCCATCGTCACCTAGTCTTATCACAAGAATGCAAGGGTAACGAGCAAGTTTCTTTTCATTCGTACAAGGTTTTACTCATCACATAGCACAGTGGAAGAAGCAGACTCTTTGTAATGAGATGATACTGTTATCGATTTGACAACTCGTGGTCCGGCCTTATTTTCTCTCCTTTCGGTCACCAGCCTCTCGTATCACCGGACACAAACTCTAGGTTAGCCTTCAGATATTTTACTTTTCATAACACACGCACTCTAGACTCTTGGTCACTGCTTGGCCAAACACTTTTGTTTAAATCTCTCGACTTGATAATCTCTAACGACCTGTTGGTCCCTAGATCTCCTAATCATCCGAATCGTTCGACCCGTTGGTCTCTTAATCATTCGATCTATTGGTCTCTAACGCCCTGTTGGTTTCTAGTTCTTCGGATCATTCGAATCTTTCGACCTATTGGTCTCTCAATTGTTCTATTTGTTGGTCAACCGACCTCACGATCCTTTGATTTCTCGATCGTTCGACCTGTTGGTCTTTCCATCTTTTGATATGTCAATCTCTCAATTCGTGATCTCTCGATGGCTGGGTTATTCGACTCCTAACCTTATTCGCCTCGCATAGATAATCCATCGGTTATCTGTCTTATGATATTCTCTCATTTAAGTTCTCTCAAATGAACTTTTTCAAACGTAGAGTGTCATCAATGAGGGATATAACTCCCCGAAAGGGTAGACATGACCCTCCTATCTAGACTCTCATATTATTCATACGTATTATCAATAAGGGATGTAAATCCTGAACGAGTGGACGCGACCCAACTCTCTAAAAATTTCTTATCATTCAGAGGGTCTTAGTCGCCTAACTACTATCATTCGTGCGCGTCAAATATGTCATCTCAAACTCTAAGAGCCTATATGCCTACTATCAGTGATGATCGTTCCCTTCTCATAAGAAATCTTGTCATTCCACATTCCACTTAACGATTAGTACGAACGGGCTTGTGTCGCCTTAATTTATCTTTAGAATCTATCTTTCTAAACGGGCCCATATCGACCTGATCAGCCGATGGAATTTATCTTCTTGAATGGGTCTATACCACCCTCGACTATCCAACCTGTCGGTCTCTCCATTGTTCGGCCTGTCAGCCTTTCAATCTCTTGTCAGTTTCCTGACTCTCGGATCGCTTGATATTTCGACTTGTTGGTCTCTTCATCGTTCAGCCTGTCGGCCTCTCAATCTCTTGTCAGTTTTCTGACTCAAGGATCGTTTGATTTTTTGACTTGTCGGTCTCTCCATCGTTCGGCCTGTCGGCCTCTCAATCTCTTGTCAGTTTCCTGACTCAAGGATCGTTTGATTTTTCGACCTATTAGTCTCTCTATTGTTCGGCCTGTCAGCCCATTTATCTAAAGTTTCCTATCGTTCGTTCGGAGGGCCTCAGTCGCCCAACTACTATCGTTCGGAGGGCCTCAGTTGCCCAGCTCTTATCGTTCGGAGGGCCTCAATTGCCCTGCTTCTATTGTTCGGAAGGCCTCAGTCGCCCAACTCCTATCGTTCGGAGGGCCTCAGTCGCCTAGTTCCTATCATTTGTTCGGAGGGCCTCAGTCGCCCAACACCTATCATTCGAAGGGTTTCAGTCACCCAGCTCTTATCGTTCGGAGGGCCTCAGTCACCCGGCTCCTATTGTTCAGAAGGCCTTACTCGCCTAGCTCCTATCTTTCGTTCAGAGGGCCTCAGCCACCCAGCTCCTATCGTTCGAAGGGCCTCAATCGCCCAACTCTGGTCGTTCAGAGGGCCTCAGCCGCCCAGCTCCTATCGTTCGGAGTGTAACACCGATTTTCAGTGACTGTATATCATGTACTACTCCTCATGATTCTAAATATATAAGCATCCTTTTGAGATATCTATTTAATTATCTATTTATTATTTTGAGATTTCGCCTCGAAATTGCTAAAACCGAAAATTTTATCGGTAAGCCAAAAACTTTCTCAGAAAATACCAGCAAGGTCTAAAGAGGTCAAAAATGGCTACGAAAATGCTTACACACTTAAATAAAGATATTTAAATGAAATTTCACATATTTAAGAAATTTTGAATAAAATTTCATAGGTACCAAAAATGCAAATTGTTAAAAGTTATGGGTTTAAATAGAATTAAGGAAAATTGAGGGACTAAATTGCAAACCACTCAAGGATAGACAATTGAAACCAAATGATTGGTCAAGAGGGAAGCAAGGTTGGTTAGTGGCTACATAGGATTTTTCACATTCAAGAAATCTCATTGGATTGAAATTTATGCATGAAAACTTATTGGATGAAAATTTTTGCATGAAAATTAACTAGAATAGCTTGTTCTAGCTTGTGACACCTCTTCCCCTTGACATGGACGTCCAAAGATACTTGGTGGAATGCATGGAGGTTGCTTGCATCAACAATTGCATGGTTTAAGTGCTAGGACAAGTGGAAGGTTGAGATGATGCATGGAATGATCCAATGGTTAAGGAAATTTGGCTAGATTTATAAAAGAACTTGTTTAAGAAGAGTTTGTCTCATTTTCTTCATTCAACTCACCCATTGCACGAAATTTATAGACTTCACTTCCATTTTTGAGTTCAACTATGGAGCCAAAGAGGTAAGAACATTTTTAGGAATTCTTGAATTTCAATTGAAAGTATAAATGTATTGTATAGGAAATTTATGTTCATTGTGATTTGATTTTGTTAAGGTGATAAAAAATTCAAGATTTCAAGAAAATCAAGATCAAGATGATGGATATTAGTTAGCAAAAGATCATACAAAGGAAAGTAAAATACTCAAACTTGAAGTCTTTACAAGTAGTGAAATTAAATATATGTACTAGCATGCTAGATATGAATATTTCAATTTGAGGAAACTATAGTAATTTCATGATATCTTATTTTGTGATGATTAAAATTTAGATCAGTTTGTTTCTGGTAAAATTAGACTCTCTAAACTTTAAAATGAGCTACAGTGCAAAATTTTTCATTAAGAAATCGATTTTTGGTGATTTTTGGAAGTTTAGCATGTTTCACAAATTCTGTTTCATGTCCTGTGTACGACCAGTAACTTGTATGAACTTTTGAGGTATCTTATGAAAGGAATTTGGAGAAACGTTAAACGTAAAATTTTAGATCTCTGTCTTAGCTTTAAAATGAGATAAGATTCACTTGAATCGAAGCTGTATACAGAAAGTGATGACGTTTTTACTAAAACTATGTAGAAGTTGTTCTGAAATTAAAACCGAGATGAACATTAAATTTTATAAAATTATATATTTAAAATCTGAGGATGGTCAAAACTAGAAACTTTTAGATCTATGTCTTATCTTCAATTTGAGAAAAGAATTACTAAAATCGGAGAAGGATACTAGGAGATATAAAATTTCTCCCAAAACTATGCAGGGTTGGTTTTAGGAACTTAGACTGAAAAGTGATATATTTTTTTATAAATTCGTGTGTTCAGAATTTGAAAATGGTCTGAACAAAAAAGTTGAAGATATATGTCTTAGTGTTATGAGAAAATTTGAATTATTTGAATCCGATCAAGATTTTAGAAGATATCATGATTTTACTAAACCTGCGCGTTATAGGTTTGTAGAAAATTTTCTCTAAGTATGAAATTTGAGATTTAATCTTATGAAAGAGGATATTTTTATATGCATGTTATAATCCAATGATATAATATTGAATTAATAAATGATATTGTTTAACTTAGACTTAGGGTTCGAGGGGTAACTCGTTTGAGAAACGAGAATAGTTAAGGGGAGTGGCGTACCCTCCCCAGTTGAGATGAGTGAAACGATATATTTTGGACTTTAAATGAAAAATAGTTTTGATCATGATTTTATAAATGAAATTTGAAATGTGATTTAGAAATGTTTTAGTGTTTGTGGCATGTTTTGAAATGTTGTTCGGTAAAAATTGCATCATGATATTATGGTTACTTGATCGTGCCTTGTTTTTACGAGTAAAGATTTATGAATGATGAAATATGGCACATGTGTATGATTATGAGATGGTGCATAGTGGCTATAGCGCACTCCCTACCACGGTATTGAGCGTTTACTCGACGGGATGACGTGGTGGGGTAACACGGGAGCAGGGGTTTGAGTCTCCTGTCTTTGGGCAACGGATCCAATAGACGAGTACCCGTAAGGACCATGTCAACACCAAGGGAAGAGGGGAAGATATATGTGTTTTATTCTTATGATATTGTGGTGATCCCTTGGTGGATTTTACTCTACTTAGACCAAACTATGGGTAGAAAACGTTTTTGACACCCCATTGATATATGATTTGATGATAAGGATGCATATTATTTTAAATTACGCGATATATTTTCAAATGGATGAAATGAAATTTGAAAATGATGTTTTGACTTGCCACTCTCACATATTCATTTATTGTCATTATATAATCATTGCACGTCACTCACTGAGTATGTGGATTGTACTCACCCCTCATATTAATATTTTCAGCTTATACTGTATTTGACATACATTAAGGTACTATCCCACGAGTTTTACTGAGAGACGTTATCGGATAAGTGATCATACCCATTTTTGTTTACAATTGGACCATGCATATAAATATTATATGTAAATTGGAGGCAAATGTTTTAAAGAAAATTTTTATTAAAAACTCTCTTTCTTTATCTTTCGCTATATGATTTTGACTTAATGATATCAAGTAGGGTCATAATATTAGTCTTACGTCACCTCGATGTGCGAGTAGGGCATACCCGTGCCTCGAGGAGTCGCGACGGTTTATTCACGTGCTCTACCTGCGGGTCGGGGCATGACACGGAGGGCCTCAGTCGCCCAGTTCTAGTCGTTCGGAGGGCCTCAACCGTCCAACTCCTATCGTTCGGAGAGCCTCAGTCGCCCAGTTCTTATCGTTCGGAGGGCCTCAGTCGCCCAACTCCTATTGTTCGGAAGGCCTCAGTCGCCCAACTCCTATCATTCGAAGGGTTTTAGTCACCCAGCTCCTATCGTTCATTCGGAGGGCCTCAGCCGCCTAACTCCTATCATTCGGAGGGCCTCAGTCACCCAGCTCTTATCATTCGGAGGGTCTCAGTCGCCCGACTCCTATTGTTCAGAAGGTCTCAGTCGCCTAGCTCCTATCGTTCGTTCGGAGGGCCTTAGTCGCCCAACTCCTATCGTTCGGAGGGCCTCAGTCGCCCAGCTCTGGTCGTTCGGAGGGTCTCAGTCGCCCAGCTCCTGTCGTTCGGAGGGCCTTTATCGCCTAGCTCCTGTCATTCGGAGGGTTTTAATCGCTTAACTCCTATAGTTCGGCGGGTCTAAGTTGCCTAAATCCTATCATTTGAGCGTATCATCAATAAAGGATAGAGCTCCCCGAACTGGTCCATGTCGCCCCGATCTATCATAGGGATCTAATTCCCCAAGCGGGCCTATGACACCCTGACCTACTATTCGACCTGTCAGTTTGGTGTTCTTTCGATCGTTTAACCTGTCGGTCGAGTATTCTCTCGATCGTTTGACCTATCGGTCTGGTGTTCTTTCGATCGTTCGACCTATCGGTCTGGTGTTCTCTCGATCGTTTAACCTGTCGGTCTGGTATTCTCTTGATCGTTCGACCTGTCGGTTTGGTATTTTCCCGACCGTTCAACCTGTCGGTCTAGTATTCTCTCGATTATTCGTCCTGTCAGTCTGGTATTCCGCTCGATCGTTCAACCTCTGGATCTCATGATCACTCAACTTGTTGATCTGCCAATCTCTCGATCACCTGATGACTCGGACTCTCGATGACTCGATCTCTCGATCATTTGATCTCTCAGTCTACTGGCCTGCTGATCTCTTGACCTTTCGATCTTATGGAAGACCTCTTATAATCCACACTACTCCTAATACCATTTCTTCAAAATACAATTAGGAGTGGGGCAAATGAAGATATCCTATTTAATAGGTCTCCCAAATCATGCATGGTTATCTGATAAGGAAGGCAATCACCATCAAGGTCAAATCTTTCCATATCTCTTGAGGAATTTTAAATTTTTCAAAAGACATTAATTATAATCCTTACCATCTTGAAAGACTGGAAGCAAAAGGAAACTAGGGTTTTCTACACCTCTGAGAAAGTTATAAATACAGAGTATAAACAACTCTCAAGGGGAACTAGTTTTTGACACACGAAAGGGAGGCGATTCTATACATCGTTCAGAGAGGGGTTCTATACCCAGTTCTATACATCGTTCAGAGAGGGGTTTTATATCAAATCTTCTATATTATCAGGGGGTAGGTTTTCATACCCATTTACATACACTGACGAAGGTAATGCTTCATGCCCAATTCGGTAGCCCGTTCTATATCATCAGGGGGTAGGTTTTCATATCCAATCATATTCCACCAGAGATATAGTTTTTACACCGATTCTATACATGATTAGAGGTATGACTCTATATGTATGCTTTTATATTGCATCACATGGCTTCACATATGCGACATACATAATGCTTACTGTGCAATATGCATGCATGCTACATACACGCACGGGGGTTCCGATATCTACTCGACCGATACATCACATGACAAAGACTACCAGTGCCATATTTCTCTCGATTGTATTCACTTTTCCTTTTGTTATTACCCTTCATGACTTGAGCGTTGGAGTTTCCCTGCCGGGTCAGATTCGGTGAGGTTTTTATAGATTTTTCATCCAAGAAGAATCGTAGAGTACCACAGCTATCGATTTCCCGCTCGAGTCGAAAGAGCAGATATTTATTGGGCGAAAATCGACCCGAACAATAGTAGTATGTTAGAATGGGATAGGCTGAGGCAAAGGCTGACTCAATTTCCCATCACCTTTCTCCATTGGGATGTGTGTTTTCTTTCTTATCCTTTTACCCAATTCGCATCCGTTCATCTTTCCTCTTAAATTAACTCGACCATCTAGAAGGTCATTTGAGAGGGCTTGACTCTCTCTGAGCCAAGCCCAATTGAGCACAAACCTAACAGTCTTGGGCTTAAGGCACAGCCGGGCTTGAAAGTTGCCTATTTGAAAATTTTGTACATTTTTTATTTTATTTCTTATATGTGAGATGGAAAATGATGGGGGCAATTTAGTCAAAACAGAAATATGATTGGCTTTCAAATCTTTACTTCGACAATGGCATTCTCGTTATAATGGCATCATAGTATTAGATATGTTGAAATAGTTACACTAAGCCAATGTAGCTACGCAGTGAGCATAGAGCGAACTATTTTTTCGTCTTTTATTAAAATTACACTAAGCCAATTATTATTATTATTTTTTTATTACACGAGATTTGAATTTCAGGTTATGGAGTTGGGAAAAGAGAATTGTGACTATTAGAATATTCTCTTGAGAACACACTAAGCTAATTATACATAAATACTAGTTGAATACTTGTGCTTTGCACGAGTTCATTGATGATGATGATGATTTATTTGTTTTGGAATTTTGGAGATAATTTATTTAATTTTAAAGAGAAGGACGTGGCTGCAAAGGTTGATAAATAAAGACTCCACATAGAAAATATGCCGAATAATCGATTGGCTAAATGAAAATATGATTTGGGCCAATGTCACATTGTAATTTCTGCTTGCAGAGGACATAACTATTGTGTATAGAAGATTTACATTTTGAATAAAAGAATCCAACCTACAAAGTCTACTTTAAAAATGGGTTGGCCACGTCTGGTTCAGATAGTCAGCCCAATACCAAGGCTGAGTGCCTTAGCCCATATCATGGCCCACCATGCTTGGACGGCTTAAAGCGGCAGCTTGGACAATTCTTGGTTTTGTTATTTGTTTATTTATTTATTTTTTAATTTAAGGATCTTAACAAGGGATTAAATCTTTTAACATTATTTTTTCTATTTCTAATATTTAATAATGAGATTTTGATTAGGAAAGTGTAGTGCACTATCATTGGACCTATCTAACATTGGTGGTTTTGTTACTCTTATAATTTATAAACTAATCATTGCGCAAGTAGACATAGTGTGGCATATATACACTTAATTAGTGTTTTTTCCCCCCAAAGAACAAGTTTTGACTTTCAGTGATTTCGAGTTATTTAGTAATTGAATTTCTTATATTATTTCTTATTATATAATATAAACTCATAAATCTCTTGATAAACCTTTTTTTTTTTAAAGTAAGACATATCAATGGATAGTTGGTCCAATAGAAAGACACTAGATCTCTTAACTAAGAACTTAAGTACGACACTTGGGAATAAAGAAAATTATATTGAGAAAGCTCTTCTTCGAAAGAGTATTGACCGTGACTCAAACAGAATTAGTCGAAAGATGATTCTGGATATCGGTTGATGAAAAGGATTCCCTACACCCAAAAAAGAAAAAAAAAAGGGTCGCTAATGATAGGATTTGCGATATCCACCAATTTTGTGGTAAACAAAACCAAATTGTTATGCTAAGCAATGGTAGGAGTCAATGAATAATTTTATTTGCTTAATGACTTACAAAACTTATCTCTATCTTTTAAACTTGGGGTGAATTAACATTGATCTTCCTCTCAATCTATCAATTTATTCATCTCCAGAAACTTAATGTTTGACTTATTTCTTTCTTTTTTTTTTTTTTAATTTTTTTTAAAGATTCAAAAGTTCAATTCATGAATATTGAATATTGATTGTATTTAGCTAAATTAGATTTATTAATTTCCTTTTTTAGTAATTTTTGAGAAGTTGACGCATAAACTCAAAAGGGAGTGTTATAATCTTATCAAGTATTGTAACCAAAAAAAAAAAAAGCCTTATCAAGTATAATAATATGATATTAGAATTGGATCAAATCATGTTTCACCACACTATCAATACATATACCGACCATATTATTAAAAAAATGATGTATATTTGAATATATTGTACTTGATTCACATATACATTCAATAATTATTATCCAATTAATCCTAAAAAATGATGTTAAACTAATCACATCTGGAAATGGTAGAGTGATCAACTGACACCATCTACTTCTTATTAGAGATCTCGAATTTGAATCTTCCCTTTACAATATATACATATAGAGAGAGAGAGAGAGAGATTGGCATTAACATCTTCCAACCATTTGTTCTCTTTGGTGTACCAAAAAGAGAAGCATTTAGAATTCCCCCCGTCCCCCCAAAAGAAAAGAAAAGAAAAGAAAAACTCTGACTACAAACCCAATTGAATTTTGGTTATTCCTCATTCTATCATCATCTTAAAAGCAAAAAAATATTTTAATTTTAATTTTTAATTGTTTTTTTTTAGTTCTAGAATAAATATATCTATCGAGACTATATACCCAGAATATAAGTAATTCAGAGAAGAGCCTTCTCGAAAAGTAATAATAAATCAATTTTGTATTAATTACTTTTTTTTTTCTTCATTTGCTATGCCATTAAAAGACTATTTTGTGTTACTTCTTTTCTCCGTGAATATTGACAAATATTCATGAGCGTGCAATGGATCTTGCAACCATGCTTGCGGTTTTTTTCCTTTTTTTTTTTTTTTTGTGGACCTAAAATGTTGGCATTAGTTAAACATCCATGATTGTCCTTGATTAGAAGCAAAAATTCAAATTTAGGAGCAAATTAGAACAAAAGCTACATTAAGATTTTTTTTTTTTTTTTTTTTTTTTTTTTTTTTTTTTTTTTAAATATAATCAGTACATGTGCTAGGTTCAGAAGTGCCTTGATATTAGGTAGTTCTGTATTATAGACAGAAATACAAACACAAAATATGAATATAGACGATGACACATCATAGTTATAAAGAATCGTATATAAAAAATTATATCTGTATTTCTGAAAGTATATATGTTATGTAGAAGTGCAATTATAATGATATATATATATATATATATATATATATATATATATATATATATATGTTTTCGCTTTTGCTTTTCAAATTATATTAACGATTGCTCTTCTGCGAAAGTAAATTATTTTGAGATTGTGAGAACGATTTCTGGATATATATTTGGATTTTTCACGGTCACATTTCAAATTATTTTCATTATTTCCTTATTGGAGTTTTATTTCGTATGAAATATAAAATTAAATAAGATTTACAAGGAAGATATTACTAGACATATTTGAAGGTTATCATTATTATTTATTATTATCATTCCACACCTATTTATTCAATTAGAGGGTAATTTTGGAATACTGAAGAAAGAAAAGTACTAATATTTGAAGAAAAAAGATAGTCTTCTTGTATCCAATTTAGGTGAAGATTAGATTTAAACTCTAATATGGCATTATTTTGATTCTAATTCATGAAACCGAGTCCTCGGAGGTATTCGAATATAGTTCGGTGCAATAAACAATGTACGCCATTAATTAATTACATTTTTAAATCTGGGTAAATCGGGAATTATCTTCTTTGAAAAATAATTATTTTCCATAAATTTAGGGGGCAAGAAAAAGAAAAGAGAAAGCAAGGACTATTTTTATTTGATGTGATAAATAAGAGTCTCTCTCTCTCTCTCTCTGTCTTTTCTCTCTCTCTATCTCTGCGTGTGTGTGGGTGCTTGTTCCTCTATTAAAAGTAGACGATCATTTATTGAAGGATTTGCAAACTATGGACATGACCCAGAATCAAACAAGTGACAGGCAGCGCACTCGGAGGAGGCCGAGGCAGCCCGATGCCAATCCCAATTCCGATGGTGGTGAAAATTCCAATGTCCAAGCTCCAAACCCGGGAGTGACAATGGAAAGGTTTCCAAGGAGGGTTAGAACAAGATATGGCGATTATGCTCAGGGCATCCCCCCAACAGCTTATAGTTACCATTATCACTTGCAAAGGACTTATGGAGGTTCCCATACCTATATTGCAGGTGAGCACTATGTTCATGTTTTCGGCAGTACAAGCAGCCTAGGAGGCAATCTCGGATGGCCATCCTTTCCTGGTGTTGGCCTCCCTTTTCCACAAGGTATCTTGAACATTTCCCATTTTCCTAATTTTTACTGGAATTCAATCATGTGATCTGCATTAAGGATGCGACACCTAGTTGAAGTAAGAAATAATATGGATCCTATCAAAATATTTTTTCATAGGAATAATATGATCACATTTTTGATGGGCCACTGCATCTCATAAGCATGGTCATTAGATTGAGATTCAAATTGTAAATTGAAAATCTGTTTTTGCAATTCAAAGAATTCGGTATTATGTATATAAATATTTTTTTACAAACTACAAACATAAACTAAAAATATCTGTATATACATAACACTGAATTTTCTGATTTTGCAGAACCTTAATCTAAACTGTGATTTGCAAAGTATTGTTTATGATAATTGATACTTTTAAAATCATATCATATATTCAAAACTAAATATTTAATCAATCTAGAAAATAAGTCTTTAAACTTTATCAAAATTATCAGTCCTCTACAAGGTGGATATTGTTATCACCACCATTTTCAATCACTTCAAAACTAAAAAAAAGTAAATTATTTGGAAATATATAAAAATAATATTCTATTATAAATTATGGAATTACAAAACTAAATTATTTAGGTTATAGGACTTTCATGTTTTTTGCTGAAATATTCATAGATATCCCTCGGTGAGTTATCATTTGGAAGACAAGCATCGTTCCATGCAGTTATCCGCTCGTCATTGGATTCTATATCCGACAAACAAATTGAATAATAAAAAGTGAATCTATTTATATTCGATTCGAATCGTGCATTGGATTCGAATATTAAGATTGTTATATATTAAATATTTATTTATTCGCATGGAATCTATTTATATTTGAATCGAATCGAACACTTAGATTTGAATTACGAGTCGTAAGATTGTAATTACCATGTTATTTGTATTGAACAATGCCAAATCATTGTTTAGGCAGGAAAGCACAATTAAGTAACAATTTGTGGTAAGAATCATAGAAACTTTTCACTGGAAGTCATTATTTTGTACTTGCTTTTTCTTCTTTTCCTTTCCGGGTACGTAACTATTAGCACATTCTTTTACAGGGATTTATGCCCTTGGAGGAGGTCCCTCCCAGATTGCAAGCAGACCTGCACCACTGCCCTACTATCAGCAGACTGGAACCCACAGCAATTCGGCAATTCCATTGGCAGAAATTCAGAATTTCCGACATCAGCAGCAGCCACAAACTCAACATGCTTTGCCCATTCCGCATCCTCAACATAGCAATGTATCTAATTCTCTGAATATCCGAACAAGGATGATACTTAGACGGTTGTGGCAAGAATTTTTTGCGAGGACTCTTACGATGATTTATCAGAATCGGGCTCACCAAATAAATCGCCAAATAGCTCAGTTGCAAAACGTATACACTCAGAATTCACTATATCTCTTTAAGCTCCTCCACTTCTTATTCTTTTTGGAATAAATTTTGTTTCAAGCACGAAACGCTTTCTTTGAGGATGTATTGCAGGAACTTCTCGCATTGGGGGAGCCACTTGAGGATCAAGAGTTCAACATTGATTCCTTTACTTACGAGGTGAGATCAAACTAAATGTATTGATATTACTATTTCTCATCCTTTTTTTCTCTTTTCTTTCTTTTTCCTTGAAAAAGTGCTACTCGAAAAATTGGTGTGTATGAGAAAATTTTGGGTGGCCAAACTTATAATTATGAAGGTCATAGTTGATAAACAATAAATTGACAATCATGGTGTGGCCTTGGTCCCCTTTAGATTCTTCACCATAGCTAGTTAACATCGATTTCAAATTACCTACTAGACAGTTTTTAAATTACTATTTGACCTTTTTTTTTTAAATGCAACAATATATTATTCACATCATGAATGATTGTCTAAATTTTGTACTTTCTTTTCTTTTTTTTTTTTTAATGAAAAAAGGGATAGTTTACTTATGCTTGTTCAACAAGTTATGGCTTATCTAGTTCCTTTAAAGCACTCCTGTAAAGCCAGGTAAAATCGATTTTTCGATTTTTGTTTGGGTCAAGGATTAACATAAAGTTTTTGACATTAGAATGCATCGCATATCATATTGTTAAGATTAAGGCTAATGTTGTTGTATGCTTTGTAAAAATTAAACCACACATGAAAGTGGTCGTTATTAAAGGACTCAAAATCCATTCTAAGAAATGGAAACCAAAATTGCAGAAAGTTCATTTTGTTCTTAAACTTGCAATCAAAAATTCAAAATTATTTTGGTAGAATACATGTTGAATTCTTTTATTTTCTGATGCAAAAGTTGCCTCCACTTATGATACAATAATTAAAATGAAAAGCAAACACCCTTTTACTGCAGTCAGCATTGCTTATAAATAAACTGTTCACTTCTAAAATGCGTTATTCTTCTGATCTTTGTATGATTTGTCAAACTGCACTACAATTGTCTTTACTAGAAATGAAATTACTGTGGCCAAGTTCTAATGAAAAATTGCTACTACAGGATCTGCTAGGCTTGCAGGATTCCATCGGTGATGTGGATACCGGATTGTCCCAAGAAGACATCACAAGACTTCTGGTGACAAGATCCTTTTCAGCATCCTCAGGTACCGGTCAAAGCTCTGAAATTTGCGTCATATGTCAGGTAAATATACAAATTTAAATCTCTTTTCTTTTGGAACTCCTTTATCTTCTTGACATGCAGTGTTAGACTTTCTGGTTTACACTAACTAGCTAGCAAAACGCTAATACGCATGGGGGGAATGAATTCTTTTAGGAGGAATATGAAGATAAGGAGACAGTGGGAGCTCTTCTTTGTGCGCATGAGTTCCATGCAAATTGCATAGGGGAGTGGCTGCGTAGGAAAAATACTTGCCCCATTTGCAAGGGAACTGGATTACCAACCGGTAGAGCTAGCGAGTAGCTGGGGTATGATGATCGATTGAAACATTTTATATTAATTGAAATTTTAATATTTGTGTTTATTTGAGTACATTTTAAGCATGTGTTCATGCATTAAATAACTCTTCGAACTGTTCCATTGAGAACAATTTAGTGTTTATAATCTCCTTCTCAATCTTATGATCTAGAATTCAAACCTTGTGTAAAAAAAAAAAAAAGAAAAAACTCTTCAAACTTTAAACAAGTGCTCTCTTGAACACATGCACATGACTTTTCAAATATATATGCATGTCCTCTATTATTCTTAGTTGTGTATTAATGTATTTTCATGTGCTTGATTCATGCTTTGGTGTGAGTAAATAGATATGTTGTCATGCCCCGATCCACAGGTCCGAGCACGCGATAATGGTCGCGTGATCTAGAAGTACGTGTTATCATCAATATGTACCCCAAGATCCCGCAAGACTATGATAATACATTTTCCAATAAAGAAAACCTAGTTTGTACAATATTTTAAAACTAAAGATATAATAAACAAAAATTGTTCAGCGTTTCAAAATACATCTTTTAAAATATAAAATTTTTACTTTAAAAAAACATGAGAAAAATATATTACATAAAGAGTTTCAAAAGTATCCTCCGAAGGGCCCGTCTATATGCCACAAAACCCTCATCAAGAGAGACTAATACCAACATCGGTCGCAAACAGCTCTTCTCTTCGGCTGGATTTAGCTACCGATAAGATGATCTTGTCAATACACTTCCTCTGAAAAGGGATAAGAGGAGGGGTGAGTATAGAAATATCTAGTGAGTGGAGTGCAATAATATAGTTGTGTAAGTGAGTGAGTGGTGAGTGTGAAAGTGTTAAATGATAATCTAAAAACATATTTCTATTCCAACAAAGCATTAAATAGTCATCCAAACATTTATATCAAGAGTCATGACTTTTCCACAATACAATATATACTTTTTCAATATCATGGGTTTGTCTCAAAATCTCTCCGCCGATGGTTTGGTCCGGACTATCCAGTAGAACTGCCAAAAGGTTTTCATTACTGTCGGTCATAAAATATCAACCTCGATCTTAGCATTGGCTCGTAGCCTTTTCGGTGGTGCAATTGAATAGCCTCAAAATGGACTTGGGGGTATCTCTCTACCGCCTCCTACCCCTCAAGTCTACTAAGCTCTCCATGTCACCCCCTCAAATTGGTCCGTGGAAGCTTAAATCACTTGACCGGTTATCTCATAACTGGGTGCTTACACCCCATACATGCACCATGGGGGTTCAGGCTCATGCCCCAAAACCAATACATAAACCATTTTACAAATATTATAATATGTGCCAATAAAATCAACAAGGTTCATAGATCATAAATCCAACAAATGTTATCCGCAGGAAAATTCATTATATCTTCAAAATATATTAACAAGTGTATAAATCTTATGGTTCAAAAACAGATCACATTTTTAAGGACACTCCATAATCACAAAACCTTTTATAAAATCAAGTTAAGAAAAAATCATTTTTGAAAACTGCAAAAAAATAATTTATCGTTCACAACACAACAAACCGTCCACTCACTGTATTTGGGAGAGTAGTCACTTCCAGATCTGTCAACGATAAATGGTCTGACTTTGATCAACTCAGCCCAACCCTTTTTTGTGTCTCCAAGAAATCCTTACGGTTTGGATCATACCAAATGTCACGTCCCGAGTGTCTCGTCGAGCACATAACAACCGTTGCGTTATCTCGGCATACGGGCATGACCTCTCCATATACTGTGATAGCGCAAGGCATTCCAATTATACAATAAATCTTCCAAAACATAAAACCTATCAAAATAAGAAATCATATAAACAATACACACGCAAGAAACCCATCCGGCCCATCCCTATACATACAAGCAAGCATCGGCACACATTTGGGGAGGGGTTCCTGTACATGCGTGCATGCAGTATGGCCATCCCAGCCAATCCAGAGTTCTCAAGCATTTTATAGGGTTTAGAAAACAAGTTATAGATTCAGAAATCCAAGGGAAATATTCCAAATGTCCCATTTCAAAAATAAATATCTTTCAAACATGAGTTTACACAAAATAATGAAGTCCCAAATCATAACTGTTAGATTTTACCACTATTTGCTCGAAAACTAAAATCAGTATCAGTAAAATCCACATGGTATGAGATATACAGAATTTCATTTCCATGATCCAATGACCTACAAATTCCAAAGTAATTATATAATACATACCTACCCAAATCCAAAAAAATAAACCTCCAATCAACACTAGTAGGCGTCGTACTTCTATACTTTTTCTGAAAAATATAAAGAAGAGGGATAAGTATTTTAAATATCCAGTGAGTGGAGTGCAATGGTATGCAACATATAAATGAGGGATAAGGGTGGGATGCCAAATATAAGTATCAAATAAAATTTAACACCATAAAAAAATTCATTCACATAAAATCATTCATATCAAACCACTATGACTCATGTAATCAAATCAAACAATCCATTGTAGAAATTATATGTTTACCTAGCATATTGACATAAATTTCTACATTGTTTGTAGATGATATATAAACTCTAGTCTTAAGAAGTCAGCCGATGGCTTCGTGAGACAATCCAGTTCTGTTTTTGCCTATTCTTTCCTCAAATAATAACAAATCCTGCAAAAATTGAATTTTTAGCAATATTAGTTTAGATTGTAAAACAATAATCAAGCTCGAACTGAGTTAATCGACTCATACTCAATTTCGATTTATAAATTTTAATAAACTCATAATAGTAACATGCTGAAATTTGATTCGACTTTAAATTCCTTCTACTATGGAAAATGAGTTTCTATATCTAACAACTTGGTTTGACTTGCTTTATTATTTAGTCGATAAAACTAATGCATTGTTACCTTATAATGCATTGCTACCTCATAAGAAACTAAACTGTTATATGGCAGAATATCTTCCATTTCATAATGGAGTCTGTAAGCAGTTTCAATCACATCTTCAATTTCATAACCATGCTGGTAGGCAGCAATAATCTACAGCAAAATAAATTACATCCGGTTCTGGTCAAAAATAACAAAAAAAAAAACCTAAAATATGTACAGCTTTTGAACAAAAGGAGAAAAAAAAAAAAAAAAACTCACTTGGGCAATTCGAACTATAAAACTCCATTGTCGTCCAGAATCAGAAAAATCAAAATTGGTCACATTATAACATATTATCCAAAAAAAAATTGTAAAAATCAATTATAAAAAAAGAATTCAAATTAAAGAAAATTACCAGTAGGGTTGGTTTAAAATATTAAAACATCATCATTATCAACTATCAAATAGTTGAATGAAGAAGATATTGAAGGAAAAACCCATTGAGAATCTCTGGGAATTTTGGTCGGGTTGTCGAAACCCTCAAAATTAATTCTGATTTCCCGATGTGATAAATTTGTAACAATAGTAGTACCAAATCGAATCCCAAGGAAATTAAATTGATTTAATTTCTTAGTTAATTGATAAAAATAAAAATGGGGGGTTTATCAAATAAATTCATAAATTAAAAATAACAACTAAAAAAATAAGAAACAAATTAACAATTAAAATAATAAATATTAAAAGAAAATCAATCTACCAAAATTCTGATCCAATGTTTCACCACATTCAATTGTTTCACTGATCATAGGTTAAAAATACTTTTCTTGTAATCCAAGCATTTAACCTTAGATTTATTAGAATAGCCGTAATAAATCTTGCATTTTCTTAAATTAATTGACCAAACCTAGCATCCAATCAAAACTTATCATTAATCAACTGGACACGATAACTTTTTATATCAATATAATGATAGTATTATGTTCTATGAAAACAGTTAAACTAAAATACAAATAATTGGAATAGCCACAATTATTTAATTTTGTTCCATCGATTCTCTAGATTAAACATGAATATTGGTAAAAGACCCATAAACATAAATAACCTAGTTGCTACTTGTACCATTTATTCATGATAATTATGAATCACTAAAATCCTGAATAGTAATAGAAAAATTAATATTGAATTAAATTGTCAAATTAACCAATACAAATCTTTCATGTAAATAAATCAAGAACCAACGAATACTTGAATAAAAAGGATAATAAATTAAATGAAGTATATAATCTCTCAATGAAGTCAATCCAATGAAAATTCTCCTTTAATCGGAAAAATAAACTAGTCACTGGTGGTGGTGAGTCTTCAACAAAAGAAAATTAAAAAAAAAAGAAGACAAAAAAAAAAATGTTCTAGGATGAAGGAAGACTAGTAGTAGCCGCCCACCCCTCTTAGATGAATAGTGAAGTGAGAGTACAAGAGTGTTTCTTCCTTAAGATATTTTAATTCTATTGCAAGTTTTCCATCCAAAGGATAATGATTTGCTCCTCTAAAATAGGAAAATAAAAATTTTAACTCCTAAAAACAATTTTACCTAAAGTAAAATCCTACTAAAATTAACTACAACTAAAAATCAAGTTTCTTCTTTTCTTCATAGGCCCAATATGATGTCTTGATTCATTTAGCTCCCAATTGCCTCTTTAATTCCACTTTGTCCAAATCTTCAGATTCCAATTACCTAAAATAAACAAATCATAAAAATTAATCATTACAGTACTAACCAATGCAAAATAAAACTATATTACCAACAATAAATTCAATATTTTTCACATTATCAAATTCCCCCACACCAAACTAATGCTTGTCCTCAAGCATTCAATAGATCAATACCACGCAACTACTCTCTTCTTCACTCCTTCCTCTCCTTCAATTCATCTTCAAATAATTCCAAACCAGCATATATTGAAACATTCAAGTGAAAACAAAAATCCAGAGAACAAGTGATCATAGTACCATAACCTTAATTAAGAGAAAATATAAGCATCCCATCAACTCAATAATCTCATAAAAATTCAATGTATCAAGATCCAATACCTTCACAAGGGATTCACTTCATACAGTCAAAGTGTTTTAAGGGAATTTTTCAATAATTCTCAAAATCAAAGCATAATACGATATTATCACAAATTTGTTTATTTATCAAATCTCCACCACTGATTATATAAATTCAAAACAAAAATCCGGGGGTCTTTGCAAGGGTTGTAATGTGACTTGGGTAAAGGTAGGATAAGAGGATAAATATGATGTATAATGTATATCAAAGAAGCATGTAAAAGATTACAAAACCATTTCCCACTATCTAACATATTCCACAACATGAAGTACAATCAACTCAAAGAAAAATAACCCAATCAAGATCGTCTCATTCCTTGATCAAAACAATTGAAAATTTTTTTCATTTTTCAAATTCCCCAATCTCAATTTTTTTGGGAATTTTTCTTTTTTCTTACTTTTTTTCTTTTTCTTTTTCTTTTCTTTTTTCTTTCTTTTGTTTGTTTTTTTTAAAGATAACAAACTCAAGGATGAATGAAGATATAGTGCATACACAAATTATCCCCAATCATATGATTGAATCCCTAAAAACATATCCCCAATCATATGATTGAATCCCTAAAAACAATCCCCAAAATAAAATTATCTCATTCCCTTTTACAAGTAACCACTTATTAAAACTCTAATCACAAGCTACTTTGATATGAGGACCAAAAAGAAGGTTAAGCACAAAAAGAAGGCTATGTGTCAATTGATGAGGTTATAAACAAAGAAAAAGGGATATAGGCTCAATTGGTTTATTAGGGGGATTGATATGCATGAGAAGGTCTTTTTAAGAGAGATAAAATGGGAAAACCTAAATGCCCCCCTCATATTAATGTATGAACTCATGGATATGGTCTTGAAATGCATAGTAAAGCAAGTTATAGAATAAACATACTATGATTGATAAACACATAGGGAGTATTATGCCAACCTATAATAGGAATGTGTGTTTTGGTAACCCCTAAAAATAGGTCTACTTGACCTTACTTCGGCCATTTTTTTGCCCTTTAGGTTAACACTTGCTGTGATGACAAAGCAATTTAGCTAAAAATTGAGATGAATGTTGGTTGTGATCATGGTTGCTGGTTATTGGGATACTGATTGAGATGTTACGACATCCCTTATTGAAGCAGTGCTCTTGGTCTGCTGATGACCTTTTGAGTTTAAAGATGCTAGAATAATACTGAATCTAGAGCCTTAGCTTTAGGATAGGTCTATTATTTAGGGTCTATATAATGGATATTATCTGAGGACTCCTTACCTTGTGGATTCTATGGCATTCATTATGGTGTCTGTCCTTTTCTATTGATGACAAAAAGGGGGAGAAGTAAAAGTAGAAGTTCTAGGTTTTGTGGCATGGCAGCCACTCTCACGCTATCTCAGGCATTAAGCAAAGCACATGCTCATAGAATTTTAGAAATTGATGAGAAAATATATTTGTGTGGAATGTAGGCAAATAAGTTCTAGGGTGACAAGTGCTTTCAGAGTTTTCTCATCATCAAAAAGGGAGAGATTGTTGAGAATGCTAGGTTTTGATGATGTCAAAAGAAATCAAATGGATCTAAGTATATCAAAAAATAGGATTGAAAATCACTAGGTCTGTAGTCTCTTGTCTGCCCGTTACTTATACATGCTGACTCGCACATTTAGGTCCACAAATTTTAAAAACATGTCAACCAATTTAACAACCTCCAGAATTATGTCGACCTGTTTTCTTCCCTGTTAGCTTGAACAAATCAGAACCATATCGTTTTACTAAGTATAATCTAGTTGAGACCCTTGTCGACCAGATATACCTTCTTCACATTTCATTGAACTGAATTAGAGCCTTGTCTGCCTTGTCCACATGATAGCAAAATTGGTCCACCTGATCAATTTCATTGGTCCACCTATTCTCTATGTCAACTTATTTAAACACCATGTCCACCATTTAGTCCATAGGTCAACCAATTTTTAGACATGTTAACCTAAACACTTTCAATGTCAACCTGACCATGTGCATGTCCACCTATTAAGTACTCAGGTCCATCAAATCGAATCCCAGGTCGACCTATTAATTCTCACATTGACCCAGACCTTAGCAAAGATAATAAGAGAGGTCGACACACTCGATAAGTTGTCGACCCATTATACTAAGCTCAATGTCCTACATTAAATCATGTGTCAACACACCAAACATGTCTACCAATTTAAAAGGTCAGAACTACCAATTTTACCTCGACTAGAATTTTGTTGACTTGAAACTCTACCTATGTTGACCTAATCATCTTGGACTGTGTCAACCTTGAAGTCAAATTATGACGACCCATTACTATATGTTGACCAATTTAAAAGGCCCTATCCACCAATTTTGGTACGAAATCGAATCTTATCGACCTGAATTTTAGACATGTCGATATGCCCTCACTTATAGAAATGGATAAGCAGCCGACATAGCACTGTTCAATTTGATTGACAAATAAAATTGGTCAACATGTTTATAAAAATTGATCAAAAAATCATACTGGTCGACCTATTAGACTATCGTGTCGACCTGACCATATAGAACTACAACACAAAATTTTGAAACCAGGTTGATGTGCTTATTAGACTTGTCGGCCTAAGATTGTTAGAAATCAAAATTCAAAAATTTTGAGAATGCAACGACAATCTCTTTTCAAAACTTGTTTTGTACATTACCTTTTACATGCAAGACTAACGTTTAAATGCAGCAAAATCGCCTCCTAATTGGTGAAATGAAAAGTGCCACCAGTAGAAAAATAAGCTTCAGCATAAAACAAGGAACAAAGCAAAGCAATAGGCAAACTCATTTAATGAGGTTGGTGAAGAACATTAATACACAATATTCAAAAGCTCACCAACCATGTAACGGCTCTCTTCAATGAGGATATAAATGCCAGAGAGATGAAAAATGAAAAAAGTAGTTGAATGTACCATTAAAGCTCTGAACCATTACGAACGCATCACTCTTTCCTATATTTGTTAATCTCTTGTACTATGTTCCTATATTCTTACTTCTCATGAGTACAATTGTTTGTAAGTTTAAAATTGTATAATCTAATGAATCTAGCCTCATCTCTTAGACAACCCTTTCATTGTAGAACTATGGTTTTACAAGACCGGTGAGTGTGTCACAGTCTTGGGTTTAGAGAGAGAAAGTCAACCTGTGAGAGGTTGGGAATTGAGTGTTTGGGGATAAACACTGTGTAAGGTTTAACTTGAACTTGTAATCAAGTTTGGGAAGGTGTAACTTGAACCTACAATCAAGTTTGTAATTGTGAGGTGTTAGTGAAAAATCCAGGGGGAGTCTGGGAGTGGACGTATACCGGGTTGGGTGGAACCATTATAAAAACTTCTAGTATCCTTTGTTATTTTTCTTTACTTACTGTCAATTAAACTCATACACCAATCCTTTCAAAAATCACAATTAGCCAAAAATTATCAGAGAAATATCCTTAATCAACTTTTCACCCCCTCTATTTGATTAACATTTTGATTAAGAGAAATTGGTTTTTTAGGGTATATTGTATCCAGAAACGGTATATTTATAGATCTGAAGAAGGTCGAGGCCATCCTGAAGTGAGAGCAACCCAAAAATGTCACCAAAGTGACAAGTTTTCTCGGATTGACAGGGTATTATCAGAATTTTGTAGAGGGATTCTTTGAGATTGCGGCTCCTTGTTCAACTTGACTCGGAAGGGAGTTAAATTTGAGTGGAGTAACAAATGTGAAGAGAGTTTTCCAGAACTTAAGAAAAGACTCATAACCACACCTATCCTTACTCTTCCTACTAGCGGTGGTGACTATGTGGTTTATAGTGACGCTAGCAAGCAAGGATTAGGATGCATGTTATTACAAGGGGATAGGGTGATTGTGTATGCTTCTCGCCATTAAAGGAAACATGAGCTGAACTACCCCACACATGACTTAAAGTTAGCCGCAATTGTCTTTACTTTGAAGATTTGGCAGCATTACTTGTATGGGGTGACATGCCAAGTCTTCATCAATCATAAAAGTCACAAATATCTGCTCACTCAAAAAGAAGTCAACTTGAGGCAACAAAGGTGGTTAGAATTAATAAAAAATTATGATCTAATGATATATTATCACCTCGGGAAAGAAAATATAGTCGCGGACCCATTGAGCCACAAGACTTCTTCCTCTTACCCGGTATCTCTTAGGAGTTCTTACCTGTCTTATTTGATCGGACTCTGAGCTCTTGGGGTTGAGCTAGCCCATGATGACCAAGGTGTACTTTTGGCCAAATTCGAAGTGCGACCTACCTCGGTGGATCGTATCCGAGAGTTTCAACCTGCAGATAAAGAATTAAAATGGGTAATAGAGAAAATCCATAAGGGCAAAGGTGGAGAATTCAGAATCTGGGATGACGGGATAGATATGTATGGGAAACGGATTTATGGTCCCAATAATGATAACCTTCGGATAGATTTCCTCGAAGAGGCACACTTTTCGGCTTAAGTGATGTATCCCGGGAGTACGAAAACGTATCGTACCATCAAAGAAACTTATTGGTGATTGAGATTAAAATAAGAAATAGCTGAGTTTGTGGGCAAGTGTTTGGTATGTCAACAAATCAAGGCCGAGCATTAGAAGCCAGCTGGTACCCTTCAACCATTACCAATTCTTGAATGGAAGTCAGAACACATCACCATGGATTTTGTGGTGAGATTACCACATATTCTAAGCTGTCATGATAATATTTGAAGAAAATAGATTGACTCACCAATTCAGCTCATTTTTTTCCAATTCAGAATACCTACTCTTTAGAAAGATTAGTCAAACTGCATATTGATGAAATCGTGAGACTGCACGGAGTTTTGGTGTCTATTGTCTTAGACCATGATCCTAGATTTACCTTCTGATTTTGGCCAAAACTACAAGAGTCCTTAGGGACTAAGCTAAAGTTCAACACAGCTTCCCATCTTCTCACTGATGGGCAATTCAAGCATACCATCAAACCTTAGAGGACATGCTGAAGGCATGTGTCATGTATTTCCAGGGAAGTTGGGACAGATACCTTCTGTTTATTGAATTTGTCTATAATAATAGTTATCAGTGGAGCATTAGAATGCCACCCTATAAGGCATTATACGGAAGGAAGTGCTAAACACCTTTGTTTTAGGATGAGGTTAGAAAGCAAAAGATTGAAAATGTAAAATTAGTAGAAGCAACTAAAGAAAATGTCAAGGTGATCCTGAAAAATATGAAGGCAGCTCAAAATCGACAAAAGAGTTATACCGATAAGAAGAGAAGGCCTTTGGAATTCAGAGTAGGGGATATGGTATTTTTGAAAGCTTCAGCATGGAAGGGTGCCATCTGGTTCTAAAAATGAGGTAAATTAAATCCTTGATATATTGGCCCTTTCAAAATCCTTGAGAGGATGAGAGAAGTGGAATATCGGTTAGAGAAAATCCATAATGTATTCCTTGTCTTAATGCTGAAGAGATATTTACCGGATTCTTCACATGTTTTAGAGGCTCAACCGGTCGAACTAAGGGAAGACTTGAACTTTGAAATTCAACCCATAACCATTCTTGATCAACAACTTAAGGAGTTGCGGAACAAACAAATTCCTATTGTTAAAATCCAATGGAAAAGTAATCGGGTCGAAGAAAAGACTTGGGAGCCCGTGGATGCCCTGTGGAAACAATATCCTTATTTATTTGATATATGATTTTATGTTTAAATTTTGAGGACGAAAATTTTTTTTATGGGGTTAAGTGTTGTAACACCGAAAATTTGACGTTAGAGAAATTTCATTGAATTTTCAATATTCTTTATAAAAATACTGGGAGAAACCATTTGTAATTGAATTTTCAATCTATTCTCCCATAAAATTTTCAAAGAATTGAATAGTTTCCTGATGTAAAGCCTTTTGGGAACCTAGAGTTCTTGGTTTTAAATCTCCTTTGATGCATGACCAAGAGATTATTTCCCATTTGCAAGGTTTAAGCTTGACAAGTAGACTTGTGATTTGGTGGGTTGGCTTGTGTTTGTGGAGTGTATGAGTAATAAGTAGACTTGTGATGTTGGTGGGTTGGCTTGTGTTTGTGGAGTGTGTGAGAGACAAGTAAACTTGTATTGTTGGTGGGTCGGCTTATGCTGATAGAAATAGAGGGACAAGTTCACTTGTGTAGTGTTAGGTTGACTTGTGTGTGCATTTTGACGGTATAAGGTGACTTGTGCCATTGGTGAGTTGACTTAGCTGATGTGCAGACTAGGATTCTGAGCCTTGGTTGTGTTTAGTCGACTTGTGTAGCTAGGTAAGGTGACTTGGTAAATTTGCAGAGTAGATTTCTAAGGCATGGCATTGACAAGTAACCTTACCTAGTACTTGGATCGACTAAAGGTGTGGAAATTTTGAAATTTCAAGTTGCCTTGCCCACAAGCAGGTCGACTTGTCAATGTAAAAATTGAACCTATAGGTTGACTTGTTTAAGGCAAGTTGACTTGCCCATACAAATTTCTGTGATTTGAGGAGTGAAATGACAAGAAAAGGGCAATCGAACCTAACTTAAACTTAAAAACAAGTAGGGACAAGATGGAAATTTCACCATACATTATATAAGCTTAAACAAACCCCAATCTCATTTCTCTCCTCTCCCTCACATGATTTCTCTCGTTCTCTCTATCTATTAGTCTCTCTCACTCCCACTCTCTCTTTCTCTTTTGAGATCCAACGAAGCCCTTCTCAAACCATAGATCTAAATCTCTAAAATCTTAAGCAAACGTTAAGAAGCTCAACTCTAGAGAAAGAAAACTAGGTTTTCTAGTGTGAGAAAACTTAGGATTTTGAGGTATTTTAATTGGGAGTTGAAATCAACTACACAAATCATGGTAATAACTTTCTCTCATCCTAGATTTAAGTTTACTTTGCCTATTTTATTTTAAGATTTATGTGAGATTTGAAGAATGCGAAATTGGAGATTTAGGGTTAGGATTTATGCATGTTGAAATTTTGGGAAATTTGTGAATAATAATGGAATATAGTTGCTGATGGGTTATGATTAATGAAATTAAAACATAGATTTGTAGATTTTGAAAATTAGCATTGTGATGTGTTGGAGAAAACCGATTTAACCCTAACCTCACAAGTGCTTAAGTGAATAATGGATGTTCATTGTCTTAGGTATAAGGCATTTGGATTCAAGTAAGGATTGAACATCATTGTGGAATGAATTGAGAGTGTTTATCCTCCTAAGAAGTGTATGGATGCATGCTTATGGTTTTAAATGAGAAAACATTTTGTAATGATTTTATAAATGCGTTAAAAATTAATATTCAAATTGTTTCATGATTGTGAGGTGTCCTGTTGAAATGAAAAATGCATCCACGTGTTAAAATGAAAATAATATGTTGTGCTTATCGATTTATGATGAATATGACTTGATTGAATTCATGTATTAAGAATTTATTAAATAATTGTTGGCATATTTTGATACGTTATAATGACTGTGAAATGGTATTGTGTACATGATTAGTAACTATAGTCATTCCCTCTATGGAGCGACCCGACAGGGTGACATGATTGTACGTTTTATTTGACTGAGGAGGTAGCTATGATCGAGAGGTGCCTTCGAAGTCCTCCTTTCGAACTAGCCTGGTAGCACCTCAAGAGAGACCCGAACCAGTGTCAAGGTTGGGATTAATGTTATTATTGATGATAATAAAAATCTCTTGGCGATTCTACCATTGGTCAGGATCAAGCCTTTGGTGGAAAGATTTTTGACAACCCCATGATCTTTTAAAGACTTGTTGTCATGATTGGATGTATAAAATTTGTATATTATGATTTGTTAAAATCTTATTTAAAATCTGATGTTGATGATAAGCCTTGATCTCTATGGTTACTATTGAAGGATTTTGAGATAAGTGTTTGACATGTCTACTATTATCCCTTATTTATTATTATAACATGTTATGCACTCACTGGGTATAATATATACTCATCCCTTCACTTCCATTTTTACAGAGGAAGTTTGGTTGATATCGTGGTCATTTAGAGCCTGATTTGGGAAGACCACTATCAGAGGCTTCTTTTTGATATAGACTTGGTCTCAGTCTTTGAGGTATCGATAGATGGAGCGGAGGAGGGCATTCTGTATAAAACCCATTTGGAAACTTATTTAACCCTGTATTTTGATTTTGGTTGGACTTGCTTATGTATAAATTTTATTGAGAACTCTTAATTTTTTTTTTATGAAGTTCACTTAGGAATTATTCGTTGGTTTTGTTTCCTATCTCTTAAGTGGGAATTTTGTTCTATTGGTTGATGATATTGAGTAGCTGGGATGACTTATGGTTTGATATGGAATTTTGAATATCTTGCGATACCTTGGAACATCAGGTGGAATTCATATGTGTTTTAGGGCAATGTGACGGTTGTCGTATACCTAGACCTACAGGTCAAGGCGTGACATAAAAAAAGATGTTGATGATTTAATTGATAGTTATAAACTTTTGATAATTTAATCAAAAGTTATGATAATTTTTTTATTCTGATTTTTTAAATAGTTAAAAAGCGTGTTGATAATTGATAGTTTTGATAATCCAAGTTTTATAAAAAAATTTTGAATGCGCTAACTAGTTTTTGACTTTTCAAAAAGCTATTTTTCAATTTTTTTCCTATTTTAATATCTAATTTTTTAGAAGATAGGATTGAAATTATTATTATGTTACATATTTATATTAATTGACTGTCTTTTTTTTTTAAATAGTTGAAAAATTATCTTTTCTTACATAATTTGTATCAATTTTATAATATGCATCTAAATTAATTATTTTTAAAAAATATTGATAATATATTTATAAATTTTATATTTTAACATATAATAATATAAAAAAATTTAGAAAATAAAATTAATTAATTAACATAAACTTGTACTTTTGATTATTTTATATCTGAACAACAACAAATATTCAACTAAACATTAATATCATTTAACAATAGTTATCAATCACTAGTCATCAATCAACAGTAGTAGCAATTAACCATAACTATCAATAATATGAACTAACTCAAATAGACAAAATGTAACACCGAAAATTCGGTGTTATAATTTTTAATAAATTCTTTTATGAAATTCTGAAATGATTTGGAGTTATATTGGTCATGAGGTATTGAAAGAAGGTCTACGGACCTTATTTTGATGAGTTGTCATGGCATGTAGAGAAAAATGATACAATTTTGATGTTATAGATGATATACCAAGCCATTTGGGTCGATATGATAAATCCCAATAATAGGTTTTAGAGAGTGTAACTTTGTATATTGATATATCCTAGAGAAGTGTATCGATATATGGATCTCTGAAACAAAGATCCTGAGAGCATGACTCAATATATCGATATGTACTAAATGAGTATATCGATATATTGATCTCTGAAACACACTTCCTGAGAGCATGATTCACCATATCGATATATCCTAATGGAGTGTATCGATATATTGATCTCTGTAATGAACTTACTGAGGCTATGATTTCGTGTATCGATATATTCCAAATTTATGTATCGATACGTATAAGTGGAAAAGACCATAAACCTATTCAGAGCCTTTGATGAATGAGGGGCAATTTGGTAAAATCTCATTTCCACAATCATTAACACCCCAAAACACATTTTTCTCCTCATTTTCTTCCCATATTTCCATCAAACACTCTCTCCTCTCTCTCTACATTCATCTCTCCTCCCTCACCAATTTCTCTTCCACAAATCAACCACTCCCTACATAAATTCACTCTATGGGCTTCCAAAATCCCCAATCAATTTTAGAAATGAAGGATTAAATGGAAGAAAATCTAGGGTTTTGTCTTTGAAGGAGAAAAATTTGGGTTTTTAAACCCAATATTCAAAAACCAAATCCAACGCCAAAATTAAGGTAAATTCTTACTCTAAATTTTGGGTTTAGTTTTTTTAATACTAGATTTAATTGTATTGTTGAGATTTAAAGAATTTTCAATTGGAGATCAAAAACCCTAAAAATGGTGAATAGTGAAAATTGGGGGAAATGAAATGAAAAAGTGTAAGAAGGTTCAAATGATGTATAAATGGTCAAAATAGAACCAAGAACATAGATTGTTGAATTTTGGAAAATTTTGGAATATGTGCAAAATTAGGGAAAAATTTATAAACCCTAGAATTGAGTATAATTTAACATTTAATTTGAAATTATTGGTTTATGAAGGCCAATTGGGACTTGAAAAGGATTTCATTGAATTCAAATTGGAAATTGGGAGTGAATATCCTCCCAAAAGGTGAGTGGATGGTTCTGTTTCATATGAATGAATAATTTCTTTACAATTATGATTTATGAATTAAATTTTGAAATGAATTTTGAAATGGATTTATAATGTTTTATGATTGAGGTGTGCCTTGAAATGAAATTTGATAATTCCATGAATCTTGAGCTTAAATGTTGATTTATTTGTACCATATTCAATTAGATACTCATGTGAATAGTGATATATTGCTCTACCTTGTAATTGAGCATGAAATTGATTGAGAAATCGAGTTTGGTAACATGGTGCTGGAAAATGACTACAATTTGAGTCTTGCCACGGACAGGCCATTGGGGCGACGAGGTTAAGGTTGATTTGATTGATAATTAGAGGTTCAGAGGAAGCGAGATGAAGAGCAACTCAAGTCGACCGGATGACGTGCTGGCACCCCACAAAAATAATTCCAGGCTAACGCCAAGGAGAATGGGGATTTTATGAAAAATTGTGAAAAATCCCTTGGTGAATCCTTCCACTGGCTATTGGTAGGAAAATATTTTCGACAAACCCCAAAATTATGGAAATGCAAGTTTAAGCACTGATTTGCATATTTGAGTCATTGTGTTTTGATACGGATTGTTTTATGTAAAAGATTTCTTTTATTGCATTGGATTATCTTTGATATATGTGTTTGGCACCACCATTCTCACTTATCATTTATGTATTACATACCATTGCACTCCACTCACTGAGTATTTATAATACTCACTCCCCTCACTATCTAATTCTTTTCAGAGGAAGTGTAGATTGGAGACAACTTTTAGTGCTGATCGAAGAATTGTTTTGTTGGATCTTAGTAGGTAATGGTTGTGAAATTATTTTGGAGTCTAGATCATATGAATTTTGGAATGGAAGTTTTGTACATCTCATTTTGTTTGGATTTTATTGATACTTGTTTGATTTTTCTTGAAAAAGTATTGATAAAATCCATACTATTATGACATGGGATTTCGTCATTTTTGTTTGAAATTGTTTTTGAAAAATGTTTTATCTTTTATTGGGACATTTGGAATTTTATTATGGATTTTGATATATATATATATTTTGAGTAAATAAATTTATGAGAATGTTTGGAGATTTTTCTGGAATGGCTGAGATGGTCTAATTGCATGTGTGTATGAATAGGGTTGGATCAGGTGGATCATTGATTGTGTGACAAATGCATGCATGTGTGGACAGAAATTGACCAGATGGGTCATCTGATTGTGAAATGGATGTAAGTTTTGTTTATTTTGATGGATTTCATTATTTTGAAAATTGTGACATGAGTTGAATGTGTCACGCCTCGATCCTCGGATCGACCACGCGACAACCGCCGCGTCGTCTCGATATACGGGCAAAACCTCCCCATATACCGGGACTCTGCAAAGCTATCAAATTTACAATAAATCATCAAAAGTATAAAACTCTTCAAAAACAAGAATCAAAAAATCAATACACATGCAAGGAGCCTATCCGGCTCATTCCTGGACATACAAACACACACATTGACACACATCGGGGAGCGGGATCCTGTACATGCAATTATACATTAGCACACATCGGGGAGTGGGAACCTGTACATGCACGAGTACATAGCAGCACACAACGGGGAGTGGGAACCTGTACATGTACGCATGCGACGTGACCATCCTAGCCACTCAGAATTCTCACCACAATAAAGCGTGTAACAAACAAGAAGTCCCAAAACATAGCCGTTGGATTTTACCAACACTTACCTGAGGAAAACAAGTCAGTATCGGTAAAATCCTAACGGTATGAGTTGTACAGAACTTCACAAAATCAAAAAAAAAAGCATCGAAATTAAGATTTACAGTCCAAATGTCCCAGTACAGAGATAAACAGTTTTTCAAAAATAGAGAAATCAAAATAATAAAGAACAAATCAAAAATCATCGGATTTTATCAATACTTGCCAACAACTCGGCCAGTATCAATAAAATCCGCACAGCATGGGATGTACAGACTCCCCTTTCTATGGTTTGAGAGCTATAAATCTCCAAAAGTAACCCTGCATGTGCCAAATACCTATACAATCTGCAAAAATACTGCGCAAGCCGTCGAGTAGTCTCCCAACTAAGTCTCCTCTAAAAAAAAGGTGGAGAGAGGGGGATGAGTATTTGGGAATACTCAGTTAGTGGAGTGCAATGATGCAATTGTGTTCATAAATAAGGGGTGAATGTAGGGCAGTTAAAGCATATCTCATAAATCATTTCATATACATAAAATCATTTCAATAAATCACATTTCACAAATATGCATCCAAGTCAATTATCCTTTCAGAAAATCCTGGGGTCCCATCGAAAAACACTTCCGTCTTAGAGCGGCCAAGCCCAGACGAAAACCCGCCAATGGTTTTTCTATCCAATATCTCAAAACAAACCCCCTTCTTTGGCGTTGGCTCGTACCTCACCGGGGTGCACCAGATATAGCACGACTTCGACAGAGGAAGGGACGTCAAACTCTCCCGCACATCCAAACCCCAAACCACGCCACCCCGTTGGGTCGCTCCGTGGTGGAAATATGACTATAGTCATCTACGGCACCCTTCATTTCTCAATCAATCCATTTCTCAACAATGTGCCATGATTTTCAACAAATAATCCACAATTTCATGCCAAAGCAATTCATAGAGTAATATCAAATAGCACATGGCACAAAAGCATTTATAAACACAATAGATGCATTCGTATTTCACAATCCAGTTCAGACAACCCACAATCACAAAACAATTTATATAAAACATGTAAAAATCTTTCAAAATCATTTTCAAAGCAATTTTAAAACATGTTAATCATTCATGAACACAATGAACCATCCACTCACCTCTAGGGAAGGTATTCACTCCCTATTTCTGAAATCAACTCAAAACGACTCTAGTCTCCAAAGGTCAACCTAGACCAATCAACACGAATAATCATCAATTAAGGCTCTATTAAAGGGTTTTCAAATTTTCCTTTTATTTAAAATAGCCTAAATTTGCACAACCACATTCTTAAACTTTCGTTTCATCAATTTAGGATCATTTCCATCACCAACGACTTTAAATTTCCAATATTCCTCAACTTTACCAATTTCTTCCGAATGTACATAATCTTAATTCAATTCATGCCAATTTCAATTTAAATCCCAAGGAAAACTACACAAACCAATCAAACAAAACTCTAATACTACCTAAGACATTCTATCATACTTCACAGTCCAATTTATATCAAAATCTAAGGCCTAACCTCAATAATTTCATACAAACACTTAGGGAAATACATTTCTTTCGAGTCTAACACATTTCAGAATATATATAGATGTAATTTCTACTTTAATTCAACAAAAATAATTCGAATTATTGAAGTAAATTCCTCACCTAGGGTTTTTCATAGTTCGCAATCCTTGCTCAGGTGTTTTCTCAGTCTATTCTCAGACCTGCAAGGCTTCCAAATTCAAAATTTAGTTCAGTAAACCAGACTTATTACTAAGGAACTTTGAAACCATAAAGCTAGGGTTAGGACCCATCCTTACCTATGCAGAGGGGCGGTTGCAGGCTTGACCTAGGGCTGCCAAGGGATCCCAAGGGTTGCTGGGTTGATCATTTGGCAGCAGGGTACTCACAACAAGCGCTGTGCGAGCGAACAATGGAGGGGGAGGATCCTGCCATCGCGCATGAGGGAGAGGGAGAGTTCCATTCGTGCGCGGAAGAGAGGGACTGAGAGATGATGTGAGAGAGAGCGAGGGATGTGAGATCGTGATAGAGAGAGACTGAGAGATAGAATGAGACTGAGAAAAACTGAGAGAAAGACTAAGAGAGAGAGATGTAGGAGGATCGATGGTGGCTCATGGTGGTAGCGGTGGTCGGGGTTCGATTCACGACAGCAAGTGGTGGAGTGATCGATCGGTGAAGGGAGGCGAAAGTGAGAGCTATTGCGAGAGGGGGAGAGAGACGAGATTCGAAGAGAGAGACGGGAGAGCAGGGAGTGAATGAGAGATTCGATTAGGGCTATTAGCCCTAATCGATTTGGAGAAAACGGGGGTGCTGCGTTTCACTCCGAAACGCAGCATCTCCTCTTTCTTTTTTTTTTTTTGTTTTAATATATATATATTTAAATAATTACACAATTATATATATATATATATATATATATATATATACAAATTCACACCCTTCTTTTTTTTTTTGTAAAATTTAAATTTTTCATAAAATGAGGTTTATTACTATTCGAGGACACGGTGATTTAAAATATATCAAAAATTTAAAATTAAGACCCAAAAATCAAAAATCAATAAAATTTCAAAATTTTCTATTTTATTATAGAAATGTTTACAAAACATTCGACATCAAGTTTTCGGTATTACAGAATGCCTTGTGCTATCCCAGTATATAGGAAGGTCATGCCCGTATATTGAAGAAACGCGGTGGTTGTTACATATTCGACGGGAGAGTCGGGGCATGACACAAAATATCAAGCTCAAAAAGCTTTTAATAAATTTTGATGGCCAAAAAGTAAATTCACAACATAAGACCAACTGTGCTTTGTATAATAAAATAAGACAAGTTTTAGAAACTAAACTTCTCATATATGACTGAAAATGCTTAGGGACATTGGTACATTCTTAAATAATATCAAGTTAAATTAATATTTGAACTACAATTGCACTTCGAATTTATGCTACTCAATTTTATTTTCCATTATTGTATGATGATACAACAATTGAGATTTCGAACTATCTATTTATGAAAAGAGGATATTTTCTTTTTTATAGCCGTTGTTGAGGTAGACCAAAGGATAAATAGACCAGCTATGGTTTCTGATCCACTAAAAAATGCTTCAAAATTGCTTCGGGGCGAAGGAATCTACTCTTTAGGCCTTTTTGCCATTGCTTTGCACTTGTTAAGATCCAAATATTTCTCCCTTAGGCAAATGGCCAAGGGAGTGACCTGTATTATTAACATAAAATACTTTCAGCTGACTAGATAACGAAATGTTTTCGATCATAACATTGTTCATAGGGAAGATTGAAGCAGAAACAATGAATGAGAACCCATAATGAAAAGAATTATGGATCACTTTCCACTTGAAAGGACACGAACTTTAGGGTTTCAAGTAGACGAAAAGGGTTTCAAGATGACTTTACATTAAGCCTGGCTGTTGAATCATGAGCTCCCAATGTATGACAAATAGGATTAGCAATGGAGTACCAATTGCTTCTTCCGGAATCATCTGCAGAAAAGAGTCAGAGTCAGTTGTCTATTTAGCCTACAAACTCAGACTTTCATTATCACTAAGAGCATTTCTAAGGATCTAGTACATATTATGCTGAGAGAATCTGCTAATCTGTAGTTCATTGGCCCATAATTTAGATAATCTCATGGATATAAATCATTATGATCACCCTTTAGCATTAAATACATTTTTATCAGTTCATATTTCCTAGAAACCTTTTAAATTTGAGGCTAAACACTGTCCTATCTACGTAGGAAGCAATGCACTGCATAAAGGCACCCAATATTTCTGAAAAGGTGCAGTTCCATGAAATATGCTCCTAGATGAGAACTTGGGGGTTTATAAACACATACAACGCAAGGTGGTGACAACTTGACATTCTCATCCTTCCCAGTAGCTCGCACATTTGTAAGCTTATTTGCACGAACTGGATTAACCTGTAACAAGGTGATATTTGCAAGATAAATCATGATATATCTAGTTAACTTTAGACAACCTTACAAATACAAATGTAGAATTTCAATGTATTTGCCTAATTTCTTTTGCATGTGCATGCAAGGCCAAGCATATTTATATGTTCCTATTGGAAAATGATGCATTTTTCTAGAAGTTTCTTGAAAACAATAGAAATGTTGTTTTCTATAATATTTTAGGAATTGATAAGAATTTGTTGTATTATAAAAAATTCTAGAAAACAAATATAGTAGATGATAGAGTACTCTGAAAAACAAATATTATAGATGATATTTGTAAAAAAAATCTAGTAAGATGAATTAGGACCACATGTAATATAAGCCTAGTAGAAGAATCTAGAAGGATGAATTAAGACCATATGTAATGAAAGTCTAGAACCTTCCTCCAACTCCAATGGAGGCTATAATTAAATTGGGGTGGTTCATTTGTGTACAAGCAAAAGCAAGAAGAAATAACAAGTTTTAAATAGTGTCTTCTATTACCACATTCAAGTTCTTCTAGTCTAGCTCTCCCTAAATAATATTCCTTTCTAAATTTCATATACTATCAGTGGTATCAGAGCTCTATTCGGTCATATACTAGGTGTAACCAAATAGTTTATATTCTATGGCTAGCTTCAAACCAAGTCAAGTTCCACTCCTAATTTTTTTAGGAGAAAACTATGACTATTGATCTATCAAGATAAAAACCTGTTTCTCGTCTCAAGGATTATGGAATATTATAGAGAATAGCATCACTATGCTGGAAGATCTATCTATGCTATCTATGGAGCAATAAAAGTGGTTAAAGGAAGAAAAGGAGAAGGATTGGAGGGCACTCTACAACATTCAATTGGCCATTGCGAACATAATTTAATTTGTAGAGCTACTAATGCAAAGCAAGCATGGGACACACTTAAGGAGGAGTTTCATGGAAGTGAAAAGGTACATCTTATAAACTCCAAACTATAAAGAGAAACTTCAAGATTATTAAAATGAGGAACTCTAAGACCATTAAGGATTGCTATACTAGTGTAAATAAAGTACTTACTCTGATATCAGTTTATGGAGAAAATATAGTAGATTAAAGGAAAGTTGAAAAAATATTAGTTACTATCACCGATAAATATGGCTAGTAGGAACAACAATTGAGGGAACAAAAGATTTATCTACTTTGTCTATGACAGAACTAATTGGCTCTCTAGAAACTTTTGAGGAAAGACTGAATAGGTGAGATGAGGGTATATTAGAAAATGACTTTCAGTCGAAATTAAATATGAGGTCTTAGAAGTCTAGAAAAAATGAAAGAATGTTTATGGAAAGTTCTAGAAATAGTTTTGGAAAAATAACAAAGAAAAAGGAAAATATCTATCATACTATATTTACAAGAAAACTAGTCATATAGAAAAAGACTGTTGGCATAAAGGAAAGTCACCATGCCAATACTACAAGAAATTTGGTCATGTAGAAAAAGATTGTTGGTTTAAGAAAAAACATCAAGCTAACTATACTAAAGGTAAAGATAAAGACCACAATCTATTTTATGCTTGCCATGCTGCTTTAAAAGAAAAAGGAGGAGGTACATGGTATATAGATAGTGGTAGTAGTAACCACATAACAAGAAACAAAAATATATTTTGAGGCATTGACACGACCGTCAAGTCTCAAGTTAGATTGTGAAATAGAAATTTAGTACTGGTCGAAGGTAAAGGAACCATTGCAATAAAGACAAGAAAAGGCATTCGTCTTATCAAGGATGTTCCACTGGTTCCTAATCTACAAACAAACCTACTAAATATAGGCCAAATGATAAAATGATCGTACTCCTTATTATTCAAAGGAGACTCTTGCAGCATCTACGATAAAGGAGATAAGTGCATAGAGATTGTCAAAATAAAGATGCAATAATAAAGAAAATTCCCCATCTAGTAGCGTTATGCTATAGAAGTTGCCATAAGGGCTTAAACAGATGAGTCGCTATTATAGCACAAGAGACTTAGCCATCTAAATTTCTATAGATTGAAGCTACTAAAGTATAAAAATATGATGATTGATTTACCAACTATTAAAGAAATAAAACAAGTCTATGAAGGTTGTTCGCTTGGGAAACAAAAGAGGAAACCATTCCCCTATGGCCAAGAATAGAGAGCTAAAGCACCATTGGAGCTGATTCACACCAATGTGTGTGGACCCATGAAGATGTTGACCTTTGAGAAAAATAAGTACTTCATCCTCTTCATTGATGACTATGCGATAAAGGTCGGAAGTATTCAATATCTTCAAAAGATTTAAGAATTTTATTGAAAAACAAAGTAATTACAAAATTAAAGTACTAAGGAGTGATCGAGGAAATGAACATTCATCAAAACAGTTCGACAAATTATGTGAAGATGAAGGAATAGAGCATTAACTCACTATTGGATACGCACCAAAGCAAAACAAGGTGTCCAAGAGGAAAAATCACACAGTAATGGAGACGACCCGATACATGCTTGAAGAGAAGAAAATGCCTAAGATGTTTTAGGCAAAAGTAGTGTATACTGCAGTCTATCTACTCAAAAGATGGCCAACCAAGGCACTTCAAAATAAGACACCGATAGAAGCTTGGAGTAGACGAAAGCCATTGGCACAACATCTGTGAATATTTGGAAGCATTTGCTATGTGCACATTCCAACAGTCAAAAGACACAAGCTAGAAGAGAAGACAGAGAAATGGATCTTTCTAGGCTACAGTATGTAGTCTAAAGACCACAAAATATATAATCTAAAGACACAAAAGCTAATGATAAGCAGAGATGTCGACTTCGACAAAATGCAATATGGAATTGGGAAGAGCATAAAGATGAGAAGCAAAGTATTTTTGTTCTAAAAAGAAAGAAATGAAGAAGAAGAAAGCCCTCACTCAACATCAGGCTCATCGAGATCACTTACTTCACCAAGATTAATACAAACAAATCAAGAAGAAAATTCTTCTCCAGAATCACCTCCAAGGAAAACCAGAACATTAATATAAATATATAAGACCTACAATTTCATTGCAATGGAACCTAGGAGCTTTGAAGAGGTTGTAACACAAGGTGTTTGGGTCAAGGCTATGGAAGAAGAGATCAAGATAATCGAAAAGAATAAAATGATATAAGAGTTCAAAGAAAATATGATGAAGACCTTCATGATGACACACCTGGGCTTAATGCACTACTTTCGTGGCATTGAAGTAAGCCAAGAAAAGGAAGGAATATTCATCTGTCAAAGGAAATATATAAAGAATCTATTGAAGAAATTCAATATGAGCAACTACAAGATAGTGGCTACACCATTAGTTACTAGTGAGAAGATGTAGAAGGATAATGAATCTCAAACTACAGATGGTTCAAGATACAAAATCCTTTTTGGAAGCTTACTTTAACTGACAGCTACAAGACCAAATATAATATATGCTATAAGCCTACTCTCCTGGTTCATGCAGAACCCAAGTTAAGTACACTTCGGAGCAGCAAAAAGAATACTTAGATATCTTTAAAGAATTGAAGACTATGGCATATGGTATAGGCCATTAAAAGATTCAAGACTAGCTGGCTATATTGACAGTGGCTGGGCTCAATCTGTGGATGATATAAAGAGCACATCAGGTTATGGCTTCAGTCTAGGATCCAAGATATTCTCTCGGGCCTCAAAGAAATAAGACATTGTTGCACAATTATCAGCCAAAGAACAATGTATAACAGCAACTGGAACAGTAAGTCGAGCAATATGGCTTCGAAGAATGCTAGATAACATGGGAAAGACTATTCAATTACAATATTCTGTGACAACAAGTCAGCAATAGTGATGGCTAAGAATCTAGTACTCCACAATAGGAAAAAGCACATTGTAATCAAATATCACTTTCTACAAGAGGCAATGACAAACAAAGAAATCAAACTACAATACTACAAGACTAATGAATAGAGTGCAGATATATTCACAAGGCATTACCAAAGGTGAAGTTCAAGACATTATGAAACATCCTTGGGTCACCAAAAATGTATCAAGGAGGAGTATTAGAAAATGATGCATTTTTCTAGAAGTTTTTAGAAAACAATAGAAATATTGTTTTCTAGAATATTTTAGAAATTGATAAGAATATGTTGTATTGTAGAAAATTCTAGAAAACAAATATAGTAAATGATAGAACACTCTAAAAAACAAATATTATAGATGACATTTGTAGAAAAATCTAGTAGGATAGATTAGGACCACATGTAATGTAAGCCTGACTTTGATAAAAAAATAAATATAAAAAAAAAGTGAAATGGGTTTAATCACGTCGAAATAGAACTTCTGAGAGTATGTTCAGTTTGAGAAAAGCTTAAAAACCTATTATTTACCAAGAAACAGAGGCAACAGGGATCTTATGCATCTTCATCACTTTTTAGACTTTTAAGATATAAGAATATAGTTCGGAGGATGGACGTTGGAAAAAGATAAAAAAAATAATCCCACATCCTTTCTCCGATAGAATGGCATAAGCATCAGTTCTAGCATGTTTGGTTATTGGTTTCTTTATGCAAATATAACTTAATTTGTACATAAATTGCTTTATAGCACAAAGCAAGAGTCCAAGTAGTATGCAAGCAGCAGCAACAACAATATTGACAATAAGATAATGGATATAAAGCACAAATAAGAAGAACAATGATGAGACGGAAGAAGAATAACAATAAGCTATCCATGACTAACCTATATCCTAATAGAAACCTGTTAAGAATACTCCTTTCAAGGGAAGATTGAACTATTTCGTCAAAGTACTATGACCTGGACCATGATTACAAGACAACTCCAAATGGCCAAAACTTTACAGACTTAATATGTTATACAACAAAGAACACTAATTTGAGACTTTTCTTTCGGTCAATAATAGCCTTGCACAAAATATCAGTACATCCAAAAATGATTCATTGGGTTTGTAAAGAAAAAAAATGTTAAAACATTACTCAATTTAATGTAGACACTAAGACACAAAAACTTATAGCATCATAAGTCCATTTTATCTACCCAAGAAGTTGACACTAGACAATAAGACGTACAACAGTCTATTTAGATGAGAGATATAGAATCAAAAACAATTAACTATACTAGTACTTTTCGAACATTTCCAAGAGGACCCTTGTGATTTGCAAAAGCAACAAGGAGCTTAAAAACACTTATAGTATAAGATGGATTTAAAACAAGAAGTTGCAATAACAACAATAGCAGCAACTTTTTTCTGAAAATTCAATAAAGCAACTAAACTAAGAATAGAATGGGTTACACCAATTTGTTGGTCCCGATGACAACCAAGAAAGGGGGGCTGAATTGGTTGTCAAAAATTCAGCTTTTCAAAAATTTATCTAACTCCACTTAGATCTAGTTTAATCTTATGGCAAATCTATAACATATGCAGCAAAAATTAAAAGAGATAGAGAAGAGACAAATCCAGTTTATAGTGGTTCAGCCTTATACCTACGTCCACTCTTCCAGCCAAGCAAGCCGGGATCTAGCAACCTGCTAATTTCCACTATTATCTAAGACTACAATGTATAACCACTTGTTAATTTCTGATCTTCACACCATGAAGATAGCTTCGTCCAACAATGGAAGACAACACATTCAATAGCCCACTCACAAAGCACACTCATAACTCAACATTCTATGCTCAATCAAAGGATTACAAGTAAGACCAACGTTGATTAGCTTAGCTAGAAAGGAGCTAAGTTCCCTTAACCATGGTCGTGAGTTCGACTCCCCATGGGTACGGAAAAAATCACGTTAGGAAACCTGCCCTGAAAAGGGCCCGACATTAGGTCGATGTGGATTTGTCGGGGAGAAACTCCGGATACCGGGTAGGAAACCAAACCAAAAAAAAAAAGGATTACAAGTAAGAAAATAAAATGGCAGCAGTAGGTTTTTCAAGTCATAGAATACAGAACTTTGTCTTGGTTTTTTAAGGTGCTATATTGTCTCAAAGATGTATGTATTTTTCGGCCCCTTATTTTTTCAGAACCTACTATATGAATGTGTTATATAGTAACTCTAAAACTCATAAATCTATAGTAAAAATTATCTCAAAGTTACTGTGAACAGCCCAGTAACTTCCCTGAGAAATAAGTTGCATATCCTCCTAAACTGTGATGTTTACCATTAGTATATAAAAAAAAAAAAAAAAATTGCTTTTGAAGTTTAAACATCCCTCTTTCATCTTCATAAACTGTTTGGAGTTTATCTATATGATAGCTCCTCTGAAAAATTCAAAAATTACTCCAAATAATCAGCCTCAATTCAGAAAACAAGTGAACAATCAGTTGAATTTGTCCATTTGTTTTTCCACCAAAATCTCAAAATATTTGTGCTATAAATCATCATATCTACTATCCAACAATAGTACTATAGTGTAGAATTATTAAATTCAAAAGTCTTTAACCAATGGTGAGGATATTGAAGGCCAAATACCCCTTGAGAATCAACTTCAGAAAAACATTTCTGCTCCAAAATATTATTAACTAACCAACTTTAAGCTAATTTTTCTCCAGCATATCCGCGAGATTTTTATGCTATGAAAACTTAAAATTGAAGTGCCTCACACCTTCTTTGAAATATAGTTTTCAGATTTAAAAATATCTCAACAATAAGTAAATATAGTTATCCAAATACATCCAAATGATCATGTTTTAACACTTAGAAAAATTTCAAAGTGTTGGAATATCAAGTGTCCTCTTATTGTGAGATCTTATATGTATATCTAGGCTCAATTATAGACTAAGTGTAGTACCTAAGCTATACTTACCTTACTAGCTGGATTTCAACAAATATTAAAAAATCCATTTTCTATGACCCAGAAATGCCTTGCTTCTATGACTAGTTCTATGACTGCTTCTATGACTTATCTTTAATAAAAGTTATTTATTGAATATATCATCTATACACTAAATAAAATTGTTAGAATAACATAAGAGTTTTGTTATCATCAAAACTAAGGAAACAACAATTTTCTTAACATTCTTCCCCTTTTTGATGACAACAAAACCTTAAAAATAGATGCCCAAAAATTATTCAATAGTGCACATTTTCAAATAACATGTATAAATGTACAAGTTCAAATCACATATGCACATTTTCAAATAACACAATCAAATACACATTTTCAAGCTCATCCAAAAAAAAATTCACATGTAAAGCTCCCCCTTAGTTCACACCTTACTGTCACTTGTGCATATCGTTTGTTTTTAATTTGTGGTCATTTTAGTTCTCCCTCTCAATGTGTGCAGTTTTTTAGTTCTCCCCCTGAATGTGTGCATTTTATTATTATTTTTTTTAATTTTTCTCTCCCTTTTTGTTGTATCAAAAAGAATACTAGAAAAGACATAAAAGAAAATATTCAGAATTTTATTAAAGTCTAAAACCATTACATGAGAAATACATCATTGAAGCATAAGCATTAAATAAGTGTCCTTGATAGAGATAAGCCTAATAACATAGAAGAAAACAGAACAAGAAGTTTCAGAGTCTAAGTGCATTCTTTGACAGAAATTTCAAAATTTTAGAGAGCTAAGATTGAGTGTCCTTTTGTCTTTCTAAGCACTCATCAAGTTTCATTTCTATTCTATCTTTCCATTCATCCTCATGACCCTTAGCAAGTTTCTTCTTTCTTCTTAAAGATTCACCATGAACAAAGGTGGATCTTAGCGGTTCCTCAGTCACAAATGGACAATCAATGCCACCATTGCCTTGAAGTTTTCCTTTCCAGAAAGAGTTATCCTTACTTCTCCATAAATTGTGTTCAGAGATATCTATTCCTATATGAGAAACCATTGATTCTCCTAACATAGTTGGCTCGATAACAGGATCTTTTAGAGTTGAAAAATCAAATCATTTAAATTCAAACAGCCTCATCAGGACATTGCCATAGGGTTTGCTACTTTTGTTCCTATGAATGTGACTGACAAATACATTGACCATATCAATTTGTCTTCCTGGCAGCAAAACAACCAAGATTCTACCATCCTTTACAATCACAGTGGTAGAAATTCCATACCTTGGGATTAAGTACATCAAAACTACTATGTGCAGAACTCTAACAATGAGAGCAAAATCTTTTTCATATAAGTATCCTATTCCAGAATCAATATTTGCTTGAAACAGACTATAGATTTCTTTTTTCTTCATGCCTTCCAGTGACTTATCCTCTGACTGTTTAAATCCTAAACAATGAGCAATGTCATCTATGCTAATCTCAACTCTAAAGCCTAATATTCTTGACTTCAAGACATCAGTACTCTTAACATCCAAATTCTTGTAGAAATCAAAAATTACCTTTCTAATGCAAGGTCTATTTGTATCACACAGTCCAACACCTCCAATTCTTATAAGTCGTGTTTGTATTTCCAATCCCATTTGCTCAAAATAGTCAAAATCAACAAACCTACAAGAACTAATTTCAAACCTGATTAGACGTGACCGAATATAGGGAATCTGGATTTGAAAGGGGTTGAGGCATCTGTTCTTCTAAGAAGTCTTGTTGGGCTTCCTCATATGAGGAATGAGTTTAATTTTGGGTAGATTGAGTTTCAAAGTCATGATTTGATACCGAAATTGATTGAGAATTCAGTAAGTGTTCATCATGGTCCAAGTGAAAACTTGAAGAATCTGAACTTTAGGAGTCCAAATCAGAGAGATTAATGTGTGAAGAAGATGGAATCTTTGTTGTTTTGTTCAAAATTCTTGAAGATTTGCGAGGAGCCATGGCGAATTTGGGGTTAGCGTTTTTTGCTAGAGCTTTCAATGAGAGAGAAATATGAACAGTCACTGTGTAGAGGCTCTAGCGTTTTCTTATATTTAAGGTTCTATGTTCCCCTTTTTTTTAATTTAAAAATAGAAAGCACACTCCTATTTTATTTCTAATATTTTCAAATCTTTCTTTATCCAAAGGCTTTGTAAAAATATTTGCAAGTTGATTTTTTGTTTCAATATATTCCAAAATTATATCACCACTAAAAACATGATCTCTTATAAAATGGTGTCTAATCTCTATATGTTTTGATCTTAAATAATTTATGAGATTTTTGGTAAGACAAATAACACTTGTATTATCACATTTTATGACAATATTTTTATAATCTAGCCCATAATCTCTAAATTATTGTTTTAACCATAAAATTTGAGTACAACAATTTCCTAATGAAACTTATTCCAATTCTGCCATTGACAATACTTCTGAATTTTATTTTTTAGATACCCAACTTATGATCTTATCTCCTAAAAATTGACAAGTACCCGAGATACTTTTTCGGTCAATTTTGCAAGAGGTATAGTTGGCATCCAAATATCCAATTAATTCAAAATTTGAACTTTTTGAATACCATATTCTTAAATTTTTAGTACTGAAAATATATTTTAAATTTCCTTTGGTAGCTTTAAGATGAGATTTCTTAGGTTTACTTTGAAACGTTACACACAAACATACACTAAATAAAATATCAGGTCTAAAAGCGGTCAAATATAACAATGATCCTATCATATTTCTATAAAGTTATTCATTTACTTCTTTCCCTTCTTCATCTCTATCTAACTTGATAGAAGTAAATATATGAGTACTAACATATTTTGAATTTTTGAAGCCAAATTTTCTAATTAATTTTTTTGCATACTTTTCTTGACTTATAGAAATACCATGGGGAGATTGTTTAATTTGCAATCCAAGAAAGAAATTTAATTCAACCATCATTGACATTTCAAATTCACTTTTCATGATGTTGCTAAAATCATCAAACAAATGTTCATTTGTTGATCCAAACACAATATCATCAATATATATTTGAACAACAAGAATATCATCATCAACATATATGATAAATAAAATAGTGTTTATATTTCCCTTTTCAAAGTTATTTTTCACAAGATATTCACTTAATCTATCATACCATGCCCTTGGTGCTTGTTTTAGACCATACAATACTTTTTTCAATTTATAAACATAATCTTCCTTACTATTTTCTTCAAAACCGGATGATTGACTAACATATATTTCTTCTTTTATGTAGCCATTTAAAAATGCACTTTTAACATCCATTTGATATGGTTTAAAATTTTTAAAACATGCAAAAGTCAAAAGTAGTCTAATAGTCTCTAATCTAGCAACGGGTGCAAAAGTTTTATCATAATTTATTCCTTCTTCTTGTGAATATCTTTTGGCAACTAACCTAACTTTATTTCTTACAACATTTTCATTCTCATCCAATTTGTTTTGAAAAACCCATTTAGTTCCAATTATAGATTTATCTTTAGGTTTGGGTTCTAAAATCCAAACATTGTTTCTTTTAGATTGATTTAATTCTTCTTTCATAGCCTCTATCCAGCTTTCATCTTCTATGACTTCATCTATATTTTTCGGTTCTATGCTAGATATCAATGAAAATTGATTTTCAATATTTCTATAACTTGATCTAGTTCTTATTCCTTCACTTGCATCTCCCATTACATCATTTGGTGAATAATTAGGTAAGAATTTCCAACTTCTAAGAATTTCCTCTCTTTGTTCATTTTGATTTATTTCATTTTGATCATCTTCTTTTGCATTTTGTTTTTCAAATGAGATTTCATATTGTATAATATGATCATCTTCTATTTCTACTTTTTCAAATTCATTTTCATGAAATTTAGCATTTATTGTCACTTCTACAGTTTTAGACTCTTTATTAAAACTCTATAAGTCTTGCTATTTAAAGAATAACCTAAAAATATTCCTTCAATGACTTTTTCATCAAATTTACCTCTAATGGTCATATTATTTTTCAAAATAAAATATGTATAACCAAATGTATGAAATATAAAATATTTGGTTTTCTTCCTTTAAAAATTTCATAGGGGATTTTATTTGTCATAAGTCTAGTATAAACTCTATTTATTATGTAACATGCTGTAGAAGCGGTTTCAGCTCAAAACTATTTTCCTACACCACTATCATTTAACGTAATTCTAGTCATTTCTTGAATAGTTCTATTTTTAAGTTCAACTACCCCATTTTGTTGTGGTATGTAAGGTGCTGAAAATTTTTGATTTATTCTCCTTTTATTACAATACTTTACAAATTCTAAATTATCAAATTTTTTACCATTGTCGGTTCTTAAACTAACTATTTTTAGATTTTTTTTATTTTGAATTTTCTTGGCAAAATTTTAAAGATTTCAAAGGTTTCACTTTTGTATGCTAAAAATAAAATCCAAGTGAATCTAGAAAAATCATCTACTATGACTAGTCCATATTTATTTCCTCTAAGACTTAGATTTCTAACAGGTTCAAACAAATCTATATGCAACATTTCTAGTGGTTTAGATGTGGAAATGTGATCTTTACTTTTAAAATATATTTTTACTTGTTTGTTCAATGAGCATGCACTACAAGTTATAGGTTTTTTCTATGAAATTTTAGAAATTCCTCTGACTAGATTTTCTTTGGACAATTTTTCTAATTGCTTGAATTTTATGTGACCTAGTTTCTTATGCCATATAGAAATATCATCATTAAAGAATATCAAACAATTTTCTTTTAAATTATTTAAAATTGTAGAGTCTACTATATAAATATTACCTACTGTCATTCCCTCAAAAATTTATTCATGAGACTCACTGTCAAACACTACACATTTGTCCTTTTTAAATATCACATCATATCCTAAATCACACAATTGGTTTACACTTAACAAGTTATGCATCACTTTATCAACAAAAAGCATATTCTTTATAGAGGTAGAATTTATACCTGTAGTGTCTTTTTCAATTATTTTTCCTTTTTGATTGTCTCCAAAAATCACCACTTCATGATTTTTTCTTTCGAATTTCTTGAACAATGAGGCGTCACTCATCATATTTCTCAAGTATCCGCTATCAACATACAATTTTCCTTTGATTTTTGCCTCTTGTTCTTACACATAAAGAAAACCATCATCAGTTCTTGAGAATCCAAACAAATTTGGGTCCTTTTGAAAACAAGATTGTATATGAATTAAATTTGTTTTGATATGTACTGAGCTTGTTCAAAAAATAACATCTAGCAAAATAGCCCATTTTATGATATATGTAGCATGAAACATTATTATTTTTATTTCTTGGATAATTAGGTTTATAACCAAAATAATTCTGCATATTACTAATTTTATTATACCCAAATCCAGAATTAAATTTTTTGTAAAAATTCAATTTTTCGTCATAACTTCTATAGGTGGTTCTATGGGCGCTTCTATGGCTACTTCTATGAGAATTTCTGTAAAACATTCTATGATATTTTTTCTGCTATTTGTGGATGGTTTCTATGCATATATTGTGCAGACTATGAGTATTTTTTATGCAAATTCTGTGCAGTTTGTGATGTAACACTTTAAACTATTTCTAAAGATTTTTTAACATTTCTATGAGAGCTTTATGTAGACTGAAATGTGCTTATTTCTTCAGTTGTTGTAGCTTTAACAAAACCACTATTGTTAAAGCTTGAATAAATTTTATGGTCATTAACATAACCTAAACCCTTTTTGGAAAAGTCTATCCTTTGTATTGAAAGTAACCTTGTTAATTTCTCATCACTCTCATAAAATTTTTGAAAAGTGTTATCTATTAACTTTGATAATTCAATTATTCTATTTTTCAGAATATATATTTCATTTTTTAGCCCACAATTCTCTATTTTTAAAGTTTCATTTTCTGCTCTAATGGTTTCAATTTCAGAATTTAACAAATGCTTAGTTTGCCTAAATAAATCCTTAACTTTTAAGTCTGAAATTATGTCTAATAAACTGTCAGATTCAGCAACTTCAGATGAGTTTTTGTAGTTTACCTCACTCTTTGCCATAATACAAAGATTAACTTCCTCTGATGTGTTAGTACTTTCATCATCTGATTCTTCATGTTCTGAATTACTCCAAGTGGTCATCATTGCTCTGCCTATTTTCTTAAAAGCTTCAATCTTTTTCAGTAGCACTAGACACTCATATTTTATGTGTCCTTTCTTCTTGTATTTATAGAAGATTTTCTCTTTTTTTTGCTCCTTTTCTTAGTTGTCTTTTCCTACATTGAAATTAAATTTTGTGAGTTCTGAAAGTTATTAGATTTAAAGCCTTTTTTCGCCTTTTTCTTGAAGGTACGAGTGAGCTTTTTGGCCAACAAGTTGATGTCTTGATCACTGCTATCATCTTTTACAAAATCTTTATCCTCTTTAGCTGCAAATGCTATAGTCTTTCTCTTGTTTTCAGATTCAGTAGTATGAAATATCTCGACTTCGTACGACATCAACTTCCCTTTTAATTCATTGAGGGACAGTTTATTCAAGTCTTGGGCTTCCTCAATAGCAGTCTTCTTAGCATCCCAAATTCTAGGCAATACTCGAAGGAGCTTCCTCACTTAATCAGAATTTGAAATCTTTTTTCCAAGTGAATCAAATTCAATAGTAATTATTGAAAATTTATTAAACATATCTTTTATATTCTCTCCTTGATAAAAATGAAAAAGCACATATTCCTGTATCAACAGGTTGATTCTAGTTTCCTTGATAGTGTTGGTCCTTTCATGTGTAATGCATAATCTGTCCCAGATGTCTTTTGTTATAGCACATGAAGAAACTAAGTTAAATTCAATTGGTAAGATTGCACAAAAGAGTAAATGTTTAGCGAATTAATCAAAATTTTTCTCTTTTCTTCCTCAGTGATTATTGGCAAATTTACTTCCACATTTCCAGAATTGTTCACTTCCCAAGCCTCATAATTTGTGGCTTGAATGAAAGTCTCCATTCTACATTTCCAGTGGGAGAAGTTTGCATTATCAAGGTATGTTGTCTTATTCACAGCCTAACCATAATTATAAGGAAAAGTCATGGATCGATCATTCTAAAGTGGTCTCTTTAGCGAAGTAGAAAACTAGGCTCTAATACCACTTGTTGGTTCCTGTGACAACCAAGAAGGGAGGTTGATTTAGTTGTAAAAAATTCAGCTTTTCAAAATTTTATCTAACTCCACTTAGATCTAGTTTAATCCTATGGTCAATCTGTAACATATGTAGTAAAAATTAAAAGAGAGAGTAAAGAGACAAATCCAATTTATAATGGTTCGGCCTTGTGCCTACGTCCACTCTTCCAGCCAAACAAGTCGGGATCTAGCAATATGCTAGTTTCTACTATGATCCAAGACTACAATGTACAACCACTTGTTAACTTATGATTTTCACACCGTGAAGATAGATTCGTCCAATAATGGAAGACAACACATTCAACAATCCATTCACAAAGCATACTTACAACTCAACATTCTATGCTCAATCAAAGGATTACAAGTAAGAAAATAAAATGACAGCAGTAGGTTTTTTAAGCCACAGAATGCAGAACTTTGTCTCAATTTTTTTAGGTATTGTATTGTCTCAAAGATGTATGTGTTTTACGGCCCCTTATTTTTTCAGAACCTGCTATATGAATGTGTTATATGGTAACTCTGAAGCTCAGAAATCTACAGTAAAAATTATCCTAAAGTTACTATGAACAGCCCAGCAACTTCCCTAAGAAATAGGCGGCATATCCTCCTGAACTGTGATGTTTACCAGCTGTAAAAGATTTGCTTTTGAAGTTTAAATATCCCTCTTTGATCTTCACAAACTGTTTTGAGTTTTCCATATGATAGCTCCTCCAAAAAAATTGAGAACTACTCCAAATAATCAGTCTCAATACAGAAAATAAGTGAACAACCAGCTGGCTTTGACCATTTGTTTCTCTACCAAAATCTCAAACTATTTGTGCCATAAATCATCATATCTGTTGTCCAACAATAGTACTATAGTGTAGAATTATTAAATTCAAAAGTCCTTAACCAATGATGAAGATATTGAAGGCCAAATACCCCTTGAGAATCAACTTTAGAAAAGCATTTCTACTCTAAAATATAAGTAACTAACCAACTTTAAGCTAATTTTTCTCCAACATATCCATGAGATTTTTGTGCTGTAAAAACTTGAAATTGAAGTACCTCACACCTTCTCTGAAATATAGTTTTTGGATTTAAAAATATCTCAACAACAAGTAGATATGGTTGTCCAAACATGCCCAAATGATCATGGTTCAACACTTAGAAAAGTTTCAAAGTGTTAGAATGTCAAGTATCCTCTTATTGTGAGATCTTATATGTATATCTAGGCTCAATTATAGGCTAAGTGTGGTACCCAATCTACACTTACCTTGTTGGCTGGGTTTTTAACAAATATTAAAAAATACAACTTCTATGACCCAGAATTGTCATGTTTCTATGACTGTTTCTATGATTGGTTCTATGACTTATCTTTAATAAAAGCTATTTATTGAATATATTATATGTACACTAAATAAAATTGTTAGAATAACATGAGAGATTTTGTTATCATCAAAATTAAAGAGACAACAATTTTCTTAACATTCTCCCTTTTTGATGACAACAAAACCTTAAAAATAAATACCCAAAAATTATTCAATAGTGCACATTTTCAACTAACATGTATAAATGTACAAGTTCAAATCATATCTGCACATTTTAAAATAACACAAGCAAATACATATATTCAAGCTTATCCAAAAGCAATTTTCACATGTAAAGCTCTCCCTTAGTTCACACCTTACTGTCACTTGTGCATATCATTTGTTTTTAATTTGTGGTCATTTTAGTTCTCCCTCTCAATGTGTGCAGTTTTATAGTTCTCCCCCTCAATGTATGTATTTTATTATTTTTTTTATTTTTCTCCTCCTTTTTGTTGTATCAAAAAGAATACTAGACAAGGCATAAAAGAAAATATTCAGAATTTTTTTAAATTCTAAAACCATTACATGAGAAATACATCATTGAAGCATAAGCATGAAATAAGTGTCCTTGACAGAGATAAGCCCAATAACATAAGCATAAACTAAGAAGGTTGTGACACAAATCTAGGCATAGTGGCTAATGAAAACAGGGAATTCAACTGCAATAAATTAGGACAACAAACATAAAGCAGAATAAGGATATAAGCAGACATCTCCAAGGATATCTACTTAAGTTGGGACCCAAATTGTTGTTTCTAATAGGGCAAGTGACAAACAACAAAACATTGAGAAGTTAATGGATCTTCAGCTTTGATGCTCCTGTCATGTATATCTTTGGAATTTGGCGTTGCTTACAGTAGGCTGGCATTCTCTTAGTTCAATAACATACGAAGTTCAAAAAGTTCAAGATGAAGTAACTATTACTGAGACCAAATTGAGTCCATCATTAAACTTCAGACACTTTTCTGCATATCTCCAACCATATAAGAGAAAGAATCCCTTAGTAAGCTATTTAAATTTAATTATTTCTAGTTTTAAATGTTAATTTGTCTTGTTGATGTCTGAACTTACAGTATCTTGTGTACAAGCTCTCTCGCTTGCTTCACCAACCAATATCCTGAGAAAGAGAGAGAGAGAGAGAGAGAGAGAGAGAGCCATTTCTACAATAGACAGTTCCCCTAGATCTATACATATGGTTCTCTTAAAATGGAAGTTCTATATATAGGAAGAAGCTACTCCCCAAGCAAGCCTATAGGGAATGGAATTGTTAGAAATAACAGAGTTAGTAGAGTTTGTTGGAAATAGCAATAAGGAATTAATAGGGTCTATTTGAAATTGGAAAATTAATCGAATAGTCAAGGAAATAGGAGTCTTAGCAACTATATATCATATTTATTATCTTTATAGATATAAGTATTATAATATCAAAAATTCTGTGTTAGAGAAATTTTATTAAATTTTCAATATTCTCTATAAAAATACCAAGAGAAACCGGATTGTAAAATAATTTTCAATTTATTCTCTCATATAATTTTGAAAGGATTGAATGGTTTGATAGTGTAAAGCTTTTTCAGAATTTGGAGTAAGTGGGTTCAAATCTCCATGGATGCATAATCGAGAGATTATTCCTTCTATTTATGACTTGTGAGGGACAAGCCAACTTGTGTTGTGTTGGGTTGACTTGTGTTTGTGGGGTGTGTGAGAGACAAGTAGACTTTTATTGTTGGTATGTTGGCTTGCATTGATAAAAATAGAGGGACAAGGCCTCTTGTGTAGTGTTGGGTCGACTTGTGCAGTTAGATAAGGTGACTTGGTTAGGTTGCAAACTAGAATTTTGAGCCTTGATTATGTTGGGTCGACTTGCACAACTAGTGAATCAACCTGGGTAGTCTGCAAGGTAGGTTTCTGAAGCATTACATTGCCAGGTTGACTTGCCTAGTGATTGGGTTGACTTAAGGTTTGGAATTTTGAATTTTCAGGTCAACTTGTTCCCAAATAAGTCGCCTTGTCTATGTAAATTTTGCACTTATGTGTTGTCTTGTCCATGGTGTAAGTCGACTTGCCCATGGTGTAAGTCGACTTGCCCAATTGAACCCTATTGTTTTAAGGGTGTAAAATAACAAAAAAAGGATACCCAACCCAACAGACACTTGTGAGTCATCAAGGGTAAGATAGTAATTAAATCTTTCACAAAAAATAAGCTTGAATAAAGCATAAAAACTTTCTCTAATTTTCTCCTTCTCCTTCCACGAACACATCTCTATATCTCTTTCACTCTCTCTCACTCTTTCATTCGTCTCTCTCTCTCTCTCTCTCTCTCTCTCTTCCTCCTTTGAGATCCATCGAAACCTTTCCCAAACCCATAGATTGGAGTCTCCAAACCCTCAAACAAGCATCAAAAAGATCAAACCTAAAAAAAGAGAACTAGGTTTTCTAGTGAGAGAAAATTTAGGATTTTGAGGTGATTCAACTTGAAGACGAAATCAACGACACAAGTCAAGGTAATAACTTTCTCGCATCCTAGATTTGAGTTTACTTTGCCTATTTTTAAGATTTGTGTGAGATTTGAAGGATGCGAATTGGGGATTTAGCTTTAGGGTTACGAATGTGAAATTTTGGAAAAAATTTTAATGATGATGGAATGTAAAAGCAAATAACTTGTTACTGATGAACTTGGAACATAAATTTGTGAAATTTTGGAAATTAGGGTTTGATATAGGTTGGAGAAAACCGAATAATCCTAGTACCACAAGTGATTGAATGATTATTTGGTATTTATTGTCTTTAGGTGTATATCATTTAGATTCAAGTAGGAATTGAACATCATTGTCGGTTAATTGGGAATGTTTACCCTCACAAGAGATGAGTGGATGCATGCTTATAATTTCAAGTGAAAAAATATATTGTATTGATTTTATAAATGTTTTTTTTTTAAACTTGATTTTTAAATTATTTTATGATTGTAGAGTGTCCTGAAGAGAATTTGAAATGAAAAAAGAAAATACATCCATGTGTTAAATTAGAAATAATGTACCATGTTTATCGATTCATATTGAATATGACTTGATTAAATTTATGTATTGAGAATTTATTGAAAAATTGTTGGCACATATTGATATATGTTGTGATGTTCGTGAATTGGTGTTATATACATGATTAATAGATATAGTCATTCCCTCCATGGTACAAAGTCTAATGAGACGACGTGGTTGGGCATTTATTTGATTGAGGAGATAGTTACGCTCGAGAGGTGCCTCTGAAGTCCTCCATTCGGACTAACCTGGTAATACTTAGGGGAGACCCGAGCCAAAGTCAAGGTTGGGGCATTTTGTGGATTGTAACAAGCATAAAAAAATTCTTGACGGTTTCGCCCTTGGTCACGATAAACTATTGTTGAGAATTATGAGTTTTCGCAACCCCATGGTTTGGAAAATATACTGATATGACTGGATGCATATGATTTATTTATTATGGTTTATTGAATCTTGTTTGAAACTTGAAGAACCATGATTTCCTATGGATATGATGACATAATTTTATATGTTTATTTGACATGTCCACAATCATCTTTCATTTGTTATCATAACGTGTTATGCACTTTACTGGGTATAATTTATATTCACCCCACTTAATTTTATTTTTACAGAGGAAGTTCAGTAGCACACGAAACCATTTAGCGCTGAATTTTGGGAAGATTACCTTCAAGGACTTCTTTTTTGTATAGATTATGTTCCAGTTTTTGTGTGGTATTGATAAATGGATCCGAGGAGAATATTTTGTATCAAACCTATTTGTAAATTTTTAAACTTGTATTTTAAATTGGTTGGACTTGTTTATGTTTAAATTTCATTGAGAACCCTTATTTTATCTTATATGAAGTCCATTCGAGAAGGGTTGATAATGATTTTGATTTTTATCTCTTGAGTGGATACTTTATTTTATGAATTGAATGGAATTTGAATAGTTAGTCTGGCCCCTGGTTTCATCGAAATCTTTGTATGCCTTGCGGTATCTTGGGTATGGGGTGGGACTCACACGTATTCAGGGTAATGCAACAGTTGTCGCATACCAAAACCTACATGTCAGGGCATGACATTGGGCGTGTTTAAGGAATCTTTCACCATATTATCTCTCAAGCAACCCATCCATCAGGATACGTTTTCTTTATGAAATAATGACAATTTTAGAGGGAAGGGGAAAGGTTGATGGGAAGACAGCTTTAAAAGGAACAAATTTTCCTTGAGTCTAGCCGTCTTTCTTTTATTTTTTTTATTCGGTTTTAGAGTTCTTGTGGGAAACATTACCTTGAAACTTGTAATTATCTTTAATACCACATGAAAGAAATAGATTGGATACAACGGGGTGCGCCTAAAAGATTACAACGGAAATATATACATAATGTATAATAATTTACTCTCGTCCGTCGCAAAAGGCATTGCAATATATAAAAAATGGTTATTTTAATTTTGTAGAAAATATTGTTTTTTTGAAAATATTAAAATTTTAATAATTATTTTTATTAACCAATTGTAAAACTTTCTTAGATTTCTTTTAACAAATTAAAATCATATGGCTCTCATGATATTTGTTCCATGGTGACACACCATTTCACATTGTAGTTCCCATTTTTTTTTTTTTTTTTTTCAGTTCAAATCTGGAGTAGGAACCAATTTTCGTTTACGAAACATCTATACAATTTTTCACACCTCGACCTCCATTTTTTTTTTTCCCGAATTTGGGGGAGTTCCGAAAATTGGGTGTTATCAGGATGTAAGGTCCCAGTGGGATTTCTAAGCTTGAAATTGAAACTAAAAGAGCTTAAATTGAGAATGATAAGGACATTATCCAGCTGCAGATTACCTAGAAGAGATGAAGGAGGTGACCACCCATTTTCGGAAACTATACGCAATTACAACTCCAAACTTTTTACTTCTAACGTTTGTTGGCTCCCATGTGCACTAGTTCTGCTTCAAATATTTTATACCCATTTGTCTATGTGGTTTCATTGAGCCATTTAATGAAAATCTTGAAGATGGCTCATATTTGTTGTTGTTGTTGCTGCTCCAGGCCTGCAGGAACATGTACAATTTATTTTATGGAGGTAGGTTTTCCTGAAACTAGCGATGCATTGTTTCTTTTTTTTTTGGTTCAAACACAAGACCTCGGGGAAAACACTTAAGCAAGAGTTCTTTACCACTCGGTGTCCGGACAGATGCTTTGTTTCTTCTAATAACTGTATTTGTAGCTTTACTTTCATATTAGTTGGTGCATGCCCTCCATTAATGCATCAAGTCTGAAGATATTTATTTCTAATTTCTGTTGAGCAATAATGCTGCTGTTATTACATAGAGCAATGATGGAGGAATTCCAAATGGATTACATTCGCTTCTCACTCCAATGCCAAAACGTCGGACACAGGTCGATGTATGGATATTTTGCATATAATGCATCAGGTAAATTTTGGCTTAGCCACAACTACAAGATTAGCATTCTTGTTCATTGTGATGCCAAAAGCATCTGCCATATCCAAATCTTTAGTATCAACACCAGATGGAAGTTCCCAATCAAAACTGTGGAGAAGTTGAGCAAGTGCAAGTTCAACAGTTGATTTTCCAAATGTAATAGCGGGACAGCCTCTTCTTCCTGCGCCAAAAGGTATCAGCTCAAAATCTTGACCCTTGTAATCAATAGTGCTCCCCAAAAATCTTTCTGGCTTAAATATTTCTGGATTTTCCCATGATTCTGGGTCCCTCCCTATTGCCCAAGCATTGACATAAATGCGTGTCTTTGCGGGAATATCATATCCCTCAATTGTTACATCTTCCATGGATTCCCTTGGGACTAATAGTGGTGCAGGAGGATGCAATCTGAAGGTTTCTTTGATAACAGCTTTCATGTAGTTAAATCCAGGTAGGTCGCTCTCTAGGACAACTCTTCTCTCCCCCATGATACTTCTTATTTCAGCCTGTACTCGTTCCATGATTTTGGGACGTATGATGAGCTCTGTCATTCCCCAATTTAAAGTTATGAAAGCTGAATCAGTACCTGCAGCAAACAAATCCTGCAATGGCAGAAACTAAACACGTTAATTATGTTGCATGGATACTTCTAGGTGTGAGTGTCTTCGTGTCGTGTACATGTGAGATCATCCTTTAGATATGTAGACACGACTTGGACAATACCCCATTTTAACTTATAAGACACACTATTATGGATTGTCGCATGTGTGTCCATGTTTGTGCTTCATAGCTTGTTAGTAATGATGGTGCATATTAATACCAGTAATTTTTGTTTGTTGGACATGATTAAAACTGTGAAAGCAAGGAAGGTGACACTAACCAACATGACGCCCTTCACATTATCCATGGTGAAAGGTATTTCACCCTCCTCATTCTTATGCATATCAAGCAAAACATCGACAAAATCTTTGTGCTCCTCTTTTACTCTCTCTCGATTGAGATGTTCCTTTATTATCTCGTCAAACAACTGATCTATACGCCTGAAAGTGTCTCGAAGTCTTGATTTCATGCCTGTTAAGCTGTGGATAAACTCCATGGATGGAAAGAATTCTCCGATGCTAAATCCTCCAAGCAGACCTTGAACGTCATCAAGCATCTTTCTGAAGCCTTGCCTATCATAGTCCCCTCCCACTGAGTAGCCTCTGCCAAATGCACTCCGGCATAAGACATCGTTTGTATACATTCCAAGCATTCTCGTTAAGTCGGTTGTGCCGGGATATGACTCTGCAATCCTATGAACCAACCGAGCAACTTCTTCTTCTCTTATGAAGCTCTGTGATTGGACTCTTTTGGCACTTAAGAGCTCCAGTATGCTAACTTTTCGAGTATGTCTCCAGTAATCATTATAACGGGAGAACCCAATATCAGTGCAGTCATAAAAGAGGTGTTTGGCTGAAAATATTTGGGGACGACTTGAGAGAGCAAGATCATGGGTTTTCATCACTTCTTTTGCCATCTTAGCTGAGGAAACAATGACTGTTGGGATATCTCCAAGTTGTAAGTAAAATATGGGGCCATATTTCTCCGCAAGTCGTTGAAGAGAGATATGAGGCATGCGCAATCGACCAAGCTGGAGAATGTTGCCTATGAAGGGTAGCTTTGGAGGGCTTGGTGGGAGATTGAGTCTTGTTTTCAATGACATTTTCTTCTGGAAAAACTTCAGAACCACTAGTAGGATGATTGATGTGAATATCAAGGGTTGTAAAATGGCTGTTGAGGGTGTATATTCCTCTAGGCTTTGAAGGAAAGCCATGGAAATGCCTCCACCACAGTTTAGAGTGAGGTTAGTAGGCATTATTAGAGGTGAAGAAAACGGAGAGAATGAGAATTAGGTGTATTTTGAAGTATACACGGGGTTTGTATATATATAGGTGTAGCCTCGGAATATACTATGAATATGCTATAGTGTATGGTAGACATGGGCGCCATTCGGCGATTCTCTGAACATTGAATGAATATTGTATTATCATAATAGTAAATATTAGAGAATATTCGGTTACCTAAATTATATTAATAAAATATTAATAAACAAGAGAATATTAACATTCCTTCAAATTCAAGTACGTGAAGGAGACCAACTTGAATTTGGGAAACAAATCACACAGGAAAAAGGACGCTTCAAATAGATTTATTAGAAACCAATACATAATTTTATAAAATTTAATTTAATTTCAAAGAAAAACATCTACAAGACAAAGATAGAAAAAACTAATATACGTATAAATAAGTAAGTGAAAGCTAAAATTTCCAAACCTGCCATAAGCAGGGGGAAATAAGCCTCTGCATAAGATGCTGTCCTGAAAAAGCTAAAATGGAAGAAATGATGAAGACAAAGATACCTCCGAAATTTTATAAAATTTCCAACACCGTTTGTTATTAAACAAAAAGCGAGTTCACTTCATTTGAAACGAACTAAATTATGAAGTTATTCACTTGCAAACTTCCAGACTTGGAATTAAAAGTTATGTTTAGAATAATAAAAGCCAAATATGGAATTCATTTGTGTGGCTGTTTATTTGATTATTTTAAAAAATTTTCATTATGATTAATTATGATAAAATTATAGTTGAGAATTAAAGTAGATAAATCTTAGAAACTCTTGTGGAGTTTATTTGTAAATTTTATATTCTTTATTGGTTTAAAAATTCATAATTTTTGTGGAACTAGAAATGGATTCTATTTTTCATTGTCATCTTCGGAATCCAAACCCAAACCCAGTTCAGATATCTCATCGACCTCCTCCAGCCCACTTCCCACATACTCAACCCAATTAAGATGGTGAATTGCCGTCGAGCACCCACCGTGACATGGCGATATAATGAGTCTGAGCAATGGGGCACGGAGCCAGGGTGACTGCCTCCCTTCAAATTTTAGGAGAACAATTTTAGTATATATATCTTTAAATACATTTCTGAAAAAGTTTAGAAATGTCGCTGAAAGTCACAAAAATATAAAAATTCATAAAAATGCCGATAAAAGTATTGGAAATATAAATAACAATCTTTTAAGATGCTTTTCTCCCCATAAAATTTATAACATTTAGTTGCATCTGTATATATACACATGATGTTCTTCTTTTATTAATGTTTGAAGTGGGTTATGACTCTATAGATACCGGTTCCTTGATGACTTGAATGGCAACCGTCAACGGAATATAAAACCTACAAAAACCGACGGAGGGTGTTCTGGCAGGAAAACTCCAACGCTCAAATCAGAAAAAGTGATTTTCGAATGTAAAGAAACAAACCGAGAGCTTAGAGGGAGAAGTTTTCTGTGACTAGTGTGCCCAATGTGTAAGGTCGAGAGAGAGTGTGTGTACTTGGCTCGGAAGATTGGAGAGTATCTTATATTTGATAGAGTCGTATACTTCTGGAGCATTGTAACCCTACTTTCCTTGTAGAAACGATCCGAAAATCTCAGAATTCAATATTCCAAAATGATCGTGAGCTTTATCGTATGGGAATTTTCCTTATCCGTAAGATCCTGGAGATGTCGTTCTTAGGCGGAGTATCAAAGTCATTCACATGCTTTGACCTTGCTTTAGGATTGATTTAGCCGTTGGCCATCGGTCTTAGGCCAAGTCGGAGCCTTCGGGCTTGTTCGCTTGGTGAACCAAGGGCTAGGTACTCAATTTGAGGAGACAAATGGAAAGCCTCATTCGGGACGACTAAGACCCTTGTGGGCTAAGACCCTTCGGTAAATTAGTTGAATAGCTATAGAAAGTAGTCATTTGATGATACTGAACTGTATTCGCCTATTGGTTGGTAACTGTCCCTTGTGGGCTTCATGTGTGGCCTTTCGAGAGTTGACCCTTCGAACTAGACATTGGGCTATGTCTCATCATTTGTCCCCGACTCTCGGCTTTTTTCCTTGGAAAAGGCAACATGAGGAATGGTCATCAAAAAGGCATGAGGCTTAATCACTTCGATTCCCGGAACTCGTCTTCTGTACGCTTTATAAGGATACACATCTGTCAGGATATCATATGTCCTTTATTTCTATCTTGTCATTCTCTTAATCTTTCATGAAAAGCTTTCGCTGAGAAAATGTCGAAAGGTTCTTCTTCGTCTAAAGGCATAGATGCCATATAGAGCACGATGACCGAAGAGGAACTACAAGAAATCTGGAGGAGTATGTTACTCGGGAGCGGCTTCGAACTGGTGCTGCCTAGCAAGGAGGACCGGGCAAATCGTGCCCCCAAGGGCTACGTCCCAATGTATAAGTAATGTATAAAGTACGGTTTGAGGGTTCCATATACTGGTCCACTAGCAGAGATCCTGGGATATTGGAATATTCACCCATCGTTGCTCATTCCCAGTGCTTGACGTTTTATGATTGCCCTAATTTCTTTGTTAGGGTTTTTTCGTATTCGGTTTGATTTGGAGATTCTGGGGGCCCTTTTCTCCTTGGTTCGATGTAACGCTCAAGGTTCTACCTGTGGCTGGTATAAACTGCAGACCCGTCAGAGTCTCGTTGGAAATTTTTCTACAATTAGTTCCAAGACAAGCACTGGATGCAAAAGTTCTTCTTTGTGAGATTTTTGAACAAGAGTCTTCTTCCAATACTCCCGGGAGCTGATCAAGCACCTTCGTTGAATATAAAAGTCTCGAATCTCCTTCATCATTCTCGCCTTTTGCGATTCGTGGGGAGCTATTGCGAGTCCACTCAAAGAAGTATTTGGATAGATTTTTTAATAGAAGACCAGATGTTGTTGTTGTTTGGCCTATTGGTGGACGAGGCAAGGCAGATCACTAAACCTCTTTTACTAGAGCAGAAGAAGAAGGAATTGGTGGATTTTTTGCCATCCATGAGTGTTTTGCTTCTAGAAGAGATTTTGACCCAGCGGAAGGTGCGACCAAACACAAAGAGGAAGGTAGTTGATACTTCTCCAAAGACTTGATCGAAGAGATCAAGGTTTCATTTGTCTGACCTATCTGTTAGCGAGGGGGAACTAGTGGAAATTGGGGAACATGAGTCCTCTCAAGAGCACGTCGAAGCAAGGGGGGACCAGTAGGCTACTTTGGTGACGGCCGTGAGTATACCCGTTAGAGGCAGTGAGGGGGATATTCCAGACGAAGAAGTCCCGAAGGCGACAGCGAGGACTCTGGCTCAGAATCCACGACTGCAAGAGGAAAATTCATCGGGACCAATCCTTGCGGCTCCTGTTTTGGGGGAAGCACCTGAATGGTCTCCCCAAGTGTCCCTTTGTTCCCTGCATGATGAGGGAGATGAGGTTGGTCTTCCGCCCCCTATCTTGGTCGAGTCACTTAATGGGCAGGAGGAGGATCTGGTGGAAGGTTCGGTTACGATTTGTGTGGGGGACCATCAATATAACTTTATCGATCCAAGAGAGGCATTGCAGTTAGCCAAGCAGTTCGAGTTTTGCCCCGAGCTAGCGCTCCAGACAATGTCTTTGGATTATATTGACAAGGTTGTCCACTCTCTTTGTCTGACGGTGAGTGCTCCGCCCTTTCCTTTTTTTTTTTTTAATAGCTCCATCCAAATTTGTTATTATATGTCCATATTTGTTATTATATAATTCTAATTGTCCAGCGTACTTCTTTCCAGACTGCGGCCTTGACCAAACTCCAAAAGCAATGTAGAAAAAAGTTCGAGGGGTGACTTGTCCATTTGAGTAACCAAGTGCTGGCGCTGAAGGACGCCCTGGAGAACAATGAAAAGGACACTGATGGGGAAAAGGATAGAGATATCAAACACCTTCAGATGGATTTGGCTTCGTCCCATGAGCGTTGTGAGAAGTTTGAGGCCGAGATGCGCGTTCGTGAAGCGAAATTGCGGCCGCCAAGAAAATAGCTCGTCTCCGGGAGGAATCCCTTCAGAATGCCGAGAGAGAGGTGGCTGATCTTAAAGTGTCTGCTGCCAAAGGTGCTGCTAACCTCTAGCTTCCTAAGCATTAATTACTCGAGCGTTTGAGATGCACTAAGGAGATTCTTCGACAGGTCGGTCGATCTGAGACTCTACCTCCTCTTGAGGGGTCAATCGAGGAAGCGGTAACGGACCGGGACCCCACCCGTGTGACCTCTGTCATTCCTTCTAGTCCCATGTAATCTTGTATCGTTCTGATAATGAAAAAAAAATTCTTGATTAAAAGTGTTTGCTAGAGAGGGTCATTCGAACCATTTGTCTAATACTTCGTCAAAGTGTAATGATCTTTCACAAAGGAGACCTTTAGAATGCCACGTCCCATTCAGGAAGTTCCATGATTCATTCGTTCAATAGGAGACTATAGATAGGAGAGCCTTATCCATTCGTTCGGGTAGCTCCATCCCATTCGTTCGGTAGAATCAGGGTGAATTAGGCCCAACATAGGATAGGAAACTTTAGGTGTTAGGGCCATGTCCACCTGTTCAGGGAGTTCTATCCCATTTTGAAGACACGTTCATTCGGTAGGATCGGGGAGATTTAGACCCACCATACGATAAGGAACTTTAGGTGTTAGGGCCGTACCCCCCCGTTCAGGGAGTTTCATCCCGTTTTGAAGACACGTTTGTTCAATAGGATTGTGGCAACTTAGACCCAACATACGATAAGAAACTTTACGTGTTAAGGTCGTATCCACCTATTTGAGGAGTTCCATCCCATTTTTAAGAGACGTTTGTTCAGTAGGATAGAGCGACTTAGGCCCAAAGTACAATAAGAAACTTTAAGTATTAGGATCGTGTCCACCCGTTCAAGGAGTTCCATCCCATTTTGAAGACATGTTCGTTCGGTAGGATCGGGGTGACTTATACCCACCATACGATAGGAAACTTTAGGTGTTAGGATCGTGTCCACCCATTCGGGGAGTTCCATCCCATTTTGATGACATGTTCGTTCGGTAGGATCGGAGCAACTTAGACCCAACGTACGATAAGAAACTTTAGGTGTTAGGGTCGTGTCTATCCGTTTGGGGAGTTCCATCCTGTTTTGAAGATATGTTCATTCAGTATAATCGGAGTGACTTAGACCCAACGTACGATAAAAAATTTTAGGTGTTAGGGTCGTATCAACCTGTTTGGGGAACTTAATCCCGTTTTGAAGACACGTTCGTTCGGTAGGATCGGGACGACTTAGACCCAATATACGATAGAAAACTTTAGATGTTAGGTTGTGTCCACTCGTTTGGAGAGTTCCATCTCATTTTGATGACATGTTCGTTTGGTAGGATCGGAGCAACTTAAACCCAACGTACGATAGGAAACTTTAGGTGTTAGGGTCGTATCCATCCGTTTAGAGAGTTCCATTCCATTTTGATGATACGCTCATTCGGTAGGATTGGGGCGACTTAGGCCCACCATACAATAGGAAACTTTAGATGTTAAGGCCGTATCCACCCGTTCAGGGAGTTCCATCCCGTTTTGATGACACGATCGTTTAGTAGGTTCGGGACAACTTAGGCCCAACGTATGATAAGAAACTTTAGACAGGAGGTGATTCTTCCGTAAATCACTAGAGATCTCGTGTCATGAACCGTCACTAGAATGATCACTAAATGGTGACGAGGTGTAAAACCCTTTCTCAGGGAAAGAGCACACGAAACTCTGGGTCGTACGTCGGATAAACATTAGTGGGGACATAGGGTTCATGCCAAACGCCTTTGTCATCGATCTGAAGGATCGCCCCTTCTAGACCGTCGTGCAGTGGCCTGGGATCTGGTCGGTTGAGTGGCTCGTTCTCCCTCGGTGGATTACGTCGGTCTGAAGAAGGTAAATTCCTTCCTTTCATACCGATGAATCTCTACAGTCTATCACTATGAACCAAGAATTCCAGTTCATCTTTGAGCCTCTTGTACTCATTGGTCATGTGACCATAGTCCCGATGGAAATGGCAGTACTTGGACTTATCTTTTTTCGGATCTTTCTTTGTGGAACGAGAGAGCTACCTAACGTACGATTTGTTTTTAATTTGATATAAGACTAGACTGGGGGTCTCGTTCAGTGGTGTGTAGACATTAAACCTTTATAAGGTTGGAGCCCTTGGTTTTTTCCTTCTTAGGGAAGGCTGGCGAGGTGATTTGCTACGTTTCTTTTTACTCGGACGGTTCTTTCGCCAATCAAATGCCTCTGTTTCTTCTGTCGCAATGTACTTCTCAGCTCGGAAGTAAAACTCTTGGATGGTTGAAGGGGTTTCTTCGTAATGGAGATCTTCATATCGAAGGAGCGCAAGCTTGTTAGGAGAGCAGCCAATGCGATAGAGTGGTCTAGAGCGGGTACCTTTAGCATCTCGGCTTTAAATCTCTCCAAGAAATCCCTCAGAGACTCATCTTCCTGTTGTCGTAACGATAGCAAGGAGGAGGACCTCCGTTTGACTCCTTGACTGATTACAAAATGAGTCTCGAATTACTGTCAAAGTTAGGTGAAGCTTTTGACACTAAGACGTAGGAGAGAATTAAACCACGTAAGGGCATTGCCCTTGAGTGGGTAGGGAAGTGCTTACACATTGCTGCATCCGACAGGTCTCTGGAGACCATGACTGTTATGAAGTGGGCAGCATAATCACGGGGATCAGTTGTTTCATCATATCACTCCATGGATGGTGACGTCTCTTAGCATCGGTTCCAAAGATGTCTTCGGGTCGAAGGGTGATACTCCCGAAGAGTGGAGAGGTTCTTCATCCCTCTTCGCACCTACTTTTCTAAACTCGGCAGCCACAAGTTGTTTGATTTATTTCTTCAGGTCTTCCAGGTCATGACGAGAGATCACCGATGGTTCATAATTCACAGGAGGTGCTTATCGTGAGGGACATTTGTGTCCGGACTCCGCTGCAGATGAGTGCCCATCTAGCCCAGGGGCTCAGCTAGTCGTTCTAGTTGTTTACTCATTTTCTAGAGTTTTGACTCCAGTCTTTTCATATGAGGGTGGCTAACTGGTTCTAGGGTAGGAGTCACGATGGACTATTCTTGAGCCGTAGGTCGTATGGCTTGTTCCGAACAAGATGGTCAGAGAGAGAAACCACACAATCATGGATCGAGTGATCAGGTGTCAGGGGGAGGATGAAATCGGCAGGCACCACGATGCGTCCTTCTACAGTGGGGGTGGCTTTCAAGGATACTTTAGTTCTCGGAGGCATGGTTGTCAATCTTATAGAGGTTGCTCTTAGTCTACTGTCCACGGACGACGCTAATCTATTGGAGGTGAGCTATGACTCCACAGATACCGACTCCTTGATGACTTGAGCGGCAACCGTCAATGGGATATAAAACCTGTAAAAATCGCTAGAGGGTGCTCCGGTGGGAGAGGCTCCAACGCTCAAGTTAGAAAGAGCGGTTTTTGAATGTAAAGAAACAGATTGAGAGCTTAGAGAGAGAAGTTCTCTGTGACTAGTGTACCCAATGTGTAAGGCAGAGAGAGAGGGAGTGTGTACTTGGCTTGGAGGATTGGAGGGTATCTTATACCTGATAGAGTCGTATACTTTCGGGGCATTGTAACCCTTCTTTCCTTGTGGAAATGATCTAGAAATCTCAAAGTTTAATATTCCAAAATGATCGTGATCTTTATCGCATGAGAATTTTCCTTATCCGTAAGATCCTAGAGATGTCGTTCTTAGGCAGAGTATCAAAGTCGTTAGGATGCTTTAACCTTGCTTTAGGATTGATTGAGTCATTGGCCATCGGTCGTTAGGCCAAGGCAAAGCCTTCGGGCTCGTTCGCTTAGTGAACCAAGGGCTAAGTACTCAATTGGAGGAGACAAATGGAGAGTCTCATTTGGGGCGACTAAGACCCTTCGTTCGGGAGATGGGGTGACTAAGGCCCTTCGGTAGATTAGTTGAATAGCCATAGAAAATAGTCATTTGATGATCTGAGCTATGTTCGCCTATCGGTTAGAAACTGTCCCTTGTGGGTCTCATGTGTGGGCCTCTCGAGAGTTGACCCCTTGAACTAGACATTGGGCCATGTCTCATCAATTAATATAAAACTTTAGTTTCTTTTCAAAGAAATGGAGATTTCCTTTTTTCTTTTTTCCCAATATCTTATAGAATAACTTTTGTATTGTTATTACTTTAAATGAGAAATATTGTTTAAATAATACAGTTGTTCATTTGGCGTCTTCTTAAATAAAAAATAGAACTCAATGAAATGAAAACTTTATTAATCAAGCAAAGGGAAGACTGGTGAATTCTAGATCAACAATTGAAAAGCCGACAAGGTTAGAACAATTAGCCATAACCATGGATGATATTTAAGAAAATTCTAGTAGATTTGACAAAAAAAATGGCAATTCTTCATTCCAACAAATAATCATGAAGATAGTCTATCAAGAGTCTGAAACAGTCGATCAAATTCAATCAAACTAGATAAAACAATGCAATAGAATACATGAATGAACTGGGACCTAGAAATAGACAAGAAACCACGAGAAAAGTGCAAGCCAATTCACCCGAGAGCCTAGAACTTTGGATAGGGAATAGAATCTGAAATTTTGTAGCAATACATGCAGTGAGCTTTACAATTGATCTTATTCTAACATGTTTTAGGAGCATGAAAAGAGCGCAATAACATCTGGAAAGATATCTCAGCTCATCTATTCGCTTTCTTGTAACAAAGAACAGTGTCCAACCCTTTTCACAGTGACACATCAATCTTTCAGCCGACATTGATGGTCTATCCCTTGGTAAGGCTGCAGGATCTCCTCCTATGTCAAGAATTTTCCAGCTAACAGTCACTTTAGTGAAGGCATTTTCTACATTCAAGGACTCCAAAACAGATGTCTACATAAAAAATGTGCTCTCCTTCTTGGCAAAGGCAGTGGCATCCTTGGTGGCAATAGCCCTGAGGTGACGAAAGTCTGCTTTGTCTCCTACTATCATGGTAATTGTAACATGGAAGATTCAATATTAGGAAGTTTCCATTGAATTTTCCTTCTAAATACCGGTAGAAATTAGTTTCCATCTATTTTCACTTATCAATGAAAGCTTTATAAATTTTAGTTGAGTAAAATAAATTTTGGTGATGATTAGGGATGATTTAAAATTGATTTGAGTCAACTAATTGGAATTCTAGTAAGATGTGAAAATTGTTAAAACTAAAATTAATCTTAACAAGTTAACTTGTCCGTTTGATAAGTCGAGTTAGAATTCAAAAAGTTGAATTTTGACCAAGCATAAAACTCAGCTAGTCGACCTGAGCAAACATCAAGTTGACTTAAGGAACTCAAGTCTCAGAACTCTATGTTTGCACATAACCAAATAGACTTGTCTAATGACAAGTCAACTTGAGTTTCAAGACTATAACATCATAAGTCGACTTACACTCAAAACAAGTCAACCTGTCAAATATAAATTTCAAAAAACATGTTTATAATTTAAATAAGTCGACTTACAAGGAAGTTAAATCAACCTGAGACTTGCACAGAAAAAGGAAAAAAAAAAAAGATCGACTTAATCACTATCTAAGCCGACTTGAAACCACAAAGAACAAATACCTAGTTGACCTACAAAACAATAAGTCGACTTGACCCCAAAAGAAATTAGACACATAAGTCGACTTAAACTGTTTACAAGTCGACTCATGAGCAAGATTGGGCTATGAAATGATGAAAAAGGGTAACCAATTTGAATAAAGCTTAAAGATAGTGAGGGAGAAGAAGGAGATTTCACAACTCACTACGAAAAGGCTTTAAACAAAGCCTTCAAACACCGAATTTTTGGTATTACAAACATACATCAATTATAGCCTCTCAGTTCACAAACCCCATATTAAGTCTCTTTTACATCCATGAACAATATTCGCTTACAAACTACAGTAAGGAAAAGCTTCGTTTTTTTCTTGACAACAACCAGACTAGGACTCTTAAAAGTCAGTTGTAAATTTTTTCTTTCTTCATCTTCTTTTGCCATTTATCTTATTTGAACTCTTTTAAAGAAAATAAGAATTCAAGCTTCTTAAGAGAAGCCTTCCCCTAACTAGAAGGGTGCCAAGAACCTACAACTCTCTAATAGCCAAAAACGTTTAATAAAGAGACAGAGACAAAGACAGAGAACTCTAATAGCATTTTAAACTACTTTATAGAAGTTAAAATTATCTCAAGTCTGAGATGCATTATTTTAACATGAAAAGGCCATAATTAGTTAACACTTAATACTAATATAAGCCTTGAATTCAATGTATAAAACATTCAAAAATTGAAGATATTCTAAACAACTAAAATATTACTTTTTGCTTCTAATGGGGGGTGGGTTTTCTTCATGGATACCTGTCTTATCTGTTTGCGTGGGAGTTCTGGAATCGAGGATGATCCAAAGCTTGTATCCTACAAAAAGTCTCTGGAGGCAATGTTTTGAAACTCGAACCGGAATACAAACTGATTGCACCAAGGGATCAATTGGTCATTGGGTCAAACCGGCCAGACCGGATGAAAAAACTAGATGACGTCATTATGATATCATAAATAAATTTAAATTATAATATATTAATAATCTAAAAAATTTATATTTAATCACAAACGTTTACTTACTCATATTCAAAATATATAATATTAATAAAACACAATTTATTCATCTAAATATTAAATATTATTTAATATGAAATATTATTTAAATAGATAAAAATTTAATTCAAATAATAGAATTGAACATATCAAAATCTAATTTAAACAATAAGAAAACTCCAATACAAAACATAATTCAATTTGGGAAAAGTCCAATGATAATACAATGGAAAAAGCGAGATGAAATAAGAATCTAAGGAGAGGCAACCATGCACAGCAATTGTTGTGGTCTAGTGGCTAATGCCACTTAGCAACCCCTTCAAGTTGTGGGTTCGAGTTGGCATGTTAACATTCTATGCCTTTTTCCCAAAAACAAAGAGGTGAAATGAAAAATACTCGAGTTGGTCAGTTCAATCAGGTTCCCGATCCAACCCAAGTCTTGATCAAGTTTGAACGATTTTTTGAGAATCCAGTTTTGCTAAGAAAATAGGACTAGCTGTTAGTCCGGTTCTCGGTTGGACTGACCGGTCCAATCCGGGATTCAAAACACTAGCCGAAGGGTACTCCAGTGGAGAAAACTCCGATACTCAAGTTAGAGGCATGTTAACATTCTACACCTTTTTCCCAAAAAAAAAGAGGTGAAATGAAAAAAACCCGGGTTGGTCAGTTCAATCAGGTTCCCCAGTTCAATCAGGTTCCCGATCCAACCCGAGTCTTGATCAAGTTTGAATGATTTTTTGAGAATCCATTTTTGCTAAGAAAATCGGACCGGCTGTTAGTCCGGTTCTCGGTTGGACTGACCAGTCCAATCCAGGATTCAAAACACTAGCCGAAGGGTACTCCAGTGGAGAAAACTCCGATACTCAAGTTAGAAAAAGTAAGTTTTGAATATGATAAATAAACAAAGAAGAGTCCCTGCTTCAGGGTAGCAATGTGTGTGTTTTTTCTTGTGTCGAGTTCTAGAGAGTTTACCTGTATTGTAGCTGATCTTCTGCTTATATACCTATCCTTCGAGGAAAGTGCCTTAGGGTTTCGGGAGCTTCCTAACCTTAGTTTTCTTCTTTAGTCGATATGTCTATTTGGGTAAGTCCCTGTATTTTGGGGATTACTTAGAGAATAGTAAAGATTCTTATCCTTAAGGGAAGTTTGAATTTGTTTGAGGATTTATTGCCTTTATGGATTACTCTAAGTCGTACTTACCCCTTTGATTGTTTAGCTTATGGATCTAAGGCTATCTTACCGAAGAGTAAAGTGACTGAAGAACGCGGGTACCTAGGAAAGAGACAAATGAGGAGATATAAGTGGTCTTGAGTGAATCCCCTAGTTATGGAGGCCCAGAGGGTGAAGTTCTGGTTCGATTGGTTTTTTGGGCCATTTGATGGACCTTCAGCAAAGTATCATCATTTGCCTCCAACTTCTCAAGCTATCTTTAAGAAGGTAACGTTAGGAGTATAGGGAAAGCATAACTTCTTCTTGAGGATGCGAAGCGAAGTTAATGGGAGAGAGGATTGGTCAATTAACTCTTGGGATAACAAATGTGCGGAGTTATTATGAAATGCAGAAGGCGAACAGCCATGAAAGAATTGGGCGGCCGTTCTAATATTTAATATCGACATGGTCACTTCTTTTGTTAGGTCATCATTAAGGTCTTGATTATAAATAGTAAGGACTTGTCATAGGATTGCATAGGGTATGGTCCAGTGTTAGTGTTGTTTGTCAAATGACAAAACAGAGTGTTGAGAATGGGGTCATTTGGATGTAGAAACACAAAGTTTGATGGTCGAAATCCGTAGTGGCTTTTAGTGGTTTTATAAGATTAAACTTTAAAATGGGGGACTTCGTTTGCTAGTTTTTCTATGATTTTTGAATGTTGTTGATATGAGATTCTATAATGGGGACTATCGATACGAGATCCTACCACGATGTTGGGTGACCCGACTCCATGATGGCCTGTTTTTTACGTCCTCAGAAGGAGACAACTAGATGTGTTCTTTGTTGTTGCCCCTAGGAACGAAGAGAATGGGAGAGCTATATTCGCAATATGCGTCTCCTAAGAGAATGGGAGGACCTGATGTTGAGAAGAGAGATTCCTCTCCCCATTGGTCTCCCTAACCATCATTTATGAAAAAATTTAGACTACCGTATGTTGATGTATGTTTCTGATAGGAATATGTAAAAAGGAGATTTTTTCAGTGGTTCTCATGTAAAGATATTATTAGAAAATAAATAAAAAGAGTTTTCTTTTTGCATACCTTGTGGTATTTTGATCTGTTCTTGTCGAGGCATTTGATGCCTACTCCTTTCTTTTTGTTCCTGTTTCATCTAGAAATCATGCTAAGAAATATCATCGCCAACCATTAGGCTTTTAAAGTACTCATATTAAATGTGTTGCCGAAGATATTAAGGGACAAGCGCCTATGCATAGTGTTGAACATACTTAGAGGCATCATATCTTGGGATAGTTTAGTATACCAGGCACTACGCAGAGGATACTCAGAGGCTTTACGCCCTGGGAGAATTTAGCATACCGAACATTGCATCAAGGATACTCGGAGGTGTTGCACCTCGTACCGGGCGTTACGCCAAGGGTACTTAAAAACATCGCGTCTTAGAAGAATTTAGGGTACCGGGTATTATGCCGAAAGTACTTAAAGACATTGCATCTTCGGAGAATTTAGCATACCGAACATTGTATCAAGAGTACTCGAACGCGTTGCGCCTTAGGAAGATTTAGCATATCGGATATTGTACCGAAAGTACTTAGAGGCGTTGCGCCTTAGGGGAATTTAGCGTACCGGACATTACGCTAAGGATACTCAGAGGTGTTACACCTTAAGGGAATTTAGTGTACCAAACGTTGCACTAAGGGTACTCGAAAACATTGCATCTTAGAAAAAATTAGCATATCAAGTGTTGCTCGAGGGTACTCGGAGGTGTTGCGCCTTAGGAAAACTTAGCGTACCGGGCGTTCTGTCAAGGGTACCCGAAGGCGTTGCGCCTTAGGATCAATGAGTATTTTGTTTTGATAATAAGCTGTTTAGCTATAGAGTGCATGCTCAATTACACCAAAAACATAATCTTTACTATTGATGACTCATAAAACAATTGATATTTGTGATAAGAGCATTGGTTGTAAATACAAAAGTTTGCAGAGTTCCAAGTGCGTGGTATATTTGTGTTGACTAATTGGCTAAGTCAATAAGTTGTAAGTCGAAGTGCTAAACGTGTCACATAGGGGCCTTCCCTGTTGGGTGCAAGTTTGCCCCCTGGCAGTGGTTGTCCGATCGCTTCTATTCTCCGAATTACTAAGTTGTCATATCTGAATATTCTTGTTTTGACTCTCTTATTGTAGTATCGAGCCATTTGCTACTTGTGGGTAGCCATCTGAGTGAAGGCTGTATCCCTGACTTCTGGTAAGAAGTCCAGTTGTTCATGTAGGGTGTACTTGTTTGGTTTTACCTAGTATTATTCCATCATAGGGAGTGGATCCCTATTTCGATAGGTAAAACTGCCTTCGATCCATAAGTTAGGTTAAACAACATCTCTCCAGTAGCTCTTCTATGTGTCGTGTGATAAGCCCATAGGATCCCACAGAGCTCGTCCACCTAATGGCCTTTTGCTTCATCAAGTGTCGTCTTAAGTCCTTATAAGATAGTTCAATTGGTTACTTCGGTGAGGCAATTCGATTGAGGATAAGCAACTAACATCAATCGAAATTGGATTTCTAGTTTGTCACAAAATTCCTTGAACTCTTTGTTATTGAACTGTCTTCCATTATCGGTGATCAAGGATTAGGGTAGTCCAAACCTTATAATTAGTGATAACCAAATAAACTTCTGGATTTTCTTAGTTGTGATCTGGGCTACCGGCTCAGCTTCTACCTATTTGGTAAAGTAGTCAATGGGGACAATAAAGAATTTTTGTTGTCTTGTAGCATCAGGGAATAGACCAAGTATGTCTATTCCCCATTGTGCAAAAGGCCAAGGGCTGTTGATAGGGTAGAATTCAATAGAAGGTTGGTGGGGAATTGAAGAGAGGCATTGGCACTTGTTACATTTCTCAATGAAAGTGTTCATATCAGCCATCATTGCATGCCAATAGTAACCCCATCTCAGGGCCTTATTTGCCAAACTTTGTGCTCCTAAATGGTTTTCACATATCCTTTCGTGTATTTTTCTGAGATCGTAGTCTCCTGAGATGAGTGAAGGATTTTTTGTAAAGGGTACCATTGATGATGACATAGTGTGCAACTCTCCATCTAATCTTGGCCGCCTCGTTAGGTGATTCAGGCAATTGTCCATCATTCAAGTAGGCTTGTATGGGGTCCTTCCAATTCAGCGATTGGCAAGTCAATATGATTTGCTCTAGCTTGTCGATGCTAGGATAGGGAAGGCTCTCAATATATACCGTTCGGCTATTTGCTACTGAATCAAAACTAGCCAAGTTAGATAGTGTGTCGAATTTGGCATTTCTAATATGGGAATTTGTTATATGTCAACACTCTTGAATTCTTGCATTACTTCTTCCAATTTAGCTAAATACTTCACCATTACAGGTTCCCTTGCCTCATAGGTGCCTTCAACCTATTTCTCCACAAGTTGGCTATCCGTGAACACCCTTATCTCTCGATCCCCCAATAAAGCTGCTATTCACAGTCCAGCCAAAAGTGTTTCATATTTATCCTGGTTATTAGTAGCTTTAAATTCAAAGAGAAGCGTGTACTCAGTTTTGAAGTTGTTAGGGCCCATGAGGATGAGTCCTGCCCCATTCCCTAACGAATTAGAGGATCCATCCTTGTGTAGCATCCAAAATGGTAGTGTACATTCTTCTTGGAGACCGTGGGGTGCTTGTTGGTTGTCGCTCAGAAGCATGCATTCCAAGATGAAGTCAGCAAGGGTTTCGCTCTTAATAGCGGGTCTAGGTTAGTAGACGATGTTGAATTCTTCCAGCTCAATGCTCCACTTAATTAATCGACCCGATATATCTGCTTTTTGTAGTATTTGTTTTACTGACTGGTTAGTTAAGACCACAATTGTGTATGCCTAGAAATACAGATGAAGACGTCGAACGGCTATGACAAGAGCAAAGGCCATTTTTCTATGGGTTTATAGTTTTTCTCTGCTTTGTGGAGGACGCGACTGACATAATACACAGTTTTTTTTGCATCAGCATCTTGTTGAACTAATACTTCACACAAGGCATGGTTAGAGACAGAGAGGTAGAGATACAATTTCTTATTAGGGATGGTTGGGAAAGCAACAGTGGTGGCGCCAAATACTCTTTAAGTTTGTCAAAAGTTGCTTGACACTCAGCAATCCATTTGAATCTTTGGGATTTCTTTAAGGCATCAAATAAGGGCTTATACTTTTCTTCAACTTTGAACATGAATCAACTTAAGGCAGCGATCTGCTATGTGAGGCTCTGCATCTCCTTTAACATTCTAGGGGTGTCATGTTTATGATGATTTGAATCTTTTTCGGGTTTGCCTCAATTCCCCTATTTGTGATCATGAAATCGAGGAATTTACCCGAGGTAATTTTGAAAGTACACTTTGCTGGGTTAAGCCTCATATTATAATGCTCTAGAGTTGTGAACGTTTCTTCTAAGTCTACTACGTGACTTTCTAAGTTTGCACTCTTAATGAGCACGTTGTCCACATAAACTTCCACGTTTTTATCGATCTGATTGGTAAAGACTTTGTTGACTAATCTCTGAAAGGTGACTCCTGCGTTTTTTAGGCCAAAGGGCATGACCTTATAACAATAAGTGCCAAACTCCGCAATGAAACTTATCTTTTCCTCATCTTCAGGGGCCATTCGGATCTGGTAGTAGCTAGAGTAAGCATCTATAAAACTGGGGAGCTGATGACCCAAAGAGTTTTCCACAAGCTCATCGATATTAGGGAGTGGGTAACTATTCTTTGGGCAAACTTTGTTAAGATCGATAAAGTCAACGCACATCCTCCACTTGTCAATTGCTTACTTTACTATAACCACGTTTACCAACCACTCGGGATATTTTACTTCCCTAATGAAGCTTGCTGCCAAGAGCTTTTATACTTCTTCCTGGATTGCACGTTGTCGTTCTAAAGCAAATACCCTCATTTTCTATTTAATAGGTTTTCGGCTCGAATCGAAGGTTAACCTGTGAATGATTACGAAGAGGTGGATCCCTGGCATATCTTCAAGTGACCACGCAAAAATCTTTGAGTGATGGCGGAGACATGCGATAATGGCTTTGGGCAAGGATGGCGATAGTTTGGCCCCAATTTTGGTAGTCTGTGCAGGCTCTCCGTTGAGTGAAATCTTGTCCACTTCTTTTACGGGTTGAGGCTTGTTTGTCAACACAAGGTTGTCCCTGAATTCAACTGTTTCTATCGAGAGGCTTTCTCGGTTTTTCTCAAGCGGGGGTAGTTGAGGCATGGAGTCACAATTGATAGTTGTGACGCCTTGTGCCATTCAAAATTTAACCTTCATGTGTTTGGCATTGGGTAAAACCTCTAGACGGTTTAGGCTGAGTCAGCCAAGAATGGCGTTGTAGGAAGAAACGGACTTGATCACATTAAACACAACTGTAATGGAGGTGTGATTTGAAGGAGGTCCTAGACTCACAGGGAGCGTTATGGTACATTTTGGGCATAATAACTCTCCCAGGGATCCCCTTACTAGAGCTGTTTGAGGACGTAGATCCATAGAGCTGAAGCTTATTTGTCGAAAGGCATCCCACTAAAGGACATCATAGCCTAACCCTGGTTGATCAGAACCCTTTCTATTTCCATCGTTATAACAAGAGGGTCATTGTGATTTGGCAAAACTCTAATTAGGTCATTATCGTCGAAACCGATGAGTGGCCTCCTTCTTTTCTACTAAATGATGTCTATGTCATAGGAAGCCTAGATGGGGAGTAAGTTTCCTCTTAGTCTATTTCGAATGACAGAGCCAATCTAATGAAAGTGGGTTTCTCCATAGATATCTGCCCTGTCTGTCTGCATGGAGTTATGGAACTGAGGATGATCCAAAGCTTGTATCCTGCAAAAAGCCACCGGAAGGTGTTCCGACGGAGAAGATTCCAACACTCAAATTAGAAAGAAAGGGTTTTGAATATGGTAAACAGACAAAGAAAAGTCTCAGTTTCGGGATAGCAATGTGTGTGTTTTTTCTTGTGTCGAGTTCCAGAGAGCTTACCTATGCTGCGGCTGACGTTCTACTTATATACTAGTCCTTCATGGAAGGTGCCTTAGGGTTTCAAGAACTTTTAACCCTAGTTTCCTTTGAGAAAGATTGAGAAGAATCCCTAAAATTACGGATATCATTGTCTTAAATTTTATGGAGATGTGCCGCTTTTGGTGTTTGGAGAAGGTCCGTAAACGCATGAACTTCCTTCTTGAGTCGATATATCTATTAGGGTAAGTCTTTGCATTTCGGGTATTAATTAAAGAATAGGGAAGATTAATGGGCCTTCGGCCAAGTATCATCAGCTTCAATTTTGCATCGAGATGATACCATAAGGTTACTCTATTAATACACCTGCAGAACATTGTTCGTCGTTTGTTCAATCTTTTGGCCAATATGGAAAGCAAAATTATTTTGTGTGCACCAGAGTAACTTACGACACTAGAACATCAAAATCAAGGCTTTAACAAGAGTTTCTTCAGACGGGAAGCATTTCTTATCAGTCTCCGTGTGTTCCTATCTCTCGTGATTGCTAGCATTGACAGGATGGATAAGAGATGAGCACCGAAGAAAGGCACACAAATGTGCCACTAATGTCCGTAAGTTCATAAAATAAATATTTTCTTGTGAAACAGAACATCAATTTGTCAAATTTCCTATGCACATAGCCATACGCCCCCACCCCCAATCAAAAGAAATAACTCTGTTCCAAAGGGAACAATATCAACTTCATTGCAACCCCACAATAAGATCAGAGAAAAATTGGAGATCGGTGAACCATTTATAACTAAATTTATTTTTCCGCTCCACAGATAAACTAATCATTGAGGTTGAATGTCCAAAAAGAAGTAGACAACCAAAACAGGACAACAAAAGTCACTGCTTTTTTGCATGTGCTTGAATGTGAAAATTCCTCAAGGAGAACTTGATCTCATCATGAGCAAAGATATAAATTCTCAAGTACATGGCATGACACCCTCAAGTGGGCATCTTTATTGTTAAGAAACATGATGGGATCTCAAGATCTTGGTGCTCGGATAATTATATATATATAAAAAAAACCAGGGATAAGAAAATTTCAAGGCTGTGTAAACATCAATGGCAGAATTGTTTTGATAGGGTATCACAGTGTAAAAAATCATAAGATGGATAGACTGAAGGTGTGATGCCCCATTATTTAAAGGGGATACAAAAGCAGGAAATTTTTTTTTTTAATTATTTACGGTTGAAGTCCAGGAATCGAAACAAGTCAGCCTAGTTTAATATGGCTTGGAAACCAAGAATAATAGAGCAGAAACTCAATTATGCCAATAACTCAATTTTTAAGCATCAAAAGCAGCAGCACATGATTTGGAGCACATGTAGTATCTGCTGTTCCAGGTAAGGCTCTTATAAGACCAGGATAATGTCAAGTGAACCTGTGATATTATCCGGTCAAAATTCGACTCGAGTTCAGTCAAACCGGGCTTGGGCTTGGACTTACGCTCGAGCTTGGGTGGCTCAATATCGAGCGAACCCAACTGTGTCAAGCTCGAAAGGTCAAAGAGCTACTTGGTATAATTAATTATATTTTTTTAAAATATTTTTATATGTAAAATTATATTTATGGATATATTTTTTGAATATATTACCCAAATTATCTGACAATGCCACCCGACGACACTACCTGGTGACACTATCCGCGACACTTTGAGCTCGAATTCGAGTTTGAGAAATATAAAGCCAGACCAAACTACCTAACGACACTATCCGACAACACTACCCAACGACACTTCAAGCTCGAGATTGAGCTCACTTAAAAAATACTCGAACCAAACTCAGGTATCATGATATCCAACCTCAACCCGGGTGTCATAACACCCCCTAGTTCCAAGAAGTAATTGATGTAGAGAGAGAATTAACAAAGAGAGTTAAAATGGTGAACAAGAGGAGAGAAAAGAAATATGTGAAAGAACCGAAAGAGTTTTTTTTTTTTTTATGTTCTTTTTTATAAAACTTCTTTTATTAAGCAACCTAACAAACACCTAGTCATTATACAAGGTCAAACATATTGTGGACCTCAACAGACAAGTCTGCAGGAGTTTGGATAGAGTCCAAAAGCTTTGCAATTACAAATGTTGGCTCTCCAACATCATAGGGCACAATTTTAGATCTAACCCCACTTTAGATTTCCTAAAAGAAGCCTCGAAATTCGCAATGATTGTTCTCCTAAATGAAAATTCAGAGTATGTTCGATGAACAAAAGGCAATTCAGACTCAATTCAATCAAAAAAAAAAAAAAATCACAGATCGAGATTGACGTTTGCAAACAAACAATTGAACCACGCAAAATTGAAAGCAGATCTGATGGCGAATTCAACGTAGATAGTGGACTTGGTGTATGTATTTATTAGAAAGGAGCAGATGGGAAAGGAATGAAGAATGAAAAGAGGGAGAGGATTTTAAATTGCTGATGACAATTCCAGAGTCAGAAATTCAATGCCATTGGAATTTCACCTTAGATTATAGGGAATGTTTTTGGCTAATAAATATTTTCATATTTTCGAATTGTTAATTCATAAAATATTAGAAATTATGAATAAGAGATAATTTGATTATTATCTTTTTTCTTATGTCCTTAAGAACAGCTCAAGCGGTAAAATCTCCACATTTCTATTTTTTCTTCTTCGATTCGATTCCACTTTATTGTATTTCTTTGTACCCAAAAAAATGTAGTCTTTTATCATTTAATGCTAATTTTATTTTTTTAAAATAATATTTACAATATCTTAAATATTAAGTAGTATTTGATATAAATTTTAGGGATACTTTTATCTCTTTCACTTTTTCAACGGCTAAAAAAAATGTTGATAATTTAATTGATAATTGTAGGGTATTGATAACTCAACCGATAGTTGTGATAATTTTTTTGACTCTAAATTTTTTTAAATAGTTAAAAATGATGTTGGTAACTGATAGTTGTGATAATCCAAAATTTATCAAAAAAATTTCAATTGCCCTAAGTAAGTTTTTGACTTTTTCGAAAAGCTATTTATCAATTCTTTTTTCCTATTTTTAATATCTAATTTTTTAAAAGATAGGGTTTAAATTATTATCATTATGTTACATATTTATATTAATTAATTGTCTTTTTTTTCAAATAGTTAAAAAATTATCTTGTCTGATATGATTTGCATCATTTTTATAATATGCATTTAAATTAATTATTTAAAAAATTATTGATAATATATTTATAAATCTTATATTTTAACATATAATAATATGTATAAATCTTATATTTATAAATTAATTATTCTAGAAAATAAAATTAATTAATTAACATATACTGTACTTTTGATTATTTTAAATCTAAACAGATATTCAACTAAACATTAATATCAATTAACAGCAATTATCATTCACTTGTCACCAATCATCAACGATAGCAATTAACCATCACCGTCAATAATATAAACTAAATCAAATAGACTAAATATTAGGCTCAAAAAGCTTTTAATAAATTTTAAAGGCCAAAAAATAAATTCACAACCTACGACCAATTGTGCTTCGCATGAAATCTATAAAAGGAAAAGATATTTATTAAACTTCATCTCATACCATTCATTATTTTTTAGTACTTACTAATTGTGTTACATTTTTTTGACAAATGTATAATAAAATGAGACAACCTTTAGAAACCTAGCTTCTCATATCTAAGGGACATTGGTGCATTCTTAAATAATATCAAGTTAAATTAATATCTGAACTACAATTGCACTTGGAATTCATGCTACTCATTTTACATATAAACTAGAATCTCTCTCATTTTCCATTATGGTATGTTGATACAACAATTGAGATTTAGAACAATCTCTTTATATAGCCAGTGTTGAGGTAGACCAAAGAATAAATAGACCAGTTATGGTTTCTGATACACTCAAAAATGCTTCAAAATTGCTTTGGGGATGAAGGAATCTACTCTTTAGGTCTTTTTGCCATTGCTTTACGCTTGTTAACATCCAAATATCTCTTCCTTAGGCGAATGGCCTTGGGAGTGACCTGCATCATTAACACAATACTTTCAGCTGACTAGATAACTAAATCTTTTCAATCATAACATCACTCGCAGAGAAGATTGAAGCGGAAACAATGAGTGAGAACCCATAATGAAGAGAAATATGGATGGATTTCCACTTGAAACAACATGAGCTTTAGAGTTTCAGGTAGACGAAAAGGGAATTCTCAATGTTGGTCTTATTCAAAGGAAATCAGAAACTTAATTTATCAGCTGCCAGAGTCAACATTAAGCATGGCTGTTAAATCATGAGCTCCCGCTGTATATGTAGGTAAAAGGAAAAACGATGGCAAAAAGGACACAATATACAGTAACAAATAGGATTAGCTATGGAGTACCTCAATTAGCTCATCGGAAGCAACATAACCAATTGCTTCTTCTAGAGTCATCTGCAGAAAACAGTCAAGAGTCAGTTGCCTATTTAGCCTGCAAGCTCAGACTTTCATTATCACTAAGAGCATTTCTAAGGATCTAATACATATTATACTGAGAGAATCTGCAAAACCGTACTTCTTTTGCCCATAATTCAGAGAATCTCATAGATACCTTATAAATCATTATGATCACCCTGTAGCTTTAAATACATTTATATTAGTTCATATTCCCTAGAAACCTTTTAAATTTGAGGTTAAACACTGTCCTATCTAGGTAGGAAAGCAATGAACTGCATTAAAAGGCACCCAATATTTCTGAAAAAGGGCGGTTCCATGAAATATGCTCCTAGATAATAGCTTGGAGGTTCATAAACACATACAAGGCGAGGTGGTGACAACTTGATATTCTCATCCTTCCCAGCAGCTCGCACATTTGTAAGCTCCTTTGCACGAACTGGATTGACCTGTAACAAGGAAATATTTGCAAGATAAATCATCTAATATGTTAAATATGGCAGAAGATCTGAGACACGAAGTCATTACATCAAGATCTGTATCTCGTGAATGTTCACCAATGATCATGCCATCATATGTCTGCGAAAATCAAACCAAACATCATCAAGACCTCCAAGGAACCCCAATGCACATGCATCAAAGACATGCACACACACACACAGAGACCCACACAAACCAATGAAAGGAAAAATAGCATTGCAATTAAAGATGGAATTGAAGATCCACTTTAGCACTAAAAAACCAGTGTTGAACCAGCTAGGACTACACAAATAGGAATATACGGTGTGCATACCTCCATCCCAGGAGTTACGAAAAGTGTTCCACGAGCCTCTAAACTCATAAGTGCATGAGCTGTGATTGCTCCATATCCCACTGATATCTGCGCCAGCAGTTGCATTTTAAAGGAATTAGAATTAAAACGCAGATGTTTGATTAGCTTCATGTCCTACCAAAACATTGATCAGATACAAAGACAAGTTGATACATACTATGTTCCCGATTCCACTGTATCTATGAAACCAGAGAGGTCTATGAAATATGGACAGTGGGCACAGGATCCAACACAGAAAATAAAAAAAACCAAAAAAAAAAAATCACTTTTCTAAGTTAAAAGGTGTGGTAGCATGTCATTTCAAACGACATGCATGTGACAGGGTTAAAGACACTACATTGACATGCTCATTTCCAGAAGTGTCTGTTCAACATAAATTAATATAAATGTCAACTTTAGACAACATTACAAATGCAAATGCAGAATTTTAATGTATATGCTTAATTTCTTTTGCATGTGCATGCAAGGCCAGGCAAATTTATGTGTTCCTTTTTTTGACTTTGATAAAAAATGAAAGCAAAAGGGGTTCAATCAAGTCAAAATAGAACTTCTGAGAGCATGTTCAGTTTGAGAAAAGCTTGAAAACCTATTTACCAGGAAACACTGGCAGCAGGGATCTTATGCATCTTCATCAGTTTTCAGACTTTCAAGATATATGAATATTGTTCAGAGGATGGATATTGGAAAAAGATGGAAAAAAATAATAATAATCTAGCATCCTTTCTCCAATAGAATGGCATAAGCATCCGCTCGAGCATGTTCGGTTATGGGTATCTTTATGCAAATATAACTTAATTCTTGCATAAATTGCTTATTACCTATATGGCTATGTTCAACTTCCATGTCAAATTCAGATATGGATTTTGTTTTATAGCTCAAAGCAGAATCCAAGTAGTATGCAAGCAGCAGCAACAACAATATTGACAATAAGACAATGGATATAAAGAGCAAATAAGAACAACAATGCCGAGACAGAAGAACAGTAACAATATGCTATCCGTGGCTGACTAATATCCTAATTGAACTCCTTTCAAGGGAAGATTGGACTATTGCCTCAAAGTTCTGTGACATGGACCATGATTACAAAGACAACTTCAAATGGCCAAAGCTTTGCAGACTTAACATGTTATACAACAAAGAACACTAATTTGAGACTTTTCTTTCAGTCGATAATAGCCTCGCACAAAATATCAATACAGCCAAAAATGATTCATTGGGTTTGTGCAGAATAAAATGTTAAATCATTACTCAATTGTATGTAGACACTAAGACACAAAAACCTATACCACATGGGTCCATTTTTTCTACTCAAGAAGTTGCCACTAAACAATAAGACGTGCAACAGCCTATTTGTATTCAATAACCTTTTACTAGATGAGAGAAACAGAATAAGAAACAGTTAACTGTACCAGTACTCCTTTTCGGACATTTCCAAGAGGACCCTTGTGTTTTGCATAAGCTGCAAGGAGATTAAAAACACTTGCGGTATAAGATGGATATAAAATAAGAAGTTGCAGTAAGAACAATAGCAACAACACTTTACTGAAAATTCAATAAAGCAACAAAACTAAGAATAGAATGGGTTACACCAGTTTAATGAACTAAGAAAGTTGTAACACAAATCTAGGCATAGTGGCTAATGAAAAGTGGTAATTCAGCTGCAATAAATAAGGACAACAAACAAAGAGCAGAATAAGGATACAAGCAGACATCTCCACGGACATCTACCTAAGTTGGGACCCAAATTCTTGTTTCTAATAGTGCATGACAAACAACAAAACATTGAGAAATTAATAGATCTTCAGCTCTGATTCTCCTGTCATGTATATTTTTAGAATCCAGCGTTGCCTACAGCAGGCTGGCATTCTCTCAGTTCAATGATGTACCAAGTTCAAAAAAGTTCTAGCTAAAGTAACTATTAATGAGGCCAAACTGTGTCCATCATTAAACTTCGGACACATTTCTGCATATCTCCAACTGTATAAGAGAGAGAATCCCTCACTAAGCAATTTAAATTTAATTATTTCTGCTTTTACATTTGTATTTGTCTTGTTGATGTCCGAACTTACGGTATCCTGTGTACAAGCTCTCTCACTCACTTCACCAACCAATGTCTCACTGAGAGAGAGAGAGAGAGAGAGATTATCCATTTATGCATCTATAGACATTGCGAACTGCCATTAGAGCCATTTCTACAACAAAGACAGTCCCCTTAGATCCATACACATGGTTCTCTTAAAATGGAAGTTCCATACCTAGGAAGAAGTTATTCCCCAAGCAAGCCTACTGGGAATGGAATTGTTGGAGAAAAAAAATAGAGTTAATAGAGTTTGTTGGAAATAGCAATAAAGAATTAATAGGGTCTGTTTGATATTGGAGAATTAATCAAATCCTCTAGGGAATGGGAATCTTAGCAACAATATATCATATTTATTATCTTTATAAATATAAGTATATCGGGCGTGTTTAAGGAATCTTTCACCATATTATCCCTCAAGCAACCCATTCATCATTTAACTATTCAAGACCATTGACACATAAGAATATTGCTTCTCCACCTCCATTTTCCACAGGTGTGACCCATAGTTACCGAAAACATCAAATTTACTGTGAATTCAATTCGGGAACATGGTGTGTGGGAAAGGATGGTGGAGAAGACAGCTTCAAAAGCAACAAATTTTCCTGGAGTCTAGCGGTCTATCTTTTATTTTTTTTCATTTGGTTTTAGAGTTCTTGTGGGAAGCATCACCTTGAAACTTGTAATTATCTTTAAAATAAAATCAACTAGAAATCAACTTAATCTCATAATTATCTTTGAATTTGAAACTACATTTTTTAATTATCTTTGAAATCAACCACAAATCTGGGGAAATTTTCTTTATTTTGGTTTTAGAGTCCTTGAGAGAAACTCAACCTTTAGGTTGGTTTCTAGTTGTATTGACTATAATTTCACTTCGTAAGTGAAAGATACATTTGAGTTTTTCTAAGCTTTCAAGCGTATTTGATTTTAGAAAAAATTATATACAATGACTCAACCATTTTTATTAGAAGTACTGGTACACAAATTAGCATACCAAGTAATCCTACCCCCTTACATAACATGATCGCATATATGTGGGTAATGCATTCCCGAACCCCATACCACATTAGGAATGATTCCCGAATCTGGTAACTATGGTGTGAACCAGCATAAATGAACAAATAGACCCTTGAGGAAGGTTATAAAGATTAAAACTACAGCAAGGTACACAGACGCAAACAGATGAGTTGATGACAATGGCATTGCATTAGGTAGAGAGATAGAGAGATGCACAAACTTGATGCAGATCACAGCAGAACAATCTTAATTTGAAAAGTGTCAAGGGTTGATTTAAGAATGGTGGGTTAGGGCAGGACAGAAACATTTAAAACCCCAAGCCCATGCAAATCTGAATTAGCTTTTCGTGTCAGCTACCAATATGCCCATTTAGTCTAGAGTTTAAGACAGGATTGGATGGGATCATCAGTTTTGGGGAAACATGCCATCTCAACATCTACTTGTGACACAAATTCATTCAGTGTTGCGTCGAAAGAAATAACAAAACATATGCATACAACAGATGGTCAGCCGTTCAAATTATACACTTGTCTATGAAGTCCATTTAGCCTCTTGATTTTTTCAGGAGGGAAACAAAATTCCAATACCTCTGACAAATTTCTATGTTTTCTTACTACAAGCCTAGACTTCATTTCTCTAACATGACAAAAATATTGTGGTGTCATAATTTCTATATGCGAGGAAATAAAATGCTTTATTGTCTCACTAAGAGCAACAAAATATCGGGGAAATAAGGTTCTACAAAAGTGTGGTTTCTGGAACATGTAGCCTCCAACTTGTCACAAGTCATCTGAATGAAACTTACTCATGACCTTAGAACATGATAATCATATATGGAAAGAACTAAAAGACAAAGAAAAGAGACCATTGATCGCATAACAATCTTACTAAGGAAAGCGCGATGCATAAATCCTGTGCCGCGTGTGTCACTACTAAATACACTTCTATAACCAACCAAGCCCCTGCAATTACAGAAAACAATTAATATTGGCTGATTTATACACATCCATTTGAAGGCAATTAGCAGTATCTATTTAGATATTGACATCACAAATCATTTTCCATTAAAACAAAACAAGAAAATAGAAAAAAAAAAATTAATGCAAAAAAGAAAGAACTTGGTGCAAAATATACTTGACTTTTGATGTCAAAAAACACAAGCTTCTTAAAATCATCAAAGGGATTGGATGGGTGAAGCATACAAGAACGGTTCCTCCAGAAAACGCTTGTCTAGATCCTAACCTCTCTTGTATATAGTCACATATGAATATCTATTGTAGAATTCCAACACTTCTGTGGAAAATGAGTAAAAACCCACATATTGAACCCTGTACTTCAAGAAATGAAGGAAAAGTTGCATTTCTGGTCTGAGGAATGAGTATGAATTATTTGTTGTAGGAAGAAAAATTCCTTCTTCCATGCTGAACGTAAAAATGGCAAGTTTAAAGATGTGGCATCTTCCAAATTTCAAATTTGATTATCAAAATATGCTTAGGAGATTGTATTCACTTTCCTGTGCACTACAATCCTTTATATACATATACACACACACACACATGCATAAATATATAAAAGCTCAGAACATAGTTAATTGACCATTCATTGTGTGGAGCAAGATGGGAAAAAAATAAAAATAAAGAGAGAGAGAGAGAGACCAATATTACCTTCACAGGGGAAAAAATGCATGGAAATCTTGATAACAGTATAAGCCAACGATCATGGAAAAATGGAGACAACATGGCCATCTCCAGAATTTGACTCGAACGGGTCTATGTTGCCCTGACCTACCGATGGGATCTATCTTCTCGAACGAGCCTATGTCGCTCCAACCTACCGATGAGATTTATCTTCCTGAACGGACCTATGTCGCCCCGACCTACCAATGGGATCTATCTCCCCGAACAACCCTATGTCACCCCGACTTGCCAATAGAATCTCTCCCCGAACAGACCTATGTCAAATGACCTACCGATGGCATCTATCTCCCCGAACGAGTCTATGTCGCCCCGACCTGCCAAGGGAATCTATCTCCCCAAGCAGGCCTACATCGCCCTGACTTATCAAGGGGAACTATCCTTCCGAACGGGCCTATGTCGCCCCGACCTACTGATGTAATGTCATGATCCATCACCGGGAACTATCTCCCCGCGCGAGCCTATGTCGCCTTGACTATTAATAGGACCCGTTCCATCGAACAGACGTCACCCCAATCTATCATTGGAGGGTATTTTCTCTAGTCGAAACATTACCCCCAAGTTCTTCGAAAAGACCAATGAGATCTGGTCTCCAGATGGATAACTACAATTCGATCGATAAACCCATTAGCGAAGGTGATATATCCCTAATTGAGTTAATGCTCTCCCCTCTGGCCTATCGACTCAGAAATTATCAAAAGTGACAAGTTACGCCAAGAGCATGCAAAAGAAGTCTATTCAAACGATTAAGAAAATATCTTCCGCGAGATACACACATGTAAAAGGCCGCCTTTTGATCAAAAACTCTACGATACAAAAATCATACAAAGTCAAAAGGAATAGGGGGAAGTGCTAAAGCCTCCCAAGAAGAAGACTCCACAGTTGTCCGAGTCACAATCGATCCAGCGTGACCATCAACCGAAGCCACAGGAACCGAACCCTGGTCCATTACTACCCGATCTATTGTCTCCTCGAAAGGGGATAAAGCGTTGTACCTACCGACTTAGCGAAGTATCTCCTCAGCACATTTCAACCTCTCAAACAACTTACGTTGAGAGTGCCTAAGGGCCGCAGCATCCCTAATAATGGATTCCTCAAGACTGGTTATCTGTTCACGTTTCAGCAGTTATCAGACTCGCCTTACAAAACTACACTTCGGCCTCCAATTCTCCGTAACAATTCTAGGACAGGGCAAGATCCTCCCACAAACGCTTGATCTGCTCGTCTTTCTCAATAAACAAAGCACTCGAGGCTTTCCCTACCTCGGTGTCCTTCTCCCTCTGTTCAAGGGTGTCTTGTAATACTAACACCTGATTGCCCAAATGGTTGACATGCTTCTCGGATCGCTTCCTCCGCTGCCTCTGGAACTCCGTTAAGGCTGCAGTCTAGGAAAGAACACAAGTCGGTTAAAATCAAATGAAAACAAAGCAAAACAAATCTAGGTGGAAAGTAATACCGTCAGACAAAGAGAGTGGAGGGCTTTGTCAATCCATTCTTAAGACATTCTGTGCAACTCTAGTTCAGGGTCACGAAAGTTAAACCGTTTTGCTAACCGGAGTGCCTCTTCAATATCAACACAATTGTACTCATGGCCCCCCACACACATGGCAACCAATCCTTTCCCCTGCACGTCCTTCTGACCATCAAATGATCTAACAGGAATAGGGGGCCGGAAGGCCAACCTCGTCCCCTCTTTCTCCAAGAGAACATTGAGGCTCCACAGGAGACTGTCCAGACACCTCACCCACGGGGGCAATAGGAATGCTCAATTATGTTGATGGCCCCTCTCGCACAACTGGAATGAAAGCATCAATCGGTCCCTCCGTCTCAAGAACTTCCCATATTGGGACACTTCTCCCAGCCTCCCCTATCGAAGAAGATGCGTCCAACGACAGGATGTCGACTCCCTCTGACCCTACTCTTGCCGGTTCGGAATGCTTAGATGCCATAAGAGAAATATGTTCTCCGACCTCCTCAGATTTCTACTCCTCTTTGGACAACTCAAACAATTGAACTTTTCTCTTTTTCGATCACTGAACCCTAGAAGGCCTATCGACTTCCTCCAATGGCCTTTTGGCATTCGGCCTCACCTACTTGTCGATCGAAATTTCCTCCAAAAGGGATTCCTCGACATACGTCAACACATCAACCAACTCTTTCTTTCTGTCTCAACAGAATAAGTCTATCAATTTTCCTCCTTTCATCGATTAACAAGCCCACCAAAGGAACAAGTGAATCCACCCAGACGTTCCGCTGAGTTGACTCGCAATAACGCTTAATAGATTACAGAAAACGAGAATGGCAAGTGGGGATCGGAGGTTTTACCTTTAGCAATGGCATCTGATTAACATTCGACAACACAGGTAGGAGATCCCTATTCAGAAATTTCACAAATACTTCTGCATCCAATGCCTGTCCTTCGACTCACTGTAATAAAATTTCTCGTGGGAATCCCGATAGGTTAGCAATTTGTACCAACTCTGACTGGAGCCTTGACGTCCGCACCTCACCAACGAAAAAAGGACTGCCAAAATTTCTAAGTCAAAACAAAGGCAACAGAACCCTAGCAAAGAAATCACCACGACCACAAAGTGCCAAGTACTAAGGATAAGCAACATGGGGTAAACGTTCCAATATCGAATTACATCCCCAAACGGACCCGTATATGAAACTTTCAAGCCGTACTTCACAAATTGTTTATACATAGGGACACAACCATTGAGTGCCCTGTTTGCCCTATCCTTATTGGTGGCCGACACCAATGCATAATTGCTCCCCAATGACATATCATCCCAGATCTCTTGAAGCTCCTCCTCAGTCATTGTGCTCTGTATATCATTGATACTCTGATGAGAAGAGGAAGAAGAACCCTTTGACATTTTTTCAGAAAAAACAACCGTATGAAATAGAAGGTTTGTAAAGGGAAATACAAAAGTGTACACTAAAAAGCATGGTTTTATAAGGAGTATTGAAGACGATTCGCGAAAATCAAAACGACATCTATTGCATTAAAAGTTTTGCGTTTTTCAAATAGTCATCACTTATGGCGCCTTTCTCACAAAACGACACGAGTTGAGGGCAAATGATGGGGCCCGTTCGAAAGATCCAATACGAAAAGTATTCAGTCCTACAAAGCCCATGATTCAAAAAAGCAGATACGTCTGGATGTGTCGATAGACAGGGATCAATCTCTCCGAAGGATAGACACGGCCCAACACAATAAGAGAATGTCATCGGCATTATCCTAATCCATGATCCAAAAAAGCAAATACGCCTAGATGTGTCAATAGACAGGGATCAATCTCTCCGAAGGATAGACATAGCCCGACACAATAAGAGTGTCATCAGCATTATCCTAATCGATCGTTCAACTGACTTCCAACAAGGGTAATCCAACTGACACATAAAAATGCTCGACAAGCCCAAACCTATGTCCCTTACTCATCGGTCGATAAGCAAGCACTCTCTAAAGAACCGATCATATTAGCTAAAGGTGATATTTGATTAAACCTCACGACAATCTTTTGTTTCCCATTGCGACACGAAACGTAGCTCCTAGATAAGGAAGGAAACCTTCAGAATCTAACCAATAAGGGAAGAAATCTTCCCGAACCACTAAACTTCCTAAATGATAAATATCACGAATCATTCGGAATATTTAACTATGGAATTGCAAAATTTTTGGATCTCAAAAGGAAACTAGGGTTATAACACCGCAAGAACACACGACTCTTGCGATGCCCTCGTATAAGTCTTCGGTACATCGAAACCCAAGTACACTCTCTGAGATCTCTACACTTGGCACACAAGAAACAAGGAGACCAGTTCTCTTGCTCTCAGTCTATTCATTCCAATCGAAAACCTCTTTCTGACTTGAGCGTCGGAACCTTCCCCGCCTGAGCACCCTCCGGCGGTCTTTTGCAGGTTTCAAATAATTCCTAGCAGCAACTGTTTGAGTCAAAAGAAGTCGATATCTGTGGAGTCAAAACTCACCTCCAATAGTAATCTAGATAACAGTATAAGCCGAAAGAGTACACACGTCTGAAGTTGAATACGATCATGGGAAAATGGAGACAAACAGGTCATCTCCAGAATTTGGCTATATCTAAATGGAGACACAGATATGGATGCAAGATATTCAATTTCTCACCTCAGGAGATGCAAAAAACCATGTAGAAGCAAAATAGGAGGCTAGAAATATTCCTGTCGTCAGAAAATGTTACGAAACCCATCGAGTGGTTAAATTGTCCAACCTACCAGCTAAGTTGCAAACTGATTCTAGTTACCTCTGAAATGAGTTCTTCTTAAGAGTTCCACCTGTTTGCCGTTTTCAACCAATAAAACTTTTGTTTTAAGAATGTCCCTCTAGATGTATTTTGAGAATTTCCAATTCTTTTGACAATGACACAAATGAAACTACAGTTGAAACCTACTTATTTCTGTAAGGCATCTAATTAATAATCAAATTATGGTTTCTTGCTTCCTAATTGTAGGGCCATTCTCTCACACTGATGAAATATGATAATTCATTGACTTCACCCAACTCTTGTTATCTTCACTTAGAATCTGTAGATTATCAATATGCAATCCTTTTGTGATAGCCTTTTGAACTTAGTTCCTTAATGTTCTGAACTATTGCAACGTAATGCCAGACAGAAGCCCCAAGATACCACAAATTTAGTTGTTCTAGCTCATTTCTAAAACTTTATTCGCCCCAGTGGTTTTATTTAAAACCCCTTTTAAAAATGGAGGGGGGGGAGAACAACCTTGAACTTCCTTTCTCAACATACAACTGCACCATTCAACCAAGCCTCCTAACTAATCTTTTCCATTAGGTTATTCCAGTACTACATAAGCTATGAATTAAGCAGAATCACAGAATAACTGTCCATGAACTATCTGGCACTGTTTTCCTCCCTTACAGAAATAATCGTGGGGGACCAATGGCTTAGCTTTAGATAGAACTGAATGGACATAGTGCATTCATATTGTGGAATGTAATCTAGCTTTTATAATTAAGGAAACTAATCTGCAGTGAAGGCCTTTGCTGTCCCAATGAAGTTTCACAGATCAACCTATTTTGGTCAGGATTAAATACTAAACTGAGGCTGTTGATGCTAAGGTTCCACAAAGAACCTTGAATGAGATGGTACGGAGCTCACATAAATCAATTGAAATGGGATGATAAAAAGCATAGGTAATGCAGTAAAGTCTAACAAGAAAACACATGGATCCTTTATCACAAGCACTAAAATCCATCCATAAAGACCATAACTTATGTTGCAAATAATATGCTAGGCGCTATAATAAGCCTAGTTAAAAATCCCGATTCAACATATTCAAACTTATTATCACTTAGTTGCATCCATTCAATATAGACTGAATCCCAAATTTAACAACCACCGCCGTAAATGCAGTATTTGGGGGGAAGCAGGCGAGATGAGAGCCAGTAAGTAAAATCCCAACTTTTTGCCAAATTTTATCAGTGAAGAGCTTGCTGGCCTCTGTCTGTATATGCATATGAAATGGAAAAGGAGAAAATAACAAAAGAGAAATACGAATGATAATAATGGTCCCAGAAACAAAGCTTCTGCAACCAGATATACCATGCAGCAAATGAATTTGAAAACAATCCTTTTTGAAACACAGACAAAACCATGTATTTACCTTGATGGACAAGTCAAAGACATTCTAGTCCTGCCTTCATTCCCTGGGACAGGGCCCATGTCAAGGATTTCAGCTCGCCTATGAGACAAGGCCTCCATGACTAGCCCTACATGCTCTTCATTAACCTGAAATTCAGGATTAAAAAAGACTGCTCAAGTTCCTGAATGAAGAAAATCAGTGCAACCATTTGTCATTACAATTTACCTCAATAGTTATTTCTTCTATTGGCTCCAGTTTTATGCCATTCTCAGTTTTATACCTGATCAACATAAAACTGAAGGTCAATCATGATACAAATCTCTCTAAACATGTGATAAACTGAAAGCAAATAATCCAAAAGAAAGCTATTTGACTAGCTACACATCAATGTAGATTGTTGGCAAGCCAAAAAGCAACATAAGAAAAAGAATAACAATGTGACATAATTTGGAGCATTTTGGATAAAATGCTTTAAGAAAAGATGGAATGAAGAAATGTATAAATATCAGAAAATATAGAAATAGATTTTGTAAATGATTAAACACAAGAAAATTAATAAAGAGATCAAGCCATACTCGAGAAAGGTCAATAAATTATGGGTTGAAAAGTGAAGAAATCCATGATGAAGACAATGTCAAAATTATAAAAATAAAAAAAAATAAAAAAAATAAAAAAAAAAATTCTAGAAGTGCATCTTATAAAGTCTAGAAACATGCCGTCTTTAAGAAAACAATGGACAATGGGTGATGAATTGCCAACACCGAATAGCATAAGCTTTTGGGTGAGAAATAGTGTCTAACTTTGTATCACATTAATGTGTTTTCCTATCATGGTATCAGCGCAAAAATAAATAAATAAATAAATAAAACATATATATACTAAGGTGTTAGAATACTTACATAACTTTAGGAGGTGAGACAGAGAGCTCAAAGCCTTCACGCCTCATATTCTCAATTAGGATACCTATATTGATGAGCTCAACTCAGTTAAATCCAAATGTAAATACCAATTCAAAAAGACATGCAAAAGAAAGTGTGTATGAACTAACCCAGTTGAAGTTCACCCCTTCCCTGAACTTCATATGACTCTGATAAGCCTGGTACCACATTGATGGCAAGATTTGTTTCAGCTTCAGCCATTAGTCTATCACCAATTTTTCCTCCAGTTAACTAAGAACAACCAAAGCCACATTGATGAAGAGCCCAAAGCAAAACAAAAAGCCTTTAAATAAGCCCATTGTGGCTTTCTTACTACAAAATAAATCTCACCGGTCATCACCTAAAGCAAATGGCAGATGGAATTCACTACCACATACAAAGGAGTTTAGTCAAAAATATGGAGTCTTATTGAAAACAAATGGTAATAGAAAATTCTTCAGCATTCTCTCACAAAAATAAAGAAAAAGAGAATAGGCATGCCAATTACTGAGAAACACAAAAAGCGCAATTCGTCAACTGCGCACGCACCAGCACGTGGACAGTTCATGGCATATGTTAAAAAGATCAATGTAGTTAGTATGTAACTACCATGTTGGATTGCTCTAAGAACATCAAGATTAAACATTACCTAAGGAACCACTAACTGTGTAAACCTGTATAAATATGCTGACAGCAACTCTAGGCAGGATCGTCCCGTCCTTAGTTTTGGTCATAATTGTTAAAATCCCGACTCTATGTGGGTTCTTGCCAACTTATTGCACAACCCTTTTTATCATTTCTCTATTCTGACGGTAGACTAACAATGGGGTTAATGATTAGGGATCACAACTTGAGGATATCAGAACTAAAACTACGGCAATTAAGTTAATAGGCATTCTTTCACTTGCCCCTTTAATTTGTACACATGTCGTCAGGAAATGAAAGGAGCTAAGAACATTGAGATCACAATGTAAAACTTGAATTTGAACCACCAAAAAAAAAAAAAAAAAAAAAAAAAAAAAAAAACTGAATATTATCCAAAGAAACGGGGAAAAGAACAAAAACAAAGCAATTTTATACAAGGAAGATTCAGAAAATAAGTACTCACATGAATTCCATCACGCCCAGCCAATGGAGAATCATTAACTCCGAAGGTCATTGAAATTGTTGGAGGGTCCAACTCAACAGTGGGCAATGCAGTCGTCACCTAAAATAAAACATATAATCATCACATTTTCTGCCAAAGTCAACAAAGACCACAGTACTAAAAAACAATGTTGTAATTCCATTTGGCTAATGCACCATAACATGGATAAGAAAAATAAAATTCCATTTGGCTAAAACACAATAACATGGATGAGAAAAATAATCTTTCACATAGCATAAAGGTGAGCTAAACTCTTAGCAACATTTTTATTGTTACATTCCATTGTGACATGCAATACATGAAAAGAATATTACATGAAAACCTGACATCCATTCCCAGTTAAATTCACCATTTGTAACAACAATCAAGAAAGTACATATCAACCATATTTTCTTCTTTTTGGCTGAGAAAAGTAATATCTTAATACTAACACTTTCAATGCTTTCATCCAAACTTAATCATATAATATATTAAGAGCATGTTTGGCTTGACTACTTTTTAACTAATAAGTAATTTTTAATTTCCAAGTCAATTAAAAAAAAAGTTTGGTGTTTGGTTAAATTCGTAAAAAGTTACTTTTGAGTAGTTTTAAGCATTTGATTAAAGGTGCTGAAAAGTAACTTACTTGTTAAAATGACCAAAAAGGATAAGTCATTATTTTTGCTAAAAGCAAAGAAATATGGCCACTGGAGAATTCTTTTCTTGGTCAAACAGTAATTATAATGATAAATTAATAATTAGAACTAAGGTCTCCCCTTCTGACTTTAGACTCAATTTTAAATAGTTTGGTTTATTTATTAATCCAAATCAAACACATCTCCGCTTCTTACTTTTTACTTGACAACCTTATGGCCATACTCCAAGTCAGAGTAATTAATTTAATGGAACATAAATACCAAGAAAGTTATGCAAAATCAGAAATATCAATATATAAGAATGGTAGAATCAACATTTAAATAACGAATGAGCATTTCTATATGCATGTATCTACATCTACCAGCTTAATAAGTAACATATCATTATGTATGATATGAGTGGCCGTTTAGCCTCAATAGATATAGTATTCATCAAAAACTTGTCAAACTTGAGCAAAGTAGTTTGTATTTAGGATCAATTTTACTTTATAGGTTGGCTTAATTTTCTTCAATTGATCTATGAGATGCCACCTAGGCTTAAAAACAAGGGACTTGACACATTTGAACAATCAGCTTTCCAGGAAAGTGGCAAAAGCATATGATTAAAATCTCCTCATGGCAATATGGGAGGAAAGACCAGGTGGATAGATCACTAGTCACATCATTTTCTTAGAGAAAATTAAAATGAATTGTCTACATACAACAACTGCTTCTGGCACAACTACAACAGGTCAATCCTACAACTACTGTCAAAGTTAGGAGGTTATATTGTTCAACACTCAGCGGGCATATATTGGGCTGGGACTGGCCTCAAATTGGAGGTTTGAGGGTGGGCCAAGTCATGATCAGACTGGTTTTTAGGCTGCTTTGTAATAGAAGGGATTGAAGTAGCACTTTTGCCACCAGCAGCAATTGCTTCAGGTGAACACTGCTAAGGCACAGACTTGTTCTTCAAGGTGGAGGACGTGTTCAAAGTCTTGTCTCCCCATGGGGTCACAGGGGGCCCATTTTGTGAGATTGTACTCATACTCATGGGAATTCCTTTGGTTGCATTAGAGGCACTTGATCTATTTATCAGTATCAAACCCCTACCTCTGCACCAAAAGCAAAAGCTACAGAGTGTCAATTGTTTCCTTTTCAAATGGCAATGCAAAACCTCATGTCTACACATGCCACAGGTGGCCAATCAACAGGAGAGGCCGATAAAAAACCCAAAACACTATAGGCATAAATGGTACTTCACATCAATAATCTTTTTCCTGAATATGACCTTGGGACTCAAATCCATGTCACTGCTTTGATACTACTTGATATGTTCAAACCAAACTGATACATGGCAATTTTCCATTGTGCAAAGCGCACACCAGGTGTTCACACAGCAGGGAGGTCAACAGCATGTTAGGCATGTGAGTAGACTCAGCAATCAAAAATCAAAAGCACCGCTGTAATAGGTAACCAAAAACTCTTAACTCATAATACAGTTCATTGTTCCCCATAAGGCCAATAGCACATACAAAAAAAAAGATAAAACTTTTCCAAAAAGAAAACCATATGTTTTGCAACGTTACAGTCTAAGCAAAGCAATATATTCTCCCCTCATAAAGCCTCACAAAATCGTTCTCAAGTTTTCATTTCATGCATATAAGCACGTGAGCATAGATTCCAATTCTAATTCGAGATCACAAAAGGTTAACACTTGGGACATAATTGTATTGATTTTGCCCAAAACTAAATGCTTTTATCCAATGCTTGGAAACAAAGGAAACATTTGATATTAAGGAAAAAGTTGAAAACACAATTTTTTAAAGTACCAGGAGAATTAGCACAATTTGATGCAAACTCCAACAACTTCTAATAGGACCACCAAAAGCTGGACCTAGCATTTTACTAGGAAAAATACTAGTAAGAAGATAGAACTGCACTAATTCAATACAAGGATGGAAGAATAGGGCTTCAAATGAGCCCAGCCGAGCTATGCTTCGAGAAGCTCAGGCATATTTATTAAAAATTAACAAAGTCAAGGCTCTGATGAGCCTGTTTACAAGCCTAAGTGAGCTGAGCACTAAAATGTTCAAACTGCCTCACTTATTTAACAATCCTCAACTTAGGACTGGGCTTGGCTCTTTTACTACAAAATGAGCTCAAATCAATTTTTTATCAGCTCGAGCACAAGCTTACACGAACAATTTTTTTCACTTGCAGCCCAAGAGGAATTGATTGGGAAAAAGAGTGGGCAGTTGAGAGGAATTGAGGGAGTAGAATGGTCATCAAAGAAGCAAAGCCACAAAGTCCAGGAAAGGGGTCTTGGAATTAAAACCTAAAACAAAATTATGAATAACAAAATGATCTATGGCAAATTTGGGAGAAAATACATTGGGATTCACCAAAATGTGTCTGCAGTAACTTGCTAGTACATTTTAGGATTTCTTCTCATGACGACAAAATACTGGTTAACTTTTCGAGGATTCAGAAAACTAGAAAAATAAAATAAAATAAAATAAAATAAACATGGGCAAGGTATCTTACATTTCCTGATTTATTTGTTAAGAAGGTCTTTAGAAAAGAAGAATTCATTAAAGGCACTAAGGAGGTATGACATGTACATCCCAAAAAAGAATGAATGAATCTACCAAAGTCATCGCATCCTCTTTTGTTCCAAAAGACTTAAAGAGGAGGACCATAAGCAAAATAGGGGTGCAATCGAGCTGAGCTGAACGGAGTATTCAAAATTTCAAACTCAACTCGGTATAAAACTTGAAGCTCAAGTTCGATCTTACTTTCCAAGCTTGAACTTCAGTTTAAACAAGTAGACCTAAATTCGGACTCAACCCATGTAAGCTCGATATGCAAGTGAAGCTCGAGCTCGAAATTAAAATAGCTATTCATAGATTTGCCCCTTTTTAATATAATATAAAATTAAATAATATATGAATACATATATTTAAATATATATATTTAAATTTTTAAAAATATATTTATTTATTATAAAAAATATATATTTTTTATTTATTAGATCTTAAAAATATATTATTTATTATATCTTAAAAAAATATATTATTTATTTATTTTTAAAAATATATTTTTTATATATTTATTTATTATAAAAAATATATTTTTAAAAATATATTATAAAAAAATATATTTTTTTTTATTTATTATATCTTAACGAGCTGGCTCACGAGCATTCAAGCTGAGAAATAAAAATCTCAAACTCAGCTCGTTTATTAGACGAGCTCCATTGTTAAACTCAAATTCAACTCGTTTAATAAAGAAGCGAACCAAGTCAAGCTTTTTAGCAATTCAAGCCCGAACTACACTAAAATTTAGACGTAGGATATGCATCTAAATTTCGAGACACCATTACAACTGTAAATGCTCTTATACAGTATAATTATTCTGCATGCACCCTGCAATTGATAGTTGAATCTAAAATGGTAAAACCATACAAAGGCATAAAGTTTTAAAAGAAAAGATTTATATTGTGATAAGTAGAACAATAACCTGGACAGAGAAGGTATACAGGAAAACTATAAGATAAAAATGAAAGACAACAAAAGCAATCCATTGCATGGACATGGGAACTCATTGGGTCAACCTCAATAATGTGTTTTCATAAATAGCTCCTAAGGCAATACAAAGAAAGTGATGCACAAAACAAGGTCGAAACATAATAAATAGTTCTAGAAATATTAGAAGATGGATACACTCACCTCTGTGTTTGCCACTGTGTGTCCTATTGATGGACTTGCTAACCCTGCCATTGATATAATATCACCAGCTCCTGCACTATCAATTAGAACCATGCTTGTTCCCTTCTTCTTCATTAATTTTACAACCTGAGACAGGAACAATGGTTAGTATATCCAAGTTCAGCACCACATGTGAAAGGACTAGTAGCAAAATCGAAGTTGTTAACTGAACCAAACCAAAAGAAGAAAGGTGGGGGAAAAGCCACACAACCACAAACCTTTCCATCTTCAATTTGGTCAACCCCAGAATCAGTTTTCCGAAGTCCATGTACTCGGTCACCAACACGAACTATTCCTGAAGAAACCCGTCCAGTCAATATTCGCCCAAGGTAGAAATCTTTTTCCATCATGGATACCTGAAAGGAACTGTCAGGCATCTTATAAAAGGATATAACAACTAGGACAACAATTGGAAGTTGAGAGGGGAAGCCCAAGACAGCTGCTTAGAAAAGTAGCCTTCAATTGAACACTGCTAGTAATCTAAACAATGCAAATACTTAGAATCAAGATCCATCAAATGCAACGTGTTAACTACAACTCAGAAAGAACTTAAATGATAACAGAAAAGGCACAATGTTTTATGTGGTTTACAGGCTCCAAAGGTTTATCCCCCAAAAAAATACAAACGACAGCAATATCTAGGCATACTAATGATAGAACAGCTCATAATACTGCTAACATATTGTAGCTGAGCATTATAAGCCTGGGAATGGATCCCATGGCTAAGTTTCTTAGTGCATTAATCCATGCCAATTTTTCATTTCAAAGTCGATTCGGCTGGTGGCAATGTAATGACGTTATATTGAAGCTTCAGAGGCCCTTCTTGAGGCAAAAGATAAGTTTATACATGCAAAAAAAAAAAAAGGGAAATGGCAGGCCATTTGTCTCTGGTCAACTTCCCTATGGCGGGAACAATCAACATTCAACGGTATGAGTTTTATTTAGATGCAGAGGGACACAATTAGAGAGGCATACTAAACCTACTTAGAATAAAATCCTTCCTCTTCATGTGAGCGATTTGGATACAGAGAAAAACTCTGAAGACGTGCACAAATTCTTCTTGACCAGCTGGGATAGAAGAGGTATGAAAGGCCATGCGCCGGATGACACTGTCAGATGCAAACAATCTATGTGTTTATTTTAGATAATATTCATGCTACTTGGTTCCTCATTTATTGAAAGTGAGAAATTCCTACCAAAGCATTTGTTCTTCTGGGAAGCAGGAAGGGATAAAATTTTCAATTTGGACAGATTTGCATGAAAGAGGGAAACTACTTGCTAAAGATATTCTGTGTGCGCTAGATAAACACTGAATTGGTTCATCATCACTTGTTGCATAGCTTAGTTCCATGTTAGAGATTCATAGATGGTGGGGGCTGGTGGGTTCAATTTAATAGGAGCTTTGGGCTTCTAAAAGAGAGTCCCCAAGTACAGTATGTACAATTCTATCATCTGGAAATAATTGTTCTTTGTGCTTCTCATTGGGATCATATATTAGGGTTCTTTAGAGATTATAGCCTATAGAACTTCAAGAGGAATTACAAAGAAGTCCTCCATAGTTCTTTGTTCCCCTTTTTTAGTCTTTGAGGATTTCTCATCCTCAAAGCTTTTTGTGCTTTTTCTTTCCTTGCTTCTTCTATCCAAAAAGAAAAAAGTAAAAGATTACAAGGGGGATGAAGCTTCCAGTAGTGATGCACTATTAACTTTAGCAAGTCTGAAACCTGAAAACAAGAACATGCACCATATATAATGAAGACAAGATCATTAGGACTTGTGTTCAAAATGGTGAATACCAAGAGTCATGAGGGCATGAGCTGCAAAGACCACTGATCAAGCATGTAAATTCTTAAATTAAGTTCATCTGTTGGCTATAAAACAAACGACAACACGCAATAAAAGAAGTGACAAAAATATTCCACTTTCATAATATAATCAATAATTTATAACATACCAGCATCTTGAAGGGTTCATCAAGACTCGCTGTTGGTGGAGGAACATGTCTTACAATTGTGTCTAGCAAATGTGACATATTTTTTGTATCATCAGGAGGATTTTTGGTGAAAGTCAAAGAAGCCCACCCTTCTTTAGCTGAAGCATAAAGAACTGGAAAGTCTAGCTGCTCCTCTGCAAAATTCATTTCCATGAAATTTTTGAAAGTTAAATCAAAAAAAGAAAAAATTAAATCATTGAAGACTACAAAGAAGCATATGAAATTCTGAAAAAGAAATAAGAAAAAAACAGTTTTTTTGAATTTCTTGCACCTGAAGCACCAAGATTTGCAAAAAGATCGAAAACTAAGCTCTCAACTTCATCACATCTCTCCTCCGTCACTGCATTGATGAACATAAAAATAAGAACTAATCTAGAAATAAGCAATTTCAACACTAAAGAGCACCAAGGGAGTATAAGCACAAAATAATAGTAGCTTCTCAAGCATTTGCGAGTAAGAATCATCTAACAATAAGCACTAGAACTAATAGCTTTCATATTGTGAATTGACCAATTTGGTATACAAACCAACATTTTATATTATAAAAGTACTCATCCACTATCATTAGAAGAATAAGGAGAGTCCATCTTTACATAAGTGACTCAATTGTGGAATTCACAAATTTCATGAGACATCATTGCTCACTTGTGTGCACTTGTCATAGGATATTGTAAAAAATTCAAGAACCCTAAGAATTGAATTTTTTTTTCCCTTTTGTTATTCTATTAGAACAAAATATGGAATTTATAAAATCTCGTCTCCCAAAATTCCGAAACAGCAGAATTTTCAATACTCCAGAAAGGAAAGCAATTGAAAATTTCTATGCTTCTAAACTTGAGTCGATGTCAAAAAGGAAAACTGTCCTTTCAAATCTTTTCTTCAAATTTATACTCAAAAGAACGTAAAATTTAACAATGACATGATTTAAAATTACAAATTTTAGAATGGCGTGACATATGGAAACATAAGAATTAATGAAAACAGCATAGCTTTATGTAGCTTTCAAATAATAAAAACAATATGTTTCATCCTTACAAAATGAAATAATTATTTTGGGACAAACAAAAGAAGGATGAGTTCTATCGACCATCTAGAACTCTCAATGATAAACGAGGTCATCACATTGATTCCCCATCTGTCCAAATTATTTTGTCCCAACATCTTCTCTCAAAAAGCTTTTAAGAAATTGTCACCGTCCCTTGTCTCTACCATGATGATACAAACTCCTCAGAATAGATGCAATGAACAGATATTGAGGAAGAAATAAACTGTCTTCCTGACATAGAATGACAAGGAAAATGAAAACTCCATGGGGCTTCTTGGAACAAGAACTCAAAAGAATCACACACACGTGTGACATAAAAACTTCAAATATTTTCAGTTTGATAAGAGACAAGGAATATAAATTTTCCTTCTATCCTCCTCTCTTGCCTTTCATAATTAATGAGTGGAAAATTCAATCTCAACCCTCTAAGTTGAGTAAAACATCCTTACCACAGAAATCAGGATTCCTTTCCTTGTTTTATTTCTATAAGAAAAACATGCAAAAGCCATGCTGTGTCAGGGTCACCCATGACCTATCTCCCACGTTATATCAAATACAAGTAATTAGTTTTTACCAGGACACATGGTGGACATGTGCTGGCCATCTCTAACTGTCCAGTTGTTCACATCTATCCAATCAAACAAAAATTATCAATGGTTTCTGAATGAGTCCATGGGCAGATCATAGTTCATGTTAATACAAGCAAAACCAATCAGAAAAAGCATCAAGCATGTGCTTATGGTTGTAATTGAAATATATATGTTATTTTATGGAAGCAAATTAGGTTGTAAAAGGAAAAAGGAGGATCTGAAAAACCTGCAGGCCGATCAACTTTGTTCAGAAGTAGAATAGGACGTAAGCCATACTTCAGAGCTTTTGCAAGGACAAACTTTGTTTGAGCAAGGGGACCTTCACCAGCATCAACAACTAATATTGCTCCCTCAACCATACCCACAACACGTTCAACCTAAGCAAACAAGCATTCACAATGTTAATAATAGATCATGGGAAGAAATCACAAGTAGTTAAATTCAGTTTTCTTATGGCAAGCAAACAGATAGAACATCTAGTAATTGTCCATTATCTTATCTTAACATGCCTCTAGTAATGAAATGATTTTAGCATTGTCTAAATAGTCTCCTGGTGCAAAGGTAAAATTAAAACAACAACAGTGGCAAACCATCTAGAACATATTATTTTGAACTATAATTAATGATTATAGTTTATTAAATATCTCATCCCTTGTAGATAGATGCATGTGTAAAGTCACTTTACATATTAATCTAGATTGAAACATACTTCACCACCAAAATCCGCATGCCCAGGTGTATCAACCATGTTAAGCTCATTATCCTTCCATGAAACAGACGTAACCTGCACAACGCAGATACATGGAAGAAATTGTAAGTGAAGTACCAGAAGGCAGGTTAGTTTCCAATAATCAAAGTATTGAAACTAAAAGGAAGTAGCACCCTTATACAACAGAAAAGTTCATATTCCACACTTGGGCCGGTTTGGGTTATGGTTATAGAAACCAAGAAACAGGAACCAGTATTCCATTACAGGCGTTTGCCAATGAAGATCTGTCCTCTTTGCTGACAAAGATAAGGGCAACTCAATGACGCTCTCCATCGCTCACTACTCTCTTTTTCTTCTCATCCTAGTCTTTCTCTCTGCACTCTCAATCCAAGTGGGACGTCAATTGTCTTCCATCTTCATCTCTTCATTGAAGCAAGATCTCTCGACTTTTTCAGCAAATTGAGTTCCTCTATAGGTTTTGAAGCGCCTTATTACACAAAGGTACCAATTTTGCAATTGCATTGCAATTAAAAAAATGTTGGCAAGTGTGAAACAAACTTAGCACTATTTTTCATTTTTAGATTAAGTATAAAAATATGACGCAGAAGAAGCCCAATGCAAAACCAGATAGCTGGGCTGTAGCTTCAGGTTTTTTTCCCTCTTTAATAATAAAATTATTCAATTAATGTTATTATAATAAGGAATATTTGAAGTGTCTACAAATCAACAGATTATAGGAAGTTCATGCATTTAATTTCAAAATTATTAAGGAAAAGTCGGAAATAAAGGAATCTGAACTTTATGCTATATTTTCATTCCAAAATTGACATTTCCTGTGTCCAAACACTCAGCATGGAATGAATATTTTCAAACATGTACTGTTCCAAACACTGTGAATGCAATGATAATTTCATATCATTCCAAAAAAATCTGGAATGGCAATGAGATCCCTAATCAAGTTCCAATATATGGCCTAACATCAATCAGGTCACATACCTCATCACGTTAGTAATCAATCCATGTAGATGGAAACCTGGAAGCTTCTATAGTTCCTGCTGAACCTGAGTGTATGATGGAGTACTTCAGTCCATCGACTAAGCAGCTAAGGCAGAGGCATGGAGCCTTTTCACTGGGCACTCCACCCCCCCAGGGACATGTTCTTATAAGATGACTTAAGCACAAAAGAATTCCAGCCATCTCAACTATCAACCTAAGTAGCACTATCATTTCTAATACCAACACCAACAAAAATCAAGATGTTGTAAGAAGTCTCAAATTTTCACTCTTGGGCATTTGTAGCTAAATAAACCTCAATCAATGTTCCTTTGCTAAAACTAAACCATCCAAAAAAACAACTAGATCATTTAAGGGGCAAGAATATTGAAGATCATGCCAGAAGCAAGCCAACCTATCAATAGCAATAGCACATAGCTCATGGATAAAGATATATCCCTCCCGTGTGGCATCAAAACAACAGCTTTATAAAACTATAAACAACATTAAGGATCCAATCATCTTGGTAACCCTATGTATAGAAGCAAAGTGGCCTTTCAACAACACATCCCCTTGAATCACAAAAATCTGCAGCAATTTTCCCATTAAGACTTTGCGGAATTAAAGTAGTATCTCAAGCCCTAAAACTCCAACCGAATTTTGTCAGGTCAGAGCAAACTAGAAGTTTATCAACACACTTTCATAGGTTTTAATTAACTCTAAACATTCACAAACCAAAACATCTGTTGCAGTACAATTGGGAAGTAGTCAAATTTCAGTTCAAATTGAGAGAGAGAGAGAGAAAGAGAAAGAGAGAGACCTTGGAGGCAATAGTGATGCCGCGTTCACGCTCAAGACTAATAGAATCCATAGCCCTCTCGTGAGGGATATCAGCACCGCACTGTCTTAGCAGCCGGTCCATAAGCGTGGTCTTCCCATGGTCAACGTGCGCAATCACCGCCACATTCCTCAGCCGATTGGGGTCCAGCGACGGCAAAGAAGCAGCAGCGGAGGATGCAGTGGCGGTTGCGGCGGCGGAGAAGGAACGAGAGAAGAGAGAGACTGGAGGAGGTCTGGAAGTGGAAGTGGAGAGAGACTTTCGAGTTGAGGTGGAGAGAAGAGAGCGAAGTAATGGACCTATCGTCATTTTCTTCTCCAATTCGAAGAAAATGGCCGAGTATTTGATGTGCTTGCTTGCTGGATTTGTTTGAGTTTTTGAGCTTTTCCCGGCTGGAGAGGAACAAGGGTTTATGCCTTTGGAATGCTACTCTGCTCCGCAACAAGGGTTTTTGTAATTTTTTCTTTCTTTTTTTTGGGTATTTTTTTACTCAAAACAACCAGAGGGAAGTTAGACGAAGGATGGTAAGGTAGAGGAATGTGCGGGTTTAACTAAAAAAAATTATAAAAATTCTCTTTGATAAATATATTCAAAAAATAAACTAAATTAATCAAGTTTTTAAAATTTAATCAATATTATTCATTGTTGATCGAGTTTTTAAAACTCGACTAATACTATTCATTTATCATTCATAGTTGGTCGAGTTTTTAAAACTCAATCAACTTTTAGTATAAATAGTTATAATCGAATGTTGAACACTAGACCAATTTATAAATAATGTATAAAAAGTATTAATCAAGTTTTAAAAATTCGATCAATTTATTAACAGTATTAATCGAGTTTTTAAAACGCGATAATTCTGAATTAGAAACTAAATTTTTTTCTTCCGAAAATTTTTTAAAGAATTTTTTAATATTTTGAATCAATTTTGTACTTATATCTGGTAAGGCAATTGAATAAGGATCAGACCATAACTCAAGAAATGAGACATAAAAGGCAAATTAGGAGCCCTCTAAGTAATCCCAATACGCACGGTTTCCCTCACCATATATACGAATGTCTTTCACACTATCAATTATCTCGTTGCTCAGGACAATTTAAATGATAAAATCTCTTTTCTTTTTTATAATTTAATCACATTTAATTGTATATTCTTATATTAAGAAAAAAAACTCAAATATATCTCACCAAAGAATGAATTTATATTTTGGAAGATTTTAATTGTGATAGTAGATTTTTCCAATACGCCAAAAATTTGATCATGACCATCTCGATCAAATATCATAATCAACCATTAATCCAATTTGATTCTAAAATTGAAATCATATGGTTTTGTTATGAATTTCTATAGAATTAGAATAGTTACCAAAATAGTAAAAAAAAAATCTCTAAAAAAATAATAATAAGGCATCTCTGTAAAATTCATCTCTCTTAAATAGAACCTCATTTTAACTCTTTTGATTTCTCTTTTTTCTTTTTTCTTTTTTCTTTTTTGGTTACAAATGAGAGTAGAGAAACAAATTTTTAAAGGAAGTTATATTTCAAATGTCATCTGCAAATCAGTGGAAAATGATGTTTCTGACTTTACAAAAATATCAGCACAATCTCTATAGACAAAGATCGCCCGTTGCACCGAAGTACGTTGGACTAACTCTTGACATTCTCGAATAATATAAAATCTTGGGTGAGAGGAAGCTATATCTGATGAAAGTGTTGTCACTATCTCTACTGAGTCAATCTCAAGGGTTACTAGGGTACCAAGTTGCAAAAGGTTCAGAAGACCGAGGCCCTCCCTCCCTTACACCACATAGTTTAGTTGTAAATGGATTTGTAACTCCCAAATTAACCGACCTCTTATCTCTCTTCATTGATTTCTGGCCATCATCTCTCTCTAGAAAATTTCTCCCAATTCCTCATCTTTCAATTTTTGCTTTCGTGAATTATAAATCCATTTCACAATACAAAGTCATTTGATTGTGGGGGAAAAAAATCTTCTATTAATCAACTGATTCTTAAGAAAGAATTTGCGGCCAGAGAAAATTCTTTCTTTTCATCCCTCAGTATCTAATGAAATATTCTAAATGTTTCTTTAAAGGAAAAAAAAAAAAAAAAAAAAAAGATATTGAAACCGGGAACCGGATCCAAATGTACTATACCAATGGTTCCGATTATAGTTTTCCTCTCCTTAGGATCCAAACAAGACAAAACCTCATTCATTATTCAATTTTTTACTTACTAAAATTTGGATTAAAAATTCGCATAAATCCATGGATCTTTTTATTTTTTATTTTTTCAACACAAACAAATCGCATGTAATCCTTAAGACAATTTTTACAATTCATTATTCATAGAATTCTCTTAACAAATTTCTTTCTTTGGTTTATTGATCGGCGAAATTTCAAAACTTCACCTTAACCCTTGGCTGTGTGTGCGTGGAGTCAAGTTCGGATCTATACCAAAAATAAAAAAAAAAATTCTTAAAATAACCTATCCACAGAAAAATTTTTGAAAATGATCTAGATTGGTCGAGTTTTTAAAATTCGACCAACACTATTCATTATTTTGTAGTATTGAAAAATAAGGTTGGTTGAATTTTAAAAATTCAACCTATACTATTTATGAGTTGGTCGAGTTTTGAAAACTCGACCAGTCTTTTATAAAATGATGAACAGTGTTAGTCGAGTTTTTAAAACTCGATCAATCTAAATTATTTTTGGAATATGTTTGAATAATAGGTTGTTTTAAGAATTTTTTTTTGATTCTAGGTCAATTTGAAATGTGTCTCTGTGTGCGTGTGTTGGTACCAATACTCAAACTTCGGCCCCGAGACCCGACTTCCACGCGGGGCCATTACCATTGGGCCAAAAGTTCAATGGCATGTAAACCTCTTCTTTATCTCTTCTTTTCACAATCTCACAAGGAATTTCTAAATATGTTAAGTGTTGGAGGGGGTTGCATTTGAGAAATGCACAAGATGTTTAGGCCCAAGGATTTTTAATTGTTGTATAAAATTTTTGACCCATTATGTACTATTAACTCTATTTAAATTATAGTGAGAGAAATTGTATAAAATTATTTGGAAAGATGAAGGAAAACCTTTTGGATTAAAATAGAAGAGAAGAAAAAGAAATTTTATTTCTTACAATTTTCATAATTCTCTTTTTTTTGTTATTTAATTTATATGGTATTTTCTTTTTAGAAGAGGATATGATTACTAAGCTAGACTCTCTCTTTGGGAACATAATATATGGAAACATAATTTATATGGTACTAATTAACAGAAGGGTAGGGAAGATATCTTCAACCAATGAAATTCAAACTAACAACATGCCTAATTTTCTTATAAACTTTTAACTATTTTTATTATTATGAAATATTTTGTAAAATATTTTCCCCACTTGAATGGATAAATGTGATGTGTTGCCTAATCATGAGACAGAGAGAGAGACAGAGAGAGTTTGCAACCATAACCTTCTTTTAAACCTCAAATACAGATTCTTGGATTACAACCGAAATTTTCTCTTGTGGCGAAGAGAAAAAATTAGCACAATACAAAGTCAAAATTGCAAGTGGATGAGACATTCTTAAGCACTCTCTCTCACTTTGTTGTAGGCTTAATTTTTGGTACCTTCTTATCCAACTCTCCTATATTTTCTGCACACGTTTTACTTTACAAAATGGACACATTCAAGACCATCCCACCATAGTAGGATCTCTAGCTATTACTCTCTCGGCCTACAAAAGAATCTTTACACACACACGCACACACACACACACAAACGCATTATATGTACTTGTTTAACTACCCCAATAAACAAAATTTTCAATCCTTGTTTTCAACTGCATGCAACAATGGAGACGGTTATGGAGTTGGAAGTCACAATGAAGAATCAGAATGAACAGGAAAGCAATGCAGCTCAACAACGTCATCAGCAAGTGCCTGATTACAATAGCTGGCTTCCCATTACAGCCTCGCGAAAGGCAAAATGGTGGTACTCCGCCTTCCACAATGTTACGGCTGTGGTGGGAGCTGGTGTGTTGGGCTTACCGTTTGCAATGTCCCAAATTGGATGGTAAACTCTAACAATACTAATTTGCATCGTGTTTGATATTATCTTACGCTTTATGTATCTACCATTTAATTCAAAATTTTAAATTAAAGCAGAGTGGAGATATTGATTGTTTTGTATCTAACAGGTTTTCAGGAATCATATCTCTAGTTCTGTCTTGGTTGATCACTTTTTACTCACTCTGGCAACTGGTGGAGCTGCATGAAGCGGAGGTGGGAAAGCGGTTTGACCGGTACCCAGAACTAGGAGAGTATGCATTTGGATCTAAACTTGGGTATTGGATTGTTATGCCTCAGCAATTGCTGGTTCAAGTTGCTTCCGACATTGTTTACACAGTGACAGGGGGAAAGTCCCTGAAGAAGTCCATTGATCTCCTTTTTCCTAGCCTAGGTAGTGTTAGGCAGACATATTTCATAACTTTCTTTGGTGTTCTCCAAATGTTTTTGTCACAGATTCCGAACTTCAATAGCTTGAAAGGAGTTTCTCTTCTGGCTGCAATTATGTCTTTCAGGTAAAGTAAAGAGAACTCTTTTTGCGTGTGTGCCTTGCCAATCTGAAAACAGTTTTTTTAGTCAAGTGTTTGTTTTGTACAGTTATTCTATGGTGGCATTTGTGGCATCAGCTATAAGAGGTGCTCATCGCAATCATGGCATTCCCCACCACGTCCGAGCCCACACAATAGCAGGCGAAGTCTTTGATTTCTTCAATGGACTTGGGACAATTGCTTTTGCCTTTGCAGGACACAGTGTGGCTTTGGAAATTCAAGCCACTATTCCCTCAACGCCAGAGAAACCTTCAAGAAAAGGGATGTGGCATGGGGTTAAAGTGGCTTACGCCATAGTAGCAGTATGTTACTTCTCCGTGGCTCTCACTGGTTTTTGGGCCTTTGGAGACGCTGTAGAAGACGATGTCCTCGTCTCTTTGGAGAAGCCACGCTGGTTGATAGCCATTGCCAATTTTATGGTGTTTGTCCATGTTATTGGTAGTTATCAGGTAAACAACATATGCACATAGAATTTTTCAATTTTATGGTGTTTGTCCATGTTATTGGTAAATACACACATTTAATGGTCACCGATTATTTTACCATCACATCCCAACAAAGTTGTTGAATGACGATCCATGGCTATGAACCCCATAAATCTATAAACGCAATGCCAATTATTTAGTGCACCAAAAAGAGCTAATTATGAAGAAAGAACCAAGTGTTTTATCCTTTTATTCTTCTATATTCCTAGGTTTTTGCAATGCCGGTCTTTGATATGATGGAATCGTACTTAGTGAAGAAGAGGCATTTGATTCCTGGAAGATGCCTTCGCCTCATCTCTCGTAGCATATATGTTGGTTAGTATGCAAAATCCTTTTTCACTACCTTTATCCAATTTTCCAAGTATTGCAAATGAATGAGATTTTCTTTGATAAATACATTCTTTCTCCTTCACCTCACTTTTTGCCTTCAATGGGTGGTAGCTCTTACTACATTCGTTGGGGTATGCATTCCCTTCTTTGGGGGTCTATTGGGGTTCTTTGGTGGTCTAGCATTTGCATCAACTTCTTATTTTGTAAGTATTTTTTTTGTCCAATTAAATTCATATTATATATCCAAAAATTTGGATAATTAAGTCACAAATCTGGACTTTGATTGTAGCTTCCTTGCATCATATGGCTTGCTGTAAAGAGACCAAAAAGAGGCAGCTTCCACTGGTTTGCATCCTGGGTACGTAGTGATGAAACATCATATTTTAGTGTACAATCTCCAAAATTTTGAATGAGATACTAATATATATATATATTTTGGATTTGTTTTAGATCTCAATTATTATCGGTGTCTTGATAACCATTTTGGCACCGATAGGTGGAATGCGACAGATTATCATTTCTTTGAAGACCTACAAATTTTTCTCTTAGATTAATTTCATTTATTTTTAAGGATTTGTAAAATTATTTGAGATGTTATTTAATTAGGATTAGAGCCATGTTGGGTAGTGGTTAATCTTTTCTGATTTGAGTTTAGTTTCAATTTATATGATTTCTAGAAATTAATTTTTTTAACCAAAAATTAGAGAATTACTTGGGTACATATTTCCCTTTAGAGTAATATGCTGGATGGATAAAATGGCTTTTGAAACTAATGAATCAAATAACATGTGACTCTTCGGTAGATATATTATGACAATTTTTTTAATAAATAGAAGAAAATTATATTTTAATTTATTCTAATTTTTAAACTCAGATTTTTCCTTACCTAATGTTTCTTTTTTCCACTCCATCTATATTTAGTTTCTTTTTCAAATTCACTTGGTTTTTGAAGAAGTTGGTTTTTCTTTTCGAAGATTTTGAGGATTTAGTCTTTTCCGAATTACTCGATCTTTTCTTTTTAGTCTCTTTGTTCTTTTTTCTTGGGTAAATATGTATGCATCTACCTGCCAATGGGGTGGTGTTGCAAGGCCAAAGTTGATGAAGAGTTGCCATATGACAAAAGCAGCACAGTGTAGTAGTGATTGAGGAAGAAGATGAAATTCGACCGTTGAGCTCTACTGGGTACATTTTTTTTTTTTTTTTTTTTTGAAGATGAATGCAAGTGATTTGAGTCATGGGATGACAATGTTTTGCATATTATGTCAAAACTGTAACAATTGTATTATCACTCTACTAAATAAGAATCTATGAGTTATGCTTTTAAGCCATTTCATTTTGATTTTTCCTCCTTATCAGAACAATCATATCCCTAACATAGTAACTTTGCTGATGAAACTATGAATTAAGGCCTCTAATGCTTTAGATGTCATTGTCTGGAATGAAGAAACTATAGAAGATACAGAGTACTCTGCAACGTTCTTTTCCATTGAATTGAAAAAACTTGTTTAGCATGTCATGGAAGGAGGCTATTTGGTTCAGTGACTAGATACAGTATCTTTTAAATAAGATCTTATATTTGAGTCTTGTGTATGAAAAAAATACGAGTCAGAAGAGTTTTATCCTTTAAGGCCAACCCGATTTGAACTGAATTTAGTTGGATTTAAAATGATCATCGGATACCGATAGTTTATTAAAAAAAAAAAACTTAATGAAGGTGAACTAGTTAAAAATGAATTCTTCTAAGCACAATAAAAAATTACCCCAAAAAAAAAGAACTCTTACAAACCTTAAAAAGCCAACAGCCTAACACTCTTACAGACCTAAAAAACTAATAAACGAATATAGATCCAACAAAAAATTGATACAAAAAGGAAGAATCAAGGACCCAAAAGAAATAACAAGAATAAAACTGAACTATCTGACAGTAAAAGGAGAAAGAGATAGAAAAAAAGGATTGAGGAAGATTAAACTAGCTTCCAACTCATTTAAATTTTCAAAATATTAAAAAGGAAAGAACCAACTTCTTTGGAAGTGAGGAGAAAGAGCTCCAAAAATAAAAGTGAATTTAAAAAAGAAAATTAAATATAGAAAGAGTAAAAAAAAAAAAAAAAAAAAATATCAGAAAAAGAAAAAAAAAGTTATTGTAAAGATTGAAATAGGAAAGAGTACTATTCTTTTCATTAATTAGAAAAATTAATCAAAATATGTCTGCATAACATCAAGTAAACATTAAATCATTTAATCTAAAAACCAAGTCGTGGTAACATTACTGTTGCCTGATAATCGTTGTCAATCATGTGATGGTACCTAATGTGTATTGAACTAAAAATAGGTTACCCACAAAATGCTTTATAAGGTGTTTGGCTCAGGATCATACAATCTTAAGTTATATCTTCTTCCCATGATGTTTCCAAGCAAATACTGGCACAAAGAAGCACAAGTCTCTGTAAATTCTTAGACTGCAGAGGACAGAAAAGACCTTGTGCTTAACTGAATAACATTATGACTTATTTCCCAAAAAAAAAAAAAAGGAATTGATATTGCTTTGTCAGCATGGTGTCTGACAAGCCAATCAAGCCAACGACCCTGAGTTAGAACTAGTAGAAAACATTAGCAGAGCCGCAGCCGAATTGTCAAAGGATCTTGGTTGAGAATAATGAAACTATTTTGACAAAGTAGCTGGTACGCATGAAGTTTTTCACATTCTAGCTATGGCATTTTTCATTCTCTTTGTTTGCAATTTCTTGAATGACTCGATGACGAAATTGCCTAGCTGGAAGAGTAGCAACCTAACAGCTGAAAGGACAGACTTTGTGTATACATTCTTGTACATGGGTTGTGGTTTAAGGCACAAAATGCAGACCCAGATAAGTAGCACTAGATTCAGGACATGACCCAGGCTCATTTGTTGATTATTCCTGGGACTATAGAAAGTAAAACCTTTTCAAGAAGGGCCATATTTCATTGGCTTAATTGTAGGCACTTCAACAAAACATCCTCATTCATTCTCACACTTGGTGTAGGTGACATGTTGACAGACACTGCCATAATTATCTTTCATTAACTGTCATGATGAGATCTTAATGTTGTCTGTTCATGAATAGTACAATTGCAGAGTTGGAAACATGATATTTTCATGTGCATTCTTTTGAGAAAAGAGCTCATATATTTTGCTGACATTTGTGAAATCCCAGCCCCGAAAGAAGATTAGGAATGCCTTAGCAACATCAAAGAAAGAGAAGAATATTATGAAGAAAAGTAGAAGCAAATTGTGGTTACAGTAAGTTATGAAGACATAGTAAAGGTGCTCATTCAAAGAAACATGCAGGGCCTTGGTTTCCGGCGCTTTTTCTTTGGCTTGGGAGGCTGCAAAACAACCTTGATTGCAGCGTCAAACACAGCCTTCACATTCTGAAGAAATAAAAAGAAATAATAAGCTCAAAATGCACAAGCTCTGTTATGAGACCAAGCACTCTACTTGATGCTAATGATATAAAATAAAATGAAGTGGTATACCTGCTGAGTTTTTGAGCTGCACTCAACATAAGCAGCAGCACCAATCATCTTCTTCAGATCCTCACCCTGCCTAACCAAATTTGTTTCAATCTAACTTGAACTCCACTTACCAAGAAAAAGAGAACAACAATTCACTAGTTTTTTGGGTCACGGAGAACTTGCCTGAGCAGTTGTGATCAGTGTTGCCCCTGGATGATCCATCAGGTACTGCTTGTCTTCCCGCAAATCTATATCAGTACCCATGCCAAAAAATAAAAAGAAGGATTTCCTGAGAAGTGAAATTCTCAAACATCTTTAGCCATTTTTAGGACGGGATAAAAAGATCATACCAAGTTTAGTCCCCACGAGAACAATTGGCACAGCCGGAGCATAGTGTTTAAGCTCAGGAATCCACTGGATTTGAAGACATAATCTATCAGATCATAACCTCATGAAACGACAATTCCAAGCAAGGAATTAGATAGTGAAATTTTCATGCAATAATAACCTTCTTGGAGATATTTTCATAACTAGCTTTGCTGATAAGAGAAAAGGCCAACAAGAAGACATCTGCTCCTCTGTAACTCAGAGGCCTTAACCTGTTATAATCTTCTTGTCCTGAAACTCAAGTACCCCACAAAAGCATTAGTACTGTTTGGTTACCAATTATGATCCAAAAATGGCTAATAAAGGAAATTAATCAACCCTTATAGTAATACTAAGATCTAACCTGCGGTATCCCATAATCCAAGGTTAACAGTACTCCCATCTACCACAACATTAGCACTGAAGTTGTCAAAAACGGTTGGAACATAATCCTATCCAGCACAAGCAACAATTAGAAGTTAGTACTTAATCAAATGTTGCAAAAATTATATTACGATCACAAATCTTACAGTTGGGAAGGTGTTACTAGTGTAGGAGATGAGCATACAAGTCTTTCCTACTGCACCGTCTCCAACCGTGACACACTTGATGAATCTTGCTGTATTCATTTTTTTCAGCTCCTCTTTCTATTCTACCCTCACTCAGTTTTCTCTTCCATCAAGTACTAATTGGGTTCCTCTACGTGGGGGGTGGGGGGGAGAGAGAGAGAGAGAGAGAGATAAGTGTTTGAAATTTGAAAAGAAATGGAGGTGAAAGAGAGGAATTTAATAAGGACTTACACCAACTTTAGCTTTACCACTTTTCCTCTTTAGAAATGATTGCCACAATGCCTTTCTGTTTCTTTAAGGGCAAGGCCATAGCCACAAAGAGACTAACATATGAAAGGTGGCGTTCGGTGCCAGCGTTAGTTGGTTAAGTGATTGACAAGGAAAAGATTGAATCATGTAAATGGGGAAAAATCAAACATTGCTTAATTAGCCAAATTTCTTTCACTGCTTTTATATTTAGTAAAGAGGAAAAGTAAAAAATCAGAAAAGAATCAAAGGAATAAAGTGGATTACTCTGACCCCCAAAGAAACCAAACTTTCATGCCATCTCGGATATTCCAACAGCCACAGCCCTCTCAAGCACCCCTCCCACCCTTAGAACACAATATATAAATAGAGAGAGAGAGAGAGAGAGGAGAGAGATGTTATCATTGTCCTCTTTGTTTCCTGGACACTTTAGCACCAGAAATAATATTGGTCGTAAATATTTTGGTTGTTTACAGCCTGTAAATATAATTTGATTGCTAGTACTTTTTTAAAGCATAAATGGCAAAATGTGTGATTGTAAGTATATGATTAAAATAGTTATTACTAATAGTATTTTTTATAGTCACATTATATTGATTTTTTAAACTTAATGTACTTTACTGAAATTTAATAGATTATTATGCAAAAAAATATGGAAAAAAGGTCAAACTAACGTGACCAATCACATCATGTCGAAATAATAGCAATTTCTTTCCTTTTTTCTTTTTATATCACAAGCCTCATAGTTGGAAAGTGATGAAATACAACAGAGCTTGCCCTTCCGTGTAAATATATCAGAAGCTCATAAGACTTCTGTTTTTCTTTTGTTCTTTATTATTATTATTTTTGCTAAGCCTCAGTTTTGCAGACTTAGCTTTTTTTCTGTGTCATTATAATTAAGAAAGAGCTTTTGTCCCAGCGGATGCACATGGGAACAACCCTGTTCTGTTATTCCATGATTTAAATTGATTTTTAGGTCCATTTATAAAAAAAGGCATACCAGTACCGAAACTCCCACATTGTGGGCTTAGGTAGCATTCCTCTTGTTTTTTTTTTGTAAGGAGGCTGATTTGAACCCTGAACCTCCAGGACACAATGAAGAGACTCTACCATTGTTTTTTTTTTTTTAGGTCCATTTATAATCAACCAAAACCTCATTTTCTAGATAAGTAAATTGGAGTTTGACTCAAAATATGATCAAAATAACTCTATAAATCTCTAACTTATGTTAAGGTTAAGGCATTTGGGTCTCATTCCTTCCCTATTTCCCAGCAAAAGATGGGTAATAGTATAATTGCATAGATGGTGTGGCTGTCATTGCCATACAGTGGAACTATGCCAGGCATGATCAACATTAAGGAGAATGAAAGGGGTAAAATGAACAAGGAAAGAAAGACCCATGATTTTTGATTGTTGGAAGGTGGGACTCTTATGCTTCCGGGTTGATTATTAGAGGCAGAAAATCTTTTAGAATCTCTTGCTACTTGGAAGCCTGCAAACCAAAAAGAACATTCATCATGCTTTAGTACATACACAAAATTGTTACTCTCCATTTTGCTACACCAAGAATAGTCCAATTTGTTAAGTCGCTAGACCTACGCTTAGTTTGGAAGTCTAGGAGAGAAAGAAAAAGAAAAGTCATGAAAAAAAAGAAAGGAAGTGGAATGATAAAATTTTCTTTTATTTTATTTGAGAGTTTTAAGAAAGTAAATAAAAAAATGAATTTCTTTTATTTGGAAGTTAGAGAGAAATAGAGAGAAAAGTTTTGTCCACAAATCAGGCTGCAAATGATATGAGATTTATTTGAAATTAAATATTTCTCTATCATCATTTTAAAAATAAATTTGGTATATTAAAAAATTAATATGAGCCAACTTTTCTTTTTTCTCATTTTCTTCCCAATTTTGGGAAGAAAATTTTTATATTTTTAAAGATAAAAAATCAACTTATTTCTTTTCTTTTCTCTACACATAAAACTCACAAACGAAGAAAATAGAGCCATTTTATCTCTTAATCTCTTCTCTTCTTCCTGGATCAATCCATCCAAAATGTAGTGCTAATGTTGGCTCCATATAAGCAGTCTCGTAGTATGGATAGGTAGTGAACCCAGAAAATATATTCCCTAATAAAAGGAAAAAAATATTTTTTGATCCGGGAAAATTTAAATTCCTTTATAGGAAACTTTGAGTTTTACTTACAAAACTCTATGTTTTTATTGAAATTATTTTTATTTCAATCAAAAAATTACAAATAAAATAAAATAAATAGAGAATACAGCTTAGACAAGTTGAACTGTGATTTGGTTTTCCAAACATCATAATTTCAAGTATATTCTTAAGTAGTTTAATAAAATTTAGTATTAAGGGTAAAAATGATTGATTAGGTGTTATGAGAATTTCTTTCTAAATGTTTCAATTAATCTATATAATGGAGGTGAGTTTTCTCCTCAGATACCTATTCAGCCTGCCTGAGTGGGAGTTCTGGAATGAAGAAAGTCCCGAAGCTTGAGACCTGTAAAATGTCGCCGAAGGGTACTCTAACGGAGTAGACTCCGACACTCAAGTTAGAAAAAGCGATTTGTAAGTGAGGCAAACAGACTGAGAAGGGTTGTGTTTCAGCTCCGTATTGCCAATGTGCCTGAGGGTGTAAGGTTCTTTGAGAACTTACTTGGGTGGCGGCCGATATTTTGCATATATACTTGCGATTCTTGAAAAGCACTGTAGGATTTTTGGAGTCTAGAAACCCTAATTTTCTTGTGGAGAGTTTATTAAAAATCCCCAAGATTACGGGAGTGTTCGTCCAAGATCTCTTAAAAATACACCACCTTGGCGGTTAGGGAAAGTCCCATAATCATAAGAGCTTTCTTTCTTATTTTATATGCTTGATAGAGCACTTTTTTTTTTTTATATATATATATCTTGAGGGACCGTCTCGAGAACAGGAAGATTTTCATCCTCGTAAGGAAACTTTAAATTTGTTTTAAGATTTGTTTCTTTCGTAAATTATTTCAAGTCGTACTTATCGTATTGGTCAATTCAAATACGGTTGTAAGACTTGTCAGCCGAGGAGTAGAAATGACCGGGGAGCTTAGGTGCCGAGAATTGCGTCGACCGAAGAGTTGTGGGCGGTCTTGGTTAAATGCCCCTGGTTCAAAGGGCCCAAAGGATGAAACTTTGTTCCGCTTATTAGTGGGTTAGCAATGAGCCTTCGGTCGGCTATCATCACTTGCCTCTACTCCTAAGATTAATTCGAAAAAGATAGCATCAGGAGTATAGAGAAAATGTAACTTTTTATTAAGAACACGGAATAAAGTTAGAGGAGGGAGAGGGATGGTCAGTTAGCTCTTGGAGTAGCAAACAGGCACAGAAGGCAAAAAGACGTGCCATTATTGCAGAAGTTGGGCAGTCTTTCTGGTATTTAATGTAGATTGACCATTTTATTTTTTAGAAACATGTAGCTTGGTTTGTTGGGTCATCATTAAGGCTTTGGTTATAAATAGCAAGGACTTATCACAAGATTGCGTAGGTATAGATTGGTTAAGGTGTTGTTTGTCAAATGACAAAATAAAGTGTATAAAACAAGGTCATCTGGATGTATCAACTCACTTTTGGCTATCGAAATCCATAGCGATTTTCAGTGTTTTTGTAAGTTAAAGACAAAAGATATCATATGGTGGTTTTTCTGTGCTTTTAGAACATTGTCGATACAAGATTCTACCAATGGTGGGGACTGTCGATACGAGATCCTATCATGGCAAAGGGTGATCCTAGTCCATGATGGTCAGTTTTCGAAGTCCTCAGAGATGCCTCGCATCTGATGGGATTCCCATCTCCTTTTTGTGTTCTAAATTGGAGGGCGGGAAACCCCTATTTTTGTGAGATCAGACGAAGACAGCTAGGCTCATTCAGTGTCCCTATCCCGTAAGAATGAAGAGAACGGGGAGCTATATCCAAAATCGGCATCTCCCAAGAAGATGAGAGAACTTGATATTGAGAAGAGAGCTTCCTTTTTCTCTTGATCTCCTTAACTATCGTCTATATAGAAATGTAGGTCTCCAGATGTTAATGTATGTTCTGACAAAGCTATGGAAAATAGGACTTTTCCAGTGTAAAGATGTTATTGAAAAATGAATGAAAAGAATTCCCTTTTTGTGTACCTTATGATTTTCTGATTTTCTCTTGTTAACATGTTTGATATCTACTTCTTTTCTTGCCCTCGTATTCACTAGTAGGAGTCATGTTAGGGAATCTCTTCGCCAGCAATTATGCTTTTAAGCATCTCATCGTGTTGGACACGATGCCAACAACACTCAAGGGTAGGCGCCCTTGAAAAATGCCTTAATGTAATGGGCATTACACTAGAGATAGCCGGTGAAGTTGTGTCCAGAATTCGTCTAGCATACTAGGCTAGTACCGAGGGTGCTTGAAGGTATTGCACTTTGAGATGTTTTAACGTGCTAGACATTATACCGAGGGTACTTAGAGGCACTGCACAGATGTAACGTACCAGGCGTTACACTGAGGGTACTTGGAGGCGTTGCTCCTTGAGATGTTTTAATATACCAGGCATTGCGTCGAGGGTACTTGAAGACCTTGCGCCTTGAGATGTTTTAATGTACCAGGCGTTATACTAAAGGTATTCGGAGATATTATGCCTTGAGATATTTTAACGTATTAGGCGTTGCACCGAGAGTACTCAGAAACGTTGTGCTTTGAGATGTTGTAACTTACCAAACATTGTGCCGAGAATACTCGAAGGCATTATGCCTAGAGATAGTTTCATGTCTCATTTTGTGATGTTATTTAACTGCCGAACATATGCTCATTGTATTAAAAATGACATTGGTGACCCAAAAAGCAATTGATATTCATGATGAGAGAGTAATGAAGCTTATTGGTGTTAAGTATGTAAATTTTCAGAGTTCTACATGCACGGTATGGTCGTGTCGTCTAATTAGCTAAGTCGATAAGTCCCAGGTCGAAGCATTGAGTGCACTGTGTGTGGGCCTTCCTAGTTAGGTGCAAGTTTACTCCCCGACTATGGTTGTCTAGTTGCCTCTACTTTTTAGAGTACCAGATCTCTAGGTTTGAATACTTTAGTTTTGATTCTCTTGTTATGGTATCAAACTATTTGTTGTTAGTAGGCAGCCATTCGAAAAGACATAACATCTCTTAACTTTGATAGAAAGTCTAGTTGCTCTCGTAGGGCGAACTTATTCGGCTCCACCTGGTATTGCTCTACTCGCAGAGAGTAAATGCCTATTTTTACAGGCAAAACTGCCTCAGTCCCGTATATTAGGTTGAATGGTGTCTCTCTAGTGGCTCTTCTTGATGTTGTGCGATAGGCCCATAGGATTTTGTAGAGTTCATCCACCCAACGGCCTGTTCCTTCATCAAGAATGGTCTTGAATCCTTATAGAATAGTTCGGTTTGTTACCTTGACGAGACCATTCGACTGAGGATAGGTGATTGATGTCAACCGATGCTAAATTTCTAGCTTGTCGTAAAATTTTTTGAATTCTTTATTATCGAATTGCTTCCCATTATTGGTGATTAGAGATCAAGGTAGTCTGAATCTTGTGATTAATATCGACCAAATGAACTTCTATATCTTCTTAGTTGTGATCTGAGCTACTGGCTCCACTTCTACCCATTTGGTGAAGTAATCAATGACAACGATGAGGAACTTTTGTTGTCCAATGGCTTGGGAAAATGGACCGAGTATATCTATCCGCCATTGCACAAACGGCCAAGGACTGGTGATGGGGCAAAATTCGGTAGAAGGTTGATGGGGAACCAAGGAGAAGCATCGGCACTTGTTATATCTCTTGACAAAAGTGTTCGCATCAGCTTTCGTTGTTGGCTAAAGGTAACCTTGCCTTAAAACCTTGTTTGCTAAGTTTCGAACTCCTAAGTGATTACCACATATTCCCTCATGTATTTTCTTGAGGGCGTAATCTCCTTCTTTGGGAGTCAGGCACTTAAGATATAAGTGAGTGAAAGATTTTCTATAGAGGGTCCCATTAATAATGGCATAATGGGAGGCTCTTTGCCTAATCTTGGTTGCTTCTGTAGATGACTCGATAGTTGACCATCATTTAGGTAAACTTGTATGGGGTCTTTCCAACTCGGTGATTGATGCGTCGTTAAAGCTTGCTTTAATTCATTGATGCTGGGGTAGGGAAGTCTCTCAACATATACTATTCGGCTAGTTGATACCAAATTCGAACCAGCCAATTTAGACAGCTCTTGGCTCTGGCATTCTCTAATCTAGGGATCTGCTAGATGTTGACCCTTTAGAATTCCTATATCACTTCTTGCAACTTCGCTAAGTACTTTGCCATCACAGGTTCCCTTACCCCGTAAGTGCCCTCGATCTGCTTTACCACAAGATGGCTATACATGAACACCCTTATTTCTCGAACTCCCAATGAGGCCGCTATTCACAACTCTATTAGAAGTGCCTCGTACTCAGCCTGGTTATTGGTAGCTTTGAATTCGAAACGGAGTAGTATTCAGCTTCGAAATTATTAGGACCCATGAGAGTGAGCCCAGTCCCACTTTCCAATGAATTAGAGAACCCTTCCACATGTAGTGTCCAGGATGGTCGCATGCACTCTTCTTGGGGACGAAGGGGTGCTTACTGATAGTTCGGAGTGTACACTCAAGCATTAAGTCAGCAAGAGCCTGGATTTTGATAGTCGGCCTCAGTTGGTAGATATGTCAAATTCCCTGAGTTCGATGCTCCATTTGATTAGTCACCCTGACATATCCCCCTTCTGTAGTATTTGTTTTAGTGATTGGTCAGTCAAAACCATAATTGTCTGTGCTTGGAAATAGGGGTGGAGGTGCTGGGCTGCTATGACGAAAGTAAAGGCCACTTTTTCAATGGGCTTATAGTTTATCTCTGACTTTCGGATGACATGGCTAACATAGTATACGGGTTTTTATATGTTGACGTCTTGGCGAACTAACATTGCACATAGGGCATGGTTGGAGATGGACAAATAAAGGTAAAGTTTCTCGTTGGGGATTGATCAAGAAAGCAACCGTGGTGATGCTAGGTATTCCTTAAGCTTGTCAAAAGACTCTTAGCATTCGGTGGTCCATTTGAACCTTCGAGATTTCTTCAAAGCTTCAAAGAAAAGCTTATACTTCTCCCTAACTTTGGATATGAATCGGCTCAAGATGGCAAGCTGCCCTGTAAGGCTCTACATTTCCTTTAATGTCCTTGGAGGTGTCATATTTATGATGGTTTGAATCTTTTTTGGATTTGTCTCAATTCCCCTGTTTGTGATCATAAAACCGAGGAACCTATCTGAAGTAATCCCAAAAGTGCATTGTGTCGGATTGAGCCTCATGTTGTAGCATTCTAGGGTTCTGAAGGTCTCTTCTAGTTCTGCTAAGTGACCCTCCTGGCTGGTGCTCTTAACGAGCATGTCATCCATGTAAGCTTATACATTTTTGCCAATTTGATTGCTAAAGACCTTGTTGATCAATCTCTGGAAAGTGGCTTCTGCATTTTTCAGGCCAAAGGGCATGACCTTGTAACAATAAGTGTCAAATTCTATAATCAAACTCGTCTTTTTCTTGTCTTCTGGGACCATCTAGATCTGGTTGTAACCGGAATAGACGTCCATAAAACTGAAAAGTTGATAACCCAAGGAATTATCCATGAGTTTATCGATGTTAGGGAGCAGATAACTATCTTTCGAGTAAGCTTTATTAAGATCAATAAAGTCGATGCACATCCTCCATTTACTATTGGCTTTCTTCAACATAACCACTTTGGCTAACCATTCTAGATAGTTCACTTCTTAATGAAGCCCACTATCAGGAGTTTTTGTACTTTCTCTTGAATCACATGTTGATGCTTCAAAGCAAATATCCTCTTCTTCTGCTTTACAAGTTTACGGCTCGGATCGATGATTAATCTATGAATGATCATACAGGGATAAATCCCTGACATATCTTCGGGTGACTATGCGAAGATTTTAGAGTGACAGCAGAGGCACCCAATGATGGCCTCATGTAAAGATGATAACAGTTTGGCTCCAATTTTAACAGTTTGTGCAGGGTTTCAGGTGAGTGAAATCTCCTTTACCTCCTCGGCGGGTTGAGGTTTGTCCATCAATGTGGGATCATCCCTGAATTTGGTCATTTTTATTAAGAGGACTTCTTTGCTTTTCCCAAACAATGGTAGTTGAGGTGTGGGATCACAGTTGATTGTCGCAATGCCTTGTGCCATTCAGAATTTGATTTCATGTGTTTGGTACTAGGCAAAGCCTCCAGGCAGTTTAGACTAGGTCGACTAAATATGATGTTGTAAAGAGAAAAGACTTGATTAAATTGACTATGACTATAGCAATGGTGTGATTTGGAGGGGTTCCTAAGATGATCGGAAGCACTATGGTACCTTCCGGGCACAATGATTCTCCGAGAAGTCCTTTGATTGGATTTGCTTAGAGTTGCCAGTCCGTAGGTTTCGGCACGCGACAACCGTCTCGTTACCCTAAAACATGTGTAAGCCCAATCCAGTATTACAAGACACCGTAAGACATTCCAAAATTTTCTAATCATTTACAAGTAAGTACTAATCACTAGTAGGTTATCAAGGTCTTTTCTTTCAAATGCAAACATTAAAGGGCCAACCTAGCCATCCAAATCAATTTTTTAATTCATCACAAACCATTTTATCATAAACATTTTTCACAAAATCCAAAAAAATAAAAAAAGTCCTCAATTTACGTTCTCAAAACTGTATTTAAATCACAAAGCAAATAAACATAGAACAAAATGAATTTTTCAAAAATAGTTACAAATTTTGCCTCTATTTGGATCCACTAACACCTCAAACCAAAAGAAAACTAATACTTGAAGGGGTCCAACAAAACAAGTTTCTATAAATCCAATGCTAGGCTATCACGGGCCTCAACTAGGATTCCCCTGAAAGAATAAAAATAAGAAAGGTGAGTATATACTATACCCAATAAGTATATACATGTTGTATAGAAATAAGAGTTATGTGGTGGATATATCAAACGTACATCTTTCAAATCATTTTGTGTCAATCTCAAAATCATTCGTTAATAAATAGATTTTCTAATGAACAGGATTCAATCTCATATGCATCCAATCATATCACATTTTCAAATATGGGACAGCCAAAATCATTATTCCCAATAAAGATTTACCATGACTTAAGGTGAGACCGTCAAGAGTTTTAGTAATTTCAGTTAACAAATGCCCATTACTTGGAGTTGGTTACGGTGTTTCGTTGGTGGTACAACCAACTATCCCACATCCTTTAGGTGTCGTGTTATTTGACCATGAATGTACCGTTATGCTCGGCTATATATTATGTCTATTAAGCCCACCACGTCACCTTCCATGTCACCTTATTAGGTTGCTCCGTGGAGGGAAATGACTAGTCATTTTTCCAGAATCAGGCTTTTCCCCCTCAGCTAATCATATGCACCATTTTTCAACATTCATAAATCCATTCCATGTGCTATCAATTTAACAATTTCTTATTAGAAGTCAACATGACAACACATTTAATATCAATAAATCAACATGACATATTTATTTATTCAAAGCATATAGGATGTATAAGTGTTTTCTAATTCAATCCTTGAAATATTTCTCACACATAAAACATATAAAATCAAGTTTCAAAATTCATTTAGAAAATCCAATAAAAACATTTTTTTTATTTAAGTGCAAACATGTTTTCTTTTGTTCCTCGTTTATGTACGGATAGTCAAATATGTTTTCGCTATTTTGGGTTGATTCTTGTGGCATTCCTCTCTCTTACTTCCTTCTTGTCCTCCTTCTCCTCCTCCAATCTTTTCTACTTCTTCCTTCTTCTCTTGTTTTTTACGCTATCTGAAGATGGCTTTGAAGGATGTGCATGTCTCTGATATTCCTAATCTCGATCAGGTCCCAAAAAATGCTCTTTTTGCCTCCCGATTTTCCAAAGGCATCGACGTCGAGAAAGCGAGTTTGTTAAAGACGTCGAAGTTTATGGTGATCAGACATAGAGGAAATGGCATGAACTTGTTGCAATCTACCGATCCAAGATTGAAGGCTTTGAAAGAGAACTCTATTCTCTCTTTTAATGCCGCTGCCAAATTCGTCGTTGATTATGTTGAGTTCGACGTTCAGTTCACGGCTCATTTTTTTAATTCAAGAAAGAAATTCAAGAAAATGTGGGGAAGAATTAATTCTTGTAGTCAAAGACATGGGGATTACCAAGGAGATTGACCCCCATAGATGAATGCTTCAAAGATTTTGAGGAGAACTTATTTGACTTTTTTGGGTTTTGGTCTCGGAAATTCAAGAAAGTAAGAAGACTCGGCGACAACCCATTTATGCTTTCTTTGGCTTGCGTTTGCTTTATATTGGATGGAGATCATTTTATTCAAAATCATCCCAAAAGAAGGAAATGGAGGAGGTGGAAAAGTGGCTTGAGGTTGGACAAGCAAAAATAACTTTTCGCTACTTCTTGGCAAAACTCTTGATATCGATATTTTTGGAGTCTTTTATCTTGACGTTCTTGGCAGATTCAGGTTAACATGATTTTTTTTTGGAACACCTTACTCTCCATATTTTTGGTTAATTTGTAATCTTTTTCTTTTTCTTTTTCTTTTTTGGGGAAGAATCTTGACACAACAGTTGAAAGTCACGGGTTCGAGAGTTTCTTTATAAAAATGCAAGAGAAAGACTATTTACATAGTCACTTACTCCCAAAGCCGACCCCAATTATTGAGACAAAAGTTCTGATTGATTGATTGATTGATATATTTAAGTGCAAACATGCAACTATTCACTTTTTGGGAGGGTCAACACTCCCAATTCACAATCCAAAACTAAGTTAATCAACTTTCAATTGTCTTAAGTTAAGACAATAAACACCATTTCACCATCAATCATAGGTCAAATTATTTTCCCTTGAATTTTCCTAAATTCATGACACACATTTATGCAGTCACCGAAGAATTGTCATAACTTTCACTATACAATTCAGATTTAAGTGATTCAAATCTCAAATTAATGTAAGATATAGATCTACAACTTTTATATTTAGATTTTAACTTAAATTTGACAAAAAGATAGCTTAAAATTGCAGCAAACCCTACAACCAAAACAAGATAGAAAATATAGCATTTTGCAGTATATGTTCTCTTGAAAAATTCATCCAAAATCCGATTCTCAACAAAACATCTATTGCGATACATCATTTTAAATTTCTAGAAGTCTAGTTTTATCAGAAATAAACCCTACTCATTTTACCTATCTGTAGAAAAAGTTATGATAAAAAAACCACAGCAAACTCATGTTGTCCAGTTTATAACATTTATGACTTTCATTTTATTCTTATCCTAGAATTCAACTATTATATAAATGACACTGTTGGAGGTATTTTTGACCCCACAGATAACTGCCCTTTGTAACTCGAATGGGAAGTCTGTGCCAATATGTTCATCCGGTCTCCTCGGATGAAAAACCTGCAAAAACCCCATCGGGACTGGCCCGGCGGGGGGACTCCAACGCTCAAGTCAAGAAGGGGTAATAACAAAAGGAAAACTGAATACAGCCGAGAGAAATATGGCCCTATGGCCTCTGCATATGATGTATCAGTCTAGCGGATGTCGGAACCCCCGTGCGTATGTGTAGCATGCATACGTATTGCATAGTAAGTATTATGTATGTCGCATATGTGAAGCCATGTGATGTAATATAAAAGCATACGTATAGAGTCATATCTCTGATTGTGTGTAGAATCGGTATAAAAACCATATCTCTGGTGTAATATGTTTAGGTATGAAATCCCCCTCTGAACGATATATAAAGCTAACAATCGAGTCATCTAGAATTCGGCATGGAGCCCTACCTTCGTTGATGTATAGAATTGGGTATAGAACCCTACATTTGCTAATGTATAGAATTGGGTATAGAACCCTACCCTGAATGGCAGATAGAATTGTCTCCCTCTGGTGTGTAAAAACTGAGTCCCCTTTAAGGGTTACCTATGCTCTGTATTTATAGCCTTCGCAAGAGTGTAGAAAACTCTAATTTTCTTTTACTTGAAGTCTTTTAATATGGTTAGGATTGTAATTAGGGACTTTTGAAAGGTTTAAACTTCCTCAAGAAATATTGAAAGATTTGATCTTGATAGTGATTATTTTCCTTATCGGATAACCATGCATGATTTTGGATACCTATTAAATAAGTACCATCATTTGCTCCCACTCCTAATTGTATTTTGAAGAAATGGTAATAGGAGTAGAGTGAATTGTAAGAGGTCTTCCAGAAGATCGAAAGGTCAAGAGATTAGCAAGCTAGTAGACTGAGAGATCAAATGGTCGAGAGATCGAGTCATCGAGAGATTGAGTCATCAGGAGATCGAGAGATTGGCAGATCAATAGGTTGAGTGATCGTGAGATCCAGAGGTTGAACGATTGAGCAGAATATCAGACCGACAAGTCGAACGATCGAGAGAACACCAGACCGATAAGTCGAACGATCGAGAGAATACCAGACCTACAGGTCGAACGATCAAGAGAACACCAGACCTACGGGTCGAACGATCGAGAGAATACCGGATCGACGGGTCGAACGATCGAGAGAATACCAGACCTACGGGTCGAACGATCGAGAGAATATTAGACCTATGGGTCGAACGATCGAGAGAATACCGGACCGACTGGTTGAATAATCGAGAGAATACCAGACCGAAAGGTCGAATGATTGAGAGAATACCTGACCTACAGGTCGAACGATCGAGAGAATACCAGACCGACAAATCAAACGATCTAAAAAATACCAGACCAACAGGTCGAACAGTAGATCAGGGTGTCATAGGCCCGTTCGGGGAGTTCCATCCCTTATTGACGACGCGTACGAATAATAGGTGTTAGGCGACTGAGACTCTCCGAGCAATAGGAAATCTTTAGATTGTTAGGCCTCATCCACCCATTCGAGGAGTTACATCTCTTATTGATGATGCGTACGAATGATAGGAACTGGACGACAGAGACCCTCCGAGCAATAGGAAATATTTAGATTGTTGGGCCGCATCCACCCGTTTGGGGGGCGTTCGGGGAGTTACATCCTTTATTGACGACATGTACGAACGATAGGTGCTAAGTGACTAAGACCCTTTGAACGAGAGGAGCTAAGCGATTGAAGCCCTCCGAATGACAAGAGATGGATGACTGAGGCCATCTGAACGAGAGGAGTTGGCGATTGAAGCCCTCCAAACGAGAGGAGCTGGGCGACTGAGGCCCTCCGAATGAACGATAGGATCTGGGCGATCAAAGCCCTCCGAATGAAGGGAGCTGGGCGATTAAGGCCATCCGAACGACAGGTGCTGGACGACTAAGGCCCTCCGAGTGACAGGAGCTGGGCGACTAAGACCCTCCGAACGAGAGGAGCTGGGTGACTGAGGCCCTCTGAACGAGAGGAGCTAGGCGACTGAGGCTCTCCGAATGAGAGGAGCTGGGCGACTGAAGTCCTCTGAATGACAGGAGCTGGGCGATTGAGGCCCTCCGAACAAAGGGAGCTAGGCGACTGAGGCCCTTCGAACAAAGGGAGCTAGGCGACTGAGGCCCTTCGAACGAGAGGAGCTGGGCGACCAAGACCCTCCGAATGAAGGGAGCTGGGCGACTAAGGCCCTCCGAACGAGAAGAGCTGGGCGACTGAGGCCCTCCGAACGAGGAAAGCTTGGCAACCAAGGCCCTCTGAATGAAAGGAGTTGGGCAACTAAGGCCCTCCGAACGATAGGTGCTGGGTGACTAAGGCCCTCCGAACGATAGGTGCTGGGCGACTGAGACCCTCCGAACGAGAGGAGGTGGGCAACTGAGACCCTCAGAACGAGAAGAGCTGGGCGACTGAGACCCTCCGAACGAGAGGAGTTGGGTGACTAAGGCCCTCCGAACGACAGGAGCTGGCCTACTGAGGCTCTCTGAATGATAGAAGCTGGGCGACTGTGGCCCTTCGAACAAAGGGAGCTGGGCGACTGAGACCCTTCGAATGACAGGAGTTGGGCGACTAAGGCTGTAACACCGACACCGCGGTGCCCGTACTAGTGTTCCTATTCATGAAATTTAATAAAATATTTTTCAATTTATATACATATAGAGAAATTTTTATTTATATTGATTTTCGATTTTGAGGTGTTAAATTTAAATTTTTGGTATATTTAAAGTATCCGTATTTTCGATTTGTGGTGTAAAGTGAGTATAAAAAAATATATAGTTGAATATTTATTCATTTATTAATTGATTTATTTATTCATTTAATTGTTTATAAATTTATTTTATAAAAAGAAATATATATATAATTATAATACTAAAAAAAAAAAAAAAAACAGAGAGCTGCTGCGTTTCGGAATGAAACGCAGCACTCTCATTTTCCCCTAAATCAATTAGGGCTATTAGCCCTAATCGCTCTCTCTTTCATTCTCCGCTCCCTAATCGCTCTCTCTTTCACTCTTCGCTCTCTCTCCCTCCCGCTCGCAATCTCTCTTCATCGCCATCACTCTCCCTCTCTTGATCGATCGCCACCACCGCGGCCACCGCGAACCACCGCGGTCGCCACCTGTCTGTCCCGCACCACCCTCGTCTCTCCCTCTCAGTCACTCTATCTCTCTCTACCGTATCTCTCTCTCTCCCTCGAACTCTCTCTCACACTCACAGTCGCGCTCTCTCCCTCTCAATCGTGCCTCTCTCCACCCTCCCGTGGCTGAAACCTCCCTACGGCCACCTACTTTCTCCCCCGTGCGCGCGCGACGATCCTCTCTCCCTCTCCTTCCCACGCGTGACAGCCCCGTCCCCCTCCCCTGTTCACTTGACTGCGAGCTGCACACTCTAGCCCTTCTGCGATCATCACAGGAGCTCCAAGCCGACAGTTACCTGCAGACCTTAAAAACCCTAGGCCCACTTTTACGTAGGTAAGGGCGAGATTCTGATTCAATAGCTCTAGGGTTTCGATTCCTTGGTGATTTAAACTTAATTGCTAACTCTTGCTTCGAATTTGCAACATTACAGGTCCTGGAATGAATTGAATGGCACATAGACGATAGGTTCGCGAGCCGAGAAACCCTAGGTGAGGTAAAATACTAACTCATTTGATTTATTTGGATGAAAGTAGGGTAAATTAGAGTAAGAATGTATTGTATATGTTAGGATGTATGTTAGATTAGATTTAAATACATTGTTTGACATTATATGTTATTATTTAGGTTAAGTATAGAATTTTATATGAAATTGAACTGTTTCGGATGATAGAACTGAGTTAAATTGATTTAAATGGTTTCACTTAGAGTTTAAATTGACGAATGCATGAAAACAGTCGAAATTTGGGATTTGAGTTTAAGGATTAATGTAGTCTTTTCATTATAAGTTGTCCAACGTATAGGAAATCAAAATACAACTTTTATATTAAGAAAATAGACTCCAATACCTTGAAAATGACATATGGTTTGAAGCATTTGGATGGAAATTGAAAAGTGTATGATTTTTCAAAGATTTTTCTATTTTGTAGACAATTTATTAATTTACGCATGTTTCCGACTTTGAGTGGTTTTGGAGTTGAATTAGACTTGGTTTTGATCGTGTTATTTATTTATAAATGGAATGAAAATTGATGACATTGTAGTTTATTCATAAATTGGAGAATTAAGGTTTGTACAAACTTAGAGAAAATGATAAACCCTAAAATAATTGGAAATTTGATGAAAATCGTGATGATTTGATTAGGTTGATCTTGTTGGAGACTCGAGAAATCAATTCGGATTTAGTTTGGAAATAGAGAGTGATTACCTTCCCTAGAAAGTGAGTTAGACACTAATCTCTTGCATGAAATAGTGAAACCTGATTTTATCATGTTTTTAATAAAACATGCTTTTGATATGCATTGTCTCGACATATAGAATTGAAATTTAAATCTGTTTTATGATTATTGGAGTGTCGTACTTATATTTTCCATGACTATGCATCCATGTTTGAAATGAAACAAAATTGTGCCATTACTTGAAAATTTGATAAGTTTCCTTTTCTACCGTTGCAATGGTATACTGATTTGAAATGATTTGATGAATGTATTGGCACACGGATTTGAAATGTTTTAAGATCTGTGAGGGCACTGGGATGCCCACTTGTGATGATATGATTCTTACCTGCGAGACGTTATGCCCTTGTGATACTATGATGATGAAATTGATGATTCCGTAGCTACGAATGGACTTTGTAGAGGCACGGGTTGCCCGAATATGCTTCTGCAGGAGGTATCCATAAACGTCCAGTTTATATTTATTCATAGGCGCGGCCGGTTGAACCCACATCGGGGGAGGACGTGTGTGACGCCATCGTCTAGCACCGGGCGGAGTCCTATTTGACGAGTTTGGGTAAGCAATGAGCTAAGCCCACGGCCAACGTCGGGGTAGAGAGCTACTTTTGAAACACGTTGCATAATAAAACCCCCGATGCGCCTGTCTCAGGTCATGGTTGACCTTTGCCAGGATCCTTTTGGTTTGCTCTATGATCTACTTGATTTTAAATGGATGCATATATGTATGATATCGTGTGAATGATTAAATGAGTTCATTTTATTCGAAAATATCATGATTTACTGCGAAATTTGAATCATTGGTTACGAATGATATTATTTGACACTCCAATATTCACCTACACTATTAGTACTTGAGATTAATCCCCTCACTCACTGAGTATCCTCCCATAGATACTCACCCCTCTTCTTTCCTCCCTCAGACAGGATTGTTGTGTTGGAGCGATATTTCAGAGTTTAGAGATTTTGACGGATCTGGTTATTATGGACGGTGAGGTTTTAAGTTTAAGCTGAAACTTGAATTGCGTATTATATTTTCGACCTTGCGAGGTCTTGTTGAGGTCCGTAGTTGGCCGTGTACTTATTTTGGGATGACTGTATAATTTATGTATATTTATTTGAGAAACTCTCATATTTCATTTGCATTGAGACGATTGTACGTATTTGAATGTTATTTGGGAAAAAGTATTGTATATTATATAAAATTTTAGGTCCACTCAGTGTAGTGGCTGCTCATGTTCTAGTTGGGCATGACAGTAGAGGTCTGTGGTTAGGTCTGCTAGAAATTTTATAGCCTTGCGTTGTTTTGGATGTCGGTTGTGGGATTTGTTGGTTTTGGAGAGGCCGGGAAGGCCCTTTTATTTTAATTTCAGGATGATTTTGAATTTTACAGGATTAAACAGGTGAAATTGTACATGGGAGACCTTTGATTTATGGGGAAGTTCTGTCCGATTTTCTGTAAAAATACAGCCGGCATCCAGGGCAACGGGCAGCTGTTCACGATTCCCGGTTCGGGGCGTGACAGTTCGGTTGGTATGAGAGCTCTAGGTTGAGAGCTGTGTTTGATAAAATAGTTTTGAAAATATTTCCAAATACATTTTAAAAGTCCTCAATATATATGAGAGTTTCATTACAGTCATGAGATCCCAGTACATGGTCTTAGGCATATGAGTTATTCTTTTTAGGGGGTTAGATACAGGGCGTATCTAACCTAGCATATTGGTTCTATTAGTTCTTAAACTTATAATTTTATTCATTTTAGAGGGTTAGTTACTTTGTAACTAACCCTAATCTTTGAATCATATCAAATTTAAATTCTTCATTTGTAAGGTTATGATTACTAGACGAGGTACTAGATTTGTACATGAGACATTTAGAATACTCGAGGATGTTTCCTCGTCAGGTGTACCCTTATACCACTTTCTCAGCTAGCTATTATAGTCACGGTTCCATCACCATCATCAGATGCATTTAGGCAGGTGTATGATGGTACACCTCCTATTGGATTCAGATGCTCCACTAGGGTTGCATATGGCTAAGTTAAGATGATTAATGTGGATATATTTTAACAGGTTGGAAATATTATGGGTGATTAAATATTAGTTTAATTCTAAAACCTTGATGGCAGTGAAATCGTGAGAAGATTGCCCTTATAAGGAAATTTATGACTCGTAGCCTTTGACTCACTTGGTTCTTTTATTTCTTGTTGAGCAGATGTCTTCATCATGCTTTTGCCTTTGAGTAAGGAATTTCCTCATATGTCACCCTTGTTATTACCTCCTTTGTTCCAACCATTGATACTTTTAGATAGGTGAATAAATTTTCGCTATGGTAAAGTGTTGGTTTTGAAGGAGTGTTTGACTAGGAAATTCATTGAGAGATCTTGAGAACTCCACTGAAAAATCTTTCTAGTTTTGTTAACACCCTATTATAGGGTAAGACATTTTGATAATTAGACATAAGATTATATTGATTTTGATTGTTTCTATGTATATTGTTTTCATAGATGATTAGTGGGAGGCTATTGGTAATGAGATTACAGATCTATTGCGATAGGAAGACTTCTAGAGAAAATTCGACCACCGATATTTTATGAAGTTTTAGTACGACTTTGGTTCAGTTAACATATTTCAGTCCTAGGATTCTTGTATATGGTATACTCATGGATCGATGGATCCCCTTGGAATTAAATAATGAATACCAAATGGTTTTCTAGATTGCTAGTGACATTTTCTAGTTAAAGAGGCTTTAACTTTATAAATTGATGAAGAAAATTCTGGGGATAGTAGGAAAAGATTACAAATTTGGTAGTTAGGTCTATTTTACTTTTGAAGGAAGTAAGCTACATATAATTTCAGAATTTAAACATCTCGAGGAATTCGTGTGTACAAAACTTGAATTGGTGTTGAGTATAAATAAAATGGAAATGAGGTTGTTAATAAAGGAGTCAGAGATACTTAGTGTGTGTATATATATATATTTAATTGTGATTGAAGATTTTCTTTGGATTGTTTGGCTGAATGGTAAGTACCCTTGTAGTAATCATTTTGGATTGACATTTGATGTTAAAAGTTTGATATTTTGTGTAATAGGCATGACAATATAGGATTTTTATGATTAAAATATAGGGTGAAATGCTCTTGAGAGATTGAAATTTTGAGTAGATGTTGGGGCTTGATGAATGTTCTCTTGTTTTATCTTGTTAGCTACGATGAATATTTTTGAGTTGATTACACGGGTGTTCATTTTCATGGAGTTTAATAAGTCGTTTATAAGTATGGAGTTTGTTTAGTACTTTTATCGATTCTTGACTTCTCTTGACAAAGGACTTTTGAATGTCATTGCATCGGAAGAATATGAGAGTTAAGATTATCCCCTCTTATTGAGGAGAATTTCTTAAAGTTTTCAAATCAGTCCTATAGGGACCAAAAGAAGATATAAGTGTAATTATTGATGACACTATTATAGAACTCATCGTATCTCTTTGATTTGTATATATTATTTGGCGAGGTTAACAAATTTTGTGGTTCAAGACTGTAATTGGATTTGAAGATGTGTAAATTTAGTTGGAGAAGAGGACAAAATTAATGAATAATATCTACATGCAGATAGAATCATAAACGTTCAGCTTATGATAGAAATTAAAGCATATGTGCATTTTTTTTATGTGTTATATGTTTGGTTTGAGCATGCTTCTTAGTGGCCTGATATTTAGTGGGTGATGATTACTTCAAGGAAAGTAAATTTGAAGCTAGGCATATGTGATAGAAGAATGAAATCCCATATGAAAAGGTATTGTGATATAAAGGATTATGTTGTGCAAAACTATGAGTAAGATTATGTATACCTTGACTTCGATATTTCTAAATTTCCCACTGAGGAATTTTAGCCCTTAATTATATAATATTACTAGAAACTGGGGAAAATTAAAGAGGTAGTGAGACATTGTGCATTAGCTGCAAAAGCAAAATTTTAAAGTATTGATGCTCGTGCATTTATCGACACGGAGTTCATGGATTTGATAGAAAATTGAACAAAAGGTGGCTTGTGTCTATTATTGAATTCTAATGGAAATGAGAAACTTAATATTTAGTTATTGGATTCTTCTATTTGGAGGTTAGTATTCTCGTTATTTATTCATGTTTATTATTATATGGATCATTAAATAAAGTAATATAGAGAGAGTTTGAGTCTATGTCTTTTGGGTTTTGAAGTTGAAAATGATCATGATAGAATTACCTTGATTGAAAAGTTATCCAATTAAGGATTTGAGATTTAAAACTTGGAAAGGTTCAAATATTGATGGTGGATTAAGTTTTCTTACTTAGTTTAGGCTATATTGGTGTTGATCTACAGTTCATCATACACAAGTTTAATGATATAAGGAATTGTATATATCTTACACTAAGTCTTAAGACTGTAGCTACTATATGCACCATCTTGACGGAGACTATTGAGTTTTGACTAATATTACCTCTAGGAATATATGTATTTTGGTTGCACTCGTAGTTCATGCAATTAAATTTTGGATTGTAGGGCTTTCACTTTAAAGCCCTAAAATAGTGAAAATTTTGTGTTTATAACTAAGGCAATATTATTGAAGAAGGGTTGAAGAACCATGGAAAGGGTATTACATGGTCAAATGATAAGCATTAAAGATAGCTATTGCAGCGCGAATGAGATCCACGTGGTACAATATTTTTCAATAAGAAGTTATCCAAGATTAAGGAAAAGAAGACTAAGATATAAGTTGGTAGCTTTACGAGTGGAAATCTTAGCTGATAGTAATGTATAAATGACAAGGAATGAAAACAATGGATCCAATTTTATGGAAGTAAAATGTTGCTAGTTTAATAACCAGATTTTACTTGACAAAGAAATTTGGGAGATTTAAGGAACAATGTGAAGCAACACCTTCCATTTTTTATGTATGAACTGCATTTGAAGTTTCAAGAATGAAACTTGTTTTTAGGGGGTTAGAAAATATAATACCGACACTGCGGTGCCGCACTAGTGTTCCTATTCATGAAATTTAATAAAATATTTTTCAATTTATATACATATAGAGAAATTTTTATTTATATTTATTTTCGATTTTGAAGTGTTAAATTTAAATTTTTGGTATATTTAAAGTATCCGTATTTCCGATTTATGGTGTAAAGTGAGTATAAAAAAATATATAGTTGAATATTTATTCATTTATTAATTGATTTATTTATTCATTTAATTGTTTATAAATTTATTTTATAAAAAGAAATATATATATAATTATAATACAAAAAAAAAAAAAAAAAACAGAGAGCTGCTGCGTTTCGGAATGAAACACAACACTCTCATTTTCCCCTAAATCAATTAGGGCTTTCAGCCCTAATCGCTCTCTCTTTCACTCTCTGCTCTCTCTCTCTCCCGCTCGCGATCTCTCTTCATCGCCATCACTCTCCCTCTCTTGATCGATCGCCACCACCGCGGCCACCGCGAACCACCGCGGTCGCCACCTGTCTGTCCCGCACCACCCTCGTCTCTCCCTCTCAGTCACTCTATCTCTCTCTACCGTATCTCTCTCTCTCCCTCGAACTCTCTCTCTCACTCACAGTCGCGCTCTCTCCCTCTCAACCGTGCCTCTCTCCACCCTCCCGCGGCTGAAACCTCCCTACGGCCACCTACTTTCTCCCCCATGCGCACGCGACGATCCTCTCTCCCTCTCCTTCCCACGCGCGACAGCCCCGTCCCCCTCCCCTGTTCGCTTAACCGCGAGCTGCACACTGTAGCCGTTCTGCGATCATTGCAGGAGCTCCAAGCCTACAGTTACCCGCAGACCTCAAAAACCCTAGGCCCACTTTTATGTAGGTAAGGGCGAGATTCTGATTCAATAGCTCTAGGGTTTCGATTCCTTGGTGATTTAGACTTAATTGCTAACTCTTGCTTCGAATTTGAAGCATTACAGGTCCTGGAATGAATTGAATGGCACACAGACGATAGGTTCGCGGGCCGAGAAACCCTAGGTGAGGTAAAATACTAACTCATTTGATTTATTTGGATGAATGTAGGGTAAATTAGAGTATGAATGTTTTGTATATGTTAGGATGTATGTTAGATTAGATTTAAATGCATTGTTTGACATTATATGTTATTATTTAGGTTAAGTATAGAATTTTATACGAAATTGAGCTATTTCGAATGATAGAATTGAGTTAAATTGATTTAAATGGTTTCACTTAGAGTTTAAATTGACGAATGCATGAAAACAGTCGAAATTTGGGATTTGAGTTTAAAGATTGATGTAGTCTTTTCATTATAAGTTGTCCTACGTATAGGAAATCAAAATACAACTTTTGTATTAAGAAAATAGACTCCAATACCTTGAAAATGACATATGGTTTGAAGCATTTGGATGGAAATTGAAAAGTGTATGATTTTTCAAAGATTTTTCTATTTTGTAGACAATTTATTAATTTACGCATGTTTCCGACTTTGAGTGGTTTTGGAGTTGAATTAGACTTGGTTTTGATCGTGTTATTTATTTATAAATGGAATGAAAATTGATGACATTGGAGTTTATTCATAAATTGGAGAATTAAGGTTTGTACAAACTTAGGGAAAATGACAAACCCTAAAATAATTAGAAATTTGATGAAAATCGTGATGATTTGATTAAGTTGATCTTGTTGGAGACTCGAGAAGTCAATTCGGATTTATTTTGGAAATAAGGAGTGATTACCCGCCCTAGAATGTGTGTTGGACACTAATCTCTTGCATGAAATAGTGAAACCTGATTTTATCATATTTTTAATAAAACATGCTTTTGATATGCATTGTCTCGACGTATAGAATTGAAATTCAAATCTGTTTTGTGATTATTGGAGTGTCGTACTTATGTTTTCCATGACTATGCATCCATGTTTGAAATGAAACATAATTGTGCCATTACTTCAAAATTTGATAAGTTTCCTTTTCTACCGTTGCAATGGTATACTGATTTGAAATGATTTGATAAATGTATTGGCACATGGATTTGAAATGTTTTAAGATCTGTGAGGGCACTGGGATGCCCACTTGTGATGATATGATTCTTACCTGCGGGACATTGTGCCCTTGTGATACTATGATGATGACATTGATGATTCCGTAGCTACGAAGGGACTTTGTAAAGGCACGGGTTGCCCGGATATGCTTCTGCAGGAGGTATCCGTAAACGTCCAGTTTATATTTATTCATAGGCGCGGCCGGTTGAACCCACATCGGGGGAGGACGTGTGTGACGCCACCGTTTAGCACCGGGCGGTGTCCTATTTGACGAGTCTGGGTAAGCAAAGAGCTAAGCCTACAACCAACGTCGGGGTAGAGAGCTACTTTTGAAATACTTTGCATAATAAAACCCCCGATGCGCCCGTCCCAGGTCATGGTTGACCTTTGCCAGGATCCTTTCGGCTTGCTCTATGATCTACTTGATTTTAAATGGATGCATATATGTATGATATCGTGTGAATGATTAAATGAGTTCATTTTATTCGAAAATATCATGATTTACTGCGAAATTTGAATCATTGGTTACGAATGATATTATTTGACACTCCAATATTCACCTACACTATTAATACTTGAGATTAATCCCCTCACTCACTGAGTATCCTCCCATATATACTCACCCTCTTCTTTCCTCCCTCAGACAGGATTGTTGTGCTGGAGCGATATTTCAGAGTTTAGAGATTTTGACGGATCTGGTTATTCTGGACGGTGAGGTTTTAAGTTTAAGCTGAAACTTGAATTACGTATTATATTTTTGACCCGGCGAGGTCTTGTTGAGGTCCGTAGTTGGCCGTGTACTTATTTTGGGATGACTGTATAATTTATGTATATTTATTTGTGAAACTCTCATATTTCATTTGCATTGAGACGATTGTACGTATTTGAATGTTATTTGAGAAAAAGTATTGTATATTATATAAAATTTTATGTCCACTCAGTGTAGTGGCTGCTCATGCTCTAGTTGGGCATGACAGTAGAGGTCTGTGGTTAGGTCTGCTAGAAATTTTATAGCTTTGCGTTGTTCTGGATGTCGGTTGTGGGATTTGTTGGTTTTGGAGAGGCCGGGAAGGCCCTTTTATTTTAATTTCAGGATGATTTTAAATTTTACAGGATTAAACAGGTGAAATTGTACATGGGAGATCTCTGATTTATGGGGAGGTTCTGTCCGATTTTCTATAAAAATACAGCCGACATTCAGGGCAACGGGCGGCTGTTCAAGATTCCCGGTTCGGGGCGTGACAAAGGCCCTCCGAATGAGAGAAACTGGGTGACTGAGACCATCTGAATGACATGTGTTGGGTGACTGAGGCCTCCGAACAAAGGGAGCTGGGCGACTAAGGCCCTCCGAATGACAGGGGTTGGGCGACTAAGGCCCTCCAAATGACAGGAGTTAGGCGACTGAGGCATTCCGAACGATAGGAGCTGGGCGACTAAGACCCTCTGAACGATACGAAATTTTAGATAAATGGGCCAATAGGTCGAACGATGGAGAGATCGATAGGTCGAAAAATCAAATGATTTGAGAATCAAGAAACTGAAAAGAGATTGAGAGGCCGACAAACCGAACGATGGAAGGACTAACAGGTCGAATGATCGAGAAGTCAAGGGATTATGAGGTCGGTTGACCAATCAAGTGGAACAATGGAGAGACCAACAAGTTGAAAGATTCGAATGATCAGGAGAACTAGAGACCAACGGGTTATTAGAGGCCAACAGATCGAATAATTGAGAGACCAACGGGTCGAGCGATTCGAATGATTAGGGGGTCTAGGGACCAACGGGTCGTTAAAGATCAACGGATCGAATGATTGAGAGACCAACGGGTCGTTAAAGATCAACGGATCGAATGATTAGGAGGTCTAGGGACCAACGGGTTTTAGAGACTATCAAGTTGAGAGATTTAAAAAAAAGTGTTTGGCCAAGCAATGACCAGGAGTATAGAGTGTGTGTGTTACGAAGAGTAAAATATCTGAAAGCTAACCTGCAGTCTGTGTCCGACTATATAAGAGGCTAGTGGCTGAAACAAGAGATAATAGGGCCGGGCCACAAGTTATCGAATCGATAACAGTATCATCTTATTACAAAGAGTTTGCTTTTTCCGCTGTGATAAGTATAACCTTGTATGAAAAGAAACTTGCTCGTCATCCTTGCATTCTTGCGATAAGACTAGATGACGATGGCCTGACATTCGGCAGGAGCAGGATGATGTTCGATAGAATCAGGGTGACTTAGGCCCAATGTTCGGTAAGGACAGGGCAACACTGGCTCATTCGTTCGATAGAATTAGGGCGACTCAAGCCCGGTGTTCGATAAGAGCAGGGCGAATTCGATAGAATCAGGGCGATTCAGACCCGACGTTCGATAAGAGTAGGGCGACACTAGCCATTCATTCGATAGAATTAGGGCGACTTAGACCCAACGTTTGATAGAATCAGGGTGACTCAGACCCAACGTTCGATAGGAGTAGGGCGACTCAGGCCCAACGTACAGTAAGAACAGGGCGACTCAGGCTTAACGTTCAATAGACTTAGGCCGACTCAAGCCCAACATTCAGTAGGAGCAGGGCGACTCAGGCCTGACGTTCGATAGAAGCAGGGTAACTCAGGCCTGACGTTTGATAGGAGTAAGGCGACTCAGACCCGATATTCGGTAGAATCAGGGCGACTCAGACCCGACGTTTGATAGAATCAGGACTACTCAGGCCCAATGTTCGGTAGGAGTAGGGCGACTTAGGTCTGACGTTTAGTAAGAACAGGGCGACTCAGGTCTGACGTTTAGTAAGAACAGGGCGACTCAGGTCGTTCGATAGAATCAGGGCGACTCAGACCCAATATTCGCTCGGGGAGTCAGATCCCTTCGTTCGACAGAGTCGGGTTGTAAAGATTTTTCAGCTTATCAGTTAGTCATTCCCACAGACGACGCCAATCTGTTAGGGGTATTTTGACCCCACATATAACTGCCCTTTTTGGCTCAAATGGGAAGCCTGCACCGATATGTTCGTCCAGTCTTATCGGATGAAAAACCTGTAAAAACCCCACCGGGACTGGCCCAGCGGGGGGATTCCGACGCTCAAGTCAAAAAGGGTAATAACAAAAGGAAAACTGAATACAACCGAGAGAAATGTGGCCATGTGGCCTCTGTCATATGATGTATCGGTCGAGCGGATGTCAGAACCCCATGCGTGTATGTAGCATGCATGCATATTGCACAGTAAGCATTATGTATATCGCACATGTGAAGCCATGTGATGTAATATAAAAGCATACGTATAGAGTCATACCTCTGATCGTGTGTAGAATCGGTGTAAAAACCATATCTCTGGTGGAATATGTTTGGGTATGAAACCCCCCTCTGAACGATATATAGAACTGACTATCGAGTCATCTAGAATTGGGCATAGAGCCCTACCTTCGTTGACGTATGGAATTGGGTATAGAACCCTACCTTTGTTGATGTATGGAATTGGATATAGAACCCTACCCTGAACGGCATATAGAATTGTCTCCCTTTGGTGTGTAAAATCTGAGTCCCCTCTGAGGATTGCCTATGCTCTGTATTTATAACCTTCGCAAGAGTGTAGAAAACCCTAATTTCCTTTTACTTGAAATCTTTTAAGATGGTTAGGATTGTAATTAAAGATTTCTGAAATGTTTAAACTTCCTCAAACAATATGGAAAGATTTGACCTTGATAGTGATTGCCTTCCTTATCGGATAACCGTGCATGATTTTGGAGATCTATTAAATAAGTACCATCAGACACAAATCTAATTTGATGAGAATGATTTATGACAAATAGAATCACCAATTTTGGTTTCCAAATTGGTTCACAACAAACCCTAATTCTTTTCTCTCTACAAAAATTTTCAAAAATTGTATAAATTATTAATACAATCATAAATAACTCAAACATATATTGAGAAGGGGTTATTACCGTGATTTAAGACACCAATGTTGTCCAAGACTCAGTTTTCCAAAATCCTAGATTTTCTTTCTCCAAAATTTCTTAGATTTCCCTCTAAAGTTTTACTCTAAGGTTGATGTATGGGTATTTGTAAGTTTCAACAATTGATTTTGGTATGGTTCGGATGAGTTCTAGGGAGGGAGAGAGACAGATCAATGATGGGTTTTGGAAAAAGAGAAAAAGAAAGATGAGAATAGTTTGGAGAGTGGAGAGATATTCTTAAGTGTCGTGGTTTCTAATATCTCATTTATACTTTCATCTTTAAACCCATTTTCAATATTTGTCTAGTAACCCTCTCACATTTTTAAATTGTACGAATGTCCAACATGTCTTCTTTGGGTTATTAGGAAGATCACTCTAAGAATTTAAGTACTAAAAGTTATGTTCTGTTAAGCAAGAGGTGTTTGTCGATGAGCTAAGAAAGTTGGAATAAAAGTGCAACTTATGGAAAATAAATTAGAATTATTAAAAATCTAGAATACCCCAAAATATAGGATATAATATAAATGGAGTATTATATGATTAAAGAGTTTGATTGACATGGTGATAAAAAGTTTTTTTTGGAACTTGGTGGTCTTGGATTCAATTCCAAATGGCTACAACCGAGAAGCATATGTGAATATTGGCAAGGCATTGGATGAGGAGTGAAATTCACACTATTGAGAGGGTTTTTATTTGGGCAAGACTTTAGAGGTGCAAGACAATACCGAGAGGAAATTGAAAGGATATGCCGAACAATTCACAATGGGATACACCGACAAGGTAGCAACAGAGAGGCAAGTTCAATATTCATCGACAAAGAGTTTCAACCAATAGGCATGCTCCACACCAACAGGCATATGGAAATATTGAGGAGAAAAGGTTAATGGGTATACTGATAGATAGAAATCGGTAGTAATCAACGATAGTTATATGAAAATTGTAGAACAATGGAGATACTATCAACCATCACCAACAGGTAATTGAAGTGTACCAATAGCAAATGGACAAAAATGTACCGAGAGGTTCTTGGACAATACCAAGAAGAATTGGAAAATTGAAAGTAGCAAGAGGTGGTGGAGTCGATAGAAAATGGAAAAATGTACCAATAGACTACAGGTCACACAGTGTAACAAGAGAGACTTGAAATTTAATACAAGTGTCGATAAGTATGGAACTACTCTATCACTAAGAAGACTAAGAGGCACATATACCATGAGAGAGATAAAAATAGAATTGCTATGGAGAGATAGTAAATCAACTTCTCACTGAGAAATCAAATTTTATTGGATATAGAGAATTTTGATAACCAAATACCGAATAGTCTAATAACCGAATACTTAAAAATTAGAAACTTATCAACCGAGAGTCTAAGGAAATTTATGTGCAATCCAAAAGTTAAAATCTATATTTTTAAATCAAAATTTATTATTTTTCTAGACTTTTACAAGGCACAGTAAATCTCAAGTAGCCACTTTAGTGTCAAAAAAATAACCAGATTTTTTTTTATTTTTTTTTTTGGTGTTACACAAAAACTTCAAGAAATTTTTACAAGGCTTTCATTGATAAACTAAACTTGATTACAACTGATTTCTCCCGACATTCACAATAAAAATTAAATGAAATTTTTTTCAACACCAAATTATCGATGTTGCACCATCTGCTGGAAGGCATCCCAATAAAGGATATTATAGCCTAAACCTTGATCGTTTAGAACCCTCTTGATTGTATACAAACCTATCTTCGCAGTGATAACAAGAGGACCATGGTGATCCAATGGAACTCCGATTGAGTCATTGTCGTCAAAGCCAATGGATGGCCTTCTCCTTTTCTGTGACATGATGGCAATGGTGCCAAAAGTCTAGGTGGAGTGTGAGTTCCTTCTTAGTCTGGTTCCTATAGATGACGCCAATCTGATAAAGATGGATTTTTTCTTCAGAATCCTACTCTGCCTACCTAAGTGGGAGTTCTGGAATGAAGAAAGTTTCAAAACTTGAGACCTGTAAAAAGCTGCTAGAGGGTGGTATGGCGAAGAAAACTCTGACGCTCAAATCAAAAAGAGTGGTTTGTGAGTATGGTAAATAGACTAAGAAGGGTTGTGTTTTGGCTCCGTGTTGCCAATGTGCCTAAGGTGTAAGGTTTTTTTAGAACTTACCTAGGTGGTGGCCGACGCTCTGCATATATACCTACAATTCTTGGAAAGTGCCGTAGGCTTTTTGGAGTCTCAAAACCCTAGTTCCTTATGAAGAGATTGTTAAGAATTCCTAAGATTATGGGGGAGTTCGTCCAAGATCTCTTGGAGATACGCTACCTTGGCGGTTAGGGAAAGTTTCTTGATCATTGGAGTTTTCTTCCTTATCTGATATACTTGTTAGAACATGTTTCTTTATTTTGAGAGATCGTCTTGAGAACGGAAAACTTCTCATCCTCGTAAGGAAACTTTAAATTTGTTTTCTTCATGAATTTTTTTAAGTCATATTTATCATATTAGTCGGTTGGAATACAATTGTAAGATTTGTCAACCGAGGAGTAGAAATGACGGAGGAGCTCAGGTGCCAAGCACCGAATCAACTGAAAAGCCATGGATGGTTTTGGTTAAATGCCCCTGGTCCAAAGGGCCCAAAGAGTGAAGCTTTGGTCCGCTCAATAGTGGGTCACCAATGGGCCGTTGGTCAGTTATCGTCACCATCGGTACTACTTAGAAGAATTATTCTATCACCAAAACTCTATTAAAATATTAGCCATAGTCATAGTATGTCAGGGGTCAGCGGCGAGTAGTGACCATGCAAGCGTGAGATATTAAATATCGATAAAGGCAACTACCATCTTATCAAAAAACATATTTTAACAAGGTTTTAGGACTTATGTGGCTCAGTTATCCCTCATACTACATCATTGTCACTATTGGACAGAATTATAAATGCGGTTTCAATAATTCTTCGTACTCCCAAAATCTGTTCTAGTAGTCGTCTCTGCTTGAATTATGACCTTGGAGACTTCTGTGTGTGATGGGGATAAGTGTGAGGAAAGAAAGTCCTTGATTATATTGTTTGAGAGTGCAAAAAAGTTAGGACAGCAGCACATGTATATTCTTCTGTTTCAAGATGTTAAACTCGCTAGCCTCTTAGAAAGGAGAAATAGAGACAGAGAGAGAGTGAGTGCTATTTGAGATTGCATTCACATGGGAATAGTTTTATGGATGCCGTGTGTTATTGCATGAAGTTAAATGAATCCAGGGATCATAGATGACAGATGGTAAAAAGACATGATATGACTCTCAGTGTGTTGGTCCTCTTGCAACTTGTTAGCATAAAAAATTATTAATCATGATAGAGTTAATAGACGACGCATTCCTAAATCAGTTTAGGATTCCCATGTTTTTTATCCTTCCACTGTCCAGTGTTCTGTACGATGACATGATGTTACGATTTGATGATGTTCATAGCCATCATTAGAAGCCTAACATATTCTTCAAATCAACAATATGGCTTGTCTGCCATCCTCACAGAGGGAAAGAGAGAGAGAGAGAGAGAGAGAGAGAGAGAGAGAGAGTGCATTTCTTTTCTCTTGCTATATCCAAAAATTATTGTTTAATTCCCAAGGCTAAACAACATATTATGTATAACTGATTGTAGCTTTTGACCCTTCCTTATTCTTGCTGTGAACTATCAACATTACCTTTAACACATCGCAAAATACTAACCTTCTGTTGATGCCAAATCCAACATATAGTTTTCTCACCATCTTCCTACACTTCTTGTCACGTTTTTTTTAATTATTTACTATTACACCCTCTTTTCATTTCTGAACCAAAAATAAAATAAATAAATAAGAAATAAAATTGTATAAAACCCACTTACATTACTTGAACTCTTCCTTTCTTTTTTACTTCATCGTTATTTGATCTATTATACATATTTGAAGTGGGTAAAAATGACCAAAGAACAAAAAAGAGAAAATTTGGTACTTGTTTTGTTTCATAGATTGAAATTAGTCGGTAAGATGAGAGAAGTCATGCCACAGGGACTACACATCCTGCATGCCCATGCACGGAGAAATGCGTGTTGGCTCCATTTTTCTCTGCAGAAAAAAGCCAAGAATTCCAAGCAGTGCATAAAGTATTCAGTGTTAGCAATGTCCAAAAAATAATGAGAAGTCTCAATGAACAAGACCGGAGAAAGACCGCAGAATCCCTAATTTGGGAAGCCTTTTGTAGGCAAATAGAACCAATCCAAGGCCCTACGGAGAATATAAAAGGGTTTACTAAGAACTTAAATTATACAAAAATCAGAATCAACACATACATATTCCCGCTAATTGCAGTGTCATATACAAGACATCAAGCTTGGGGGGACGAAATACTAAATAATCAAGGGATCAACCATAGTGGCATTAGTAATGCTGGGGGATTCAACAATAGTAACACGTTGAGTTACATTCATAGTGATGGTGGAATTCAAGGGTTCGATTCAATTTCCTAAGCTTGTCCCACCGAGGAGAAGGAAAGGGAAGAGATTAGAGACGCTAACTCTGTTGTTTGTTCTGCTAAGCAGCAAACGATGAATGGTTATAACCAACAATACTATCTCTCAGGTAATAAGTATAAACTCAAATTTATGTCAATAATTAATATTATTATTATTATTATTTGTATGATAGACTAACATTTTTAATTTCCTTCTTGTTTGGTGATGCTTTGTAGGACAATTTACCCCAATCAATGCCAAGTTATTGGAGAATGCAATACGGGAAGAAGGATATTAATTCTTCGGTCTCTCATATACAAATTGTTTTTCGTTTTTTACACAGCTTCTCAGCTTTTTTACTTAAATTGATATTTGGTGTTGTATTCGTGTTTCATATGACTTTTTGGAGGTTAGGAGTTCACTCAAGCAAGGGCTATGTGTCATGCCCCGATCTTCAGATCGAACACGTAACAACCGTCGCGTTGTCTCGGTATACGGACAAAATCTTCCCATATGCTGGAACTCCGCAAAACTATATTACTGAATGATAAATCTTCCAATACATAAATCCATCGAGATAAGAAAATCATGAAACAATACATATGCAAAGGACCCATTTGGTCAATCCCTGTACACACAAACATGCGTCGGCACACATTTGGGAAGGGGTTTCCTGTACACGCATGCACGCAGTATGGTCATTCCAGTCAATCCAGAATTCTCAGTACAAATAAAACATTCAAAATAAAAGAAATCCCAAATCATAGTCGCAGAATTTTAATAATACTTGTCTGAAGAAAACAAACCAGTATCAGTAAAGTCCAAACGGTATGAGATGTACATAACTTCATAACACCGAAAATAAATATTGAAATTCAACATTACAATCCAAATGTTCCAGTCCAGAATAATTTTTTTTTTAAAAAAAATAGTTAAATCAAAATAATGAACTCTCAAATCATAATCGTTGGATTTTACCAATACTTACCGAAAAACTCAACCAGTATCAGTAAAATCCACACAGTATGAGATGTGCAAAACTTACCTTACATGGTTCTACGAACTACAATTCCCAAAAATCCTATATTATTAGATACCTATGCAAATCAGCAAAATATCATTCGCAAGCTCTAACGTTCAGTCTCCGAACTAAGTATTCTCTGAAAAATGTAGAAAGATGGGTGAGTATTGGGGATACTCAGTGAGTGGAGTGTAATAGTGTAATTGTGTCCATAAATGAGGGGTGAATGTGCGGCAGTAAAAGCATATCTCGTAAACAACACTTTATATATATAAAAACCTTTTTAATAAAGCAAATAATTTGCAAAACATGCATCCACATCAATCACTCTTTCAGAAAATCATGGGGTCCCATCGAAAGCACTTCCGCCCTAGGTTTGGCCGAATCCAGACGAAAGCCTGCCAAAGGTTTTTCAATCTAATGTTTCAAAACATACCCCCTTCCTTGGCGTTGGCTTGTACCTCATCGAGGTGCAAACAAGATATAGTACGACTTCGGCAGAGGGAGGTACGTCTATCTCCCCTGCACATCCAATGCCTACCACGCCATCCCGTCGTGTGTCATAATTTCCAACAAATAATCATCAATTTCATATCACAACAATTTATAAAGCAATATCAAATAACATATGACACACATGTATTCATAAACACAGTTGATGCATTCATATTTCACAATCCAATTCAGACATCCCACAATTATAAAACAATTTATATAAAATAGGTAAAAATATTTCAAAATCATTTATAAAACAAATTTTAAAACAAGTTGCTCATTTAAGAATACAATGAACTATCCACTTATCTCTAGAGAGGGTATTCACTCTCAATTTATCAATCTAATCCGAAATGATTCCTTTCAAGTCTCCAAAAGGTTAATCTAGACCAATCATCACAATTATCATCAAATAAAAATTATTAAAGGGTTTTCAAATTTTTCATAATTTAATAGAGCCTCAATTTGCATATCCACAAATTCTAGACTCTCATTTCAACAACCTAAGATTATTTGCCTCTCTAATGAACTTTAATTCCCAATTGTTTTTCTAAACTTGCCCAATTTTCTTCCAAATTTACATAACCATAATATTTTTCATGCATATTTTAAATTAAACTCTAAGGAAAACTATTATAATCAACCCAATAAAATCCTATTATCCTCTAACATGCTTCTTTCGTATCAGACAATCTAGTTCATGTAAAATTTTAGACTTAACCTTAATAATCATATATAGAATTTTATAAATGCATCTTATTCAAATCCCACACATTTTAAGGACATATACAGGATTCCTCACCTTAAATTAACCCTAAATTCATTCAATTTATCGAAGGGATTAGAATTTACCTCACCTAGGGTTTTCGCATTCACAGACCTAACTTTCGTGCGCCGTTCATTCAGTTCGGAACCTGCAATGCTTCCAAATTGAAGCAAAGTACAGCGATTAAGCCCACTCACTATGAAAATCAAAACCCTAGAGCTATAGGTTAGAAATTTCACCCTTACCTGTGCAGAAGATGAGTGCAGGCAGCCTAGAGCTCTCGGAGTCTGCTGTTGAACACTGCAGCAGAGGTTGCAGAGGAGAAGTGCTCACAGCGAGCACCGCGTGAGCGAGAGAGAGAGTGAGAGCTCTGCTATCACGCGCAGGAGAGAGGAAGAGAGAGTTCTGTTCGCACGCAAGGAAGAAAAGAAAAGAGAGAGAGAGAGAGAAACAGAGAGAGAGACAATGGAGGGAGAGAGGCCGTGAGCTGCGGAGGAAGGCGGAGAGGGAGAGAGAGTTCGATCAAGAGAGAGACGGGTAGAAGAGAGAGACATTCGAAATTAGGGTTCTAACCCTGATTGAATTGGGGGAGGGGAGATGTTACGTTTTGGCTAAAACGCAGTGTCTCCTCTCTTTCTTTTTTTTTATATATATCTAACTAACTAAATAAATAAATATTCATATATATATTTATATTTAATTTTCACTAAATCGTAAATTTCATAAAAGAAAATGAGATTCATTACGAATCGTGGACATGACATTTTGAATATATCCAAAATTTCAATTTAATATCCCAAAATCGAAAATTAATAAAATTTAAAATTTTCTATTATATTATAAAGATATTTACAAGATTTCTAACATCGGTTTTTTGGTGTTATAACTCTTAACCCCTTAAAAACGAATTTCGTTCTCGAAATTTCAAAATACAACTTATACATCAAAGAGCTGTGGATGTTGCTTCCACATTAATTTTTCGGTTTCCCAAGTTTGTTCTTCAACTTGATTATTGCTCCACACACTTTAACCATAGGAATTTGTTTATTTCTCAACTGTTTGATTTGTTGATTTACGATCTTGATGGGTTGGACTTTGAAACTCATATCTAGATTCAACTCTATCAGTAGAACTTCAATTACTTGAGAGGGATTCGACAAATACTTCTTTAGCATTGACACATGAAATATATCATGAATCTTCTCCAAATCCGAAATTAATTCTAGCCGATAAGCTACCTCTCATATCCTCTCAAGGATTTTGAATGGCCCAATATAATGAGGATTCAATTTGCCTCGTTTCTAGAATCGAATCACACCTTTCCAAGGTGAAAACTTCAGGAAAACCATATATCCGACCTCGAATTTCAAAGGTCTTCTCCTTTTGTCAGCATAGCTCTTCTGTTTATCTTGAGCCGCTTTTATTTTCGTCCGAATCACCTTCACTTTTTCTATTATTATTTCAATTAGTTTCACACTTTCAATCTTCTGTTCTCCAACTTCATCCCAACAAAGTGGAGTCTGATATTTCCTTCCGTAAAGAGTTTCATAGGGAGGCATACCAATACTAGCTTGGTAGCTATTGTTGTATGCAAATTCGATCAATGAGAGATGCCTATCCCAACTCCATTGGAAATCTATAACGCACGCTCTCAACATATCTTCCAACGTTTGGATTGTACGTTCAGATTGCCCATCCATCTGTGGATGAAATGCAGTGCTGAATTTCAATTTGGTACCCAATGCCTCTTGTAACTTAGGCCAGAATCTAGATGTGAATCGAGGATCATGATCTGATACAATCGATACTGGAACCCTATGGAGTTAGACAATCTCATCAAGATATAACTTCGCTAACCTCTCCAAAGAATAAGTCTTCTGAATCGGGAGAAAATGTGCTGATTTTGTGAGTCTATCCACTATCACCCAAATGACATTGTGATGACTCAGAGTACGTGGCAATCCTACTACGAAATCCATAGTAATATGCTCTCATTTCCATTCAGGTATAGGCAATGGTTGAAACGTTCCGGCCGGTTTTTGATGTTCAGCTTTGATTTGTTGAAAAACTAGACATCTTGCTATAAACTTGGCTATTTCCTGCTTCAATCCCGATCACTAATAAGTTTCTTTGATGGTTCGGTATATTTTAGTGCTTTCGAGATGCATAGCATAAGCCGAAAAGTGTGCCTCTTCAAGAGTGGCCTTTCAAATCTCATCATTTTTAAGAACACAAATCCGTTTCCCATACACGACTGTATCATCCTCCCGAACATGGAAATCATCAGTTTCACTCTTGCAAACCTTTTCCACTATCTCCTTTAACTCTTCATTAGTGGTTTGGAGTTCTTTAATACGGTCCACCAAGGTTGGTCGATCCTCGAATTTCGCCAAGAGTGTACCATTGTCATCACAAGCAAACTTAGCTCTAAGAGCACGAAGTCACAATAAATATAAGAGGTAAGAATTTCCCTGAATTGGAGAAGAAGATAAGGACTTGCGGCTTAGAGCATCCGCAACTACATTCGCCTTACCAGGATGATAATCAATCACCAGATCATAGTTTTTAATTAGCTCTAACCATCTCCTTTGTCTCAAATTGAGATCCTTCTAGGTGAGTAGGTACTTGAGGCTCTTGTGATCGGTGAAGATTCTGCACGTGGCTCCATATAAGTAATGTCGTCAAATCTTTAAGGCAAATACAATAACAGCAAGTTTTAGATCATGGGTAGGATAATTCAGCTCATACTTCTTTAACTGTCGAGAAGCATAGGCGATAATTCTGTCGCCCTGCATCAAGATGCATCCTAACCCCTGTTTACTGGCATTGCTATAGACAATATAATCACCAACGGTGATAGGTAGAGCAAGTATGGGAGCCGACATGAGTCTCCTTTTGAGTTCTTGAAAACTCTGCTCACATTTATCTGTCCATTCAAATTTAATTCCCCTCCGCATCAAGCCAGACAACAGAGTTGCAATCTTGGAAAAACCCTCTACGAACCTTTGGTAGTAACTCGCCAATCCGAGAAAACTTCTCATATCAGTGACGTTCTTGGGTTGTTCCCATTTCAAAATTGTCTCTACTTTCTTCAGATCAACAAATATTCCTTGTTTCAATACTACGTGTCCCAAGAAGCCAATTTCCTTTAGCCAGGATTCACATTTTGAGAACTTAGCATACAGTTGTTTCTCTCGGAGGGTTTGTAGCACAACCCGAAGATGTTCTGAGTGTTCTTCATCGTTTTTGGAATACACAAAGATGTCGTCAATGAAAACAATGACGAATTTATCGAAATAAGAATGGAAAACTCGATTCATAAGGTCTATGAAAGCTGCCGGAGCATTTATCAAACCGAAAGGTATCACCAAGAATTTATAGTGCCCATACCGCATCATAAACGTAGTCTTGGGGACATTATCGTTCTTTATCCGCAATTGGTGATAGCCAGACCTCAAATCTATCTTAGAAAATATACACGCCCCTTGGAGTTGATCAAACAGATCATCAATCCTCGGCAAGGGGTATTTGTTCTTGTTGGTCACCTTATTTAACTGCCGATAATCGATACACAGCCGAAGCGTGCCATCTTTCTTCTTTACAAACAGAACCGGAGCACCCTAAGGTGAAGTGCTCGGTCGGATGAATCCCTTATCCAACAACTCCTGAAGTTGAACCTTCAACTCTTGCAATTCCGTCATGCCATTCGATAAGGAGGAGTAGAGATTGGCGCCGTGCCAGGAACAAGATCTATAGTGAAATCAAACTCCTGAATTGGTGGTAACCCAGACAACTCTTTCAGAAAGACGTCCAGAAACTCATTCACCATAGGGACATCGCTCAGATCAGGGCTTTCTGCTGTAGTGTCAATGATGTTAGCTAAGTAAGCTTCGCAGCCCTTATGCACTAATCTCCGTGCTTCGAGAGCTGAAATCACACAGCTCGGCAATACTCGCCGTTCACCATCGAACACAAGTAGGGGATGCCCTGACCTATTGAATTTCACTTCTTTAGTGAAACAGTTCACTGAATCTCGATGAAGACTTAGCCAGTCCATGCCTAAAATAGCGTCAAAATCTTTCATATCCAACGGAATCAAATCCGCTTCAAGGATTGTCTCACCAATTTTTACCTCACAAGACTTATTTACTGAATCCCTAATCAAATGCTCTCCCAAGGGTGTGATAACCAACAGTTCTTCATCAAGTGGGACTAAGGGCCTATCAGAATGTCTCTCAAATTATTCGACCTAGTATTTATGAGTATATGAACATCAACGCCAAAGATATTCATCATACCTATAAATTTAAATCATAAAAAAAATTATATCATCATACTCCTTAACTCATAATCACTAGCCATTAAATCATAATTATAAACCATAGATATCACATTTTCAAATTCTGAATTTAAATTTAAATGAAAATTACCTGTAACTACGTCGGGATTAACATGGGCTTCTTCATTAGTCTACTTCATTAGTCATAGCAAAGACTCTAGCTTGAGATCTAGGCTGAGGTCGCTGAATGGAGGTGGCTACAACATTACTTCTCGTGCCTGTCCTAGGATTAGTACAGGTAGAAGGCGTTGCCGAACAAACAGGGCCAGTTTTGGAGCCACTAGAGAGACCTTTGACTTGACGACTCCTTTACCCTTCTTCCTTCAACTCGAGGCAAGAATAAGGAGGTGTCCCTCTTTCCCATTGTGATAGCATCTCTTAGGTCCTCTGCACGGACCCATGTGATACCTTTTATAATTAGGGCAAGTTTCCATTCTACTTCCTCTTGGTTTAGCTCCCGATCCAACATTCCCAATGCTAGAAGCACTCGATCTATGAATTGGTTGGCTTTGAGGAAATCCAACCGATCCTGAAGTAGGTCCACCGCTTTGAAAGCCTGTAGTTCTGTTCTTCTTAGAGCCTTGGCCCGGTATGAATCTGTCGGATCTCTTCTTCCCACAGTGATCCCTAATATTTTCTCTTTCGAGCACAATCTGTTTGGCCCTTAAGGCCAACTGCAATACATTCTGGTATGTGTGCTCATCCGTGACCGACATCCTTTTTCAGATATTTAAATTCAAGCCATCCTCAAACTTGAAGCGTCGGAACTCTTTGGAAGCTATTAACTCCTGTACAAATGAGGATAGGATTCTAAATTTCGTCTCATATTCCATTACGGACATATTTCCTTGGCGAAGTCGAAGGAATTCTCTTCTCTTCAAGTCCCGATCGAATCAGGTGTAGAACCTCTCGTCGAATTCCTTAAGGAAATTGTGCCAAGTGAGAGGTGCAGCTGCCCTTTCCTCTACTCCATCCCACCATATACTAGCATCGTCATCTAACAATCTCACGGCTACCTAAAGCTTCAAACTATCCTCTATCCCTATATCCATTACAACTTTTCTGACCTTTTTAATCTATTTCTTTGCCTCTACAGGATCACTAGATCCCGAGAAGGTCTCATATCTCAGTTGCCTTGCTTCTTTAATTAGTTTGGACAACTGAACTGGGGAACGGCTGATTGGTGCAGCAACCGGAGGAGGAGGTGCTAGTGGGGTACTGGGTGCAGCAACTGGCACTGAAGGAGGAACATGTGGAGGGACTGAAATCGGTTGTGGAGCTTGGACTATGCTCCGAAGGTGCTCCACCATTCCATTACTTGCTAAAGAGCGGCGATAGGAGGAGCAGAAATCCCGATCGAATGAGCTGGGTGTGTGGATGCAGGTGGAGGAAGAGCATGTAAGGACGATTCATCCTCGTGCTCCTGTGGAGGAATCTCATTCACATTCCTCATTCTCCTTCGTGGAGGCATGGTAATCTACAAAATAAAAAGCTATAATTAAATCAAAGGGTTAAGCGAAGACTAATTACTTAACCCCCTAAATGAATATTTCTAATTCCTTAGGAAAACTATGGAAAGTTCTGTACATTTTTCAAAAATCTTTTAAAAGATCTAAACCTTTTTAAAAAACTAAACATTTCAAAATATTTAGAAAAAAAAACTTTCGAGACAATTGGAAAACATTTCAAAACCATCAAACTTTCAAAATCGTGAACCTAAACTTTGATACCAATAAAGTTGTCACGCCCCGATCCTCAGATTGAGCACGCAACAACCGTCGCGTTGTCTCGGTACACGGGCAGAACCTCCCCATATACTGGGACTCCGTAAGACTATATTACTGAATGATAAATCTTCCAGTACACAAATCCATCAAGATAAGAAAATCATAAAACAATACACGTGCAAAGGACCCATCTGGTTCATCCTTGTACACACAAGCATACGTTTGCACACATTTGGGAAGGAGGTTCCTGTACACGCATGTATGCAGTGTGGTCATCCCAGCCAATCCAGAATTCTCAGTATAAATAAAACATTTAAAATAAAAGAAGTCCCAAATCATAGTCGCAGGATTTTACTAATACTTGCCTGAAGAATAAAACTTAAAAAAAAAACAATTAAATCAAAATAATGAAGTCCCAAATCATAATCGTTGAATTTTACCGATACTTGCCGAAGAACTCAACCAGTATCAGTAAAATCCGCGCGGTATGAGATGTGCAGAACTTCCCTTCTATGGTTCAACAAACTACAATTCCTAAAAATCCTACATTACTAGATACCTATGCAAATTAGCAAAATATCCTTCGCAAGCTCCAACGTCCACTCTCCGAACTAAGTATTCTCTGAAAAATGTGAAAAGAGGGGTGAGTATTGGGGATACTCAGTGAGTGGAGTGTAATAGTGTGATTGTATCCATAAATGAGGGGTGAATATAGGGCAGTCAAAGCATATCTCATAAACAACACTTTATATATATAAAAACTTTTTCAATAAAGCAAACAATTCGCAAAACATGCATCCACATCAATCATTTTTTCAGAAAATCATGGGGTCCCATCGAAAACACGTCCGCTCTAGGTTTGGCCGAATCTAGACGAAAGCTCATCAAGGGTTTTTCAATCCAATGTTTCAAAACATGCCCCCTTCTTTGGTATTGGCTCGTACCTCACCAGGGTGTAAATTAGATATAGTACGATTTCGGTAGAGGTAGGTACGTTTATCTCCCCCACACATCCAACCCCAACCACGCCACCCTGTCTGATTGCTCTGTGGTGGGAATGACTATAGTCATTAACTATTAGCACCCTTCATTTCTCAGACATGTCATTTCATAAATCATGTGTCATAATTTCCAACAATAATCATCAATTTCATGTCACAACAATTTTTAAAGCAATATCAAATAACATATGGCACACATACATTCATAAACACAGTGGATGCATTCATACTTTATAATCCAGTTCAGACATCTCACAATCACAAAATAATTTATATAAAATAGGTAAAATTCTTTCAAAATCATTTATAAAACAAATTTTAAAATAAGTCACTCATTTAAGAACACAATGAACCATCCACTCACCTCTAGAGAGGGTATTCACTCTCAATTTACCAATCTAATCCGAAATGATTCCTTTCAAGTCTCCAAAAGATTAACCTAGACCAATCATCACAATTATCATCAAATAAAATCTTATTAAAGGGTTTTCAAAATTTTTCTAATTTAATAGAGCCTCAACTTGCATATCCACAAATTCTAGACTCTCATTTCATCAACCTAAGATTATTTGTCTCTCTAATGAACTTTAATTCTCAATTTTTTTTCTAAGCTTGTCCAATTTTCTTCCAAATTTACATAACCATAATATTTTTCATGCATATTTTAAATTAAAATCTAAGGAAAACTATTCTAATCAACCCAACAAGATCCTATTATCCTCTAACATGCTTCTTTCGTATCAGACAGCTTAGTTCATGTAAAATTTTAGTCTTGACCTTAATAATCATATATAGAATTTCAGAAATGCATCTTATTCAAATCCCACACATTTTCAGGACATATACAGGATTCCTCACCTCAAATTAACCCTAAATTCATTCAATTTATCGAAGAGATTAGAATTTCCCTCACCTAGGGTTTTTGCATTTGTAGAACTAACTTTTGTGCACCGTTCGATTCAGTTCGGAACCTGTAATGCTTCCAAATAGAAGCAAAATTTAGCGATTAAACCCACTCACTATGAAAATCGAAACCCTAGAGCTATAGGTTAGAACTTTCACCCTTACCTGCGTAGGAGATGAGTGCAGGTAGCCTAGAGCTCTTGGAGTTTGCTACTGAACACTGCGACAGAGGTTGCAGAGGAGAAGTGCTCACAGTGAGCACTGCGTAAGCGAGGGAGAGAGTGAGAGCTCTGCTATCACGTGCGGGAGAGAGGAAGAAAGAGTTCTGTTCCCGTGCGAGGGAGAAAAGAAAAAAGAGAGAGAGAGAAAGAGAGAGAGACAATGGAGGGAGAGAGGTCGTAAGCAGCGGAGGAAGGCAGAGGGTAAGAAACAGAGTGAGAGTGACAAGCGAGAGGGAGAGAGAGTTCAATCGAGAGAGAGGCGGGAGGAAGAGAGAGACATTCGAAATTAGGGTTCTAACCCTAATTGAATTGGGGGAGGGGAGATGCTGTGTTTTGGCCAAAATGCAGTGTCTCCTCTCTCTCTCTCTTTTTTATATCTAAATAAATAAATAAATATTCCTATATCTATTTATATTCACCTTTCACTAAATCGTAAATTTCATAAAAGAAAATGGGATTTACTACGAATAGTGGATACGACATTTTGAATATATCAAAAATTCCAATTTAATACCCTAAAATTGAAAATCAATAAAATTTAAAATTTTCTATTATATTATAAAAATATTTATAAGATTTCTAACATCAGTTTTTCGGTGTTATACTATGTACCGGCAATATTTTACACAAAATTTAGGTTGTCCCCTCTTTCCCATTTGGTGGGGAAAGAGCTCTTTAATGATGTTGTTGCTTAAATAGATTGCAGATTCTCTATCACGATGAAAATGGCTTTTTATTGGTCTGGAAACATGATAAACTTGGGGTAGAAGCCCAAACACAACGAAGGGAGAAGCTCTACAAGAAAACACAAGAGTACATAATAGGGCCTAATAAAGACCAACCTAGTAGGTAAGAGTTGGTTGATATGCCCAAGTGGAGCATTTTTGGAAGAATAAAATTAATTTCAGATTTAATTTTAGAGATAATGGGTAAAAACCCATTATCTCCACTACTTCCACAACTCCCTAAATATTCCTAATAGGTCTCCCCAACTCTTTCTCTCTCTCTAATAAGTTTTGTGTCAATGGTGAAATCTTTAGAAGGAATTTTCCGAGAGTGAGAATAAAAAAAATGAGGGATCCAGAAATTTTCACGTAGAAAAATTTCTCCTATTGTTGTCATCATCGGACTAAGGGTTGAGGCATCGTGGAGTTGCAGTGATAATTCGATTAATCTCGTGATCGTCATCCCGGCCTCAAAATCCGATCGGGGGATTTGTCGTACTGTTCGGTTGATTTTGGAGGCTCTATCTTGAGGTACATACCCTATACTCGATCCACTTTTATTTTTCGAAAATTATTGCTTTCCACTGTGCATGAGAACCTAATTCTATCATTGGTATTAGAGCTATTGTTGGATTAATTAAAATGATTTCCGGAATAATTTTTGGGTATAAAATATAGGGTATTAAATTTATGGTTCAGATGAGTTTTGTGAATCCGATTACACCACTGTGTTACCCATAACATGTAGATCACAGATATAATTTTTTCGTAATTTTTTGAACACATTTAGTGCATGAAATGTGAGGTTGAAGTTTTCGACCCAAGCATTGACTAAATCTTTAGATCTGATATCTGTCGAGTTTAAGAACATATTGATCTAAATAAATGGGTTACATGTATTCTACGTGAGCTGATCTACATTTTGATATACATAATATGTGTTTTTGTCGTCGGAATCTGGGTCTTTCATTGAGGCTGATGAGTGCCGTGGCCATTGGTGTTTAATTCGGACAAGTTGGCACATGATTCCTCCACAAATCGAGTGTAGGATGATGGAGGAGATCTTAATTGCAAATTTCTAGTGAAAACTGAGTGAAAAAAAGTCGTAATAGAGTTTTCTGGCAATTGGGTCAAGAGGACCTGGTTGTAGAGAAGTCGGACAAAGAAGACCCGGCCCAACCCGCAAGCGCGTGGCTCGCACGCGCGCTGAGGCATGTGCACCTAGGTGTGTGGGCGCATGTAATCCACGTGTTGGTGAGGCGCATGGATGGGTCGGGGGTGGTCCGGGCCGGTTTCGACTCGGACCGTGTCCCCAACTTGCACCCTACCCGGGTACTGACCCGGGAGGCGGGGTCGCATGCGTGCAGGTGCATGACCCATGCCCCTGCACATCTGGTGCTTGTGCCGACATACAAGACGCGCATGCGGGCATGTGCCAGACACACTGCGCATCGAGTGCATGTGCCAGGCCCTCCTTGGCGCTTGCAGGTGCGTGGGGATGTGCCGCCGGCACGTGATGGCGCATGGGATCACTGACGACGCGTGAGGTCATCTAGAAATGGAATTTTTCAATTTTTTGAGGGTCCCACATCCATAAATATGACTTTTTGTGGATTTTTGTGTACCGAATTCTAATTCGAATTGTGAGATACAATCCCAAATTATGGTATATGGTATCCGTTGACTCATCCGCTCGTCTTGAGGTCTGTACTCGAGTCATTTGAGTCTTGATAATTCATAGGGTGCACAAAATGTGAGAATAAGTATCGATAAGTCACTAAAGCCTCTAAAACTGCTTAAAAATTTGTCGTATTAGATCTTTGCAATGGGGATAAAACTGAATGGTGATAATTATGAGATTTTTTACCGATAGATTCAGTTTATTCTCGAGAAGCAAAATCTCACTGAAATTCTGAGGCATGAGATGGTGGACTCCAGGGAGGGTACCACACCTTAGAGAGACGGGATTAAAAGGCATTACGTCCATGAAAGAGGAAAGATGGACGAGTTAGGACAATCCCCCTGAACAGCATACACGATGAGCAATATCCTACGGTTATGTCGGTTTGGCTCGTTCTATAAAGAGTATTGTGGTGCTCTTACAAATCCTGAGACGAGAATACTGACTTATAAGTTTAATAACTTATATGAAAAGGGTTGATCATACAATAATGCAACATTTGATATAAATGTGGAGTATGATCGTCGAGTTGGGGAATATGAATGAGTCTATTTCGAATGTGTTTTTCAAGTATCGGATGCGATCCAGTCTTTACCTGATTCATAGAAAACCATAAAAACCTCACTACAAAATAAAAACTCTATCCAGATGGATGAAAACTGTTTGCAAAACCCATAAAAATCGTCAACAGAACCTTCTCCAACAGATGGCCCTTTAATTGGCTATACACATGTCAGGATAGGTCTATACCGACAGTTGTGGTAACCGTTAAAATATATCTTGATATATACTGACAGTTAGAAAACCATTGATAAAAGTTACAGACTTTTATTGTTGGTTATACAACTTTTAAGAAATGTTACATTTTGTATCGTTAGTTAACACATGTTAGTATAAATTATTCTCTTGTATCATCGGTTGCTATGTGTTACTATAAGTTGCTGTCATGTATCGTCGAATACCAAATATGTAGCTATAAGTTATTGTCTTGTATCGTCAGTTACCATATGTTACTATAAGTTACTGTTTTGTATTGTCAGTTATCAAATATGTTACTATAAATTATTGTTTTGTATTGTCGATTATCATATGTCACTATAAGTTACTATCTTGTATCTTCGGTTACCAAATATGTTAGTATAAGTTATTATCTTGTATCGTCGGTTACCATATATTGCTTTATAAGTTATTATCTTGTATCGTCGGTTACCATATATTGCTATAAGTTATTGTCTTATATAGTTTATTACCAAATATGTTACTATAAGTTATTATTTTGTATCGTTGGTTACCATATATTACGATAAGTTACTTTCTTGTATCGTCAGTTACCAAATATATTACTATAAGTTATTGTTTTGTATCATCAATTACCATATACATTACTATAAGTTACTATATTATATCGTCAGTTACTACATATGTTACTATAAGTTATTATTTTGTATTATTAGTTACTATAAAAGTTAAGAAAATGAAGTGCCTCTTACTGTCGGGTGGACAAGTGTTAGAAAATATTGTCCTGTATCGTCGATTAAACAAGTGTTAAAAAAAAAGTTACTTTTATTGTCGATCAGTAGGTAAAGTTACCATCTTATATTGTGGGTTACCACAAATCTGTCTTGTATGTTTTGTGTCGTTGGTTACATATGTTAGTATAAGTTATTATCTTGTCTTGTATCGTCAACTATCACAAGTGTTAGGAAAATATAGTGAGAAAATATTATTAAGAAAATGTATGAAAATATATGTCTTTTATTGTTGGTTACACAAATATGTAATCCACAGTCATTTGTTTATTATAATACCAAGTTCACCATCAACATATCTTTCACCACCCTTACAAATGTTATATTACAACCTAAGATAACGACCAAAGATGAAAATATTACATTACAACCCAAGATAACAGCCAAAGATAAACCTAATGTAAGATATTAATAATATTAATGATGAAGAAAAAAATATATATAAATACATTAGTAACATCTCGGATGGTTAGACTTCTTTAGATCCACATGGATTTTCATCTGAGCAAAGTGATGAAACAGTGAGTTTAAACATTACAAGAGAGTTTCAGTGACCTTGAATAAGAGTTTTGGATAGATATGGATGCCGAAAGTGTAATATATATTTTGGTTGAGTGAGAGTTTTTGTTGATTATGGATTATGGATTATGGGAAATGAGAAATAAGGTTATATGTTTTGATGGATTTTGAAAGCTTTGAGAGAATGAGAAGATAATGGATTCTGAGACCTTTGATCGGAGAAAAAGAGAGCTTTCGAGGGAATAAGAAGCAATGAGAGAGCTTTGATGGTTTTAAGGGATGTTGACCGTCATATTTTCACAACCAATTTCAAAACCCGTCTCTTTTTAAAATTTTGTCTCCCCCCTACACTTTCACTTTTACATGTTAGTTCCCGTTTATATTTTTAGTTTTAAATTGTTAAAAACTCACTACATGCCACGAAAGTAATCCAAAATTGGTTCATTTTCTATCACATTGTCAATCCAAATTGAACAAATTACATCCGACGGCTGGGCTGGGCTAACTCTAAAATATAATGTCCAATTGATCAAATGGTTAAGTACAATTTATTTGTTTATACGTTTTAAAAAAGAGAAGATGAGAGTTAAAAAAATATAAAAAAAAGTTAAAAAAATGTAGCAGGAAAAAAAAGGAGAGAGAGTTAAAAAAAAAAAAGAATAAAGAAAGTTAAAAAAAATGTACGACATTGGGTAAGAAAGTATATAGGATGTGAATTTAGTTGATCTTGCTCTTTATATATACATATATCTCTCTCTCTATCTCTCTTCCTTCGTCTCTCATTGTTATTCATAAAGTGATAACAATCATATACCTCACGGTTTCACCGTCTCTCCTATGTTTTCACCGCCTTCCATTGTCACTTATTAAGTCATAATACAAACTACTAGTTATCACTATTTACTACCACTATATTATACCCCAAGGTTCCACCGTCTCCTATTGTCACTCCTAACATCATAATACAAACTTACTACTAGTTATCACTGGTTACTACCACACCATCTCTCCCATGGTTCCACCGTGTCCCATGAATTTCAAAACTCATATTTTTTAAAAATTACCTCCCACGTTTTTTAAAATTATCTCCTGCATTTTTTACACTTTTAAGTTTTTTAGTTTTTAGTTTTTAGTTACCCGCCATTTTTAAAAACTCACCATATGCACAAAAACATTCCAATTAATTCATTTTTTGAATTATCTCCCACACTTTTTAAAATAAAATTTTGATAATATTTTTTTTTTGTAAAAAAAGAAAATAAAATGAAAAAAATAAACTACATGATGATTTTTCAATAAAATTAATATTATCAAAAATTTTAAATTGATGAATTTCTAATAAAATTAATATTATAAAAAATTTTGAATAAATTGAATTAGAAGCAAAATGAAAAACCATAAAAACAATATTACCAAAAAATAATAATTTTTTAATTTTAAGATAATTTTTTATTTATATATTTAATTTTTATTTGTTTATATGAAAGTGGGTTAAAAAAAAGTTAAAAAAAGAATGTAGGAGGGAAAAAAAACAGAGAGAGAATTAAAAAAATAAGAATAAAGAAGAGTGAAAAAAAACCCAAAATGTCTTTCACTGTAGGGCTCCGTAAGGCTTGGAGAGACACCCGTATATGGCATGCTTGCACCCGTGAGGCTTGGACTTGCACCTGCGTGAGGCATGGCTGCACCCGCGTGAGGAATGGCTGCGCCCACGTGAGGCGTGGCTATACCCGTGAGGTTTGGACTTGCATCTGTTAACGTACCACAACTTATCACTACTTATCACTTATCACTTACCACTACTTACTAATATTATTTATCATGTATTTATTAATTTATGTTAAATTAATATTAATATTTATAATTTTGTTGAATTGTCAGGTGAATTTTGTTATTTTATTTAATATTTATAGAGTGTAATAAGAAAAGAGAGAGAGAGTTAAAAAAAATAAATAAAATTAAAAAAGTTTATTTAAAAAAAAAGACTTTCTTAAAAGAGGTGCCATTTTGCCGCAATGACCCTTCTTCTTTAATTTTTTTTGTGTTTTTTTTTTTTTTTTTTGCTTTTTTCTTTTTACAATTGTTTTGTTTTTTTTTTTTTTTTTAGGAAGGGAAGTTATATTTTTTCTTTGATTTTTTTTACCCTACATTTTTTTTATATTTTTTTCTTAGTTAATTTGTTTTTTTTTCTTTCGTTCTTTTATATTACTATCATTATATATTACTACTACTATATATTATTACTAGTTATTATGTTTTTTTATTTTTTTTGTTTTTTAGAATATTAAAATATTAAAATATTAAAAAATAATTTTAAAAAAAAAAATATTATAAAAAATTACAAAAATGAGATGAAAAATAATACCAAAAATTAATATTAGAAGAAAAATGAAAAATCATAAAATTAATATTACCAAAAAATAATAATTTTTTAATTTTAAAATAATTTTTTATTTATATATTTAATGTTTTAGTTTAAATTAATATGTCATAGTAAAAATCATCCGAAAGAAACCAAGAAGATGAATAGGTTTGCATCAACTTAATTTAAACTTTAAATTATTTTCAAATTAAATTTTTATCATCAAAACTTAGTTTTTGTGAGTTGTTAAATACCTTCATATCATACACTTATTTTCACTTATCATCACTTGTTATCATACATTATATTATCCCTTGTTACCATGCATTATAGTCGTATTACTACTTGTTATCACTTATTACCGTATATTATATTACCATTTGTTATTATTTATTACCATACATTCTATTACAACTTATTACCATACATTATATTATCACTTATTACCATTTGTTACCATACATTATATTAACACTTATTATAACTTATTACCTTACATTATATTATCACTTGTTACCATTTATTATCATACATTATATTATCACTTATTATAACTTATTATCATGAATTACATTACCATTTATTATGACTCATTATATACATTATGGACATATTATCACTGGTTATCATTTGTTATTATCACTTATTACGACTTGTTAGCATATATTATAATTATCATTACAACATATAGATATGTGCACTTTATTTTCACAAATAAATTTTTACAAAAGAAATTTTTAAAACCCTTACTTACTTACCCGCTAAATTTTTTTACTATTCACCTACCTTTTTTTACTATACATTTTTTTATTATCCGCTATTTTTTCATATTTTTGTTACTTATATTTTATTTAAGATTCACCCACTTTTTTATTATTATTCACTTGTATTTTTTTATTAGATATATTTTTTCATTACCCTCTATTTTTTCATACTTTTGTCACTTACATTTTATTTGTAAGATTCACCCGCTTTTTTTTTTATTATTTACCTGTCTTTTTTATTATATATTTTTTTTCATTATTCGCTATTTTTATTATATATTTTTACATTTATAATGTAATTTATTTTAATTTATTTATTTTATAAAAATATTTTATTTTTTATTGTTATCAATTTTTATTTAATTTGTTAATTTATTAAATTAAAATGACATTATAGATATAAATTTTATATTTCAAATGTATTATTTATTTTATATATATTATTTAATTTTACAGTATTATCAAGAACCATAATTTTATTGATTTTATAAAAATTTTTGAAAGAATATTAAAAATATATTAAAAATGATTGATTTTATATTCTTTTCTAATATTTTTAATGGCTATTAAAATTTTATTTTATAGATTTTTTTTTATATTTTAAGGAGTATTTTTTAATATATTTATATTATAGATGTTTTTAATAGAAATTTTTAATATTTGTTAATATTGAAAAATTTTTTTGATATATTTTTTTATATTTTTATATTTTATATATTTTTAATTTTGTGTAATCGATTATATATTTTTAGATTGATGTATTACCCCTACCTGTAGTGCCACATTTACTGATGACAACTAATAATTGTTCTATATTATTATTTGTTACTATTTATTACCATACATTCTGTTACCACTTATTACAATTTATTACCGTGTATTATATTATCATTTGTTACCATACATTATATTACCACTTATTATAACTTATTACCTTATATTATATTACCATTTATTACCATTTGTTACTATACATTATATTATCACTTATTACAACTTATTATCATGAATTATATTACCACTTTTTACGACTCATTACATACATTATAACCATATTACCACTAGTTACCATTTATTATTACCACTTATTACGGCTTGCATTACAGATATGGATATGTGCACGCTATTTTTACAAATAAATTTTTACAAAACAAATTTTTAAAACTCTCACTTACTTACCCGCTCATTTTTTTATTATTCACCCGCTCATTTTTTACTATACATTTTTTCATTACCCGCATTTTATTTAAAATTCACCCCCTTTTTTTTTATTATTCACCCGTCTTTTTTTTATTAGATATATTTTTTCATTACCTGCGATTTTTTCATATTTTTGTCACTTACATTTTATTTGTAAAATTTATACCCATTTTTTTTTATTCACCCGCCTTTTTTATTATATATTTTTTTCATTACTCTCTATTTTTATTATATATTTTCATATTTAAAATGTAATTTATTTTAATTTATTGATTTTATAAAAATATTTTATTTTTTATTGTTATCAATTTTTATTTTATTTGTTAATTTATTAAATTAAAATGACATTATGGATATAAATTTTATATTTCAAATGTATTATTTATTTTATATACATTATTTAATTTTACAGTATTATCAAGAACTATAATTTTATTGATTTTATAAAAATTTTTGAAAGAATATTAAAAATATATTAAAAATGATTGATTTTATATTCTTTTCTAATATTTTTAATGGCTTTAAAATTTTATTTTACAGATATTTTTATATTTTAAAGAGCATGTTTTAATATTTTTATATTATAGATATTTTTAATGGAAATTTTTAATATTTGTTAATATTAAAAAAAATTTGATATATTTTTTTATAATTTATATATTTTTAATTTTGTGAAATCGATTTATATATTTTTAGATTGATGTGTTATCCCTATCTATACTACCACATTTACTGATGACAACTAATAACTATCCTAATTTAACATCTTTTTTACAAAACAGATAATATGGTTTAGCCATTAGTAAAGAAAACTCAATATAGAAACGTTTTCTAAACCGTTACTAAAGTTGTCATATTTACAAATGGTAAAATATATCGATCAATATAGATGAAGAAGTTATACAAATGATATTGTAAAGTAGACAATAAAGAAGAGTTATATACAGGTTATTTTTAAATTGTCTGATAATCGTTAGAATTAAATATCGTATTTACAGTTTTTATAGATGGTTTTATTACTTTACGAACATTTGATAAATTTCTTATGAATAAAAATTTTACACCATCAAAAAATGTATATATTTCTTAACAGTTTGGTCAAAAGCGTCTCTAAAGATCATAAAATTGAAACGGTTTTTTTCAAACTGTCCTTAAAACTCTGTCATATTTATTAATCACAAATAATAATCATTAGAATTAATTAAAACTTATGAAGATGGTATGTATAAGTAGACAATAAAAAAAGTTATATTGATATTGGTTTCAAACCGTTCCTAAAACTCTGCTATATTTACTGACCACAAATGATAAACGTTAGAATTAAACATAACTTTTAAATATATTACAATATATGGGTTAGCATAGATATAGAGGTTATGCAGACGGTATGTATAAGTAGATAGTAAAGAAAAGTCATATAGTGACTATTTTAAAACCATCTCTAAAACTTTCACATTTACCGACCACAAATAATAACCATATAATTTAACATCGCTTTTTACAAACGGTTATGCTATCTTGACTAACGATTGCTAAACTTTTTCCAACGATCAATTTAATACCGTCATAAAATATTGCTTTAATTTTATAGTGATCGTGACTGTTTTCAAACAGTCCCTGACACTCGGCCATATTTACTAACCACATATGATAAGCGTCAGAATTGAACATAAGTTTTAAAGACTGTATAATGAATAAGTTAGTATAGATATACAACTTACGTCCACGGTATGATTAACTAGATAGTAAAGAAGAGTTATTTAGAGACATTTTTCAAACTGTCTCTAAAACTTTATCATATTTACTAACCACAAATAATAATCATCAGATTTGAGTGAAATTTATGAAGACGATATGCTTAAGTAGTGAGTCAAAGTAGTCATATCGACACTGTTTTCAAACCGTTTCTAAAACTCTAACTTATTTACTGACCACAAAAGATAAGCGTCTGAATTGAACATAGTTTTTAAAGACTGTATAATATATGAGTTAACATAAATATAGAATTTATGCAAACGGTATGGTTAGGTAGACAATAAAAACGATCATATACATACTATTTTCAAACTGTCCCTAAAAGTTTTATATTTATTGACCATAAATAATAACAGTGAAAATTTAACAACACTTTTTATAAACGGTTGTCCAACCTTTACTGACAATTGCTAAACTTTTCCTAACGAATAATATTATACCGTCGTAAAATATATACATTTCTTAACGGTTTCATCACAAGTGTTGATATATGCCATAAAAAACAGTCGCTACATGTCATCGCATATAAATGTTACCGTCACCTCAACGCTTTAATTTTGTAGTGCCTATTTCATATACAACGAAAGTGTTCGTACTTTTGCTAATGTGAATAGACATAATGAGCTCGAGCAGGAGCATCTGGAGGCGAGTAAGCCATACTCGGGTCATGCTTGTACAGTGGAGTCGAGCAAGGACTCTCGTGGCACCGAACACAAAATAGTATAAGTATGAGTAAAAGCCTTAAGGTTCAGGTAAGAAGAAATCATCCGTTGTAGACTTGGTTATTTCATTCGTAAGTGTGACGAGCGGAAATTATCTCTTTCTTCTTTACGTGGTTTGAGATGCTTACTGATTTCTCTCTTTCGTGGATTGTAAACTCAGAAACTATTGACCACTTAGCTCGAGACAGGAGCACGTATATAGCGTTCCGTCTAGTGTGTCCTCAAGAAGGAGGATTTACGTGGGGAACGGAGTTTTTGTCATTGTCAGAGGGAATGGCACTTGCAAGATGGAGTTGCAATGATGCCAGACTCTGTACGTTCTTTATGCTCTGGATATTTGACGAAACTTGTTCTCAGTCTAGAATATGCTCTGTTAATTTAGAAATTTTATAGTTTCTATTTATTACGATAATTTTTTGATTGGTTTTGGCTTAGTCCTTGAGGGACTATATGCACTAGAAGTGAATCATTCTAATGGTGTTTCATGTTATCCTCCTAAGATGAGAGAGAATGAACCGGTTAGTAGTGAGTAGTCTATAAGGTCCGCTAACCAGTTTTGCCTAAATGACATAGTTACAAGAAAACCATTCGACATTGTAATAAGAGCTGGGACGCCATTGTAGTTGGTTCACTCCGACATCTGTGACCTTATGAATGTGAGAACCCGAAACAGAGTTGGGGACTCTATTATGCTCATAGACAATTACATACATTTCGGTTACGTCTATTTGATCTCGTACAAGTTTGAGACATTGAGATGTTTCAGGAGGTTTATTAGCGAGGTTCAAAATCAGTTAGATTTGAAAGTGGAGACTCTTAGAACCATCAGGGGACGAATATTTGTCAGAAGAGCTCTGTTTTGAGAAGGATATTACGAGATAACTGACTATTCCTGCCACTCAGTGGAGTAGAGTAACTGTGAGGAGGAATAGGATTTTGTTTGAGACGGTAAGATTGATGATGGCGTCTGCCAATTTGCTAGTTTCCTATTTGGAAGATGCATTATTGGTTGCAGTTTACATCCTCAATCGTTTTTCATCGAATTTCGCAGTCAGTACCCCATATGAGTTTTGGACAGGGAGGCAGTCTGACCTTAGCTATTTGAGATTATGAGGTTATACCACTATATTCACTATTTCTCACATTTACACATCAAGTTAGGCCTGCAAGAAAAAAAGGTATATTCTTATGAGATACTCAGAACACTTCAAGGGGAATGTGTTCTAGGTGAGCATATGGATGACACTATCACTGAGATTGAGTCTCGTGATACCGAGTTTCTTAAAAATGATTTCTCTATGAGAGGCGAAATCAATTAAGACTTTACCTTTTATGAGATGGATACGCTTGGGGGCTTAGCTGATCCCAACGACATGACCCAAGAATTTATTACGGATCTCGATCCTAGTGGGAGCGATCCATCTAGAGGTAAAAGTTCAATAGATGATCCTAGTAGGACTTCACTTTTTATGAGATGGATGGATCTAGTGGTTTAGTTGATCCCAGCGACAGGATCCAAGAATCCATTTCGAATCTTGATCCTAGTGGGAGCGATCCATCTAGAGGAGAAAAAGTTTTCCCACCTCATAAGAGTAATCGAGGACGCATACCTAGCCGTTGCTTCCCGATTGAGGGAGAGGCTCTTATTGTGACTCTTAAGGATGATGAGAAATCTTAAATGGTCCTAGAGGCTCTTGATGGTTATGTGAAGGATCATTGATTAAAGGCCATGGATGAGAGAGAAGGAGTTGATAAGAATCAATGGGATCTGGAATCTAGTTGATTTTCTTGAGGGTAGTAAGGCTGTTAGGAACAAGTGGATTCTCAAGATCAAGAGAAAGGTCAATGGATCGATGGAGAGGTATAAGACCTGTCTGATAACCAGGGGTTACACTCAGACTAAGGGTGAGATTACCTCGATCCGTTTACTTTTAGCGATTGTCGTGGACATGGATCTAGAGTGACACCAGATGGACGTTGAGATTGTCCTCCTGAGTAGGAGTTTGGATGAGGAGATCTATAAGGAGCAGCCATATGGCTTTATTCCTGTAGATCAGGTGATAAGGTTTGTTGATTTTAGAAGTCGACATACTACCTTAATCATCAATACAAACAGTGGTACTTATTCCTGTAGATCAAGATAATAAGGTTTGTTGACTTCAAAAGTCGACATATGACCTTAATCATGAATCTAGACAATGGTACTTGAGATTTCACGAGGAAGTAATATCTCACGGTTTCGTGGTAATCAAGGACGATCATCGCGTATACCTTATACGTTCTCATGACTCTTTGTAATCATGTCATTGTGTATAAATGACATTTTGTTTATTGGGAACAACAGAGAGTATCTGATGACCACGATGACGTGGATATTATCGAGTCTTGATATAAAGGACATTGGTGAGTCTCAGTTCTTTCTCGAAGTTAAGATATAAATGGATCGCTCGAGATAGGTATTGGCTCTTTTACAGGAGTCCAACATCAAGGGAGTTCTTGAGTGTTTCGAGAAGAATGATAGCAACCATAGAGATACTCTTACTACTAAAAAGTTAAAGCCTAATTCTTGATATATGCCCTAAAACTCAGGAAATGGTAAGGGAGATGAGTAGAATCCCTTGTTCCATTGGACTGAGTAGTCTGATGTACGCAGTGCTACGTACACAATCAGACATTTGCTTAGCAGTCAATATGGTAATTAAGTATCGATCGAATCTTAGAAGGGATCACTGAAGAGTAGTGAAAATGATTCATAAATATCTCGAAGGAACTATGATCTTCTCCTTGTGTTACAGAGAAGGTGATTTGTATCTTGTTGGGTATTCATACGCCGACTGAGGTGGTGATCTAGATAGATGCAAATCGACAGGTTTTGTGAGAAACATGTATATATCTATCTATGATAAAAGCTGAGCTTGTTGCATGTTCAACGACAGTTTAGGAGAGTTTTTGGCTCCAGAGATTTTCGGATGACTTAGGGATGATGGTGATAATGGGAGGCTAGTGATGATTTATTAAGAAAATCAAGCCGCTATTGACCACATCTGATGCCCTAAGTATCACAGTAGAACCAAATATATTGATACCTAATACCAAGTTATGAGAGATATCACCAAGAAGAATAAAATGACAATTATGTAAACTACTATACAACGTGGTGGTTGATCCTTTCACTAAACCCATTGTGAGAAATTTCTATATGAGATATAGGAATCATTGGGTTTATATGTTTCTTGGCATTTCTCACTTTGTACTGATACTTATTATCTTTTGTATATATGACATGTTTGCATTGTTTAGTCGCAAGTTTAATTTATTGTACTATTTTATTATTATATATTTTGTAATTTATTATGATAAATAATATATCAAGTAGGCGTGATCGACTCTCTCACACAAGTGACCACCTCCAGTCTTGAGTAAGCGAAAATGAGACGGTTTCTAGTTGTAATAGACTCTGAGAGTGACCTTGCTAAAATAGAAGTCGCCCTGATATGTATTCAGGATGAGGTCATATGCAAGATGACCGACATAGAAATACCCACATCTATATTGCCAATAAGTAGCCAGGTTTGAGATCTCAAAAATTACATGTGACTAGTGATATTGCCTCTGAGACACTCTCTCTGAGATTTCTAGGCAAAGTTTTATGTGTAGACTGAGTCCAATATTTGTACAGTGTTAGAGAAATCTGACATATGCTTTTTGAGAGATGAGAGAATAACATTGTGGCACGCGTTTCATACCGCTGTGATATGTCAACTAGGGATAGTGGGAGTATTATCTGAGACATTGATACGATTTAGATCTCCGTTATATGAGACCCGAGATCCATTGGGTGGGATCTCTTATACCCTTACCACTTTCGGTTGTTTCTAAAAGTATTGGTTCAGTGGTGTTACTTTAGTCTGTTTACCTATGACCCAAAAGATAAATTGAGATCTAAGGGGTAGGTCTAGAAAAGCAACTGAATTGAGACTAATAGATTCGAGTTTGGAAAAAAGAAGACCAATTGACATTACATCATTATATTGTATTCACTGGTTAGCATATTATACCTGTCCATGTTGGGATGTAAGTATAATAGTGGATACATAGTCAAGTAATTATTGGGGGTTACTTTTGATGAGGAAAGTAGTTTGATGAATGTAACTAGTCTTGGATTTAGGGTGTAACGAGTTATTTTTGATACTAACGATGACTTCTTGATCATTCTGACAGGTGTATCGAGAAGTCTTTGCATGCAGGTGTACTCGCCGGTCGCACGACATCCAATTCTGTATAAAAGCCCAGTAGACTGATGTGATGGATCGCATGAGTTATGATCATCTGACGGATGCAAAATGCCCTCTTGTGCAAGTGGGAGATGTTGGTTGATATGCTCAAGTGGGGCATTTTTTGTAGAATAAAATTAATTTCAAATTTAATTTTGGAGATAATGGGTAAACATTCATTATCCCTACTACTTCCATAACTCCCTAAATATTCCTAATAGGTCTCCCCAACTCTCTCTCTCTCTAATAAGTTTTGTGTAAATGGTGAAATCCTTGGAAAGAATCATCCGAGAGTGAGAATAAAAAAAAATGAGGGATCGAGAAATTTTCACATAGGAAAATTTTTCCCATCGTTGTCATCATCAGACTAAGGGTTAAGGCGTCGTGGAGTTGCGGTGGTGATTCGATTAACCTTGTGATCACCATCCCAGTCTTGAGATTCGATCGAGGGATTTGTTATACTGTTCGGTTGATTTTGGAGGCTCTATCTTGAGGTACATACCCTATACTTGATTCACTTTTATTTTCTGAAAGTTATTGCTTCTGCAGTGCATGAAAACCTAATTCAACAAGTACTAAATCCCCATAATCATGTCTTAGTTTTGAAATTTGGAATGAAAATATTATATTGGGAGAGTTCTCCCTAAATTGGGTATAACAACACTCAAACTATATTAGTCGAAATATATATTCAAGCACCAGTTGATTATTTTTTTAAAAAAAAAAAACCTATATAGGAATGGACAGAAACTTGCAAGATTAAGCCAGTAAACTCCTTGCATCAATACAAATTTGAGAATTTCTCCTCCAACTCAAATCCAGTTTTCCTTGTATGATAGAAAATCAACAATGATGGTACATGGCCCAGATTATGTAGAGGCTAGGCTAGTTAGGCCGACTAATCTACCCTCTCAGTACCCGCAGATCACATTCCCTTTCGATAACCAATTGCTCGGTGTCGGGACCAATCATTCCACGGTGCTCAGTATAGACCACTTGATTTGCTAAGGTAATATTTGTTTCTCTTATAGATGCAGAGAGAATCTTATGGGGATAGAAAGGAGCTCTACAACCATAATTAATAAAGAAAGAATCTCCACGATGATTTGAACTTTCTATGTTGATAAAATTTCAGGATTTTTGAGAATTCTGCGGCACGATTCACATAAATCTGGGGACACCTCTGTAAGAAGTTAGGGTTTCAACATCACAATGGCACATTATTCTCGCAAGTAAAAGCTATTAATACATGGTCAACTAGGCCAACCAAGTAAGTCTTTTTCTCCTCTCAATCGAGACATAGCACACAATAACTCTCTGAATCTTTTTTCTCAGTCTGTTTCTATCATTTTTCAAAAATTGCTCACTAACTTGAATATCAAAATCTCCTCCCATCGGAGTACCCTCCAGCGGTCTTTTGCAGGGTAATCACATCAAGCCCGTCAGTTGACATCTAGACTATTTGAGTTAGCAGAGTCGGTATCTATAGAGTTCAACTCGCTCCCAAAAGATTGGTGTTGTTCATGAGAAACAGACTGATTTTCTAGGTCCTTACCATCATTTTCACTGGCTCACAAACATGGCGTCGGTTAAGAGAAAGAGATCGGCTATCGAATTTGACGATGATGATTTAATAGGGGTCGAACAAGTCAAAACGACCCACTGATCATCACCGCAGGAATTGGGCCCTGCCTTGTCAAAAGAGTGTTTGTCGATCACGGAGCAAACCAAGACCTCCTTCCAGCGAATAGGTTTTGCTTCATCCCATCTTCAACCCCCTAATGGGCCCATAGAGGGATTTACTAATGAGTATTTGCACCTAGAAGGTACCATCTTGCTTGCTGTGACTCTGGGGACACCCCTTCATCACGCCACTATCGAGACCATTTTTTATGTGATGAAGCTCTTGTCTCCCAATAATGTAATTTTGGGCTGACCCAGTTTGGACGGTTTCAAAACATTATCAAGTACAAGACACATGAAAATCAAATTTAGAATGCCCTTGGGAGTGACAATGCTTCATGGTAACACAGACCCACCGACTACTTATAATGTTGAAAAGGGAAAAGAAGTCTTTTTGATAGATACACTCAAGCTTAGAGATGCACCCCAACACCAGTTTAAGCCACTATCTGGAGAAGAAGTACTCGAAGTTTCTGTCACTGATACACCAAGCCAAATAGTCCAAGTGGGTGCCCACCTACCAACGAAACCCTTTGAAATGTAATTTTGGATTATCTTCGGTGCCACTCTAAAGTCTTCGCATGATCCCTGGAAGACATGCCCGGTATTTGCTCATCGATCATAGTTCACAGATTGACTATGGACGATAGTCATAAGCTGGTTAAGCAAAAGAAAAAGGTATTCACGCTGGAGTGTTAACACGCAATACGGGAGCTGCTAATGGCAGGATTTATTCGTGAGGTTAACTACCCGGAGTGGCTGGCTAACCTGGTAATAGTGAAGAAGGCCAACGACAAATAGAGGTCGTGCGTGGACTTCACTAATCTCAATAAAGTATGTCCAAAAAACTACTACCTGCTCCCCATCATCGACAAGTTGGTAGATAACTCATCGGACCACCACTCTTGAATTTTATGGATGCATACTCTAGATATAACCAGGTACGCATGGCCATAAAGGATGAGAAAAAAACAAGTTTCATTACCGAGTTTGGCACTTATTGCTACAAAGTGATGTCGTTCGGCCTTAAGAATGTTGGCGTGACTTTCCAATAGTTGGTTAACAAAGCTCTTAGTGATCAACTCGATCAAAACATGGAGGTCTATGTTGACGATCTGCTAGTTAAAAGATTAGAAGCTGAAGACCATGTCACAAACCTAGAAGAGATGTTCCAGACTTGGAATGTTATAATATGAGATTGAATCTGGCAAAGTGCACATTCGAAATCACCTCGGGAAAATTCCTCAGCTTCCTAATCACCAATAGGGGGATCAAAGCGAATTCGAAAAAGATACAAGTCATACTAAACATGATGCCACCTACGACAGTCAAAAAGATATAGCGTCTCACAAGGCAAATTGTGACCCTAAATCGGTTCATGTCGAAAGTGGGAGAGAAATACAAACCCTTTTATGATGCCCTTAAGAAGTCTCGAAGGTTTGCATGGATAACAGAATGCCAAGCAGCATTTGAACAACTCAAAGAGTATTTTATGTCACCTTCACTCCTCTCTCGACCCATTCTTAGTAAGAAACTTTATCTTTATCTTTCTATTTCTGAACGAGCACTCTACTCCATCCTCATGAGGCAAGAATTCGATGCATAGAAACTAGTATACTACATGAGCCGCATACTCCAAGAAGCTAAGGTTAACTATCAGCCTATTAAAAAGATGGCCTTTGCCCTGGTCATGACCGCTAGACACCTCTGGCCTTATTTTTAGGCTCACACTATCGTGGTATTGATTAACCAGCCTTTAAAGCAAATTTTACAGAAGAGGGACAACTCAAGCCGACTAGTTAAGTAGAGCATTGAACTCGATGAATTTGATATTGAATACCATCTGACACTCGCTATAAAAGGCCAAGTCCTAGCTAGCTTCATATTCGAATGTACGCTTTTATTGCTCACCGAACAGGCCGTTAATGAGGATCGAGAAGAACCCTCGTCACCCGAATGGACCCTTTACGTAGATGGGTCTTCAAATTATTTAGGAAGCATAGTTGGACTCATCCTCATTGGACCAGATAACTTCAAAACTAAATACACTCTTCTTTTGGACTTCCGAGCGACGAACAATCAAACCGAATATGAAGCCCACTTGATTGGGTTATGAGTAGTGCATCATTGGGAGCCCGAAACATGTGGGTCTTTACTGCCATGTAGCTAGTCGTGAAGCAAATCACAGGAATCTACGAGACCAAGGACCCCAAGATGGCAAAGTATTTGATCAAGCTGCGAGAAGTAATGCACAAGCTTGACCAAGTGGATACACAATAAATCCTCTGATCAAAAAATGTGCGAGCCAACACCCTTTCGAGACTAGCTAGCTCTGACTCGATAGCGACCAATTGGACCATCTATATAGAAAGCTTACTATACCCGAGCATCGACAAGTCTGAATAGATTCTATCGGTGGATACCCTACGATAAGGAAAGACCCTATAGAGGCTTATTTAAAGCATGAATAACTACCAACCTCCCCTGTAGAGGTAGCTAAGTTGAAATGTAAGGCCACTCCTTACACTATTATCAATGGAGAACTCTACAAAAAGTCCGATACCCATTTGTACTTGAAGTGTCTAACATTAGAAGACAGAAACTACGTGCTTAGTGAAATCCATGAAGGGATACGCGGTAACCACCTAGGCACTCAAAACATAGTGAACAAAGCTCTTCGACAAGATTATGATTACCCACCATGAAAGCTGAAGTAAATAGTTATGTCAAAAGACGCGACAAGTGTCAACGCTTCTCGTCAATGTCTCATTAACCTTCCATTAAACTCAATCCAATGACGAACCCATGGTCATTTGTTTAATGGAGGATAGATATCCTCGGGCCATTCCCACCGGCCACCGGACAACAGAAGTTCCTAGTTGTGGTTATTGACTACTTCACCAAATGAGTAGAATCCAAACCACTAGCCCAAATCATTACCGATAAGATGCAAAGCTTCATTAGACGTCTATTATCATGAGATTCGACATACCCCGCATCCTCATCACTGATCACGGTAGGCAGCTTGACAAGAAGAGCTTCCAAGACTTTTGTAGAAGGCTGAAGATCCAACATTGCTTCACCTCCGTCGTGCACCCCTAGAGCAACGGCCTCCTAAGATCAAGAGCAGAATGATCCTATAAGGACTAAAAGTTACCCCAGACGAAGTCAAGGGTCGCTAGGTAAATGAGCTCTACGGTGTTCTTTGGGCATACCAATCAACACCTTAAAGGGCGAAGGAGAAACCCCATTTAGTTTGACTTACAGATTTGGGGAGATGATATAAGTGGAAATTGGCATCCACTCTCTTTGAGTAGATCTACACAAACCTGAGTAGAATGAGCTGGCGTTACGCGAGCGACTAGATTTGCTCCTCGAGATGTAGGAAACTGCATCTATTTGAACTGTAGTCTGTCAACAACAGATGGTGTGATATTACAATTGGTGGGTTTAGGCCAGAACATTCAACCCCAACGTCCAAGTGCTAAGGAAAGTGGAGGCCATTGGACAGTCTCAACCAGGTGGGAAGCTAGCACCCAATTGGGAAGCGCCCTATTTGGTACACTCAGAAGTCCATTTGGGGATATATCATTTCAACCGCCTAGACGGCGCGATCATACCAAGGACTTGAAATTCCAAAAACTCACGAGTCTACAACCAGTGATAATTACCACTCTATCGAGAAACAACATTCTATTCCATGTCTAGTTGGGTCGGGTAAGGCTCCCACACTCTTTGATCTCACTACACTAGTTCACTCACCGACTAGTATGCTTCTCACCAAACGGCATGTCGTCAATAAGGGATTTATTTTCCCAAATAGTCCTCCCAAATGGAGCCAAATGAGGGGATTTATCTCCCCAAAAAATCCTCCCAAATGAAGCTTAACGATAGAGATTTATCTCCCTGGATAGCCCTCCCGAATAGAGTCTAACGATAGGGATGTATCTCTCCAAACAGTCCTCCTGAAAAAAGCCTAACGATGGGGATTTATCTCTCTGAACAATCCTCCCAAACGAAGTCTAATGATAGAGATTTATCTCCTTGAGTAGTCCTCCTGAACGGAGCTAACGTTGAAGATTTATCTCCCCAAATAATCCTCGAACAAAGCCTAACAATAGGGATTCATCTCCCCGAACAATCCTCTAGAATGAGCCTAACAATGGGGATTCATCTCCTCAAACAATCCTCTAGAATGGAGCCTAACGATAGGGATTCATCTCCCCAAATCGTCCTCTCGAACAGTGCTCAACGCTAAGGATTTATCTCCCTGAACAATCCTCCCGAACAAAATTTATCGTTAGGGATTCCTCTCCCTGAACGGGCAAACGCTGCCCAGTTTGTCAAAAAAGTGCTAATCGTAAGAGATAAATCCTCCTGATGGGCAGACGTGACTTCACTCGGTTAAACTCCCCAGTGAATGCATTGACAAAAGAAAAGGGAGAGGACCCCCTGCCCGGGAAGACCCACTCCATCGATAGCACTGCACAAAGACAGTGATGTTTCATGCCTGGCGATTAAGTAAGTTTACTAATTAAGTGGTTTCCTGTAGATTAAATTCTACCAGACTAGTTATTCACTTGGTGATTCAGTGCTCGACATAAACATCGATAAACTACTAACAAATAAGATAATCATTCGAGAGTAAGATCGACAAAAAAGTAACAAAAACTTTTCTTTTATTTCAATACGCTGGATATATATCAGAGTCGAATACAATACAAAAGGAAAATCTACAAGTCCTAAAGTCAGACTGAGTTACATCGAAAGAATGACATGAGGAATCTATAATAAAAAGCTCTGACACAAGAAGACAATAGAAGCCTCCACAGTTCGCCAAATTGCTCTTAAGCAACAGAGCTAGGGGGAGCAAAGGATGCAAACCCTTTCCAGCAAAAGTCAGAAAGGACTTGAGAAAGAGTCGAGGAGGGTACGAAAGAGACTGTGAAGATGCATTAAGCCTTTGGGAGTCTCCTACTCCTTTTATCCACCCAACCGGAAGAAATACCCCAGCCACCTATTACACCTGAGGGTCGAACGATGGCTCTCACCCTGAGAAGAAAGCTTATTCTGAGGAATGTCTCATCCTTTTTAAAGTCAAGAACCTTGAAAAAGCTTATTCTGAGGAATGTCTCATCCTTATTAAAGTCAAGAACCCTGAAAGAGAGCCTTGACATGCTTCACCTTGACATCCAAACACCAAACGACATAATGGAACCTCGCATTAGCAACCCCGTCCTTGACGAAACCTCGCATCGGCAGAAATTATTTGAGCCATAGGGTTTTATGGCTTACAAAATCGCTTAATAGAAGGAAACACTAACCCTCAACAGAAGGAATTTATAAAGTCGCTCTTGGAAGTACTCCGTATCATTGATGTGATGGCGCTTTCCTCCATTCCTTATTTATAGTCGTAAGAACGTGATCTCTACGATATTGAGCAAGTGAAACGGCCCAATAAGAAGCGTTCGCAATAAATGGAAAATTCAAGTTCTTCAACTTCCCATGTAACATTTATTCCGAAAGTCATTTATTCAACAGTTATCAATATTTACACCTCCATGACTTTTCACGGAATGACTCTTTACTTACTCCTTGTGCCTCTTCTTCGGAACGACATAAGGAGTAGGGGCAAAAGATTATACATGACCCAGATCATGTAGAGGCCAAGCTAGTTAGGCCCAATAATTGAACATCTCGGTATGAGCAGATCACATTCCTTTTCAATAACCAATTGTTTGATGTTGGGACTGATAGTTTCACGATGCTTGTTACAGACCACTGAATTTGCTAAGATAATATTTGTTTCTCCTATAGATGTGGAGAGAATCTTACAGGGATGGAAAAGAGCTCTACAACCATAATTAATAAGGGAAAGAATCTCCACGATGATCTGAACTTTCCATATCGATAAGATTCCATGATCTTTTAGAATTTGCGACATGATATCCATAAATCTGGGGACACCTCCGTAAGGAATTTAAGGTTTCGACATCCCAATGGCACACAATTCTTATAGGTAAAAGCTATAAATACATGGTCCGGTCCTTCTTTTCTCCTCTCATTTAAGACATAGCATACAATAATATCCCAAATCTTTTCTCTCAGTTTATTTTTTTTTCTTTTCGAAAACCGTTCACTGACTAGAGCATCAGAATTTTTTCTATCGGAGCACTCTCTGGCAATCTTTTACAATATAATCATATCAAGACCATCGATTGACCATTCAAACTATTCGAATCAACAGAGTCGGTATCTGTAGAGTTCTCCTCCTTTGGGGGAAAAAGCCTGATGTTCTCCTAAAAATATGAGGCCTACACCAAAGTCATAACATTACGTTATTCTTTTAATGTAATAGCATTATTTATGAAGAAAAAGTAATCAAATAAATTCAAAATCAATTTTCTTTTTTGTGACAATTCTTCCAATTGGGTTGAGACCAGCACGTAACGCAATGGGACTCTGAGAGTCACAACCTCAGCCCTGAATTCATTTGAATGGGGAGAGACACACACTCTCTCTCTCTTACGGTCAAGCTCAAACATGGAGACGACGAATCTGGCTAACAGCATCTCCCTGTTTTCGGCTTCTTTCTTCTCTCCTGTTCCCCTGCTTTATCTTCTCTCCTCGGAGTTCTCCCTCTAGGCTCTCTCTCTCTCTCACTCTCTCTATATATATATATATATAATGTGATTTAGAAGGTTTCTTATTAAAGTCCTAATATCATCATGCAGACGAGAAGTACTATGCTTCAGAGGTAATCAAATGCAAGGACGGATCAAAATCATTCGCTAGAGACGGAATCAATGACAATTTCTGTGACTGTCTTATCGCCACTGACGAGCATGGTATAATTTTGATTTCTTTCAAAACCCTAGCTTTCCTTTACTCCCTGTTGCAGAAATTTGAAAAAATTTAAAATTGAACTTGCTTTTTGCCAAATTGAGTTAACCATAGTTTGATTCGGCTGTTCCAGTTAATATGCCTAGATAGAATCAGGAGAGAGGAAACAAAATGCTAGACAATGTGCCCACTTATTCCTTCTTGTCAAGACTTATGTTTGTGATTTGTAGGAAGCAAAGCCTACCCTGTAAGACAAAACTGTGAAGATGGACTTCTTTGTCGATGATCTTTAAGTTTGTTAGTACTTATTTTGGGGGACAGGACACAATGTGGGTTTAGGTGTGCGTATCAGACTATTTTAGTAGAAATTTTGTAGAAATTAGTCACGGTCGCAGAGGACACTTTATTCGTGTCCATTTAACATGGATGGGAGTTCGGATTGGAACGACCTTCGTCATTTTCGTAATGATATGTAGTATGTAATTAGAAATATACTCTACCAACTGACGGTCGATCAAATTGGTAAATGTATTAGATCTTTCAATTAAGTTTTAAATTTGATATTTAAGAATGAAAAAAATTACGTTAGAAAATCTTTTTACTAAATTAGATCTAACAATACTCAAACTATTTCTGTCCTGCTCTGTATGGTTTCCTCTGATTTTGCTTCCTTGTTTGTCCTTTCTTGGGATTGCATGCATAAACATTACCACGAGGGATAGTGATGTTCAGAATTTTCCTTACATTTTTTTTTTCTGTTTTTGAATGCCAACCCCTTCTTCTTTCTCTCCCCCCCCCCCCCCGCGGAAAAAAAAAAAACCAAAAAAAGAGGCTGGTTTCTGTCTTCCAGATTGTCTTATATCTTAACTTTTCCCACAACCACTGAAGGAACATCGACATGTCCGACTGGAAGCTTTTATTGCAGAAATGCAGGAAGTAAACCTCAGTTTCTTGTCTTCCCGTGTCAATGATAATTTCTGCGGTGAGTAAAACAAGTTGAATCCCTTCTCTTTTTCTTTTATCAGAACGACAATTCTTCTGGAGTATGCCTCTATTGTGTCTGACACAACCTTCACCACTGAAGATCTGAATGATCTGCTAATGCTTTCTATGGAGTGTTCATTTCATATTGTTTGGCCCTGTGCACCTCTCGAATTAATAACAAATTACATTTATACTTGAATAACACAACAATATTAACAAAAATTTATATAATATTAATACTCTATAATATTAAAAAGTAATTTAAGAAAATTTATAAATATTAATACTTAATTTAAAATTTTATAATAACAAAAACAATTAAATAATTAATTTAAATACTTAAATATTTATTTAACATTAAATATATTAAATTAAAATTTTAAAAAATATTTATATAATGTTTATATTTAAAAAGGTAAGGAGCATGATTACAGGTTTGTATGGTCACGTGACTTGACGACCACACGTAACCGCACAAACTCCTTTTAAATATTTACTTAGATATATAGATATATATATAAAAAATACAATCGGAGTTCTAAAATAAAATGGGGACAAAAATGAACGGAAAAAAAGTGGGAAAAAAAGAAAGGATTTGATAAAAAAAGGAGTTGAATGAAAAAAAAAGGACCCAGATTACAAAAAAAAAAGCAAAATCAATAAAAAAAGGAGAGAAAGTGGGGTCACGTGAGTGGTCATCATTCACATGACTCCACAAAAATTTTTTAAATTTACGTATAGATAAATTAAAATGTTAAAATATATTTATATAATGTTAATATTTAAAAAAGTAAGAAACATGATCACGAGTTTATGAGCGGTCAAGTGACTTGACCACCACACTTTGACCGTACTAACCGCTGTTAAGAATTTGCTTAAATATATAGGTATATAGAAAAAAAAATACAATCGGAATTCTAAAATAAAAATGGGATAAAAACGAACAGAAAAAAATGAAAAAAAAAAAAAGAAGGACTTGGTCAAAAAAAAGATTTGGATGAAAAAAAAAAGAGACTCGAATTGAAAAAAAAAAAGTAGATGGAAAAAAAGGAGAGAGAGTGGGGTCATGTGAGTTATAGAAAAAAAAGTGCAATCGAAGTTTTAAAGTAAAAAAGGGAACAAAAATGAACGAAAAAAGTGAAAAAAAAAGACTTGATAAAAAAAAAGATTTCGATAAAAAAAAGATCCGGATTGTGAAAAAAAAAAGTGAAATCAATGAAAAAAAGTAGATGAAAAAAAGAGAGAGAAGCGAAATGAAAAAAAAAAAAAAGCAGATAGAAAAAAAGGAGAGAGAGACACTCCACAAGCCACTTTTAAGGGTAAGAAAAAATGCAATCGGAGTTCTAAAATAAAAGAAGGGACAAAAATGAATAGAAAAAAGTGAAAAAAATAGAAGGAATTGGTAAAAAAAAAAAGACTTGAATGAAAAAAAAAAAAGAATCGGTTTGAAAAAAAAACGAAATCTATGAAAAAAAAAGTAGACGGAAAAAAGGGAGAGGGAGAGAGAGAGAGAGTGGGGTCACGTGAATTATAAAAAAAAAAGTGTAATCGGAGTCCTAAAAAAAATGGACAAAAATGAACGAAAAAAAAAAAAGAAAAACTTGGTAAAAAAGGATTTAGATGAAAAAAAATCTAGATTGTAAAAAAAAAACGAAATCATTAAAAAAAGTAGATGAAAAAAAGAGAGAGAAGGGAGTGAAATGAAAAAAAAATAGATTGATAAAAAAAAAGAGAGAGTGTGATGTTATATGAGTGGTTGTCCCTCATGTGACTCTATAAGTCACTTTTAAGAATTTATCAAATAAATGAAAAAAAAAAGAGAGAGAAGCAAAATTAAAATAAAAAACAACCCAAAAAAATGAGAAAAGAGAGAGAGAGGGGTCTCATGAGTGACTCAAGTGACTCAATAACCCGTTTTTATTTGTGAGTATGTATATCCATTTAAGGAGAGATTTACCCTTTTAGTCTAAAAAAAAGAAAATTTAAATATCCCACCCAAAAATATTTTAAAACTAACATTCTCATGTCGTGTTTTCAAGACGAGATATATACTATTCATATAAACAGTGTCTGTCACGTTTTAAAAACACGATATATGAAATAATTAAATAGTATCATGTCGCATTTTTAAAATGTGATATGATATTGTTTATATAAATAGTATAGATAAATTTTGTATTTTTAAGACGTGATATGATACTGTTTATATGAATAATATATATCGTATTTTAAAATTATGATATAAAAATATTAATTTTAAAATATTGTTAGATAAAACGTAATTTTTTTTTTCACGTTAAAAGGGTAAATGTCACCCCATTTAAGTTTTGAAAATCCATCCGCGCAGTTAAATAATTTTGCAACTTAGAGTCTCTCACCTAAAATAAACCTAATAAACCCCAGCCGCCGCTTTCCAACTCTCACCGTCATCAGTAGACATCTCTCACTCTCTCTCTCTCTCTCTCTTTCTCTCTCTCTCTCTCCATGGGGCGGTTGCTGCTTCATTTGATAAACCCTAAATAAACCTAAACCTAACCCCTTCAACGGTTTCTCTCTGCGCACTGCGCCCCCTCGCATCTCGCATCTCTCATCTCTCAAAAAACCTATCACAACTGACCTGGTACGTATTCTCTCTCTCTGTCTCTCTCGTATGAGTTGTGAATTTTGTGTGTGAGCTTGTATGTGTGTGTGTGTGAACGAATTTTGTGCTTGAGATTCGGTAATTAGGTTTTTTATGAATGATTGTTGTGGATTCTACTTTTAGGTTCGTCAGCTGTGAATGTCTCCCTGAATTTTATCAACCCCAAACCTGCAGCAAATAACTCCCCGGCAATGGAAGGGAGCAAGATGGCTTTTATTTTGCTTGCTTTCGTTCGTTTCTTGTTTTGTAGTTCATTGTGTTGGCTGTTGGGGACTCTGTCATCTCCAACGTGATTAGGTTTTTAAACTTGTAAGCTATGTACAGTGAATATTGCACTGATTTGAGGGGTTTTAATTTATATTTTTATGAACAATTACACTTGTAAGAATTTTATTAGTGCAGAATCCAGTAGAGTTCTTCTTACATATCCCTTGGTAGCTTTCAGTTAGTCAATCTTAAAGCATCCCTTGGCACCCTGCACTCTTACATATCCTAATTTTATTATTGATTTGGATAATACTTGCCTAAAGACATAGTTTATTTACTTAAATGTTGTATTCAAAGTATTGACATGCTAAATTATATCTATTATTAATTTTGCACTTATAGAATTGTCAATCATCTCAATAAAATTACCTTGTCTCTTCCTCACTGTACACTAAAAGTCTTACCGATGGATCTTGCGCAATTGAACAGATAGTGACCTAGTAATTTTTGGAGGTGGACATGCTGCAACTATATTGCTTTGTGCTACAAAAAAGGGTTTGGTGAATCCATCTGCAATCGCTGCTGTTGCACCTACCTGGGCTGGTACCCTTCCTATTGTGTTTGGTCGAGATACCAAAGCAGAATCAAGATATGCTACTTTGCTGCTAGTCCTAAACTAATGTTGGTTTGATTTTTTAGTGTACATACAATATTACTTGGCTGCTTGGGGAAAATTTGGACCATATTGATTTTTCTACCAAACCATAATGCATTATCTGCACCAACCATGGACAGATGCTGCAGGAATTTTTTTGCATAAAAACACTAGTGAATTGTGATACTTGTGCAAATTGGGACAATTGTTAGAACTTGTTGAAATGCATATAGATTGCATATAAAATATGTTATATGTTTATTGTGCATATAATATTTTATAAAAAGAACTTTTTGAAATGCATATAGGTTGCATGATTGTGGAAATGCATATAGCTCATGTACTCTCACAGCTTATTCATTAGGACTGATTTAATCGATCTGATTTTGATACTCAAGATTTTTGTTGGATGATGAAATATATGGGTTCCATATGTTATCGTTTGTTATCTAACTCTAATAATCATAGAGCTGCTCTTCCTCTCTATTAAGAAGCACAATCCCCTTTCTGGATGCAGAAGCCAATATGGGCCATCAATATGATTGAAAAATTATAATTAAAAAGACAGAGAAAAAGAAAAGCCCAGAATTACCTTTTTTTTTTTTTTTTTTCCTTTTTAAGGAGACAGAAAGAGGACAGTTTTTTATTTTTTTTAATATATATATTTTAAAGTAAAGTGGAAACGAAATCTAAGAGCACATTTTTAGAGAGAGATTTTTTCCTTGATTTTTAGTTGCATGGTTACAAATGGTCTCATATATAAGAGGATGTCACTAAACCCACAGGACTTTGGTATATAAGAGGATTATAGTTGGACCTAAAGTAAATAATCATTGTAATATGTGTTAATTAAAGATGGATTATCTACAGTGCTCATTCATTTTGTTATTTATCATGGAGTTCATATTCATGAGGTTTGTTAGATTTTGCGGCTTGATTATGTCCCTGGACTATTTTATACTGCCCTAGGATAATGATTCAGGTGTACGGTTTGTGATGGATTATTTTTGGGACTACAATTTAAATCTTGATCATATTTTGAATTTGGTAATGAGGAAATAATTTTGGGAAAGTTCATTATTTTAGTTCCTAATTGAAATGAAAATGGGGTTGAGTACATGTGCAGATATGGCCAACAATGGGATGTTTCGCATGTATAGTCCAAAAACTGATTGTTATACCTTTGTGTCTACAGGAAATTGAGATTCATATGCAGTTAATCCTGTTCATGCATTTAATATTTCCTATGCCATGCATTTTTCAGCTTGTTGTCAGATTCTATTAGATATTTACATTGCAAATTTAAACTGCAAAAGAAAAATATAAAATATTTGTGGCCTCTCTGTATGATTTGCAGTATTCTATATCATGCCACTGCATAGGATTTTCTTTCATTAGTAGCATTTTCTAGATTTTCCATGGTCTGTGAGATGTTATTAGTTATTTTGTATCTTAACAGTTTGTTTCATAGTTTTCTGCAAACCAATATGTTATGGTAGACTCTTAACTCTTTATGTATTTATTGCAGGTTCACCTTAGGTGCTTGGCCATTAATCTATCAATAGTTTGAACAGATAATATGATTAAATCTACAAAGTTTTGCCGGTCTTCTCTTTTTGGGTACTCTTTCCTTCACTTCTCTTCTGCATACACAACCTCCTTGCCATGTACAGTGAAAGAGTCTGTTGAAGCTCTAGTTGAAGCCAAAGCATACCAACAAATTCCTGATATTCTTTTGTCCTCAAAACAATCTGCAAAAAATCCAAATCCCTTCTCCTTCCTCACAAAATTTCCCAAAAAAATAAGAACGCAGATTGTTGATGAGATTCTACAGTCTTTTCTCTCTTTCAGACCGCGATCTTGTCTCCAACTTACTTATTCCTGTCTTCTTTCTTATGCTTTTGAAAATCCTGACCCTCTCCCTCTGGCACTGGCTATCATCCAACGTACGCTTCGCTCTGGTTGTCTTCCTGTCTCCCAGACCTATCTTCTCTTGTCATCAGCCTGGCTTCACTGCCGTCACCAGTCTAAATCTGTTGCAAACATCCTATTGGAGATGCACGCAATTGGGTATCGACCAGACTGTGGCACTTGCAATTACCTTATATTATCACTCTGTGAGATTGATCAGCTGAATGAAGCAATTAAAGTACTGAAGGGAATGACTGCTGCAGGATGCCTTCCTGATTTGGAGAGCTACGGGACTGTAATTGGTGCATTGTGCAAAGCTAGAAAAACCACTGATGCAATGGAAATGATGAAGGAAATGGTGGGAAAATTTGGATTAATGCCAAGGGAAGGAACAGTGAAAAAGGTTGTAGCAGCCATGCGGGCCAATAGAGAGATATGGAGAGCAGTTCAGTTGCTTGAATTCTTGGAGATGCAGTGTGTCAATATTGGATTTGAGAGCTTTGAGTTGGCTGTTGAAGGTTGTCTGGAGTGCAAAGAATTTGTTCTGGCGGGTAAGGTGGTGATTGGGATGACTGGAAAGGGGTTTATACCATATATTAAGGTCAGGCAGAAGGTGGTTGAGGGTCTGGCTAATGCCGGTGAATGGGAGCTTGCTTGTACTGTCAGGCAACGGTTAGTAGATTTGAAATCTTAGCTTATCAACATTTTTCTGGCTGCGGATTTCACGCTGCAGTAAGCTGGTCCATTTTAAGGGACAGATGATGTTTAGTTTAAGTCCTAGGATCAAAGTTACTCAGCTTTAACAGTGTCTTTCAGCTGATGATTCAGTACTATAGGGCCTCTGGGAAGTTTAATTTACTGCTTCTCACTGCTTGGATCTGGAAGTATGCAGCAAGTAATTTAATGTCAGCAGCATGTATGGTCAGTTTTAAGAATTAAGCATGCAAATTTCAATGTCATGATAGAGCCTTAAGCTGATTTGTAGTCGACATTGGATATTCAGTGGTTTTTTGTTTGTCTCCTCTCTATTTCAGCAACGAAGTGGATGCAAAGTTACTCTTTCAAACTGGCTAACCTGCATCAGCTAAGAGGATAAGAACACCTGTCATTCAAGATACAGCGAAAGGATCCACATTGATGAGCAGCATTGGCTGGTCTCGTAATAATATAGAGAATGTCAATTAACAGTCCTATTGACTTCATCCAGAGTTCTGAAAGTAAATAAATGAAAACAGAATCGGATCATATGGTAAGCATTCAAGTCCTCTGACAAGGGTTTGAAACCTCATGAATAAAAAGGCATCATGTGGACTCTGAAATTACTTGGGTGTATGTTGTTGTTGTCTCACCCACTGAAGAAACCCTGATTCTGAAATTTTGATCAAAAGTTGGTCAGAAGCCTAGCGCTAACCATGGCATGACCTTCAAATATTGTAGCTATTGGGGAAAAAAGAGGTCCAATATCAAAATGTATCTATCTGGAGAAACAGAGAATGCAATCTTGCCATGCTCCTGCAGATAGAAGTCATCTATTCTTTGACATACCATCTTCAGCTGAATAAAGCATTATTCTAACCTCCTGGCTTTGGTGGTTTTTCAATAATCTCTAACATTTCTTGTGAGTTCTGCTATATTTCTTCTTTTGGTTGTCCTATATTTCCAGATGTTAATTCGTGGAGAAGCAATGATACTTGGTCACTATCTAAAGTTGTTGCTCTGATCGAGCATGAAATCTGTAATTTTGCACATCAAAATTGGACTGCTGAATTAGACGAGTGGAAAAAGAAAGATTGTTCTTTCAGGCATACAGCCTTTCAGTTTTCATTAAAGTATATCCTTTCATATTATATGCCTAGGAATTGCTTGTTCATTTGTAAATCAATCCGTATAAATGATAAAACTATTATTTCCTCATGGTATTTATTCCTGTTAAATTCTGTCATATCTGCTCGGTAAGTTCACATGTTACTTGGTTCGACTCCTCATTGGCATAAATATATATAAATGTGTCTACCCCCCCCCCCCCAAAAAAAAAAATCTACTTATTGTTCATACGTGAAAATGCAGGTGCAAGTGACAAAGGCCATTCTGGTGTAGAGAGATCATTACCAGAAGCAAATCTCAGGAAGATTTAATGGGGTAGCTGCCAATCAAATTGATGCCAGAAATGCTTCATCTTTACGAAGCCATGTTCTCCCCAGTTAGTTTTCCCATAAATTCTTCACAAGCCAATACTTTTTGCCTTTTTCTTCTCCCTGTTGAACAATGAGTTATAACTCAACTAATGTCGTTTAAAGTTCTGGAGTTCGATACTCGACATATGTATATATAAAGAAAGTATAGATCACCAAACCTATCAAGTTAGGACCCAAAATGTGTTCCCTCAACAAGCACGATTTTTGTCATCCGACAAGCAAACTGCTCACAAAAATTGGTCCAAGCATGCTGCTCAGACAGGTTCCTGAACCAGGCTGTTGTCTGCCCATTTCTAAGCCTTGTATGGATCAGCCTTTCAAAGACTATTCCCCATCATCCTGGGCATGTTCTAGCCCATTTAAGGGCCCAAGCAAAGAGCCCCAATAGCTAGCTAGCTAACTATTTCCAACGGCTAGCTAGCCGTTGGAAAGGGCTGTCAAGACCCTCTCTTCCTTCTTCTCTCTCTCTCTCTCTCTCTATTTTTCTTTTCTTTTCTTTTCTTTTTTCTCTCTTCTTTCTATAAATAGGGGCTCTTGTGTAGGATTAATCTATGATCAACTTACGAAAGTCTATTGTATCTATTAAAAATCAAATGTTGCCTAATCAATAGAAACTTCCTTTAGCAATAAAATTCTGTGGATTCTTCGTTAAAATTTTTATCATGGTATCGGAGCTAAGTTCGATTCCATCCTCCTCTGGGTTGGGTGATTCACCTTCTCAAATTAACATTCAAATGTTTTCTTCAATTTTTCTCGATGCTACAAATTATGATTTGTGGAGAGACACAATTATGAGGTATCTCAACTTCTACAATTTTGAAAATCATATTCTAGATGAGCCTTTTGAAGTGTTCAATTCACAATTTCACAGTGGGAAGAAAAGAGATAATCAAGTGGTTGTTCTCTTGCAAGTGTCACTTGATAAAACTCACAATGCAATGGTCTCATGCATTCGAAATGTTAAGGCTTTGTGATAGTTACAAACTATCTATGGGCAGGAGTCCAACATAGGCAAAATCTCTGAGCTTGAAAGAAAAATTTCTGCACTTAAGAGAGAAGGAAAGACTCTTCCAGAATTGTTTGGTGAGAATAGGGATCTATGAAATGTTGAATATGCTCAGACCTCCAACTTCTGATACAAAGACACTTCTTTAATGAAAAGATGAAAATATGTTGTTTACACCTCTAATGCGCCTAGGTGAATCATTCTCAAACCTTCGGTAGGAAATACTCAAAACGGAGTTTCCTTCATTCCAAGAAGATCAGTACTTGGTTCAACGTGTTGAAACAAGTCTAAGACTTGAAGAAAATCCAGTTCAGAAGACTGAAGTGCACGGATTTGCTACCGTTCAACATAAAACAAAAGCAAATAAGGTGGTGCACTCTGAAAAAAGGACATATGTTCTCATTACAAAAAGACTAGACACAAAAAGGATAAATGTTGGTTCCTTCACCCTCACTTAATGAATAAGTTCATGAAGAAAAAGCCTGAGCTATAGCTATCTCAAGCTCATCATGCGTCTGCTCACCAGCTTGTCCAGCCTATGCCAACCGCCTTCACCTCTGTTTAGCATATTGTAGCTCTTCAAATAAATTCGACAACAAACTCAATGAAATTCATAACCTTTTTAAGCATTCAACCAATATCTTAGGTATCAACTCTAATCCAAACTCCTCAAATTCATGCCTAATTGATTCTGGGTGCGATCATCACATGGTCAAGGACAAAAATTGTTTTAAAAGGTTGAAACCTCTCTTTGACAAAAGATCGTTCAAGTAGCAAATGGAAATATACTAGAAGTTAAGCAAATGGATGAGGTTGAATGTTACGCCCTGACCCCCAAATTGGGAACGTAACAATCGTCATGTCACCCTCAGAATACAGGTAAACCTTACCTGTACACCGGAATAGCACAAGGTATTTATCGATATCTATCAATTTCCAAAATAACTCCACAAAATCTAAAGAACCAACTCGTCCATCACTATCTCAAATGCATGCCTAAGGTCAATCTGACTATTTTAAATCCAATAAAATTTACAAAAATTTCAAAGAAAAATCAGTAAACGAAAATGTAAAAAATTCTAGTATAATTTAAAGTTTATATCTAAAAGGGTTGACAAAATGAAGTTTTAATTACAATTCCTCGACGCTCTTGGTATCAAAGCCATTGGGGATAGTGCTATATAGTTTATTATGCTAAGTTGTTTGAAATTCTAAACCTAAAAATTTAGGTATATAGTGAGTCCTTCCGTAGGTGGTCCCGGCCGTAAGTCCCAAGGAGAGGCAGTCAGTCCGTTGGTGTAGCTTGTGTAGTAACTGTATATTTAGATTTGAATCTTAGGAATAAAACAATGAATCCAATATCCTGTAAAACCACTAACTCTTCGAATTCTATATCTAGTTCATCTAAATCTAGAGATATAATAAATAGTGAAAAAATAATTATAGAAGATTTTGAAAAAAAAAAAAGATGAATGGAAAATACCCAAAATAAGTAGAGATCAGATATATAAAATACCTAAAATCAGTTTATTTAAATTTGATTATGCAATTAAAACCAAAAAAAGGACATTCAGTTATCAAAACCCTTTGAGACTATACAATTATTATCTAAAAAATCTTTAAAACATCTAAATAAAGTATTTAAATATATTCATATAGGATTAGTCCAAACTGATTTAAAACCATTAATTAGAGAAGGTCTAAACACTTCAATCCTAGTGACTTTTAGAGATGCTAGGCATAAAAACTTTTCAAATTATTTACTAGGAACTGTAGAATCTAGTCTATGTAAATGACTGATCTCATTTGATATATTTCCAAATTTGGTTATATCTCTAAATGATAAAACCATCTTAAAATCTTTAATTTTACAAATTAAAACCCATAATTATGATATGATAGAGAGATCGATTCCGGTCACTCTGATCTATAAAATCCATTTTAAGACTATGACAAACACTTTTGGTTTAAAATATAGAATCCATTATAAAAAGGAAGAAACATTGTTACTCCAAACAGATATTACTAAATCAAATTTAGTAATACCAAAACTAATTCGTTGGGATGGGATCACACTTCCTGAGGATTGGATTCTTGAGGGAGCCACCCAACCAAGACAGGAAGATGATATTCCTGAACCCAGTACCCAAATAAAACAAATAACCCAATATACAAATGGAAATGTAAAAATCAGTTTTGAAAGAAAAATTTATAGCTCTAGGTTATCGGATTCATCATTTGAATACTTAGATCTAGGAAGAGTATCACAATTACCCTCAATTATAAACCTTCTAGATAAAAACCCAATAGAAAAAAAAAAAAAAAAAAACACATAGGTACTCTACATTGGATTTACCTTCAACATTTCAAACACATAGGCATTTCACATCGGAAATACCTTCAACATCTCTCAAAAATATAAACCTAGGCAAAAATATATCACAAACAGTTTATACAGGTTCTCACACAGAAAATCAGAACTCTCCTAATCAAAACCTTTCTTATCAAAACCCTTTTGAACCAACATCACCAACAAGATCTGTTATCACAGAAGATGTAGGTGATGAAAAAGAATTATATGTTATAGAAAAAGAATTAATTCTTATGAAAAAGGTGAAAAATTTAAAATTGATAAAAAATATATAGAAAAATATTATTACTCAGAACAAAATAAAGAAAAAAGAGAGTGATATCTCAAAGTTTTTGGACATAAAAAAGAAAAAATGCAAGCAAAATATTATAAATATCTTAGAAAGATTAGATATAATGTACCATTCTTCTTATGACCTGAAAAATATACAAACAAATATAATATTGAATATCCATATAAAATGGTTAATCCACTTAAAACAATCAACCATATAATTTCCAGAAATAAAGATTGTAGTTTGGGAAACTCCAAATGGTGAAACCATTGAGTTTGATCGTCCACTATTAAAAATAGTTAAAATCAATGCAGGGACCGATGTAATAGCTTCAAGTCCTTACAAAAAAACTCCAGAATGATAGCTCAATAAATCTAAAAAATATAATTATTTGGAATAACTACACAAATTCACATTTAAACTCCATTGGTAAACAATTATCTAGGTAAAAAAAAAAATCTGAAGAATCTATTGAGTTTAATAAAAAATGAAGATAAAAATAAAAACTTAAAAACCCTATCTTTAAACCATACCAAATATCAAATCAAGTTCAACAAGAAATTAAAACCAATAAACAAGAATTTTTAGAAACTATAAAACTCCAATTTAGTAAAATTGGATCAACATCAGGACAAACTGATCCAATTGTTCTAGAAACACCTCAGTCTATAAATCAAAATATAACAGTTCTCAACAAAATAGAAAAAATAGATTCTGATGAACAAACTATTCAGGAACCTGAAATAGTTAAATTTCATTAGAATAAATCTAAAATAGAATATATTAAACTTAGATTACCTGAATTAGAATTAGGTAATCTACATAAAATTCTGGTTCAACCAAAATATAACATAAATTCTGTCTATGTATAGAACATAGATGGAATAAGTGAATATCAAATATTAAATTTATTACAGCAAATGACTATGGCGTCAAATGCATATAAAACCCAACAGGCGACAATAGATAGAACAGTCACAGAACTCTTCATAGCAAGACGTTCTGGACAATTAAAATGATGGTGGGATTTTCATCTCACTAAAGAACAATAATTGGGGATGCTAAATACAATCCAAATTGGAGAAGACGGTGAATCAATTTTAAATCATCTAGGTGAATCTATTCATGATGTCGCTACCCTGATATTCACTATAATCCTCTATTTCATTGGAGACTCCTCACATTTAAAAGATAAAATCGCAGATTTATTATCAAATCTAAAATGTAAAAAGTTAAGTGATTTCAAATGGGAGAAAGAGTTAGGAATAGCATTCGTGAAACTTTTGAGAATCATATAATCGACCGACTCACTTATGGAGAATTGGTTAATTTCACACAAAAAGAAGAATTAAAAATATATCAGAATTTAAAACTTCAAAAACATCGAAAATGGGAAATGAAAAAGACAAAAAAAGAATTAGGATCATTTTGTGAACAATTTGATCTTAATAAAATTAAATCATGTAATGGGGAATATAATAGGAAACATTTCAAGAAAATCTTAAAGAAAGAATATTCTAAAAAATATAAACCCTTTGGTTATAAAAAACAGAAAAAAGATTATTATAAAAAACCATATAAAAAATACTACAAAAAAGAAAAATCAGAAAAACTATCACCATAAAAAACATTAAAAGATATTATATGCTTCAAATGTGGAAAAAATAGATATACAGTAAAATATTACAGAATGTCTAAAAAGATAAAAGAACTTCATCTTGATGAAAAAACTCTCAATAAAATTTTGAAATTATTAGTAGATAGTTCTGATACTAATACCATCAGTTCGAAAAAATTTATTGATAATCCTCAAATAGATGAATTAGCAACTAGTTCTTCAAAAACAAAATTAGAATTAAGTTATAATAAAATGAATGTATTAACAAAAGAACAGAATTTGATTCTAGATGTAATTCAACATATAAATGATCCAAAAATCAGAAAATGTGTCTAGATCAATTAAAACAATCCCTACACGAATTTAGGATAAAACCCTCTGAACTTCCTTCTATTAATACAGGAATGTATGTTTTTATAACCATACTCAATAAAAGGAAATTCAGTAAAAAATCTCCTTGAATTATTCAAGAAATTTATGAAGAAATTAAAATAATTAAAACAGAATTAAAATATTTAAAGAAAAAACAAGTAAAAGATTCTAAAATGATTTCTTTTTTACTAGACCAAATAAGTTTAAGCCTGTAGAAAGTGAGTCTAATAGTGATGAAGAGAACCCTTTAGAATTTTTGGCTTTGCAAAACTTAGAGAAAAACTAGAAAATTTCCTAAAGAAATTCTCTTTCTTTTGAAAGAAATAATTATAAGGAAATATTTAATAAAAATAATCTCGGTATTATATGATAACTTCCAAATTGAAACAGTCGCTTTGTTTGACACAGGAGCATATTCAAACTTTATAAAAAAAGGAGTCATTCCTAAAAAGTATTATAAAGAAATTTCAAAAAAATTGAAATCGACAAATGACTTTAAAATGAAAATAATTGCTAAAACAGAAGCAGGTGTAAGAAATGGTAGTTACCTATTTAAAACTACATTCTTAATAACTAATGTTTTTCATACAGTGATTTTGTGAATACCATTTATTAATATAATAACCCCTATAAAGTTACTTATTATGATATTAGCTTTAAAACCAAAAGAGAAAAGATATCATTTCTATTCCTAGAAAAACCTAAAATAAGAAGGTTAAACATTGTTAAAGTCATGTCCATTTATGACAATTCTATAAATTTGTTAGTAAAAGGAATGTAAACAGATATATATTACTTAAAATAGCAGATTGATCTTCAAAGGATTGAAAGTCAATTTAAAACGGAAACAATAAAACAAAAAATTTCTGATCTTCAGAAATTATTTAAAAAGGAGATATGTTCAGATCTTTCAAATAATTTTTGGAACAGAAAGCAACATATGGTAGATTTGCCATATAACAATAGGTTTGATGAACAAAATATCCTCATTAAAGCCATACCAATTTATATGAATGCCGAATTGGATAAATATTGCAAAAAAGAGATTCAAGACTTGAATCTAAAGGATTAATTTCTAAATTAAGATCTCCATAGAGTTGTGCAGCTTTCTATGTAAACAATGCATCTGAGATAGAAAGAGACACTCCAAGATTAGTTATAAATTATAAACCCTTAAATAAAGTATTAAAATGGATTAGGTATCCTATTCCAAATAAAAAGAATTTGTTGCAAAAACTAAACTCTGCAAACGTTTTTTCTAAATTTGATGTGAAGTTAAGATTTTGGCAAATTCAAATCTATCTTGATCATAGGTATAAAATGGCATTTACTGTTCCATTTGGGCAGTACGAATGGAATGCGATGCCGAATTAAAAAATGCACCCTCTGAATTTCAGAGGATTATGAATGATATATTTAATCTATACTCAGACTTCTGTATATTATACATTGATGATATTATTATCTTTTCAATATCAATTGAGCAATATTTTAAAAATCTTAAAGCATTCTTTTATATTTGTAAAAAGAATGGGCTAGTATGGTCAGCCAAGAAAATATCTTTATTCCAAATGAAAATTAGATTCTTAGCACATTATATAACTTGTGGAACAATAAAACCAATTGAAAAATCTTTGGAATTTGCAAACAAATTTTCAGATAAAATTCTTGATAAAATTCAATTATAAAGATTTTTAGGAAGTTTAAATTATGTTTTAAATTTCTTCTCAAATATTAATAAAATTGTAAAATCATTGCACGATAAACTTAAAAAGAATCCTAAGCCTTGGATAGCCAAACTTACTGAAGTTGTTCAGTACGTTAAAATCCAAATTATAGAAAGTCCGTGTTTTCATATAGCCAACCCTAGCCTTCCTAAAATTGTGGAAACAAATGCCAGCAATATAGGCTATGGAGGAATTTTAAAACAAATTCAAGATAGTAGAAAAGTTGTAGTTTAATATATTTCTAGACATTAGAATAAAACACAACAAAAATATTCTATTATTAAAAAAGAAATTTTATCTATTCTTTTATGTATTATAAAATTTCAAAGTGATTTACTAAATTAAAAAATTTTACTTCGCATTGATTGTAAATCAGCTAAAGAAATTTTACAAAATGATGTTCAAAATATTGCATCCAAACATATTTTTGCTAGATGAGATATTATTTTATTTGTATTTAATTTTGATATTGAATATATTAAAGGAGATAATAACTCCTTACCAGATTTTTTAACCCGAGAATTTTTGCAAAACAGGTAAAATGTCTTGGAAGAATTTTAGAAAAGAAAAGGCTAAAACCGAAAATGTGAAGAAATCCTCAGTAAAACCTTTATTAGCCGCTAACTCTATCAAAACATGGTATGACTTAGTAACTGAAGAAGAACAATCAGAAAAAGGGTCCAGGCCTAAAACCAAAATCAAAACAAAAAAAAGGAAAAGAGTTTAAAACAGAGACCCAAGCAATAACCCAAAATGATACATTTTTCCAAATCCAAAAATGGGTTGAATCAATCCCTGAAAAACTTGAATTTTGGAGTCCAGAAATGTTCATGTGTCTTAAAGCATCGCTGGAGGCAATCTAAAATAGGAGTTTCGCTATAAAATCAGCACAAGAATTGGATTCAACCCAATCCGATTCAGGTAAAACCACTTTACTAATTTCTAAAACCGAGAAAGGAGAATCTTCAACTTCTAAAACTCTTTCTCAACCAAATTTAAAATCATTGACTACTGTTGGTAGTCAATAAATTGTTTTTAAAACTTCAAGTTTTATTACAAAAACTTATTATCAAAATATTTTAACTGTTGATGAGAATTTTCTCTTTAGAGATCTTTTCAAGCAATGAGAAAATATTTTGGAGAAAACTGGTTTTATAAACCATGAGATATTTCAAAACTCATGATATATTATCAAACAATTTTAGAATATGCAGGGAGTGTGGAGTTCAGACACCACATATATTCTTTTGAAAAACAAAACCCCGCATATTCCACTTGTAAAATAATAAATGTCCTCCATCCTTCTAATTGGGGACAAGACCTTTAAAATCTAAAAGCTTCCTAGCAAACCTTAAAATAAAATTAAACTTTTGTCATATATTTTCATATTGGAATTATCAACAAGCATGATATAATGCTTTTCTAATCCAAAACCAAAAACACACTCACATATGGTTATTCTATTTTCATAGTAAAAATACCCAAATTTCAAAATTTCCAGCCTGGTTTCCTCACTAGTAGAAATATTATGGATCTATACTTGATATACTTTTTCCATAGGTTAGAGCATCCTTTGAACTATTTAAAACTAATTATAAACCTTTAGAGGCTGAAAAGAAATTTTCTCCTCTATGTCTCTTTTATTCAAAATTCTTTGTACTTTGGGTTATTCATTGGTAATTAGAATATAACGATACAGAATGAGCCATTATCCTTCAAAGAAAATTCAAAGTAAAATAATGGAATCACTTCACGATCTCCAAAACCATTTTAAAACCATCAATTTCAAATTGACTAAAATTAAAAGTATTTGTGGATCCAAACCCATAAGATAAAAGCTTCTTGACTCAAAAATATCATGGTCAAGCCCTTTTGGCTACAGTAAAAACCAAACAGGAGTAGATTTAAATTATAGAACAACTCATCTCTAGTGAAAAAGACTCATCCTCCAGATCAAAAGACTCAAACTTAGAGATTATTTTTGATCTTAAAGAAAATCTTTTGTAAAATCCTCATAAAAAAATTTGACCTGATGGATTGAAAACCTGAAAAGACAGTCCATATAAAATTGGTTTTAAAAAAATAGTAAAAAGCTCAATAGGTTGAAAACTCGAAAGAGCGGGCCATGTAAAAGTTAGAGCCCAAGAAAAAAAAATCAATGACCAGTTAGTTGCCTTAAAATTGATAAAACTTTTTGAAAAGTCAATCAACTACCTTAAAGTTGATAAAAAACCCATCTATTGTAAAATTCTTTCATAAAAAGACAAGTTGTAAAAAATACTGTTGAGTACTGTTCATACGTTACTATTCATATGATACTATTCATATATGCGGTACTGTTCATGAATACGGTACTGTTTATGGTACTATTCATCCGTATTGTAACAGTAAAAAAGAGTACTGTAGAAATAGTGTCCCTCAATTTTTATAAATAAACCCCTCCTCTTTCAAAGAGGGCATCACTTGTATTCTTGGAAACACCACTTGAATCCATTCACCCAACTCTCTTCCATCCACTATCTCTCTCTTCTCACTTTAAAACATTTCTATGAAACCCATCTCCACATAAAACCTTTAGCGTAGGATACCTTCAAGTTTAGAATATTATCGAGACATACTTCTCTTCTTGAAGAAGAAGATAAAACTCTTATAAGTTTCTTATCTTTATATAAACTTTTATTTATCAATAAAAGTTCATTTATTTATTCTAATTGTAGAGATTGTTTCATTTTATTGCTTATAACTGTAGAGATCAGTGGCTGGTACTACTGCCCAAAAGTCCCATCTTTTAAAATTTATTTGCTTATACACTCCAGAGTGCGGTAGACTCTGCCTCCCATAAATCTCTGATCCTCTTTTCTTATTTCTATTTATGTACTCCAGAGTGCGGTATACTCTATCTCCTATAAATCTCTGATCCTCCTTTTATTTATTCTGCACTCCAGATTTCTAGTTCCCTTTATTTATTTATCTTGATCTATATTTATCTTTATTTATTTCTCATCTTATTTATTTATTTTTCTTATCCCACATCTTTATTTCTTTCTTTATTTATTATATCCCTTCACTCCTGGACGCTCTTGGTATATATATATATACACACCTTTCTTATGAATCCAACTAATTTCCTCAAAATCTCAACTCACGTAAAATCTAGTACCAGAAGTAGGATGCTCCGAAAAAACTAGGACTCGACAAAATCTGGCACTAGTGTTATCAAGAACCTCCAAATTTAAGCTTTCTCTAAAAAAAATGAGAGAAAGATGGGTGAGTATGAAAATATTCAATGAGTAGAATACAATAGTATAGTTGTAATAATAAATGAGTGGTGAATGTGAGAATATCAAAATCATGATTTCAAACAACTCATCAATCTTAAGTAGTTTCAAATAATTCAAATAATAATAAAAAGATAGATGCATCAACAAATTCATATTTTACAAAGATCATAGAATCTTCCTAATGAAAACACTTTTACCCAAGATTTGATCAAAACTGGTTAACAGCTAAGGGGTTTTCAATCCATTCGTTTCATAACACTACTTTTCCCTTTCTTGACGTTAACTTGTTACCTCACCGGTGATACAACCGGATAGTCCAACGGGGATGCAGGAGGCCATATCTACCGTCCTTTATCCATAAACCCCAACTACGGCACCCCGTCGAGTTCTCCGTAGAAGGAATGACTATAACCATTTACATCATATGTACCATCATTTCACAAATATTCCATTATCATTCAATGTGTCATAATTTCAACAAATAGGTTATCAAATCATATCACCATATTCATGAATTCAATTTTTAACAAAATATGACACAAATTTATTCACAAACACATAAAATGCATGCATATTACAAGCTCCCATTTTGAGACATCCCACCATTACAAATATTTATAAAAATCATTTGTAAAAGAATTTAGAAACTAAAGGCAGAACGATCCGTCTACTTATCTCTTAAGAGGGTAATCACTCCTAATCCATAACAAATTTAAAATCTAATTTCACTTTAGATTCCAAATGCCTTAATATAAGATATAAGGCTAATCGATTTCTCCTAAATATTTCACAAGCCAATTTTTTAATAAATTTCTAACACAAACATGTCTTAAAAAATGACTGTATCTTGATCTATATTTCTCAGATTGTGGAAATTCTAATTTTCACTTAAAGATTAGATATAAAATTATGAGTTTTATGTTTATGACCCAAACCTATTCAAATTATACAAAAACATCCAAGTACATAAATATGATATCCCCAAATTCATGACTCACATTTGTGTAGTCATAGAAGAATTGTTATAACCTTCATTACACATATTAGATTTAAGTGATTTAAGTTTCAAATTAAGATATAGATTTTTAACTTTTATATTTAGAGTTTAGCCTAATTCAGCTTAAAAGACATCTCAAAATTGAAGAAAATTATTTGGCTGAAACAGGGCAGGAACATAGTTTTCTTTTGCAAAATGCTTCTATTTGAAAAATCATTAAAAATCTAATTTTTATCAAAATGCTTCAAATCATATGCCATTTTCAAGGTATGGAAGTCTAGTTTTATAAGAAAAAAATTTCACTTAATTTGCCTATATGCAGAAGAAGTTATGATTGAAAAATTGTAACAAGCACAAGCAGTCTATTATGTAGAAAAATCAAGGGTTTCATGCTTAATCTAACATTCCACCATTCTTATAAGTTCAAATCATTATTCCATGTGAGGAAAACATAAATTTAGGTTGAAAGAACAAGATTAACTCTAGAGAAGCCACAAATTTTTGTTCAATTGCAACCTTTACCAAAATTCTAACTTTTTCCCTCCACAAGCTTCAAATCTCTCTTTTCAAACACCAATCCCATAAGTTTGTTAAGGAGTTCAGAGTGTAGATCAAAAGATTTTGGAGTGGTCTTAATTGATTTTGGAGAGAGAGAGAGAGAGAGAGAGAGAGATATCTAGGGAAGACGAGAGGGAGTAGGAGAGGGTGAGTGAGTGACGACGAGCAAGTGAATGAGAGAAAAGGGGGAGAGAGGGGAGAGAGAAAAAGTGGGTGGGGTGTTTAACTTTTCTTTTTCTTTTCTTTGCTCTTTTTTTGTTATTTTTTTTTTAGTTTTACAATACTTAACCTCTTAAAAAGAATTTTTGTTCTTGAAATTTAAAAGAAAAATATACATTATAAAATGTGGGGGTATTGTTTTCGTATCAAATTTTCATTCTCCCAAATTTCCTCTTACATTCAGTTGCTTCTCCATAATATCTTGACCATGAGGATTTGTTTGCTTGTCAATTGTTTGAGTTGTCGATCAAAAATCTTCACTGGTTGTACCTTGAAATTCAAGTCTTGATTTAACTCTACCAAAGAAGCTTCTAACACATGTGAGGGATTTGACAAATATTTCTTTAATATTGAAATGTGAAAAATATCATGGATCCTTTGTAATTTCGGTAGCAATTCAAGTTAATAAGTTATCTTTCCAATCCTTTCAAGGATCTTGAAGGGGCCAACATAACGATGGTTCAACTTTTTCCATTTCTGGAATTAGATTATACCCTTTTAAGGAGATACATTTAAAAAGACTATATCTTCTACTTCAAATTCCAAGGGTCTTCTCCTATTGTCGACGTAGCTCTTTCATCATTTTTGAACTGTCTTTATTCTTTCTCAAATCAGTCTCACCTTTACCTTGGTGGTCTCAATCAATTCTACACTTTTAATTTTTCTCTCACTAACCTCATCCCAACATAATGGTATTTGACACTTCCTTCTGTAGAGAGTTTCGTAAGGTGGCATCCCAATACTAACTTAATAACTATTGTTGTATGCAAATTTGATTAATGAGAGATGTCGATCTCAATTATCTTGGAAATCCATAACACATGCTCTAAGCATATTTCTAAACTCTGAATAGTGCGCTAGGATTGTCCATCCATCTAGGAATGAAAGGTGGTGCTAAATTTTAACTTAGTCCCCAAAGCGGCTTGCAACTTAAGCCAAAATCAGGAAGTGAACCGAGGATCACTGTCCGATACAACGAACACCGTGATGTCATGAAACCTCACAATCTCATTGATGTACAACTTGGCTAACCCCTTCAAGGGATAAGAGTTTTGAATTGGCAAGAAGTGAGTCGACTTGGTGAAACGGTCCACGATTGCCCAGATGACGTCGTGACTGCTCGGAGTACATGGCAAACCTACTACAAAATCCATAGTGATGTGTTCTCACTTCCATTCAGGAATTGGTAGTGGTTGGAGGACACCGATTGGCTTCTGATGCTCGACTTTGACTTGTTGGCACACTAGACATCTAATCACAAACTCGGCTATCTCTCTCTTTAATCCGGACCACCAATATGACTCCTTAATGGTTCGGTACATCTTGGTTCTCCCTGGATGTATGATATAAGTTGAGGAATGTGCCTTTTCAAGGATGACCTTTTGAAGATCCTTATCCTTCGCGACACAAATCGTCTCCCATAAATCACATTTCCATTCTCCCAAATCCGGAATTTGCCACCTTCTTTCTTGTGGATCTTCTCAACTATGCCCTTTAATTCCTTATCAATCACTTGAAACTCTCGAATACGATTCACCAAGGTAGGCCTCACCATAAATTTGGCTAAAAGTGCACCATGGTTGTCCTTAGCCAACTCGACTCTAAGTGTTAAGAGTCTCACTAGACAAGAGAGGTAAGAACTACTTTCAACTCAATACATCCGCATTTGCCTTCCTAGGATGGTAATCTATCACCAGATTATAATCCTTGATCAATTCTAACCACTTCTGTTGCCTTAAATTGAACTCCTTCTGTGTGAGCAAGTATTTTAAGCTTTTGTGGTTGGTGAAGATCTTACAAGTTACACGTGGCCTTATATAAGTGATGCCGCCAAATTTTCAAGGCAAAGACAATGACAGTTAGATCTAAGTCATGGGTGAGGTAGTTCATCTTGTGCTTCTTTAGTTGGTAAGAGGCATAAGCAGTCACTCTATTGCCTTGCATCAACATGCAACCCAACCCTTACTTGCTAGCATTACTATATACCACATAATCGCCGCCTCTACTAGTAGGGAGAGCAAGGTTGGGAATGGATGTCAACCTTTACTTAAACTCTTGGAAATTACCCTCGCACTTTTCTTTCCGTTCGAACTTGACTCTCTTCTGTGTTAAATTGGACATTGGAGCTACTATTTTTGAGAATCCCTTTATGAATCTCCGGTAATAACCTACCAATTTGAGGAAACTTCTCACCTCAGTGACGTTCTTAGGTTGCTTCTACTTCAAAATGACTTCTACCTTCCTTGGGTCTACAAAAATTCTATTCCCGAAAATCACATGCCCCAAAAAACTAATCTTCCTTAGACAAAACTCACATTTGGAGAGTTTGGCATACAAATCCTTCTCCTAAGAGTTTGCAATATGCTGCGGAGATGCTCCAAGTGCTCTTCATCATTCTTGGAATATATCAAAATATCATCGAAAAAAACTATGACAAACTTATCAAGGTAGAAATGAAACACTCGGTTCATGAGAGCCAAAAAGCTGTAGGAGCATTCATCAACCCGAAAGGTATCATCAGAAACTTGTAGTGCCCATACAGCGTCTTAAACGCAATCTTGTATATGTCATCACTCTTGATCCTCAATTGGTGGTGACCCGATCTCAAATCTATCTTTAAGAACATGCTAGCCCCTTGAAGTTGACCGAAAATATCATCAATTCTCGGGAAAAGGTACTTGTTCTTGATTGTTGTCTTATTAAGTTGCCGATAGTTAATGTATAATCAGAGAGATCCATCATTCTTCTTCACAAATAGAACTAGAGCACCCCAAGTCAAGGTATTCGATCGGATGAACCCCTTGTCCAACAACTCTTGGAGCTAAACTTTCAACTCTTTCAATTCCGTGGGTGCCATTCAATATAGAGGGATAAAAATCGATATGGAGCCGGGAACCAGATCTATGGCAAAGTCAAACTCTCAGACCGGTGGCAACCTAGATAACTCTTTCAGAAAATGTCCATAAACTCATTCACTATGGGATATCATTCAAATTAGGACTTTCCACCGTAGTGTCAATAATATGGGAAAAGTAGGTCTCGTACCCATTGTGCACTAATCTCTGTGTTTCAAGGGCCAAAATCACACAACTTGGCAACACCCGATGCTCACCAGCAAAGACAAGTGTCGAACATCTCGGTTTCCAGAATTCCACTTCCTTTGTAAAATAATCCACTGATGCTTGATAAAGACGCAACCAATCTATATCTAAAATAGCATCAAAATCTCTTATCTCTAACAAAATCAAGTCCTCTTCAAGAGTTACCTCACCAACCTTCACCTTACAATCTTTATACGTAGTATCCCTAATCAACTGTTTTACCAAAAGAATGATAACCAACAACTCCTTCACAAGCGGAGTTAGAGGCCTATCAGAATATCTAGCAAAACCAAGGCTCACAAATGAATTATTAGACCTAATATCTATTAGCACACGAGTATCAATATCAAATATTTTCATCGTACCATTAATATAGACTATAAAGCAATTATTACTCGATCCACAAATTACATGATTCATATATGGCTCCTCATAACATTTTATCACACCACACAATCATGAACATTTCGTATATTCACTTACCATAGGAATCCACACTACTGACATAATCATAATATCATACTATCCATGTATATACAAAACTCTTAAGATTGACAGTTCTAGGCCTAAAGGTTATGACCAAATATACAATCCAACACATTGAACCGAGTAAATCCCTAAGTCAAATGGGTTCTTCGATCACATTGAGTGATTACCTATCAATTATTACTCACTTGATGGGACTCTATGAGTTAATAATTCTAAACACATTCCCCACATCTAACATTATGCATCTATCAATGACTATAAAAAAATCATATCATCATGATACTTCAAATCATTACCACATATCATCTATATCACATCATCTATATCACATCTCTAAATTATTTAATTCAAGTTTCAGAAGGATTTACCTGTAACCATGTCCGAATTGGCTTGAACCTCTTCATTTGTCGTGACACAAATCCTCGCCTTGGGCCCTTGGTTAATAGCATTGGGTAGGGGCGGTTATGGTGTTGTTTCCCATCCCTTTTCTTGGAGTGACACTGGTGGAATGTGATTAAGTAGTAGCCAGGCCAGGGACAAGAAAGCTAAAGTTGACCCTTCTTCTCATAGTGGTACTATCTTTTGGATCCATTACAAAGGCCCAAGTGGTATTCCTTGCAATTTGTACAAGAATTCCTTTTGCTTTCTCCCAATCCAACACTACCACTTGGAGCATTCGGCTTGAAGAACGGTTGACCTTGGAGAGTGCCAATCGACCTTGAGATAGAACTACCACTATATGAGTTCGTGCTCTTACTCTTCTTGGAGTTTTGGCTAGAAGTGAACTTGCCAGACCTTTTCTTCTTCCCATGGTTGCTCCCTAATCTTGCCTCTCTTTATCACTAATTGCTCAGCCCTCAAGGCCAACTGTATAACATTCTGGTAGGTGTAATCCTCCATACTCAGATGTTCAGGTTCAAGTCGTTCTTGAACTTAAAATACCTATACTCTTTAAAGACTACTATCTCCCGAACAAATAAGAACAAATTTCTAAATTTCGTTTCATATTCTGCCCCTGACTTATTTCCTTGATGGAGGTGGATGAACTCTCTTCTTTTTAAATCCTGATCAAATCATGTATAGAACTTCTCATCAAACTCTATTCTTTTTACCAAGTATTAGCATCCTCATCTAACAATCTTACAACCACCATAATTTTCGTCTTATCATTAATCCTCATGTCAATTATTACTTCTCGAACCCATTTCTTGCCCATTACAAGGTCGTTAGATCCCGAGAAGGTCTTATACCCAAGTTGTCTGGCTTCCTTCAACAATTTGGACAATTCAATGGGTGGACGATATAACTACTGAAGTAGGAGATGCTACCGACGTCATATAAGGGGCTAGTGGAACCACTGGATTGGGAGGTGGGGGAGAAACTTGGATTTAGGGTGGTACTTGAAGATGCCTACGATATGCATTCCACCACTCGGCCTATTGTTAGAGAGCATCAAGCGGTGGTGGAGAAATTCCAGTTGGAGGAGCTGGGTGAGTAGGTGCCGAAGGAGATGGAGCATATGAGAACGACTCATCTTCATACTTTTGAGGAGAAATCTCATTTATGTTACTCATTCTTTTGCGAGGAGACATGATAGTCTACAAAAGAAAAGCTATCTCTAGTTTACTACACTAAAATGACACTAGGCAACTATGTCTAAAGGTGTATCAATGTCTTAGATCCCTAGGAGGCTTTAAAAACCATCCAAAGATATTTTAAACATCCAAACATTCAAAAATATTTGAAAATATTTTAAAGCATTTAGAATATTTTATTTGAACTTTCAAAACATTTAAAACCGAACCATACTCTGATACCAATAAAGTTGTTACACCTCGACCCTCAAATCAAGTAAGCAGGACCTATTGCTTTACCCTGGAATACGGGTAAACTCTACTCGTATACTAGGATAGCGCATGGTGTTCATCGATATCCATCAATTTCCAAAACAACTCCACAAAATCCAAAGAACCAACTCTGTACATCCCTGTCCCAAAAGCATGCCTAAAGTCAACTCGACCATTTTAAATCCAATAAAATTCTCACAAATTTCAAAGAAAATCCAATGAAAGGAATTGTAAAAGATTCCAGTACACTTTAAAGTTTGTAATCCAAAAGGGTTGAGAAAATGGAATTTTAATTCTAATTCTAAAAAAAAAAATATAAAAATATATACACCTTCCTTATGGATCCAACTAATTTCTTCAAAATCTCAACCCATGTAAGATCTAGTATCGGAAGTAAGACGCTCCACAAAAACTAGGACTCGGCAAAACCCGGTATTAGGGTTAGAATCTCCAAATTTAAACTTCTTCTGAAAAAAAATAAAAAAGGGTTGAGTGAGTATGAAAATACTCAATGAGTGGAGTGTAATAACTGGTTATGATAGTGAATGTGGAAATGTCAAAATCATGATTTCAAACAATTCATCAATCATAAGTAGTTTCAAATAATTCAAATAATAATTAAAAAGATAGATGCATTTATAAATTCATATTTCTAAAGATCACAGGGTCTTCCTAATAAAAACACTTTTGCTTAAGGTTTGGCCGAATCTGGGTGAAAGCCTGATAATAGGTTTTCAATCCATTTGTTTCAAAACGCTACGTCACCCTTCCTTGAAGTTGACTCGGAACCTCACCGGTGGTGTAACTGGATAGTCCTATGGGGGCACAGGAGGCCGTATCTACCATTATTTGCTAATAAACCCCAACCATGATATCTCGTTAGGTCGCTCCATGGAGGGACTCACTATAGCTATTTATATCACATGCATCATCATTTCATAAATATTTTAATATCATTCAATATATTATGATTTCAACAAATAGTTTACCAAATCATATCACCATATCCATAAATACAATTTCTAAGAAAATATGACACAAATTCATTTATAAACATGTAGGACACATACATATTACAAACTCCCATTTTGAGATATCCTACCATCACAAATATTTGTAAAAAACATTTATAAAAAATTTAGAAATCATTTTTTTTCATTTAAAAATGCAACAGTTCGTCTACTCACCTCTTAGGAGGGTAATCACTCCCAATCCATAATCAATTCGAAATCTAATCTCACTTTTGTTTCCAAATGTCTTAACCTAAGACATTGAATATCAATAATCATCAAATCATAGATTAACATCAGAGCTGATCGATTTCTCCTAAACATTTCACAACCCTAGTTTTCAACAAATTTTTAACACAAACATGTTTTAGAAAAATGACCGTATCTTGACCTATACTTCTCAGATTGTGAAAATTTCAATTTTTCTTAAAAATTAGACATAAAACTATGATTTTTGTGTTTATAATCTAAACCTATTCAAATCATACAAAAACGTCCAAGTACATAAATATGATAGCCTTAAATTCATGATCCACATTTGCTAGTCACTGAAGAATTATCATAACTTTTACTATATGTATCAAATTTAAGTAATTCAAATCTCAAATCAAAGATAAGACATAGGTGCACAACTTTTATATTCAGAGTTTAGTCTAATTCAGACTAAAAGGTATCTTAAAGTTGAAGCAAAATATTCAGTCAAAACATGGCAAGAGCAGAGTATTCTTTTGCATAACATATCTATTTGAAAAATCATTAAAAATTTAATTTTCATTGAAATGTTTCGAATCGTATGCTATTTTCAAGATATGGAAGCTTAGTTTTATAAAACGAAAACCTCACTTAATTTTCTTATATGCAGAAGAAGTTATGACTAAAAGATCACACTAAGCACAAACAATCCTTTATGCAAAAAAAATCAAGGATTTCATGCTTAATCTAACATTCCACCAATCTTATAAGTTCAGATCATTAATCTATACTAGGAAAATATAAATTTAGATTGAAAGAACAAGATTACTTCCAAAGAAACCATAAATTTTTGTTCAAGAGTAATGTTTGCCAATACCCTAACTTTCTCACTCCTCAAGTTTCAAATCTCTCTTCAAACACCAATCCCATGAGTTTGTTGAGGAATTTAAAGTGTAGATAAAAAGATTTTGGAGTGATCTTAATTGATTTTGTAAAGAGAGTGAGAGATCTAGGGAAGACGAGAGGGAGAGAGTAGGAGAGGGTGGATGAGTGAAGGCAAGAGAGTGAATGAGAGAAGAGGGGGAGAAAGAATAAGTGGGTAGGGTGTTTGACTTTTCCTTTTCTTGTCTTTTCTCTTTTGTTCTTGTTGTTGTTGTTTTCTTTTTTTTTTTTAGTCTTACACTGAACTCTTAAGAAAGTCTATTGACGCCTTATATGTTCTTGAGTTTAATTTAATTTAATTTAGTGTCAATTAGCAAAGTAACTAAAAATCAAAATTGCATAGTTATTTTTGATCCTATTGAACTTGTTTTTCAAGACCGCAAGTCAAATTGTATGTTGGCAAGGGGGTTAGGAAGAACAACCTATATTTTTTGGATCAAGTTAATCATGCATTCTTAGTACAACATGAAAATATTTCATAGCTTTGGCATGTTTGTCTTGACCACTCAGTAAAGGAAGCTTTAAAGTGCCTATTTCCTTATCCAAAATTAGAAGATAGGCATTGTAAAGGTTGTGTGTTTGGAAAATAAACTATAATGTACCATACAATTTTCAAGACTGAATATAAGAATCTTTTTGAATTAATACATTCAGATTTATGGACTTCTCCCATTGTCTTACTATGGCTTTAAGTACTTTATCACTTTTATAGACCACATAACTAGACATACATGGGTATTCATGTTAAAAACTAAAGCAGAAGCATTTGAATCCATTAAATGCTATAATAGATATGTAGAAAAACAATGCAATACAAATATTAAAATATTTAGGATCGAATATGGAAGGGAATATACTAGTAATACGTTTGAGGAATTTCCACAAGAGAAAGGTATTATACATCAAAAATTCTATGTCTACACTCTGTAGCAAAATGGAGTAGTAGGGAGGAAAATATGCATCTCTTAGAAACTGCTATAACATTATTGTTTCATATCAATGTTCCCAAGATGAAACTGTAAAAATAGCTACACATCTCATTAATCTAATTCCTATAGAAACCTTAAAAGGAAAATCTCCCTCAGAAATCCTCTTTAATAGAAAACCTGATACCTCTTATCTAAAAGTCTTTGGCTATTCTTGTTATGTTTATATTTTTGAGCAATTCAGAAATAAGCTAGATAAAAGGCTAAGAAATGTGTCTTCTTTAACTCTGTCTCATTCGAAAAAGGGTACGAATGCCTTGATCCTGTTATTAACAAAATGTACATATCTAAGGATATGATATTTATGGAGAATGAGTTTTACGTTACTGATCACAAATCTCAAGGTTCTCCAATAGAAATATCTACCCCAAGCCACTAGAATATTCACATGCCTTCCATCAATATCAATAAAGAAGCTAATCAAGAAAATGAAACTCAAAGTCAAGACCAAGTGGAGGGAAGAGAAATGGAAGAGGACCGAGATAATTTCAAATAGTGGTGAGGAAAGAGGGTCAAGGGGAGAAAATAGAATTAAGGATACTAACGAAGAAGTAGTTAGATTCCCTTCTTCTCCTAAACCCTTGAGGAGATCAACTAGGATAAGATGGTCTCTTTTAGAATAGAAGTTTTATCATAACTCTCTCTCCTTAACTCATCCTCTCTATAAAGTCTATTCTGCCACTAATATTTCCTCAATTCACCATGCTTTCTTGAGTGGCATTGATAAGTTTTAGGAGTCAAGAGCCTTCAATTTGACAAGTGAACATCCTGAATGGAGGAAAGCCATGAAAGAGGAGCTTAAGGTACCAGAAAAGAATGAAACTTGAGAGATCACATAAAACTGTAGGATGCAAGTGGATTTATAGAATCAAACACAAAAGTGATGGCTCTATAGATCGACATAAAGCAAGGCTTGTTGTAAAGAGATTCACATAGACATGTGAAATAGATTACAAAGAGATATTTGTGCCCATAGCCAAAATGAGTACTGTTCGAGCTCTAATGTCTCTAGCAGCTAATAACTCTAGGCAAATATTCCAAATGGACATAGCAAACACATTTCTACAATGAGATCTTGCTAAAGAAGTGTATATACAACTACTACCAGGTCACTATCAAGAAAGAAAGGTTTGCAAGCTCAACAAAGCAATCTATAGGTTAAAGCAATCTCAAAGGGCCTAATACACTAAACTTATCTTAGCTTTTCTAAGTAATGAACTCAAAAAGTGCAATAGTGACTCTTCACTCTTTGTTAAAAACCAAAACGAAGAAGTTACTTGCATAAATGATATAATCATTACTAGAAGTGATATGAGCTAAGTTAATTAAGTTCAAAATTTCCTAAAATCAAAATTTGAGATTAAAGATCTAGGAAAGCTAAATACTTGCTAGGTATAGAGCTTGCCTATTGTGCTAATGGGTTTATTCTATTCTAAAGGAAATATACTCTTGATCTTTTATAGGACACAGAAAAGTTAGGTGCCAAACCAGCATACAATCCTATCTCCATATCTACCAACTTAAAAGATGATGGCAATCCATTTGAGGATGTATAGAGATATCAAAGTCTAGTAGGAAAACTTATCTACTTAACGATAACAAGACTTGACATCTTCTTTATCTTAAGTCAAGTTAGCCAACATATGTAAGCTCCCAAGATGAAACATTGGAGAGTAGCTGAGAGGATCTTTCATTACTTGAAGGGACCACTAGGAAAAAGGATTTGGAGAAATTTAAGACCTCTATGATGCTGATTGGATAGGAGACCTAAATGATAGAAAATCAATGACCTTATATTGTATGTTCGCTGAAGGAAATCTAGTGTCATGGAAAAGCAATAAACAACACGTTATGTCCAAGTCAAGTCCTAAGGTCGAGTATAGGGTTATGGTGGCTACTGTAAGTGAAATAGTATGAATTAAAGCATTGCTGGAAGAACTTGGGTTCAAAATCTCTATTCTAATCAAGCTTTTCTATGATACGGTGGATAAAAGCTTGATAGTAAATCCTCATATTAGAAGTGATGATCAGCTTGCCGACATCTTCACTAAAGGAGGAATGGCCCATTATCTTCAAAAAATTATGGACAAGTTGGGCATAATAGATATCTATGTGCCTAACTTGAGGAAGAGTGTTGAAAGTAGTGATAACCACATCAAGTTAAGACCCAAAATGTGTTCGTTCAATAAGCACTTGAGACACTTAAAAGATTTTTATCACTTGACAAGCAAACTGCTCACAAAATTGGTCCAAGCATGCTACTCAGACACGTTCCTGAACTAGGCTGTTGTCTACCCATTTCTAAGAATTGTATGGGCCGGTCTTTTAAAGACTTTGGGCCATTAACCTGGACATGTTCTAGCCCATTTAAGGGCCCAAGCAAAGAGTCCCAATAGCTAGCTCCAGCTGTTGGGAGCCCCCAACAGCTAGTAAAAACTAGCTGTTGAACTGTCCAATAGCTAGTTTTCCCCAGCCATTGGAAATGGCTATCAAGGCCCTCTCTTCCTTCTTTCTCTCTCCTCTTCTTTCTATAAATTGGGGGCTCTTGTCCTATATCAATTCCAATGGAGACAGGTTGGTTTGCAACTACAACTAGTAGATCCTTCTCAAAATTTTCATTTACCGTTTCATACCCACTGATTGTCACTATATTCTTTGCAACTTCTTATGTCACAAGTTCTATCTTTTCTTGTGTAGGGATAATCTTGCTCAGTAGTTAGGCCACTAATTTTAAGGATGAATTCAAAGGCTTTACTCATGTAACCAACATTGTCGTCTTGGTTCCTATCCTAGGTGTCATATTCAACAAGTTCTTGCTCTGAAAGGAAAAACCAACTTATTGGTTTAATATAGTTTATACCTTCCACAGTTGCTATAGTAGAGAATTCCCAACAACTTCCTGCATTAAAAGGTGGAAACTATTAAACTCTATTTTATTAAATGTTCAAGTGTAACTTTCTGCATGTAGAAGCTTTCAAAAGTTTTTTGTGAGTAGACTTAAAGATCTCATTCTTTTGGAAAAAAAAAAAGTAATACGGCATTGGCCTTGATCCTTCAATGGTTACAGCACCATTTTTTTCTCTAATTCACATTGGGAGCAAACTCTTGTGTTGTTTGTGATTGCTGTTGCTTTCGTTTATCTTTGACTGCCAAATAGGAAACTTATAACCTTCATATAATGATTTGAATTCCTCATTTGTCATATCTACAAACTGGTTTTCTACAAGGATGAATGAGATGTTTTGGGAGTTCATGTAGTTGATAAACTGAAGGTTGAATTGGTAGATCCCAGCTGTAGTTCCCACTCATTGTGGTCCCTATATTCTTTTACCATGTTTCTATTGCCATTGCTCATACCTTATTTTCATTGGATTTGGTTTCTTAGTAAATGTCTATGGAGCTTCCTGTAGAATTAGCACAATCAAGAAGACAATACAAACATTCCTTGGCAATGCAGATACCATTATAGTTAGTTTCTATTGAGATAGCTTATCGGCCAAAATAATGTCTTTTTTCTCCTAGGCATTGCTTTGGTGCATCAGCATGATTCGACTCTTTATTTAACATAGAACAGATGATAGTTTTATTTGTTCTCTGGTATGAATTTCTGTTATGCTTCTTGGTTTCTTCATGTCATTTGCACGTGAGTCTCATATTGGGAAGCCTTATATGTTTATTTAGCTCTCATTGCATCCATGTTTATAGCATTTGAGGGAAGTCATTTGAGTTGCTCAACTAACATTTGACTATGAGTTGCATAACTTGATCATCTTGGATATTTTTTTAATGGATTTTACAAGTTATATGACTATTAATTTCCCTGTTTAAGGTATGATTCTTGATGGAGGTAGGTTTTCTTCACAAATACCTACCCTAACTGTTTGCATGGGAGTTCTGGAACCGAGAATGTTCTGAAGCTTATATCTTGCAAAAAGCCTCTGAAGGTTATTCCGATGGAGGAGACTCCGATGCTCAAGTCAGAACGAGCGGGTTTTGAATATGATAAACAAACAAAGAAGAGTCCTTGCTTTGGGGTAGCAGTATGTGTTTCTTTGTGTCGAGTTCTAGAGAATTTACCTGCGCTGTAGCTGGCTTTTTGCTTATGTATCTATCCTTTGTATAAAGTGCCTTAGGGTTTTGGGAGCTTCCTAACCCTAGTTTCCTTTGACGGAGATTGAGAAGAATCCCCAAAATCATGAGAGTCATTATTTTAAATTTCATGGAGATGTACCGCTTTTGGTGTTTGAGGAAGATTCATAAACATGGAGACTTACTTCTTTAGTTAGTATGTCTATTAGGGTAAGTCTCTATATTTCAGGGATTGTTCTAGAGAATAGTGAAGGAAAGTTTGAATTTGCTTGAAAATTCATTTCGTTTGCAAACTACCTTGAGTTGTACCTCTTTGATTATTTAGCTCAAAGATATAAGGCTATCTTACTGAAGAGTAGAGTGGCCGAGGGATGGGGAGTACCGAGGAAAAAGATGACCGAGGTGCTATAAGTAATCTTGAGCAAATGCCCCTAGTTATGAGGGCCCAAAGGGTAAAGTTTTGGTTCAATTGATTTTTGGGTTGTTTAATGGGCCTTAGATCAAGTATCATCATTTGCCCTTGACTCCTATAGTTACCTTTAAGAAGGTGATGTTAGGAGTACAAAGAAAGCGTAACTTCTTTTTGAGGATGCGAAGTGAAATTGATGGGAAAGAGGAATGGTCAGCTGACTCTTGGGATAATGAACATGGGGAGTTATTATAAAATGCGAAAGGTGAAAAGTGATGCCTTTTTAACAAGAGTGGGGCAGCTATTCCAATATTTAATATGGACATGGTCGCTTCATTTACTAGGTCATCATTAAGGCTTTGGTTATAAATAGTAGGAATATGTTGTAAGATTGAATAGGGTATGGTACAATTTGGGTGTCGTTTGTCGAATGACAAAATAGAATGCAGAAAACAGGATCGTTTGAACGTCAAGACACAATGTTTGATGGTCAAAATCCATAGTGGTTTTCAGTGTTTCCATAAGTCTAAACTTTAAAATGAGAGGTTTCGTATGGTGTTTTTTATGTGCTTTTTGAATGCTATTGATAAGAGATTCTATTAATGCTGAGGACTATCGATACGAGGTCCCTTCACAGTGTCAGGTGACCTGGCCCCGTGATGGCTTGTTTTTTACGTCCCCGGAGATACCTCACATCTGACAGGGTTCCTATCTTCTTTCTATAATCCAAATTGGAGGGTCAGGGAATCCCTATTTTGTGAGGCCAGACGGAGACGGCTGGGTGCGTTCATTATTACTGCCCCCTAAGAACGAAGGGAATAAGGGAGCTATATTCAAGATATGCATCTTTTGAGAGGACGGGCGAACTTAATGTTGGCAAGAGAGCTTATTTCCTCTCTTGGTCTCCCTAAATATCGTCTATGTAAAAATTTAGGTCATTGGATGTTAACGTATATTCTGATATAAATATGTAAAAAGGGAAATTTTCCGGTGGTTCTCATGTAAAAGTGTTATTGGAAAATGAATAAAAAGAGTCTTCTTTTTGCATACCTTGTGGTATTTTGATCTGTTTGTGTCGAGACATTTGATGCCTACGTCTTTTCTTGTCCTCGTGTTATCTAGAAATCATGCTAAAGAATCTCATCACCAGCCATTAGGTTTTTAAAGCACTCGTATTAAATGTATCACCAATGATGTTGAGGGACAAGAGCCTGTATATAATGTCGAACGTACTTAACGACATTGTATCTTGGGATGGTTTAGTGTATTAAGCGTTGCGCCAAGGGTACTCGGAGGTATTACACTTTGGAAGGATTTAGTATACCGAGCATTGCACCGAGAGTACTCGGAGGCATTGTGTCTGGGGAGAATTTAGCATATCGAGTATTGCGCCAAGGGTATTCGGAGGCATTGCGCCTTAGGAGAATTTAGCATAATGTGTGTTGTGCCGAGAGTATTCAGAGGCATTGCACCTTGGGAAAATTTAGCACACCAAGCATTGTGCCAAGAGTACTCAGAGGCGTTGCACCTTGAGAGAATTTAGTGTATTGGGTATTGCACCGAGGGTACTCGGAGGTGTTACACCTTGCGAGAATTTAACATACCGGGCATTACGCCAAGAGTATGCGGAGGCATTGCGCCTTGGGAGAACTTAGCGTACCGGGCATTGCACTGAGGGAACTCAGAGGCGTTGCGTCTTGGGAGAATTTAGCATATTGGGTATTGTGCCGAGGGTACTCAGAGGCATTGCACCTTGGGAGAAATTAGCATATCGGACATTACATCAACGGTACTAGAAGGCATTACGTCATGAGAGAATTTAGCTTACTGGGCATTGTGCCAAGGGTACTTAGAGGCATTGCTCCTTAGGAGAATTTAGTGTATCGGGTATTGTGTTGAGTGCCTTATAATTGATGGGTATCCTGTTTTGGTAACAAGTTTAACTATAGAATGTAATCTTTTCCATTGATGAGTCCTAAAACAATTGATATTTGTGATGAGACCGTGATAAAGCTCATTGGTGATAAATGTGTATGTTTGTAGAATTCCAAGTGCGTGGTATATTTGTGCCATTTAGTTAGCTGAGTCGATAGGTCCAGGACAAAGTGCTAAACATATCATATATGGGCCTTCCCAATTGGTTGCAAGTTTGCCCCCAGGCAGTGGTTGTCCAGGCGCTTCTATTCTTTAAAGTACTAAGTCTTCGGGTCTGAATATTCTTCTTTTGACTCTCTTGTTATAGTATCAAACCATTTGTTATTAGTAGGTAGCCATCCGAGTAGGGGCTGTATCCTTGACTTATGGTAAGAAATCTAGTTGTTCGCGTAGGGCAGACTTATTTGGTTCTGCCTGGTATTGTTCCATTCACAGGGAGTGAATTCCTATTTTGATTAATAAAACTAGCTCTGATCCGTAAGTCAGGTTAAATGGTGTCTCTCCAGTGGCTCTTCTAGGTGTCGTGCGATAGGCCCATAGGATCCCCCAGAGCTTATTCACTTAATGGCCTTTTTCTTTGTCAAGTGCCGTCTTAAGTCCTTGTAGGATAGTTCGATTTGTTACTTTGGTGAGGCCATTCGATTGAGGATAAGTGACTGACATCAACCAAAGCTAGATTTCTAGTTTATCACAGAGTTCCTTAAACTCTTTGTTATTGAACTGTCTTCTATTATCGGTGATCAAGGATCGAGGTAGTCAAAACCTTGTAATTGGTGATGACCAAATAAACTTCTAGATTTTCTTAGTTTTGATCTGGGCCACCGACTCGACTTCTACCCATTTGGTAAAGTAGTCAATGATAACAATGAGAAATTTTCATTGTCCCGTGGCATGAGGGAATGGACCGAGTATGTTTATCCCCCATTGTGCAAAAGGCCAGGGCTTGTTGATAGGGTAGAATTTGATAGAAGGTTGGTAGGGGACTGAAGAGGAGCGTTGACACTTGTCATATTTCTTGACGAAGGTGTTCAATCAGCCTTCATTGTGGGCTAGTAGTAACCCTGTCTAAGGGCCTTATTAGCCAAACTCCGTACTCCTAAATAGTTTCCACATATCCCTTTGTGTATTTCTTTGAGAACGTAGTCTCATTTTTCAGGGGTCAGACATTTGAGGTATGGATGAGTGAAGGATTTTTGTAAAGAGTACCATAGAAAATGGCATAGCACGCGGCTCTCCATCTAATCTTGGCCCCCTCGTTAGGTGATTTGGGCAGTTGTCCATCATTCAGGTAAGCCTGTATGGGATCCTTCCAACTAGGCGATTGGCATGTCGATAGGATTTGCTCTGGCTCGTCGATGCTGGGATACGAAAGGCTTTCTACGCATACTATTCGGTTGTTTGCTATCGAATCAAAACTAGCCAACTTGGACAGTGTGTCGGCTCTGATGTTTTATGATCTGGAGATGTACTATACGTCGATTCTTTGGAATTCTTGTATTACATCTTGCAATTTAACTAAATATTTAGCCATTATTGGTTCCCTCGCCTTGTAGGTGTCTCCGACCTGTTTCACCACAAGCTGGTTGTCTGTGAACACCTTTATCTCTTAAGCCCCTGGTGAAGCCGCTATTCATAGTCCAGCCAAAAGCGTTTCATATTCGGCCTGGTTGTTAATAGTTTTAAATTCAAAGTGAAGCGTATATTCGGCTTTGAAGTCATCAAGACCCATAAGGATGAGTCCTGTTCCACTCCCTAATAAATTAGAGGTCCATCCACGTGCAGTGTCCAAGGTGACATTGTATATCCTTCTTGGAGACCATGGGGTGCTTGTTGGTTGTCGTTCGGAAGCGTACACTCCAAGATGAAGTTAGCAAGGGTTTGGCCTTTGATGGTAGGTTTAGGTTGGTAGATGATATCGAATTCCCCAAATTCAATACTTAACTTAATTAATCGACCCAACATACCTGCCTTCTATAGTATCTATTTCAATGGTTGGTTGGTTAAGACTATAATTATATGTGCCTAGAAATACGGGTGGAGGCGTCGAGTGGCTATTATGAGAGAAAATGGCATTTTTTCTATGGATTCGTAATTTATCTTCACTTCATGGAGGATATGACTGACATAATACATAGGCTTTTGTGCGTTGGCATCTTGCTGAACTAATACTACACATAGGGTATGGTTAGAGATAGAGAGGTAGAGATACAATTTCTTACTAGGGATTGGTCTGGAAAGTAGCAGCGGCGACACCATATACTCTTTAAGATTGTTGAAAGCTGCTTGGCACTCAGCAGTTCATTCGAATCTTCAGAATTTCTTTAAGGCATCAAAGAAGGGCTTATACTTTTCTCCGACTTTGAACATGAATCGACTTAAGGCGACAATCCGCACTGTAAGACTCTGCATCTCCTTTAACATTCTGGGAGGTTTCATGTCTATGATGGCTTGAATCTTTTCTGGGTTTGCCTGATCCCCTTATTCGTGATCACGAAGCCGAGGAACTTACCTAAGGTAATTCTGAAAGTACACTTCGTCAGGTTAAGCCTCATATTATAATGCTCCAGGGTTATGAAAGTTTCTTCAAGGTATGTTATGTAACTTTCTAAGCTGGTGCTCTTAACGAGTATGTCGTCAATATAAGCTTCCATGTTTCTGTCGATGTGATTGTTAAAGACTTTATTGACTAATATTTTAAAGGTGGCTTCCGCATTTTTTAGGCCAAAGGGTATGACCTTATAACAATGAGTGCCAAACTCCATAATGAAACTTTTTGTTTCCTTGTTTTTAGGGGCCATCCGGATCTGATTGTTGCCAGAGTAAACATCCATAAAACTAAGAAGCTAATGACCCAAAGAGTTGTTCACGAGTTTATCAATATTAGGAAGCAGATAATTGTCCTTCAGGCAGGCTTTGTTAAGGTCGGTAAAGTCGATGCACATCCTCCACTTGCCATTAGCTTTCCTTACCATAACGATGCTTGCCAACCACTCGGGGTATTTTACTTCCCTAATAAAGCCTGATGCTAAGAGTTTTTGTACTTATTCTAGGATTACGTGTTGGCAAATATCCTCTTCTTCTGCTTCATGGGTTTTTAGCTTGAATCAATGGTTAACCTGTGAACAATTACAGAGGGGTGGATCCCTAGCATATTTTCAGGTGACCATGCAAAAACCTTTGAGTGATGACAGAGACATGCGATAATGGCTTCGCGTAGGGACGGTGAAATTTGGCCCCGATTTTGACAATCTACATAGGGTCTCTATTGAGTGAAATCTCTTCTACTTCTTTGGCGGGTTGAGGTTTGTCTGTCAACGCAAGGTCATCCCTATATTTAGCTGTTTCTATCGAGAGACCCTTTCAGTTTTTCTCGAGTGGGGATAGCTGAGACATGGGATCACAATTGATAGTTGCAACCTCTTGTGCCGTTCAAAATTTAACCTTCATGTGTTTGGTACTAAGCAAAGCCTCTAGACAGTTTAGGTTGGGTTGGCCGAGAATGTGGTTGTTGGGAGAAAAGAAATTGATTACATTAAACAAAATGTAGTAGAGATATGATTTGAAGGAGCTCCTAAAGTCACAAGGAGCGTTATGGTACCTTCTGGGTACAATAACTCTCCCAAGGGTCCCCTTACTGGAACCCTCTGAGGTTGCAGATCCATAGAGGTGAAGCCTATCTATTGAAAGGCATCCCAGTAAAGGACATCGTAGCCTAAGCCCTGGTCGATCAAGACACTTTTGACTGCACATAAATCTACTTCTACGTTATGACAAGAGGGCCATTGTGGTCTAGTAAAACTTCAATTAGGTCATCGTTGTCGAAGCCGATGAGTGGCCTCCTCCGTTTCTATGACATGATGTCTATGTTATTGGAAACCTGGATGGGAAGCAAGTTTCCTTTTAGTCTGTTCTCACAGACGGTGTCAATCTGATAGAAGTGGATTTTCTCCACAAATACTTGCCATGTCTGTCTATGTGCGAGTTCTAGAATCGAGGATCTTTCAAAGTTTATATCTATAAAAAACCGTCAGAGGGTGCTCCGGTAGAGAAGAATCCGATGCTCAAGTTAGAAAAAACAGGTTTTGAATATGGTAAACAGATAAAGAAGAGTCCTTGCTTTGGGATAGCAGTGTATGTTTCTTTGTGTCGAGTTCCAAAGAACTTACCTGCACTGTAGGTGACCTTCTGCTTATATATTTGCCCTTCGTAGATGGTGCCTTAGGGTTTTGGAAGCTTCCTAACTCTAGTTTTCTTTAAAGGAGATTGAGAAGAATTCCCGAAATCACGGGGGTCATTGTTTTAAATTTCATAGAGATGTGCTATTTTTGGTGTTTGAGGAAGATTAGTAAACATGGCGACATCTTTCTTTAGTCAACATGCCTATTAGGGTAAGTCTATATTTCGGGGATTGTTTTAGAGAATTGCGAAGATTGTTATCCTTATAGGGAAAGTTTGAATTTGTTTGAAAATTCGTTTTCTTTGCAAATTATCTTGAATCATACTGACTTATTTGATTGTTTAGTTCACAGATCTAAGGCTATCTTACTGAAGAGCAGAGTGGCTGAGAGACGGGAGGTAGCGAGGAAAAAGATAACCAAAGAGCTATAAATAATCTTGAACGAATGCCCCTAGTTATGGGGCCCAAAGAATCAAGTTTTGATTCAATTGATTTTTGGGACGTTTAATGGTCTTAGGTCAAGTGTCATCAATTCTCGTTGCAGGCGAGCTGCCAAAGAATAACCGGCGGGTCAACTCTGGCGTTGCTGAGTAGCTATTGATAATGCCAGTCATGCAAATGCCGTGAGCTTGCATAAAAGAGCTTCACATTGCACTGTTTGTCTCTGACACGCATTCATCTATTGGATTATTTATTTATTTATTTATTTATTTTGCATAATACTTAGAAATGATTAGTATTCTCAGCATTGCTCCGGTAGTTTTTTTCTTTGATTTTGAGCTCAACGGAGCTTGTCACATTTTTTCGGCTAATTGTGCCCTTTGCTTGACAAAGTGGAATGGATTTTTGCCTTTGGTTAGGGATTGAATTGGATGGTTTTATCTGAGAAGTGAGTTGGGTTTGGGAGCTATCTCAAGTGTCTTGAATTTTAGATTGATTTGGTTTCCGGCTAACAAGTTAAAGAACTTGATGATGAAACCTATGAGAATGTGTTTTATTAATGGACAGTCGGTCTAATAGGATGAGATATTAGATCATTTGACCAACTTTCGAATTCAAAATTTATGAATAAAAAAAATTATGTTGGGAGAGTCGTCTCCTAAATAGGGTCTGCATAAATGTTCGAATTGAATTAATTAGAATATAATTCTGAACATCAGTGGTGATAATAAAAAAAAAAATGTGTTCCAATTTAAGTTTTTCCTTCTTTATACCCTTTTGGGGGGGGTGTTGGGGGGTATGATACCATAACATAAATTTTTAACAAGGAACATCATTATTTTTTAAAAATTTTATTTCTACTTTAAGTTTGGAATTATACAAAGGAGGTAATCCTGTTCATATTATCTAAAAAATAAATTAAAATTATTAAAATTCGAATTTACACTTACTTCCCGGGGAAAGTTATATAAAGTACATGTTCGTTGGACTATGCCATGCTATTTCTCAATCGCAAGAATTTGATCGATCAATTTTTAAAGAGATAATTTAATAGTCACAACTCCTTCTTTTAATTTCATGATTCAGTATTCAAATTTCGTGTAATTAAAAAAAAAAGAAAGAATTTGATCGATCATTGTATGCAGCAGATTTGATTGATAGTATTGCCTTACCTGAATAATTATACCATAAAGAGTCTCTTTATTTGTTAAATTAGTTTTAACGGTTGTTGTTAGTAGTATTGTGTGAAAACGCCACCCATAATGAATTATAATTTTCTTCCCCTCATATAACAAAATTTTTAAAGGTTGAGTAGAGGAAGCCACTTCTCCCCTTGATGATCTTCCGGATATCTCCGGTAGGTGGAAGTCCTCTAAGAACGAAGAATAATGTTTAGAAAGGTTAACCAATTGATTTATTTATTGGGTTTCAGATTTAAAATTTAGAAATAAAAAATAAATAAATACATATTTGGGGAGTTTTTCTAAATTGGGCCCATCGCTCTAATCGAATTACTTAGAGTATAATTCTGAATACCGATTATTTATATTAAAAAAATGTTTAGAAAGCACATACAAAATAAAATAGAAATAAAAGAAACACTACAAGAGCATAGAATGAGAGAAGAATTTTTCTGTGGTGCATTTTTTTTTTTTTGGGAAGAGAAATCAAACACCCCTAAATCATTTATCCTTTTCATTTCGAAATTATTAACAATGGGATATTTTTATAATTTTATAGGAATTTACAATTGTTGTTGGGCATATTGTGACAAATCCAAAGGAATTATTATGAGGTACCACGTTTTGAGACTTGTCTAGTTTTATGCATCAAGAGTTCAAATATTACAATTAAGATACTCTTTGGAATCTAAAATTATTTAATTTATTTAGGCTAAAGATTTTGAATTGAAATATATCGTGTATTTCATAACATGGGTATAGTATACTAATTGTTTTTGTCCCCGAGGGGATAAATTAGTGACAACAACTCTACTCTCCTGATTCTATAATTCAGGATTTGATTCTTATTATAAAAAAATAAGAATAATTGTTTTGGAGTGACACTATTTTCATTTTTTTAATTGGCTTGGTTTGGGAATCAAGCTAGCTTGATCAGAAATCAAATCTCGGATCATAAGGGTCAAGGATGCAAATCTTGATACAACAATTGAGTTGCTTCTATGTGACCTTGAGATCATGGGTTCGAGACGTAGAAATAGTTTTTTTGTAAAAAAAAACTGCATACATATACGTCCACTCTCCCCCTATCCTCGCAAGACAGGGAGTATTTTGTGCATGAAGTGAACCTTTAATGCACTAATCTTTATAATCATTTTGAATCAAATTAAATTAGATTCGAGTCGAATTAGACTCTTAAGATAAATTTCTTTCGGTACATATTTTCTCCATATACTAAATTTGAATAAGAAATCTCAAATCAAGTTATTTATATTTATCCTACAAATGTTAGTTTGATAAAGAGCAACTAGATTATTTTCCTTGTTATTTGAGTAATTGTGTAATTAATCCGATTCGAGCAGCTGTGATGTTTAATTTAGAAACCGACTCTCCTAACACTTATTTTCCATTCTCAAGATTCGAAATTGAAATCTAAATTAAAGAAATTTATTGTTAGACTCACAAGTCATTAATAGAGCACTTATATTCTTACAATAGCACAGCTGGTTAGTTTTTTATGGAGAGTAAATTTGAGAGTTAATAACTTCGGTTTGTAATTATATTTTGAAATTGTCTCCATTCTGAAATCTTAGACTCATTCCACGCCTTCTATTAATAAAACAAAGAAAAGAAATTGTTAAGATTTTATTTGTAGAGAAATATTTCTTTTTACTAAATAAAAAATCAGTGCTTTGGTGTCAACTGGACACATACATAACGTTTGAACTTTTCAACATTTTACAATTTAATTATGTGTTTTAGATGTCATATTTGTGATCTCATGGGCAAGACTTTGAGGTAAAGACTTTTAAATTATATTTCCCCCATAAGGCCACCAAACTCTCAAAGGTTCTCAACCCAATGGAAAATGTGTTCTGCAATTATTAAAATTTGCAAGCAACTTCATCGGCAAGTGAGTGGCCCCCAAACATATTCTAAGCTTTGCCCCCTAACCATGATCAGTCCTCCCAAATACTTCTATTTCACTATTACTAAATACCACATTAGCCCCTACTTAAACTATAGGCCGAATTCTAATTAAGTCTCGAAACATTTGTTTGTAACGTTAAGGTCCTCCTAAATTAAAGTTTTGTAGCAATCACTCTAAATAAATCAACGTGAGAAATCGAAATACTAATTGAATAGAAATTAATTTTTTTGTGTTGTATCAACTGATATTCGGATTTATATTTTAATTAATCTGATTTGAGTACTTGTCAAGTCTATTTTGATAGACAGTTCTGCAATATAGTCTGGAGAGAAAACGTGACGTGATCTGTCATGTTATAAGCATTTTGTAGAAATTAAAGTTTAAAAAACAACAGTAATAAATGAATAGGAAGGTACCTAGAAACAGGGGCGTGTGAAGAAAAGGGAGGCATACCCTACATGTGGGCATGGTTTTGAGACAAAGCAATAACAGAAAGCTTAAGGGCGTGCAAACAATTCACATGGCCTTCCAATTTATGATCCCTTGCATTCGTTACTTTTCTTCGCATCTCACAGCTCACACCTCCCTCTCTCTCTCTCTCTCTCTCTCTCAAATCCCACAACTTACACTATTCCACCTATCCAACAACAGTTGAACCAACATATAAGATATATATTGATTTGATCTCGGGTTTTCTTATTGTGTACTACTTGTACAATCACAATGTTGTACAAATTTGACTAATTCCCCGATCGTAACCACTAATCACATTGATCGGATGGAGGATTCATTGCTCTCTCTTGGTAATAGGAAAAGCTATTTTGTAATACACCAGTAATCTTATATAGAAAAATTAATTATTTGTAATTTGTATGCATTCTTATAGGAGTTGTGGTCATATCATCAAATTTTTGCAATAGAAAGAACTACTACAACAGAAAATTTCCTCTTAAATAGGGTTTGACAGCAATTCAAGTCGGATTGATCAAAATATAATTTTGAATATTAATTTATCCATAAAAAAAAAGTCATTAAGTCTATTCAAATAGCAAGAAATTTTAGTCTTTTCTCTATAATCATTGACTCTATTTAAAATATATAAAATAAAATTCTTACAAATTTATTAAATTAATATATATATATAAACTCATTTAAATCAGAACTCTTTCTAACAATATCTGATTTTTTAAAGAGAACATTTAAGAAATCTATGGATGATTTGAATGATAAAAAAAGATTAATCTGATCTAAAATTGTTATTTAATGCTGTTTAAAGAAAGAAAGGTTTTTATAAATTTACTAATCTTAGCATGCATAAATCCATTCTAGCCTAATAATATCTTGTTTTGATGAAAATTAGCAGAATATTTAGAAACCCAAAAGGGTCTATCTATACATGGTTGATCAAGATAGTCAGAGGATCGGACGGTTAATATGGGGAATGTACAAAAATGTAGCATGAAGTTAGTTTTAGGAAAGTACTAATATAAGTACTGAAGAAGGCTAAAGAGATGGCGACGAAGGCACGTGGTCGCTGTTATTAAACAAGTGCGACTTTCCAGTAATACCGTTCCCCCCCCCCCCACCCCCAAAAAAAAAAAACAAAACCAGCTGTTGATAGCTGTCCCAATCTCTCATCCCCATGTGAGCCACAATCACCACAGAGAGAGGGAGAGAGAGAGAAATAAATAATAAAAGAATTTTTAAATCTGGTTTTCTTCGGAGAAAAAGATATCATGATATGATGATTATGATGAAAATGAAGAAGAAGATGCTCTTGTGAGAGTAGTTTGCTTTTTTATTACGTGTTGTTCATTAACTCTCTCTGTCTCTCGCCCCCTAACTCGGGCTTTGTTTGGCTTTGGTGCTAGTGCAGTTGATTCTTTCATACTTCTAAGAGGCTGTTGTTCAATCTTTTCGGGCTTTTGCGACGAAAGATATATCAAAATGGCGCAATTACCACCAAAAGTGCCAAACTTGTCACAGAACTGGCCAAATTTTCATTACCCAAGAATGGGTTCAACCGGCAACATAGAACAAAATTGGGAGCAAAACCCGTCGTGGGTCGATGAATTCCTGAATTTTTCGTCGGCCAAACGCGGTCTTCATCGCCGATCTGCGAGCGACTCGAGCACATTCCTAGAAGCCCCATTGGTGGAAGAATGCCATAGCTCAACACCCCAACCGGTTCCGGGTCGAACCAGCAATGAGTTCGACAGATTTGATGAGGAGCGATTCACGTCGATGTGGCCCCCGGCCATGGCTGTAGCTCCCACTCCCACCATTTCGTCGTCTAATCCTTCAACTTCTTCGGATAATAATAGCAGTAACGAAGAGAGGAGGAAGAAAAAGGTGGTGGAGAAAAATGAATCCCATGAAGTGGAAAGCAGTTTGAAGTCGGAGTCATCGCAAAATCATTCCTTTCCCACAATCACTGCTCCCGTTGATCGAATTACAGACCCTAAGCGAGTCAAGAGGTAAATATTAATCTCACGCATGCAACCCACTCATATTTCATATCACCCATTCACTACTCTTAAAGTGCTTCTTCCAAAACAAAATTTAGATACAAATTGTCACAAGCTTATCTCTCTATCATAATCATTCAATGAATTGTACCCCACTATCTCACAATCATGATTTAGAGTTCAAATCTCATATAATTAAAAAATAATAATCATTCAATTTGTTTAGATCACCTACATATTAAAAAATTAAATAATAAAGGTTCAATATATTAAATGGCACATCACCTTAAATATTTTTTTGTTACAACCAATCAAAATCCAAACTCATACTTTAAGTATTGTCGGATCAAATTTAGAGTAAACTCTCCTAACATAATTCTTTCTATTTTCAAATTTTAAATTCAAAACTTGATTAAAAGATTTAATACTCTTATCATTAGATCTACTGTCTGACCCTTAAAGGATATGAGTCTGTATACAATTGGAGCCGATCATCTGAACCGGGATCGAAAACCCTTCAACTTAATAATTAACTTTTAAAATATAATTCTTTTGAATAATTTTAATAAAAAGGAAGAGAAATTTTTCTCTGTGTTGAAAGTTTTTATGCGAGTACATACATATCATATGATCATTATCTAGATTGGGTGTCGAATAAATATGTTAAATGTGGGCTAGAATTTTGAGTTCAATGATTGGTAATATGAATTTTATTTTTGTTTTTTTTGGGGTTGGGTGCAGAATCTTGGCAAACAGACAATCTGCACAACGGTCACGGGTGAGGAAACTCCAATACATATCTGAGCTCGAACGTAGTGTCACCTCTTTACATGTACAATTTCTTTCTTTCTTTTTTTTTTTTTTAAATCCCTATATATATATATGTCTAAATATTTATGCACATAATTCAATACTCCAATAATGTTTGAACTTTTTGGGTGGTGAATGCAGACTGAAGTATCGGTATTATCGCCGAGGGTTGCGTTTCTTGATCATCAAAGGTTGATTCTAAATGTGGACAATAGTGCTCTCAAGCAAAGAATTGCAGCTCTTGCCCAAGACAAGATTTTCAAAGATGGTGAGACCCCCTCTCCCTATCCCTTTTATTTACTTTACCCAACTCATCAAAACATCCATTGCATTCCATGTTTCTACTTTTTAATCATCCGTTCTTAAATTTATTAAGCATTTAACGCGACCATTTATAGATCATTCATGGCCACTAAATATAGTCGACAAATTTTATGTCAATTTCAAAGCTTTTTACCGTTTATCCATTAAGTTCATTTTATAAAAATTTTGACAACTTTATTAACTTTATTATTTCCTAGTGTGTTTTTCTTAGTTTATATGTTGTACAAGTTTATAACTAGTGTCATCCATATTATAATACAAAGTTCTAAACTTTTTTGGATTGAGTGGTTGGGCACACTATCTTCTTAGCCAGAGATCTCAAGTTCAAACCCTAGGAACAGAGAAAAAAGATTTGAGAGAGTCAATCTTTAATGGGTCCCACAGTACTCGGACCGGATTAATCAGATAAAATCCGGATACCGGTGAAAATCAAAAAAAAAAAAAACAAAATTCCAATATAAAGCTTGTTATGTTGCCATGTGACATCTTCGATTATTGAAGCAGAGGAGTACATCTTTAGTTCTTATACATGTGGCACATTTAATATAAACCACTTCCAATGATAGGTCGATTAGATGTACCAATACAAAGATATTTGCTTTTATAAGATCGTTAATTTCATTATTAAACATAGTGTTAAGTGACAATATTTTTTTTCAAAACATTTATACAATTTACTCAAATTAATTGATTTTTATTGGCAATTTTACAAATACACGTCAAATATTTTTATATCAATTTTTTTTTTGAATTTTATTCAAGGGGTATAATAATTTTTTTTTGATATATAAGAGAGACTCGAATTTGAGATCTAGAAATTATTGCATTAATGGAAATTGTATGACCCTTAATGTTTAGTTTGTGTTGGAAAATTTGCAGCACAACAAGAGGCACTTAAAAAGGAGATAGAGAGACTGAGGCAAATTTATCAGCAGCAAAACCTCAATAAAATGGAAAATTCAAAAGCATCACCACCCGCATCACAACCTCAACCTCAGGCAGATGTCAACGCCTCTGCACTCAAGGAGCCTCTGCTCACTTAATATTTCACATACAAAAGGTTTGATTCTAATTCACAAAATTTCCTTTTCGTGATTTATATGGTGAGAAATCTGACAACTATTTTTTATTTCGATGGAAAAACTCATCTAGTAGTATTATGGCGTATGAACCATACATGTTAGGCAAACATTGTTTTTTAGATATTGCGCATAAATTCATACAAAATGCAAAGAAATGGTTATACTTTAATCATGTCTTTTTGAAAATAAAATGTGCTCTCTCATTTCCCACTTCTCTCTCTCTCTCTCTCTCTCTTTGGTGTGTGAATTTTTCCCCTTTCCTCTCTCTACAGGTGGACTGGACCCAGGAGGTGTGTCACTCTCTCGAGGGCAAACAAGTGGGGACAATATTAGAGAAGAGGGAATATTTAAGATTTGGATTAAATTTAATTTGATTAACTTTTTAATTATGGGTGTTGCGTTGTGAAGTGAAGGTGGGGTGGGTGGGACAGTGAGGTCTGTTTTCCTGTCAGAGTGGCTTACCATTTTCAGTGTTTCCATGTGAGCATTAATTGTTTATTTGTCATCTTTCATTTATTCAAAAAGAAAATTATTAAAAAAAAGGAGAAAAACAACAACCCAAATTGTAAATATAATTGGGATGCAATTGTAAATGTTCAATATTTATTGGATGTGGTGTTAATGATGCAGTACTCCACTTTAGTCTCTTTTTAATTTTTATAAAAAAATGCATTCATCGTTAATCTTTTTTCTACTGGTGAGAAAATAGAGAGGATCACCAAGATTAAATTGTAAGTACAAGGTGTCACCATGTACCATGATGAGACATGAGAGTCTGTTACACTCGATGAATGCCCTGCCAACCATGGGGATATTATGGGATAGAATTGCTAGTCAATCTGGCTTTCCTGTAGACATGCTTTGTCTCACCATCTCAAGGGCTTTCTGCACTCATTGATCAAGCCTGAAGGAGATGGTTGATGGAGGGAAACGATAGTCGCTTTGGAAGATTCTTCCCCCAGGAAGGCTTAGGACCATGCCGCAGAGCCAAGGGCTCAGATTTGCTGACATTACATCGCCCTAAATTTGCAGCCCAGTTGCCCTCTTCCTCCTACGTAAGGCCAGGAAGGCTTCTTCCGAATGAACGAATTGACCAAAATAAATTGTTGAGACTTGGCTTCACACTCAAAGAATACTTGCCCTCTAAGAAATTAAGCAAAGTTTACGACAACCTAGGTAGAGTAAGAGTTTCCCAAAAACAATTGTCACAAGCTTCCAAGGACATAAGGTCCATGTGAAAGTCAATAGAACCAGGAACAGTATTATTTAACTCTTTAATTTCCCCTCCCCCCTTTTATGGCCTTTTTTTTTCCCCTTGGGCACCTATGGGAATCTCAAATACCACCACTCTTGCACCTAAACAGAACCATTAGATACCCACAATCGTGCATAAATTACATAAACTAGGCTGGAAAATTAACACAGACCACTCTTTTCAAAATTTTCGATATCTATGTATAAGCCACAAATTCTACAATCGTTACAAGATAAAGTACTTAGCCTCCAATCTTTCTGGAGCTTAATGTTGAAGCATATCAATGGAGAGAATCTTATGGGGGGCTTGACATGCCGTGAATCTTCTTGAAGGTTGAAGCAGGCCTAAGTGAGGATGTTTCTACCATATGGAGAATCTTAGGAATGACCTCAAGGAGCTTATCCTAAAAGAGGAAGCAAGTTGGCGCCACAAATCTTGGTTGAAATGGGTTCTAGAGGGGATTGTAATGCCAAGTTTTTTTATTAGGTGGCTAATGGTAGGAGGCAAACGAGCTTCATAAGAGGATGATGAGGGTATTAGGATCACCAGCTCTGTCTCTATTGAGGAAGCTGTCATGAACTTTTATAGAAAGTTACATATCGAAAAGGATAGGGGGCCGACCCATTACTCCAATAACTTGATTGGTTTCCTGTTGAGAGTCATAAAGTCTCTTGGAGGGAGAAACTTTTGAGAGGGATGAGATTTGAGGAGCAACTTTCAGCTTTGACAGGCATAAAACCTTTGACTTAAACAATTTTACTATGGTCTTTGGGATATTATTTGCAAGGATTTGTAGTCTGTGATGAGTTTCTACTGATTAGTAGTGAGCAAATGTATGAATCCTACTACTATTTTCTTTATACCTAAGAAATCTTGTCTCTTAAAGGTAAAGGATTTAAGGCTGATGAGCTTAGCTACGACAATTTATCATATTGTAGCTAAAATTGTAACTAACAGGTTATGTGTGGCTACTAATGGGAAGTGAACAAATGTATGAGCCTTACTTTTGTTATCTTTATATCTAAGAAATCTCGCTTCTTGAAGGTAAAGGATTTAAGGCTGATGAGCTTAGCTATGAGCATTTATAGCACTGTAGCTAAAATTGTAACTAATAGGTTATGTGTGGTATTACGTGATACTATTTCCTATAGTTGAGTGCTTTTAAGTGAGGTAGACATTTTGGATATCGCCCTTGGGGCGACTGAGGTGGTCAATTTTATTAAGAAGAATGATAGAGATGTGTTGAAACTAGATTTTGAGAAAACTTAAGTTGGGGTTAAGTGGAGTTTTCCACGTTGTATGTTAGAGAATAATGAGTTTGGGATTCAGTGGAGGAGATGGATTAGAGAATGTTTGAGTTTGGCAGTTTTTTGTCATTATAAATGGTGAGCCAAAAGCTTGGTTTTGGTAGGATGATCCTCTTTCTCCTTTATCTTTACTCTTATGGTGGATCCTTTGAGTAAGTCAATTGAGAGAGGCATTTAAAGCAATATTTTTTGGTTTGAAGAGTATGGAATGATGAGGTTTAGGTCTCTGTAGGTTTTGCAGGGTTTTAGGGACATGACCGCTTTTCTTAATATTTTTGAGAAAATCTCCGAACTCAATATCAATTTATCCAAGAGTGAACTTCTTGGCATGAATGTTTTTAGTGAGAGTCTTGATCACCTGGCAAGTATTCATAATTGTGTGAAAAGAAAGTGCCTATAGAATCATCAGAGATCGGATGGATGGAATGGAGCTTATTTAACTTTAGACAGACATATTACCGACACGTGTGCCTATTTAGTATCCCTTTATATTTTCTCTCTAGGATTCTGATTGCGATAGTGGATAAGATTGGAAAACTCATGAGAGACTTCCCTTGGTCTAATAGTTGCCTGGATAAGAAAATTCATTTGGTTAGAGAATTTAGATGTCTAAACCATAGTAGTTAAAAGTAAAAACTCAAAAAAGCGTCATGCCCTTCTGGGACTTAACTACAAAGCACAAAATGAAGCGCGAGTTTTTTTCATATAAAACGTATTTAAAATATAAAATCAAAATATATATTCAGATATATAATAATAGCACATGAAATATGTTATAATATTAGAATATTAATATACATAAGAGTTAAAACTTTTAATAACAAGAAAGTGTACTAAAAATTAATTTTAATGTAAATCTCATCAATGATCAAATATTTTTGTATTTACTAATTTTAATTTTTTTTTCTTTAAAGGACATTAGCAAAGCAACTAAAAAGAAGGCAAGAAAAAAAGGAGCAATATCAACTGGAAAAAAAAAAAAAGAGGGCAGAATGCAATAGATGTACATCTTAAATCGACACCAGTTCAATGAATGCATGCAATTGAAAGCCTCTAGGCTGGAGATAGTAAAATAAAACAAGCCATGGAAAGACTGATTTCACCAACTTAACAAACAAATGGATGCAACTACAAGTGATGGCTTATGTTATTTTAATTAATATTAATATTTTATTTAATGTTATTTTAATTGTGTAGCAAAATTTAAGTTTTTTCTATTGATTGATCACTTACCTAGATTTTATTGATGTACTGCAAATATTGTCAAACTTGATATAACTTTCCTAAGTTAAAGGCGAAGTATCTCCTGCTTACCCAGTTATCTTGTGTCACCACAGGACTGGCAAAGCATGAATAGTCTGTATTAAAAAATTCAAATCAGTCTTTTAATGTTATTTTAATTAAGTTTCTCGCTCGCCAGATAGATTATGAAATATGGATTGAATACATAAATGAGTTAAATAAATCAAAACTTATTTACAGATCTTTCTTTACATTAAAGAACTTTTTAGCCATTAGTATAAAAATGAATGCCTTTAGTTTAGCTCAGCCAAAGGATTAGCTTCCGCACTGCAGATCAAGAGCTTAATGTTTCATAAATCTAATCCCACCCACAAAACCCCAATTTCAGAAAAATCTAAGAGACCCTACTACGTAAACCCAAAAAATGAAAAGGTGAGGAAGAAGAAGAAGAAGAGAACTGACAAACGCATCTAGTAGAAAAATGAAAAAGCGTCGTTTTTTTTGCACTTTGCACTTTTTGTGTTTGAGCGCATTTCAGTTGCGCTTTTTCATCTACGCTGTGTTTTATGCAAAAAATACCCCAAGGGCTGCGCCTTGCGCTTTAAGCGTGTTTTTTTGCACTTTTGACTACAATGGTCTATACCTAAATCTAAGGGTAGGTTGGGTCCTAGTAATGTGAATTTTAAGAGCATCTCTTTGCAAGCTAATCACTATGGAAATTTCCTTTAAAATTCAATTTTCTTTAGCATATGGTTACAAAAAAAGTATGGTCTATGTCAAAATAGATGGGATGCCAATGCTCGAGGAAGAGTTTCCCTTTGCAATCCTTGGAAATTCATTTCTCATTTATATAATATTTATTATTTTTGAGATGATCCATGCATTGGAGATTCTCCTTTATCAACCTCTTTCCCTCGCCTTTATAAGTTATGCAAACTTCACTTTGCTCTTATCAAAGATTTCTATGTTTTCAGGGGTCATTCATCTTCTTGTGATTTTCGTTTTTAAAGGAAACTTAAACATAGATAAGCAAATAAATTTTTAACTTTGATTCTCTTCTCCTCATAAGGTTTGAAGTTTTGATTTTTTGGGGGATTTTACTTATCAATCTCTTTTTTACCATCTAAATAGTTTATTCCAAAATCCTCCTTTTCAATTAAAGGACTTTATTTGGATGACAAAGTTTTCCACCGAAGTTAAAAACTTTTATTTGGTTCATGGTACTCAATAAAACTAACACCAAAATGATCTTTAAAAGAGGAGACCATGTAGAGCTATTTCCTAAATGTATGTATTATGTGTCATACCAAAGTGTAGAGATCACTTGCTTTATATTGCTCTATGGCATATGAGATGTGAAATCATCATTTTGCTGTGAGTGACAACGTTGAGTGTGCCACAGGAGAATTTGCAATTTATTCGTTTTTAGATTTAGAGATTTTGGAGAGAAGAAACATGTCCGATTGTTAAGGAAAAGTGGATTTTGGTCATGTCATGGCATATTCGGAGAGAGTATGTCAAGAGTTTTTTGTGATCAGACCATTGAGATTCCCCTTTATGAGACAAAATTGTTTTTAGTAATTTCTTGTGATCTCATGACTCAGGAATTTATAAAAATAAAAACCTAGAAGATTTAAAATGCAATTTCGTATGAAACATGAATTTTTCTACAATGATTTGCTTGATAAGAGACATGACCTGCTAAGCAACACATCTGAGAGTGATACAACGAACCGGCATGTATTTCTAGCCTTTATCTACCCGCCAATAAGTGAGAGTGTAGTTCTGGACACTGAAAACTGCAAAATGAAGAAATTATATCTCCATTTTAATCTCAACAACCATCCTCAGAACAACTCAAAATTTCAATAGATAGGTTAGGACTGCGCAAGAACAGCCTTGCAGTGTCATATAAAGTTCCATTCACATACTACACATAATCCACATGTGGCTAATTGAACAGATATATTTTTCACCATGGCATTTCATACTACAATTTGCAAAATCGAAATGGTGCAACTCCATGGGAAATCTTAGGCAAATATCAACCGCAAGTAGCCAATACTACAGACCACATTATAATGATGAACAGCATATGCTTTCCAGCACAGAAAGCAAGTAGCCAATATCACTAAGATTGCATAAGCATAAAGTCAAATCAAACTAAACCAAACCAAAGCGGTCTCTCGCAAAATTTCCCCCCAGTCCAAACACAACAATGAGGGATATTAGCCCAACTTAGCCATGGTCTGCATGCTTAACATAATATCAATACACATGGCTCCCACATAATCACTATCATCATCCACATTATAGCTGTTTGATGACCCCTGTGGTCATATTCTGTATATTGCACATCCAGCTTCATCCATAGATGCCACATTAATATTGAACGCCAAGCTCAGTGCTAATTTTGATCAAGGAATGACTGCTTAAACCCGCAATTCAGGCCTAATTTTTACCCAAAACCCTTAAATTTTGAAGTCAGAGTGGTTTGAGTGTGCATCCCCCAACACATGTGCACCAATATAAATTAGATATAGGCATTCATTCACTGCATTCCACACTCTAGATGTCTATAAATTGAAGACAGGACATAATAATTAACATAGAACAAGGTTGGCATTAATACCAGAACAAGTAGCAGATAAGTTCACCAAAATGATTTTCTTGGGTTCTTCAGCAAATATCAACAAAAGTCAGTTTCCTATATGCAATCCATGGTAAGGAAGTAGTCACTTACTAATATTAAGACCTCTACATATTTAACTCAAATCATGGGGTGAAGCTTCAGGAGCAGCTACTTCTTCATTTTCAGCAGATTCTTTCATTTTTGAACCCTTACGCCTTTCAGACAAAGCTTTGAGGTCTGTCACTTGTTTCTCCAGATGCTGTATGCGCTCACCCAGAAAATCTGTCTCCCTAGCATAAAACTCCATTTTTTTACAGCAGTCTGCTTCAAATGCTTTGCACTTCTCTACAAGTATCAACAGCTTCAATCTGTTTTCTTCCTCTTGCTTCAAGGCTTGTTTTTCCTGTTCCTTGCTGCTCAACATGACACCTCCAGGCCCAACATCTGTATAAATTGGTTCAATAGGCTGCTTATAGGTTTCCCTATACTCTAAGAATGCCCGTCGGGTTTCCTTTAAAGCCTTTCTATAACCATCCAAGAGATTTCCCATTACATAAAGTTCACGTTCAAGCCGATATATTTCCAGATCCTTCTTTTGCTGCTCTTCATACTTTGCTCTCTGCAAGTGTTCAATCATAGTCTCCCGCTGTTGCAGTTCACTCAAGAAAAGCTGCTGGTTTATGGTCGATTCAGTACAAGTCCGTTCCTTTGCTTCATACAGCATTTTAGCCTTTCCGATCCAATTCTGTATATTCTCCAAGCACAAATCAAATTCAGAAGATTTATGGTCCCAGCCACCATCAGTTCTCAACCTTTTGTGGCTACCACCATCTATAGCATGATGAGAGATATCAAGATCATGGCCAATGTCCCTCTTGCTACCATTGCCAAAAATTGAAAGACCACCTGAATTACTATTTTGCTCAGCTCTAGATGACAAGAGCTCCATGGATGAATGATCATGGAGCTGAACTGCTGAATTATACGGCATTTGAGCAGCCTCTGCTTCCATTTCATGCAAAAGATTGCTGGAAGACAAACCCCCCAGGCTATTACACTTCTGCAAGAGACCAAACCTTTCCATTTGCATCTCTTCTCCTTCTTCTTCTTCCTCCTCTTCATCTTCTTCTTCCTCATCCTCCTCTTCCTCCCCCTCTTCATCATCTATTTCCTCTTCTTCAACATCTCCTTGCATCCTTTCCTCCTGAAGATCCAAACCCTTTATTTCATCCTCCACATTATCATAATGCTGCACAGAGACTTCATGATCATTCACTTTACCATCCAAAACCCAGTGTCCATTCTCTTCTGCCTTGCATGCATCAAAATCCATGACATCCTCAACCTTTTCCTGCACTTTCTCTGAACTGTCCTGCCCTAAACTCAACTCGATACGATGTTCCTCCAATTCTTGTTTCTGATTTTCATGGATCACATCACTCATCTTCACATCAGCCCCATCTTTTTCCTCCTTTACTTGCTCTCCCTCCTTCACTGATTGTTCTTCCTCGTTGACTAACTCATTGATTAGATGTTCTTTCTCTTGCTTGTTCACAATATCTTCTTCCCCCTCAAACTCCTTCACCAAGACCTCACTGGGTACCTCCTCCTCGACCACAACGTCATGCTCTTCCTTTATAACCTCCTCCTTGACCACATCATCATGCTCTTCCTTTATTGCCTCCTCCTTGCCCACAACATCCGGCTCTTCCTTTGGAAGGACCTCATCATCCTCGTCGTCTTTTAGATACACCCTTGGTTCATCTCTAAACAAATCCTCCCGCTGCGATTTCATCAAATACTGCAAATGTGATGCATAATAGCAATTTCCCAGTTGGGTGCCCTGACTCAACTCCTTTTCCACCATAAACCAAATCAAACTCGCCCAATCAACTCTCTCTGGATGCCCCTCCTTAATACTCCTAGTCCAATTCAAAACCTCATTCGGCAACATCCACATATCCTCGTGAAGCAAAATCCAGCTCGACACCAAATCGTCCACAAACCCTATGGATTCCTCCGATGCCAAAACCTCGGACTCCCCATCAATCGCAACAGCCTTATCTTTCTTAACAGGCAACTTCAAAGCCCTACCCAAATCTGCTCTATTCACCATAATCCTAACCTCATTCACATAAGTACATCTCGAAACCGGAACATAATTCACAACAAGTTGCGCAAGTAAATCAGACCGAATAACCCGATCAAATTCAATATGAACAAAGTCCCAAAGCCCTAGAGACTTGAGAAGCTTTTCATGCTTATCAAAATCTAGTGATTTAGAAGGACAAAAGGGAATAGGTTTGAGATTCTGACTGAGAGTTTCCAACTTTTTCGCAGTAGCTGCGGCTTTTTTGCGATTGAAAGCATGCTTTCGTTTCGTTTTGCGAGCGTGAACGTTTGCAGAAGAAGTGAAGGTAGGAGAGAGAGGCATACCTTTGGATTCGTCTTCTTCGTATTGGAGATCCTGAATGTCTAGGGTTAGGGTTTTAGGAGGTGAGCTAGGGTTTGGAAATTCTCCTTGTTTCTGATCGATTTCCACGGAGTCGAGATCTTCGATCGTAGTAGAGTTAGGACTAGGGTTTTGGGAGATCTGTGTATCCACATCACCTTCTTCTTCTTCACGCGAGCAAATTTTTGGGGTCATCGGAGAGAGAGGAGAGAGATGGACTGCTTTGAAAAGAGAAATAGAGAAAACGTGGCGGAATGGACCGGTGATCGTACGCCTAGCCTCTGGTGAAGTGCAAAAACTCTCTCTCTCTCAAATTCGTCTTTGAAAAGGGTTGTCTGCGGCAATGAGAATTGAAATAACCAATCAAATACGAATTGGACTTTCCAAGTATTCATAGGGAGAGAGAGAGAATGCGAATTGTCCAATGGATTGCGAAATTGGAAAGACCTTTTCCATTGTTCATATTCAAAGGAAAAAAGTTACTTATTAAAATTTTGTTATAAGCAAAATAGAAATATCTAATTATAATTATAATTATATGAATGTAGTTGCGTATGGGAGGTGTGGAATTTTTTTTTGTTAAAAAAAAGTAATTACTGCATAAAATTAAAAAAATATTATTACTTAAAATAATATTTACACTCTAAAAATTACAAATATGTCTTCTCATAATCAGCCCCATTAAAACTTTAATAAAAAAAAATCTCTTTTTAATTTTAAGAACAAAATTAAATATTATTTGTCTCTTAAAATTATAGGAAAAAAGTGATAAAATACTCCCTGAACCTAGAGTCGAGTACATACAGCTCCCCAAACTTTTTTTATATACAAACATGCTCTCAACTATAAAAAATTACAATTTAATCCTTCTATTTAGGATTCGTTTTGTCATTTAAATTACATGTGTGACATGCGATGGTAATGAAAAATAACTCATTTATTTTTTTTACCAACTTTTAAATTAGTTTTAAGATTCATTCAGGATTTTTAAGTTAAAATTATTTTTTTTTTTTTTTTTTTTTAAAAAATTTTTTTTTTTTAATTTTTTTTTTTTTTTTTTTTTTTTTTTTTTTTTTTTTAAAAAAAAAAAAATTTAAAATTTTTTTTTTTTTTTTTTTTTTTTTTAATTTTTTTTTTTAAAAAAAATTATTTTTTTTTTTTTTTTTTTTTTTTTTAAAAAAAAAAAAATTTTATTTAATAATTTTTAATTTTTTTTAAAATAAAAAAAAAATTTTTTTTTTTTTTTTTTTTAAAAAAAAAAAAAAAAAAAATTAATTTAAATTAAAAAAAAAAAAAAAAAAAAATTTTAAATTTTTTTTTTTTTTTTTTTTTTTTTTACAAATATTTTAAAGGGCTGAGCTTGGCTTATTTCAGGCTTAGACCAAGCTTGGATCTCCTTTTTTAGACTCGTTTTAATTACGGATCAAGTTTGAATACCAGTAGACTCAACCTGTTATAGACTCAACCCGTTTATTTTTTATCTTTTTAAATTAAAAATCAAATATTATGTTATTTAGATAGTGATTTTAATATATTACTCTTAATATAATTTTTTAATTTTTTATAATATTGTTATTATTAATTTTCATAATAGTATATAATTTTTAATTTGATATGGTGGTATTTGTTTTATATTTTATTTTGAATGATTTATATATTTTTATTTTATATTTATTATATTATAAAATAAGTTAAAAATATAAAAAATGAAATTATGTAACCAAAAAATAAAAAAAAAAATTATGTTTTTGGTCGAATTTGGCTTGATATAGGCCCAAGGTCCTAATTTTTTGGGCTAAACTTGAGTCATGATTTTTCGAATTTTCGCAAGTCAAACTCAGGCTCAACTTAGACTCAGGCCCATCAAAATTTTCATCGGGGCCGAGCTCGGTTTTCGCAAAATCCGACTCAAAAAACTTGATTGCCAACCCTATGTGTTAGACCCAAATTGGTACATAAAACCACCTTATTTCCACTATTGCACTCTTTTGACCAACCAGAACCTTCTTTCGATAGCAAAATCAAAACCCCCCATGTCTATCTTATCCTTCGCATTATTCTTTGCGTCATAGCCCGATTGCCACCCCAGTGTTATACCCAAATTGGTACTTAAAAGCCACCTTATTTCCACTTTTGCACTCTTTTGACCTATTAGAACTCTCTTTCAGTACCAAAATCAAAACCACCCTTATCTATCTTATACTTTGTATTATACTTTGCATCATATCTCGCATTATACTCCATCACTACTTGAAAAAAGGGTATCAGTGACGAAAATATCCATTGCTAAAAGTATTAGCGATGAAAAATTAGCGATAGAAATTTTTCGTCGTTAAGAAAATCCGTCGCTAATTTAAAAATTTCAGAAACGGATTAGCGACGGAAATTTTTCATCGCTAATAATCTGTTACTAATCTGTCAGTAATTTAATTTTATATTTTTTCAAATTATTCCTAATTACTAAAGGATTAGCGACGGAAATTTTCCATCGTTAATCCGTTGCTGAAGTGAGTAAAATCAAACCAAAGTGCATGAACCCGAATGCCCGTCCTGACTGCCCGCCCTCGCACGCTCCTACCCCGTCCCTGGCCCGCCCGCCCGTGCCCCAACTTTTAATTTGTTGAAAAAATGCTCACACCTCATTTCGAAACTGAGCATGAGAGAGAGATTTGGAGAGTCTTAACTACTATACCATAATCACCTTTGTGTTATTAGTTTATTTTTTTTCTACTTTTATACTTACTTTCTAATTCTTAATATTAAAAATACAATACTCTAATTTAATAAAAATATAAAATTTTATTTAATAAAAACATAAAATTATATTTTAAAAATATAAAATTATATTTAATAAAAACACAAAATTATATTTAATAAAAATACAAAATTATATTTAATAAAAACAAAAAATTATATTTAATAAAAACACAAAATTATATTTAATAAAAACAAAAAATTATATTTAATAAAAATATAAAATTAGATTTAATAAAAACAAAAAATTAGATTTAATAAAAACACAAAATTATATTTAATAAAAACAAAAAATTAAATTTAATAAAAAGATAAAATTATATTTAATAAAAACACAAAATTATATTTGATAAAAACACAAAATTATATTTAATAAAAATAAAAAATTATATTTAGTAAAAATTAAAAATTATATTTAATAAAAAGATAAAATTATATTTAATAAAAACACAAAATTATATTTAATAAAAATACAAAATTATATTTAATAAAAATACAAAATTATATTTAATAAGAACACAAAATTATATTTAATAAAAACAAAAAATTATATTTAATAAAAATGTAAAATTATATTTAATAAAAACACAAAATTATATTTAATAAAACAAAAAATTATATTTAATAAAAATACAAAATTATATTTAATAAAAACATAAATTTATATTTAATAAAAACACAAAATTATATTTAATATAAACAAAAAATTATATTTAATAAAAATATAAAATTATATTTAACAAAAACACAAAATTATATTTAACAAAAATATAAAATTATAATTAATAAAAATAAAAATTATATTTAATAAAAACACAAAATTATATTTAATAAAAACAAAAAATTATATTTAATAAAAATACAAAATTATTTTTAATAAAAACACAAAATTATATTTAATAAAAATACAAAATTATATTTAATAAAAACACAAAATTATATTTAATAAAATGAAAAAAATTATATTTAATGAAAAGACACAATTATATTTAATAAAAACACAAAATTATATTTAATAAAAATAAAAAATTATATTTAACAAAAACAAATAATTTTTTTCAAGTTTTAACGACAGATTTACTGACAGAAATATTAACGACAGATTTTCCGTCGCTAGTTTATCCAGAAAAGTTTTAACGATGAAATAATTTGTAACGGATTTTTCCGTCGTTAAATCCGTCGCTGATTTTTCCGTCACTAATAGCGATTGATTTTTATCTGTTGATAATTTTCGTTACTGAAAGGCCGTTTTCTGGTAGTGATATCTCATGTTCTCTCTCTCTCTCCTAACCAAGAATTCTTTCTTTCTTCAACCTCTGTGTGCATTATCCCTCTCTCAATCTCTTAGTCTCTATCTTTCTCTCTCCATGTATCTCTTTCTCTATTTAGATCTCTCTTGCACGCATGGCTTCAACATACCACCTTTATCTCCAATCATATCATGAAGATACTTGACAATCTCTATTCAATTCAAGCAAATTTCTAACAAAACCTTGGAACACCATTCTCTCATTCTCAGGATTGCTTTTCCATCATCAATTTCATCTCTTGTTTACCAGAAAACCATTTATTGTGAGACCACTACCATTATAGACGGTAGTAGGCTTTTAACCTTTCAACTTGAGGCTTGATTTTGATTTGTTTTCATCTCTTTGATCATGTCTAAAACTTAAAATCACCTAATGGTATCTCAATAGCTCTCAATATCATATTTCTTCTACAATTCTCTCTAAATTGTTATTAATTCTAGTAAAAACCTTCATTAAGTTGTCGACAAAACATAATAAACCTTAATTGATGTTCTGCTAAATACCTTTTCAATCCCTTAAATTAGACATAAGTTTTAGAACTCAATTTCTAACTCCAATCAATCCCCTTTCAAACTCCAATCATTTTTTTTGACCTACCAAAAGTTGGTTATTGCTTGATTGGCATACCATCAAATTCATCTTCACCCCAAAATCGAACTGATGTAATGGTGGAGGTTGAAAAAAAAAAGAGTGATCAAATATTGAGATTCATGGGTCATGATAAGATTACATATCAGAGTGAGAATGAGGCGGAGAGAGAGTGATGGTAGTGGTGGTGGTTTTCGTAATGGTCGTGAGATGGAGAGAATCTAGGTTTTTGTCTTCACTGTTATTGTCGCTAAAATCTTTGAAATCAAGGGAGGAGAGAGAAACGGAGATAAGAGATCGGAGAAGGAGAAGGAGCAATGATGCCGTCAACAATGTCGCCTTTTTGGAATAAGATAAAGAGAAGTGAGAGATGAATAACAACAAAATGAGTTTCATCTCGTCATTGGAGGACTCAAAGAAAAAGAGGAAGAGAAACAGAGGATATAGTTTAAAAATTAATAAAAATAGATGAATTTATTTTTATTATTGTCACATGTCATACATGTGACTTTAACGGTAAATTTTGATGGATTCTAAATGGAATGACCTAGAGTGTAACTTTTCACAATTGATAAGAGATTTTTGCATGAAAAAAGTTTAGGGGATTGGTTGTACTTGATTTTTTGTTCAGGAGATATTTTTACATTTTTTCTAAAATTATTATATACAACTATTTTCAACCAACCCAACAAGTTCTAATTTTTTTTTTTTTTTTGGAATCACACACTACTAATGGTAATTTTTTTTCTTCCACCATTGCTTCTTACCTTGTCTCTCTCCAATCCCACCTACCCTAATGTAAACCTTCTCTTCATTCTCTTGACATCTGTTTGACTTTATCAACCATCTCATGATCTTCTCCATTGGCAATCCACTCCTCACACTCATAAGTACTCTAAGTCTCTCTCTCTCTCTTCCTAAATATACATATAAGTATATTTATCAATGATATATACATATATATATATATATATCTCATTTTTCTTATCAATGATATATTTAGGTATGTTGTATATATGTATGTATGTACATACATAACCATGGGCTTGGTTACATTGAGAAGCCTCCAACTCTCGTGCAAATTCATCAGGACATCCGCATATCTTCAATGCCTTTCTGTAACACCACCACCACCCTTTGGGTTAAAACACTATTTGGGTTAAAAAAATAAAATAGAATAGAAAGTTAAAAAAAAAAACAATAACAAAAAAGTTGGCCTGCCCCACCACCACCCTCCATTCACTTTCTTTCTTTCTTTTTTTCTCCTTTCTCTCTCTCCCCTACTTCACCCGAGAGCTCCCCCAACTCCCTTTTTTTTTTTCTTTTTTTCCTCTCTTTCATTCTCTCATTTCACTCTCACTCCCCTCCTCTCCCTAAACTACCAATAAACCCACATATTAAGGCTTCTAAAACTCCCAACAAACCTATTGGAGGTTGGATCTAGCGAGAAAAGTAAGTTTTTTAAACAAAGAAAAACTTAGAATATTGGTGTAACTTAACAATGGGTGAAATTGATGGTCCTAGAATTTTTCTCTATTAACTTATATTTGAATTGTTCTTACAGAAAATTACAACTTATATTGAAATTTGGGATCATGTAGAGAGGGAAAGTTTAGAGTTTTTGTGTAACTCGACTTTAGAACAAAATTGATGACTCCATTTAAGGTAATCTTCTTCCTTTAACTAGATTTGAGTTATTTTATCATATTTTTGAATTATTATGTTGAGATTTGAATGATTAAGTTTGGGGGTTTAAATCTAAAGTTTGTATAATGATGAAATTGAGTGAAATATTTAATAAAAAATTATCTCTTAAGCTATAATATTTATTAGAAGGATTTGAATATAAATTTGATGATATTGGAAATCTATGGTTAGGAAAATTTATGGAAATATCAAAAGGAAAATTTATGGAAATATCAAAAGGAAAATTTATGGAAATATCAACTAATCCCAAATTCGATTTATGATTAACGGTAAAATGATATTTATTGCTTTAAGTTGAAATAATTGAAAATTTAGGAGTGATTAACTTAGTTTTGGATTATAGATTGAGAGTATTGACTCTTCGAAGAGGTGAGCGGATTGTATGTTATGCTTTAAATGAGTAAATGTTTTATTTAATTTTTTAAAATTATTTTTAAAAGGATTTTGAATGGTTTTGTATGTGTGGAATATCCATATACATGAAATAGTTGTAGTTATGCATATAATTTGTTGAAAATGAATTATGTGCCATGTTTATATCTGTTATATTGTAAGTTTTGCTATTGATGACTTGAATTGAGATTTATATGATAATATTGGCACATAAAATGGTTGAAATGGAATGATTTATGTATTAGATTGGGGTGTGAGCCCGAACCTCTATTAATGGTTATAGTCATTTCTATAACGGTGTGGATTGACGGGGCAATGTGGTGAGAGTTTTATTAGATGGGAAGGTAGTCGAGTTCGGGAGACGTCTCTTTTGTCTCATCGGGCTAATTTGGTTGCACCACCAGAGAAGTCTTGAGCCAACACCAAGGTTAGGGATATTTGATAAATATGAAGTGTATAAAAATCTCTTGCTGGTTTGACCCTTGGTTGTGGTAGGCCATAGTCAGACTTGTTGTTTTTGGCATCTCCCCTTTGGTTTGGAAAGTAAGAATTATGTTGGATGTATACATTTTATCTCATCATGATGATTGAATTTAGTTAAAAGTTTTGACTTTTATGATAATAATTGGTGTATTTTATTTTTGATGAAAAAGATTTTGAAAATATTATTTGACATATCCCTATCCACCCTCATTCATTGCATAATATGTTATTCTATTCACTGAGTATTGTTTATATTCATTTTTCTTATTTCATTTTTACAGAGGATGCTTAGTTTGGAGATTAACTCTTATCTTGAGTCAGACTGAAGATATTTGGAGGATTTCTTCTGGTATCGACCTTTCGAACTATATTTTGAGATAATAGTGGACTTTTGTGGAGGCATTGGTTATAACCATTTTTGGAAAACTATCTTATATACTATCCTTATTGATTTTGAATTTTGTATTTTGAATTTCATTTGGTTTTGTATATGTATATTGAGAACCTATTTGACTTTCAAAAGTTTATTTGAGAATTGCTTTTGATTGAGTTGGTTTGAATCTTTTGAATAGAGACTTATTTTGTTTCTGTAGATTTGATTGGAATGGTCGAGTTGACCTTATGCATTTATATTTTGAATAGGGATGGATTGAGCTGGTTCTTGGCATTGTATTGGATTTGTTTGAATTTAAATTGATTTATTTAAATGTTTTTGTTTGGAAAAGAATGAAAATTTGGATGACTTGTGGTATTTTAAAACATGAGGTGAGGTTCACACGTATTTCAGGGTATCGCGTCGGTTGTTACGTGCTTGACCCGTGGGTCAGTATGTGACACTCTCACTACAAACTTATTTTTCTGTGTATATGGTTAATAACTTCTTGAATGTGTTGCTATAATTTTGGTTCATGTAGCTACCATCGAAACTCTTCTCATGACTTGAAATGCTTTTAAATCAATGTTGATATATCTTGTTGATCAAGGTTATTTAAAGTTGGCTGATCAAACAAATAGATCTGTAAATATTGATGGTTGAAATGGATTTTTATTGTGGATTTTAAAAACTCTATGATCTATATGTATATTTTTCTTTTTGTGTAAATCAACTGGCATTTGAAATTATATTTTGTCAGTCCGAACGTTGTTGAACCGAACTTAGAATGAGCTCTCCCAACATAATTTTTTTTATTCCAAATTTCAAATTCGAGAGTTGGTTAAGAAATCTAACATCCTTATTCACTAAATCGATTTTTCGTTAGTACGATATGTATATATGTTTGTGTGTATGTATATGTACCTTGCTATCAGCATGGACCCATATTTTTGTATACTGAACACCAAGATTTGGGCCTTATCTTGAGTGGCTAACTCAAGTTGGAAAATAGATGAGAAAATGGCTACATTCTTTTTCTTTAAAAGCCAATGAGTAATATATATGCTGTGATACAAGGAGAGATTATTATGTTATGAAGAAGCTTGTGGAGGATATTTCACTCAATGTGCATATTGGAAAAGAAAAGCTATTGCGCTTTAATTGATCTCCTTTTAAAAGTTTTAACTTTCTTTTTCCCCTTGGTTGATAAAAAGAGGAAAAAGTTCATGACTTACGATCAAAACATGGGAGTTAGACAATTAATATAAGCATGGAATTAAAAAAAAAAGTACTAAAAATGAACTCAAATTTGATTAAACTATATTTCATTACCTACAAATCCCAATTAGCTATGAAAAAAAAAATAGTAATTTTATGGTATCATCTAAAATTCATCCACAATGACTTGGAATTAAAACTAGTCTTGTGAATTAGAGCAATGTTCTCGAAGACTTTTCACTTGTGGGAATTTGAGACCGGAAGACAGATAGAAAGAAGAGGAAAAGCATTGGAATTTGAAGCTGAATGAAATGGGAAATTGAAGACATAGGTGATGTCTTCACGTGGCTGTTTGATTCTCATTACAAAAGAACACGATTTTAGCAACGGAATTTAACGACGAAAAAAATTCGTCGTTATTTAGCGACGAATTTAACCACAAAAACCAAAATCCGTCTCTAATTAGCGACGGATTATTTTTCGTCGTTAAAATTAGCGACGACTATTAGCCACGAATTTAAAATCCGTCATTAAATTTAGGGCAAATTGCGGCGGCGTCACGAAAAATATAATCCGTCGCTAAATTTAGCGACGAAAAAAAATTCGTCACTAAAATTAGCAACGGAAAACAAAATCCGTTGCTAAATTTAGCAACAAAAAAATAATCTGTCACTAAAATTAGAGACGAAAAACAAAATCCATCGGTAAATTTGACCACAGATTTAGCTATCCGTCGCTAAATATAATTTTATATTTTTATTAAATATAATTTTATGTTTTTACTAAATATATATTTGTAATTTATATTTTTATTAAATTAGGGTATTGATTTTTATTAAATATAATTTTATATTTTTAAATATAATTTTATGATTTTTTTAAAGATAATTTTGTAATTATATTAAATATAATTTTGTGTTTTTATTAAATATAAATTTGTATTTTATATTTTTTATTAGATTAAAGAATTATATTTTTAATGGTGAGAGTTAGAAAAAAAGTATAGAAGTAAAAAAATATATATATATCCAATAAGTTAATGTGACATAGTGGTTAAGAGCGTTTTAGATAACTCCTTAAATCCAGATTCGAACCTGGACAAAAGCACATTTTCTGTAAAAAATAAATAAATAAAGCAACAAAAGGTGGGCATGCGCAGGTGGGAAAGGGCTGGCGGGGTGTGGGCATGGGCAGACAAGCAGCAGGGGGCTAGAGTGGCGATGGGCGGCGTCCGGTTGGTGGGCGAATGAGTTCTACAAATAAAAAATTTAAATACGAAATTTAGCGACAGAAAATCTTTCCGTCGCTAATTTAACACGAGTCCAAATCTGTCGCTCGACGAAAATGATTTCCATCACTAAATTTAGTGACGGATTTAGGTTTCCGTCGTTAAATTTGTTGCAAAAGTTTTAGTGACGAATTTTTCTAAAATTTCTGTCGCTAAATCTGTCGCTAAACTCCTTGTTTTTTTGTAGTGTCTTCTCTTCTTGGATTTCATTGAAGGAGGACGAGGAATGTTTTCTTTGTTTTGCTTCCGACTTGTTAGAGGAATGTTTTCTTTGTTATTCTTTTCTTGCTAAAAAAGAATGATGGTTATGATGGAATTCACATCCATTTTATGAGAGTGAGAGAGATGGATGTCATTGATAAGATATGGGTAAGTGTAGTAGTTAAACATTAAATTCCTTTAACCAAAATCTCAAATTCAAATTTTAAGAATGAAAAGACAGATATTGAGAGAGTCAACCTTTTAATAAGTCCCATAGTAATCAGCTGAATTAGTCAAATTAAACCTGAATACCTATTGGTGACAAGTTATCCACTTATACCAAAAAAGAGATGGACGTGGGGAGATTTGAGTGGAGAGAAATGGTGAGTGGACAAGAGTTAATTGTGATGCGTTTCGTTTCATTGGAGGGATCATTTGAAGTTTATATGTCTTCGATATAGATCTTTTAGATGTTTAATTTAGTTCTAGGAAGAAGGGAGAAAAAGAAAGTATTTGTTTTGAAATTTCAAGTTCTAGTAAAATTAAATATATAAATATATATATTTAAAGAATGTGATTCCCTCCACTGGTTTGGGTTTTTGAGTCTTTAATTGGTATGAAAATGTAATGGTGCAACTACAGACTCCAAACCAAAGTGGAAACAAAATAGAATCCTAAGATTTAAGAGGCATTTAAATATTACAAAAATGATACATTTGAATTTTATTTTAACAAACAAGACATATATCTAATTTCTATATATAAATAAAATCTAAGATTTAATTTCATAATTATACCAAGTGAGATTTTATTTTATTTTATTTTTTTTGGTTACACGCGATTTGAACCATGATAGGTTGTCCTCATGGGGACTACCTAGCAAGATTCTAAACCTATACATATCGGTAGTGTTTACCCTAGGTGCAAAAGAAGGGGTAGAGGCAACCGCGCTCCTTAAATTTATGAAAAAAATTTTATATATAACTTCAAAATTTATTACTTTAAATATTATTCGCTATTCTATAAATTATAATTTATGTTTCAAAATTATAAATTCAAATACAAATTGTACCTCATCTTTTGATATAAATTTTATGATTTCGTCCTTGGTTTACCTAATGTAGATAAAAAATTTGGTTTGTAATTAGAGAATTGATAAAATGGTGAAATTATAATTAATATCAAATAGCAGTTTTCTTATTAAGAGTTTGTTTGGCTTAACTTTCTTTTTTTAATTAAAAACTTTTATTTTTGTCTTATAAATTAATATAAAAAAAGAGTTTAAAAATTTAAATGGTAAACTATTTGACCATTTCAGTTAAAAATTTCTATTATAAATTGTAAAGTTAATAAAATTATAATAAAGGGAAATTGATATTAAAATTTTATAAATAATTTATAAGATAAATAATTTCATAAATGATTCTGAAATATTTATAAATTAAACATAAAGATTTTAAGTTCATAAACATTATAAATATTCATAAATATTTAAAGTACATATATTTTGTAAAAGTTCTCCTAAATTCATAAAAACAATAATAAATCAGCACTTTATATTTTCTATCAATATTGAAATATTTAATAGTTTTTTTTAGATTTATATATATGATAAAATTGTAATAGTTGAAATAATTAATGATAATTTCATTAGTCCAGATATTTTTTTATTTAAAAAAAGCCAAGAAAAAACTCCTCTTAGGAGTTTCTCATTTTTCCCAGTTTTCATTATTAAAAATATTAATTTTTTTTAAAGGTTTAAAAAAAATTCTTTTTGGTTTAACTTCTAATTTTAAGTTGGCTTTAAACTGGAAAAAAAAAAAGCCAAAATGACACTAGAAATATGATTTCTTCCTTTTAAAAAAGAAATAACATTAAACAAAGGATGTATATTTGTGAAACCATTGAAAACCAACATGCAAGCTAAATGTAAGAAATGATGCACCCCCCCCCCCAATACTTCCCTTGAAAATAAGACTAACTTCTGTATAGGAGGAAGGAGGAAAAAATGAAGAAAAAGTGAGCGAGTTTATTTTATTTTGTATTTTTTTTTAAGAAACAAACATCATCCCTATTACTATATAGAGATGATTAGCCTATATCATATGAGGACATGATTAGGTATTGATGTTACATAGTTTAAAGATCCATTATCACAAAGACTAGAATTACTCGAGCCAGTCAGGCTATGCAGCCCATGAACGATTGAATACGCTCTCGGCTGAGCACGCTAACTCATGCCTTTCAACTCTCCCGATCTTACTTTCTAGAGAAACCAGTTATTTCCCGACCTCTTGGTTATCTTAGCTTTTGGCCGCCATGCCTCTCGGTTATCCCACTCCTTAGTGGATACGTTTCATTACTATGGAAGTAATTTCATTACGTGATAAGTTTGACTTGAAATCATCCAGTAAGGAAGGAAATTTTTAACAAATTTAAGGGAATGTTTAGTTGTGAAAAATAAGGATGTTTTCCAAAAAATATTTTTTTAAAAAATATGAAATTGTGTTCAAATACTCTACTTTTCAATTTTTAAAAATGAAAATTAGAAAATACAATTTTTCAATTTATGAAAAAAAATAGAAAATAGTTTTAGGATTATTTTTTACTGTTTTTCATTATAAATAAAATTTGTATTTTTTAAAATTTTTTAACTTTATTAGAGAAAATTAAAGACAAGAAAATACATATATTCTAAACATATTTTTTAAATTTTCTACTCTTTTCTTTAGAAATATAAAATATGAGAAAATTAAATATAAAAAATTCAAAAACATTTTACATAACTAAACGCACTCTAAACCTTTCATAATTGGATAGGAACCTCCCCTCATCTTGGGAAGCCTTTTTCAACAAGAAAACAGATTTCAATAGCCACTTTCGATAAGGCAAGAAATCTCCATGACAATTTGAAATTTTTTCAACTGACAAGACTCTAAATCTTTTAGAGATCTTTGATTATAATTCTTGTAAACTCGAAACATTCTTAGTAATCGCTTTACAAGAAAATTAGGATTTTTATAACTCTAAACACATACGAGATTTACCATACATGCATATTATATATGTTTAACGCAGGCAAACAAACAGGTGCATTCATGAACCTTACACTTATCATACAAAGACAACACAGGGCTATCTCATGGCTCTTCTTAGTTTTTTTTTTTTTTTTTTTTTTTTTTTGATAATGTGATTCCCTCCACTTGTTTGGGTTTTTGAGTCTTTAATTGGTATGAAAATGAAAAGGTGCAACCACGGCTCCAAACCAAAGTGGAAACAAAGTTGAATCTTAGGGTGCGTTTAGTTATAGAAAATATTTTCTAATTTTTTATCTCTAATTTTCTTATATTTTCTATCTCTAAAGAAAAGAGTAGAAAATTTAAAAAATATATTCAAAAGATACATATTTTTCTATTTCTAATTTTCTCTAACAATTTAAAACATTTTGAAAAATACGAGTTTATTATAACGGAAAACAGTAGAAAACACCCCTAAAACTGTTTTCTATTTCTCTTCATAAACTGAAAAATCGTGTTTTTCTATTTTCATTTTCAAAAAGTTGAAAATTGGAATATTTGAACACAGTTTCATTTTCTTAGAAAACGTTTTCTAAAAAATACCATTTTCTTACAAAAATGATACATTTGAATTTTATTTTAACAAATAAGACAAAAATGTCTTTTTATATATGAATAAAATCTAAGATTTAATTACACAATTATACCTAGCAATATTTTAAGCCTACACATATGGGTAGTGTTTACCCTAGGTGCCAAGGATGGGGAGGAGGCAACCGATCTCGTTAAATAATTTATGACAAAAATTTTATGTATAACTTTAAAATTTATTACTTTAAATATGATTTGCTATCCTATAAATTATAAATTATGCTTCAAAATTATAAACTCAATATAAATTGTGTATCGTCTTTTGATATAAATTTTTGATTTCATCATTGGTTTACCCGGTGTGGATAAAAAATGTGGTTCCTATATTGAGAATTGATAAAATGGTGAACATATAATTAATAACAAATAGCAAATTTCATTTTAAGAATAAGTTGGTCTAACTTTTTTCCTGTTAAAAATTCTTATTTTTGATTTATAAGTTAGTGAAAAAAAAATAAGAGTTTGAAAATCTAAGTGTTAAATTGTTTGACAATTTTAATTAAAAAACTCTTTGAAATTATAATAAAGGGCAATTGATATTAAAATTTCATAAATAATTTATAAAATAAATAGTTTCATAAACACTTTTAAAATATTTATAAATTAAAACATAAATATTTTAAATTCATAAATATTATAAATACTCATAAATATTTAGAGTTCATATTTTTAAAAGATTTCCTAAATTCATAAAAGCAATAATAAATTAACGATTCATATTTTCCATCAATGTTGAAATGGTTAGTGTTTTTTTTCCCCATATATATATATATATGTGTGTGTGTGTGACAAAATTGTAGTAGTTAAAATAATTAGCGATAATTTCACTGGTCCAGATATTTTTATTAAAAAAAGCCAAGCAAAAACCCCACTTGAAAACTTCTCCTTTTTTCTAGTTTTCTTTATTATAAAATTACTTTTTTAAACAATTTTTCAAAAATCTGATTTAATTTTTGTTTTTAAGTTGGTTTTAAACTTAAAAAAAAAAAAAAAAGCCAAACTGACACTAAAATTATGATTTCTTCCTTTTAGAAAAGAAATAATATTAAACCGGGATGCGTATTTGTGAGACCAATGAAGACCAACATGCAACCTAAATGTAAGATGTGATAATTTTTTTTCCCCTTTATTTTCTCTTGAATATCAGTTAACTTCTGTATAGGAGGAACGGGAAAAAATGAAGGAAAAGAGAGGGAGTTAATTATTATTATTATTTTTTTTAGAAACAAGCATAATATCTATTACAATATCGAGATGATTACACCAATGGATAATTAGTTTAATGGAAAGAACGTTGAATCCTTTAACCAAAATTTACAATCGAATATTGAGAATGGAAAGAATTATGTTGCGAGAGTTTTTCCCTAAAGAGGATCTGATAATAATTCGAGTAAGATTAATTAGAATATAAATCCAGATATCGGTTGATAAAAAAAAATAGAGTTGATTTACCCCCTATTATATAAGGCGTTGATAATGCATTATTACTTAACGTTCTGATGAATAAAAAGGGTAAAATATTTTTGGTTTGCCATCATCTTGCATAAAGGAAAAGAGCATGTCAAACTCAATTTAAGGATTTGCTATTAAAGCCAGCTGATCCCAATCAAGAATATATTTCTTTTACTCTTCTTTGGTGGAGGAGATAAAATGAAGAGAAAGTTAAAAGCATCACACTTTTCGTATTTGAATCTTGACATAATGGCAATGCTTCACAATGAATTCAATCTCTCCAATTAATGAAGTTCCTAAATATACTGCATTAACTATCCATCAGAGACTCCTAAAGCAAAACCCACAACAGAAAATTGAAGCCCCGACAACTCCATCATTCCCTCATATTATGAACTTCCCAAATTGCACAATCAGAACAGTAATTGTTCACATATATAAGAAAGTTACTCTATGCCCCTCAGTTTTAGACTATATATAGTGGATTCCGAAGACTCAGCCCATTCTCATCACACACAAAATGAAGTGTTTGATAAAAGGTGAAGAAAGAGTAGGCAACCAATGGAGAGAGTGGTTGGCAAAGCTTTGGTTATCATGGCAGTACTCTCATGCCAAGTCTTGCTGATGCTGAAGGAGGTAGCAATGTGCCTGAGAAACCAGACCACTACTTTGGCCCTGATTTTATTTGACCCAAATAAAACACAAAATAGATTTCCTCTTTAATGAATGGTCTGAACAGGACTCATATTGGCTAATACATCCAAACACATGCAATTCTTAAATGGGATGAAAAAAATGGATCGAACTTTGGTGGACGTTTATCTTCTAACAAAGTCAGATATTCTCTAATATTTTTTAATATATATTTAACTTTATTTATTGTTATATTTATAACAATTGTTTTATATTTGTAATAACGAATTTTTTCATATAACAATAAATTTTTTTCATATAAATTCAATATATTGTAATATTTTATTGAAACAATATAAGGTTTCATATTATTATATTGTTTTTTATTTTTAATAATTCACATGAAACAAATCTCTAAAATTTTCTCAAAAAAATAGATCAAATGGTACAAGATAGATCAACTCGTTGATGGAGATGAGAAAGAAGAGATTCACGATTTTTTTTTTTTTTTTGGACAAATCGTTTACTTCAGCTGGATTGAAGGAAAGAAATTTCTTTTGCAGAGAAATATGAATTTTTTTAATATCATTTGGCTACTGCATTGGCAACACCGCGATACTCAGATTCAGCACTAGAGCGTGAAACAGTGACTTGTCGTTTGGAGGACTAGGAGATTAAGTTGTTATCGAGAAAAACATAGTAGGCAGATGTGGAACGTCTAGTTTCTGGACCACCACTCAAATCTGCATCTGAATAAGCAGCCAGACTATCGATAGGTGAAGAGTAGAACTATAAACCATGATCAAGTGTATCATGAATATATTGTAAAATATGTTGAGTGCTCGAAAGTAAGGTTCTCGATGATCATGCATAAAAAGGCACACCTGTTGAACTACATAAGCAATTTCGGGTATGATAAAGGTGAGATTCTAAAAAGCTCCGGCAAGATGGCGATACAAAGATGGATTAGAGATTAGAGGGACATTGAAATTGGATAACGAGGCTTTTGTATTTGCAAGAGTGGTAGAGGCATTGCAAGAGCTCATTTTAGCTCGTTCTAGAATTTCTAGAGCATATTTGTGTTGGGAAAGGAGTAAGCCATTCTTGGTGCGGGAAATGGAGATGCCCAAAAAATAATATAGTGGCCCCATATTAGTCATGGCAAACTCTTGCCTAGAGAGGTTATAATAGTGCATAGAAGAGGAGTAGATGATGCAGCTAGTATGATGTTGTCAACATATAGAGGGAGAATGGCTATGTCCCTACCTTGATGATATACAAAGAGTGATGTATCATATCGATAACTTACAAAATCAATAGAGGTGATAAAAGTAGCAAACCTTTGGTACCATGCCCGTGGAGACTATTTGACCCTATAGAGAGACTTTTTAGGACGACAAACATAATCTGGGTGAGTCTCTTTGATAAAACCAAGTGGTTGGCGCATGTATATTGGTTGCTGAAGATGGCCATATAAAAAGGCATTTTGAACGTCCAGTTGGTGGATAGGCAAGGATTTAGAGACTGCGAGCCTCAAAACTATACAAATAGTGGCTGGTTTGACAACAAGACTAAAAGTTTCATCATAATCGAGACTAGCCTATTGAGAAGTGTCAACAGTGACCAAACGAGCCTTATGATGTATGAGATTGCCATCTGAGTCAAATTTATCTCTGAAAATCCATTAAAAATTAACAATGTTAACCCCAAAAGGCCGGGGAACAAGATCTCAAGTATCATTTTTAATAAGAGAATAATATTCTTTAAGCATGGCTTATTGCCAGTCTAGATCTTGAAGAGTTTGTTTGTATGTATGAGGAATGGGGGAGTTAGTGTGAATATAAAGGAAAAATAGTTGCTTTGATTTGAATATGTCACATTGATTATGTGTGACCATGTGTAGTAGGAGGACTGAGTGAGGGAGATGGTGTTGGGGTGGGGTTAAGGCAAGAGTGGAAAGTGGTGAGGTTAATGAGATAGCAAAAGAAGAAGATGTTGATGCTGCGGGGATAGAGGAGGATGAAAAGGGAAGTATCTAGCAAAATAAAGGAGATGACATGTCATCGATGAGATCTGGGAAATTGTATGATGTGGTAGTGGGTGTATGTTATGATGCGAAAAGAAATTTCTGCTCAACAAATGTGACATGGAGAAAAATGATTATCTTTTTAGCAGTAATATCAAGATATCTATAACCACAATGATGTGGTGAATAGCCGATGAATACGCATGGCATGGAGTGAGGAGCTAATTTGTGTAGAACAGAGTGAGATAGGTTTGGATAACAGAGACACCCAAAAGTGTGAAGATGAGTATAAAGTAGTGGTTTGTGAAAAAGGATTTGAAATGATATTTAATTATGAAGTGTTTTTGTGGGTCGAATATTAAGTAGATGCATAGCCATGTTTAATGCCTCTACCCAATATGATGGTAGCATATGGGTTTGAAAAAGGAGTGTATGCACAACATCATTAATGGTGTGTAACATATGTTTGGCTTTGCCATTTTGTTGTGAAGTGCCTGGATAGAAAATTGATAAGAGATGCCATGATTAGTAAAGAAGAAGACAAAAGGGGAGTTGTTAAATTCTATACCATTGTCACATTGAAGCATCTTAATTTTAGTAATGAATTGTGTATGAACAAAAGCATGAAAGTGTAGGAATTTTTCAAAAACATGGGATTTAGTACATAGAGGATACAACCGAATAAAATGTGAGAAATCATCTAGGAAAAGCAAATAGTATTGAAAATCACTTTCACTAGATACAGGTGAAGTCCATAAATCAGAGTGGACAATATCAAAGGGAACCATGCTGAGTGATTTTGAAGTAGAAAATGGAACTCTAGTATATTTTCCTAATTGATATGCTTGACAAAAAGTAGGAGAAGTAGTTTTATTATATGGAATCAAATTCTTTGATGACAAGTAACAAAAAATATGTGCACCTCGATGACCAAGATGCCTGTGACAAGTAGCGTAGGACGAAATAGCAAAAGTAGTAAAAGGAGCAAAAGTGTGAAAGCGAGTTACGGGATAGAGATCTCCTGAACTATAGCACCTGAATGTGATCTGTTTTGTCTAAAGATCCTTTACAGAGAAATCAAATGGGTCAAATTCTATAGAAAATAAATTATTTTTTGTAAATTGGTGTACAGAAATGAGATTTTTAATGATATGAGTTAGAACTAAGACATTTTAAGATGGAGAGATGATGAAGATGTATTTAGAGAAGTATTTTCGGCACAAGAAATATAAAGGGGGTTCTATTATCAATAAAAACATGCGAGATTGTACTCTTATTAAAAATGGTATTGAGATAACCCAGGTTGTACGTAAAGTGAGATGTAAAACTAGTATCAAGATACCATTGATTATCGTCAGGCTACTGGAGAGATAGAGAGTTAAGAAGTTTGGTTATGTCTGTTGGCTGATAAGAAGACTCGGAAGGTTACGAACCGGCCAAAAATGATGTTGCAGAGTAGATTGTTCAAGTTGGGCTGACCCATGACCCAAAGCTCATGGTGTATTGTTGAGAAGACCAAGTCCAGCTGTGTTGATGGTTGGTTCCTGATAGGCCAAACAAGGGTCTGAGTAGACCAATAAGGGGCTATAGGCAGCCCAAATCAATATTCAAAATTGCTAGATGTTGGACGATACCAATATTACATATTTTGCCATTATTGTGCCTAACCATAACCTCATTCATGCATGTTATTATTACAACCTCAACCACAACTACGGTTTCCAATAGGATGGTGGTGGTAATTTTGATGTCTCCCACTATGATCATGAGGGAGGGAAGAATTATGTGATGGTGTGAGTGTGCTCGACCAAATAGCTGGATTCCATTACCAACAAAACACCCGCCATTTATTCATGTTAGCTACTGATAGTTGTAATCGTGGTTTGTGTATAACTGAGAGACCAAGTTTTATTGCAGCAGCAACACTAATAAAGTTGCGGGTGCTTCCAGAGTCTATTAGAACTTACATTTGTCTTCCTTCCACCATCATTTTTAGTTGGTGAGTTCCTCACCCCGGTTATAGCATGCAAGGATATCTTTGGATCTCCTGACTCTCCCTCATCCTTTTCTTTAGACTTTGCCAATCTACTTAAAGCAACTTCTTGCATTTATGTCACTGAAAGAGTGCTTTATCATAATTGAAGCAAAAAGCTTTCACTCTTTGTTCCTCCATCTCTGCTATAGTTAACTTCTTAAAAAGGGCATGTTTGTGCTCTCGGCATTGGATGTTATCCCAGAGTTTCCCTTTCCTATAGCTATCCCTCCGGTAGCTATTTTTGGACTGCTCTAAGAATGTGCCGCCTACATTTCCCCCTAAAATAAACTAGCTGCTCCTCGATTTCTTTTCATAAGTGTGGGCCAAATCCATAACAGCTCATAAGTTGCTCGGTTGCTACAATTTTACCTCCAGCCACAGCACCTTCACAAGATTAGCAATGAATAAGTTGATCTACTACTTGTAATGAGTTTTGTGGTATAGGGCAGCAAAGATTGGAACTCCTTCTCATAATCCTCCACCGTTTCTATCTTCTTTAATTTTGCCAATTTGGCTAGGGGTTTAGGCTCATAGAGGGCCAAACCTGTCACGTCCCAAACCGGGAATCGTGAACAGCCGCCCGTTGACCTGGATGCCGATTGTATTTCTACAGAAAATCGGGCAGAACCTCCCCATAAATTGGAGGTCTCCCATGTACAATTTAAACCTGTATAAACCTGTACATTTACATGATCCTGTAAATAAAATAAAATGGCCATCTCGGCCTCAACCAATCCACCAAATCATCCAATCGACATCCAGATAACGCAAGGCTAACAAATCACCAACAGTCCTAGCCACAGACCTCTACTGTCATGCCCAACTAGAGCATGAACAGCCGCTACACCGAGCGGGCCTAAGTTTTTATAAATATATTATAAATTCCCAAGTTAACACTTTAAACATTTACAAATGCCTCAATGCAAATGAAAGATGAGAGTTTCGCAAATAAACATACATAAATTATACAGTCATCCCAAAATAAGTACACGGCCAACTACGGACCTCAACAAGACCTCGTAGGGTCAACATAAAGTATGAAATTCATATTTTTAATTTAAAACTTAATCTCACCGTCGTGAATCCAATCCACCATCAAGCTATCATACCTCTAGCGCCAAATGCGTCGCCCTAGCACCATAATCCTGTCTGGGGAGGGAAAGAGGAGGGGTGAGTACTCAGGGAAGAATACTCAGTGAGTGAGTGGGTCAATGTAATCGTGTAATATGGGGTGTGAAACTGGAGTGCCAAAGCATAAGTATACAAATCATATTTCAAATCATCGTGCTTTTCATTTCAACAATATATCATTTGCACGCATCAACAAATCAAATATGCATCCAAAATACTTTCATCAAAATCATAGAGCTGCCAGTCGTAAAACTCCCGGCAGAGGTCTACCACGACCTATGACAGGCGCACTGGGGGTGTTATATGCGATTTTATTTAAAGTGCTCTCTACCCCGGCGTTGGCAACGGACCTTGTCCAAGTGCTAGACTTGGAGAGTGTGTCCAAATCCTCCCCCTTTCGGGTTTAACCTGCCTAGTACCGTGTCGTAAATATAATCTCGACCACTCGTGGGATACCCCAGGCCTAGGCATATCCGGACGCCACCAAAGCGCCTCTCACGGTGTCCTTCGTAGCTACGGAACAATACATATCACAGCCCTCAAGGCCAATATCAATATCACAGTACAAATCACAGCCCTCAAGGCCAATATCAATATCATATCAAAACATGTGCCGTAAATCAGATTCACAAACCAAATGCAACATATTTCATAAAATGGCACATTTTACATTTCAACCATATGGATGCATATTTCATAATTCAACCACATTTTCGGACACTCCATCGGTTCACAAAAATCATTTCCAAAGCCAGTCAAAACATTTTAAGCACGCGATAAATCATGCTCATTTATCAAACTGTTGTAAAACAGAGTTTACATATTAAACGAAAACATTGAAATAAAACCCACTCACAGTATACGGGAGGGTCAATCACTCCCTATAATGCACAACAAGTGCCGAAACTGTGCTCCCCTCGATCAAGACATCCAACACTTACGCATGTATGTAATCAGCAAGTTTCAAACCTACGCAGTTATAGAAAATAGGCTATAACTTCTAATACACCTTTACAAATCAAGGGGTTTCTTATTTTATTTTTAAACTAAGGATGTCTAGTGTCTAAGGCAGACAACCTCACGTCATTCGGAGCTGTGTAGAGCAAGTTATGCTTATAATATATCCACAAGACTCAAGTGATGGTACTCAACCAATCATACACAAAGCTCACACCAATTCAATCTCTCGCCGCACATAAGAGTCAGCATATACACCAACACACTTTATTCAAAATTCTTTATCAACTTCTTCTCTTCAATACACCAATACAATTCTATACATTTATCATATAATTACAAACACATGTTTTTTATCATTCTTTACAATTGCACATTTTCATATCACTTAACACACCAATATCACTATATATATGCACACACTTTCTATACCTTATTACATACACATATAAACCTCAATCTTGCTTACTAGAGTCATTCCAAATCTCTCCAATGGATTCGATCAATACAATTTTACATCCACATACTCACTAACCTCTATCCAAAATTCAGCATGCATAAATCCTCACACTTTTGGCCTCAATTTCACATATATATAGCCAATAACACAAGTACATCAAATCCACATTTTAACACTCAAAATCACATTAAAATCCATCAAATTTCATACCCAAAGTTCTAAATTTTCCTGTACATGTTTCCTTAGGGTTTCTCCCCTCAATATGTGCTCATTTAAGACTTAAATCAAACATTTACACAATCACCTTTCTAGATTCTCATTTCATCAAATTCATTCCATTTATAACTAATTAATCAAATCAAAATCAAGTCTGATTCAATCCTAAAACCAATCAAAATTTGAAATACGCTTAAAATAAATAAGTTTCCTACGAACTGAAAAATCTTTGAAAAATCATACACTTTTCGATTCTCATCCGATTTCTTCAACCCATATGTCATTTCAAAGGTATTAAAACCTATTTTCATAATATAGAGTTTGTATTTAACTTACTTATATGCAACATCAACAACAATGTAAAACAACGTATCCATCCTTAGGCTAAAATCTCAAATTTTGACTGTTTTCATACATATGTCAAATTAAACTCTAAAGAAAAGTATTCAAATCAATTTAACTCGATCTCATTATCCTTTCATATGCTTCTTCCATACTAAGCAATCCAATTTGCGTAAATTTTTAAACTTAACTCTATCATTCAGGCATATTCAAATCAATTTTCATCTAAAGCTATCCAAAGGAATCAAACAAACCTCTATCGGTATCTAACACATTCTATTATGCAACGCAGCCCTATTTATATCAAACTCTAAGCTTAACATAATTAATTTCATATGAAATTGCAGGAAAGTACATTTCCTTTTAATCTAACTTATTTCAAGGCATACATAAAATTTCTAATTCTAATTTCAATCCTAAATTCAATAAAATAACTCAAATATAGAAAGGATTGCATTTCCCTCACCTAGGGTTCACTGCGGTCCAAAACCCTAACGTCCGTGCGACATTCGATTTAGTCCGAAACCTACAATGCTTCCAATTCGAAGCAAAAGTCAGTAATTTAGTATAATCATCAAGGAATCGAAACCCTAGAATTTGGGTTAGAAATTGATCCTCGCCTGCGCAGGAGATGAGTGCAGACCCGGCCTAGGGTTTCAAAGTCTGCCGTTTTGGGCTCTGCAAGAGTGGTAGAAAGCACGCGAGCAGGGATGGAGCTGTAGCCGCGCGCTGGGGCAGTCGCGCATGGGGTCACGCGCGCTGGGGCAAGGCAGTCGCGCAAGGAGCAGCGCGCAGTCGCGCGAGCAGCAGCGTGCAGCCGCGCCAGCTATCGCGCTCTGTTGCGCGCGCGAGTAGCAGAGCGAGGGAGACTGAGGGATAGGCGGCGGCCCGTGGTCGCGGTGGCATGTGGTGGCCGAGCGGGCGGCGCGGTGGCGGTTGGGGTGGATCGCGAGAGGGAGAACTCGCGGGTGATAGAGAGAGCAACCGAGAGAGGGAAAGAGAGAGAGAGCAGAAGAGAGATAGAGAGTGAGACCGAGGGAATAGAGAGGGAGACGGTGGTGATCGGCGACGGCGGCGGAGGAGGAAGCCGCGGGAAGTGAAAGGTCGCGGGAGAGAAGAGGCGGCGAGGGAGAAAGAGGGAGAGAGAGAGAGAGAAGAGAGAGAAGAATGAGGAAATTAGGGCTTAGTCCTAATTTTGACTTTTCTTTTCCTTTTTTTTTATATTATTATTATTATATTTCTTTTTGTAAATAAATTTATAAATAATTAAGTGGGTGATTGTATAAATTAATAAATGATTAAATAATCATCTATATATATATTTTATTTTATTTATTTATTTATTTTTTATACTCACTTTATTTTACAAATCGGAAATACGGATATTTTAAATATCCCAAAAATTTCAAATTACATACCTCAAAATCGAAAATCAATATAATTAAAATTCTCTCTCTATATGTAAACGGAAAAATATTTTATTTAATTTCATGAACAGTATACTTGTACGGACACCGCAGTGTCGGTGTTACAAAACCTCATGTGGCACTACTCTGTAAATGCCTCGCATTACATATCTATCTCCTTTTGCTTCACCTTATAAATCCATAGTTGTGCCTCCCCATTAAGATGGAATGCTTCCAACCTTACCTTCTCCCCTTAAGGCATTCGTTGATTTTCAAAAAACTACTCACACTTATGGATCCAAATCAAAGGATCATCAATACCATCATATAAAGGAGATTCTAATTTAGAATACCTAGGAACAGTAGTGTCTTTTGCTTGTCGAACACTTCTTTCCGCCCTTTATTCACTAAAGATGTGACTATTGCTGCACATCTCGTGAAGCCATAGGATTTGTCTTGGAAGCTTCTATTTTAGATGATACAATTTCTACAAAAAAAAAATCAATTAAGTGATAATAATTATAATAGCCTTAATTAATTTAACTGGTATAAATTATCTAAACTATTATTTTCCTTCTAAAATAAGAATTTACTATTGGGTATAGATTTTGTCTCACAAGTAAAAAGCTTATTATACATTACTTGCAGAAGAAGATCAATAGTGAGTCATTGTGCCAAACAAGATTATAGAAGCCAATGTCTATGATTACCATCCACAAATTCTAACAGGTTTGTCAACTTCTCTCTAGAACTTTCATTTTTCATTTTTTTGTTTTGTTTTGTTTTGTTTTTTTTTTTTATTTTATTTTTGAATTTGGTTCAGGTCTTTTTAAGTTAAGAGTGCCATTGGGTTGAGCTATAATGATTATAGACCTAAGTATGATAGTATTTGACCTAACAAATAAAAGTAGGATTTTAGGGTTAGGCAATCCTCCTTCAAAATTAAGGTTAGGGTTGACGTAACTTCGATCTCCAAAATTAAGTTTCAAAAGCTTGGTTCATGTAGAGGTCTAGGGTTTGAGGGTTTGAGGTTCTCTTCAAATTAATTGGCTATTTATCATTCTTTTCTTTTACAGTGTGTTTGGCAACCTCGAGGGAAAGGGAGGTAAAGAAAAGGAAGGAAAAGGATTAGAAAAAGAGGGAAGGGGAGGTACAATTAAAAATCATGTTTGGTAACAACAAATGTGATGGAAAAGGGAGGGAAAGAGAGGGAAAATAAAAAATCACATTTGGTTAAACGAGGGAAAGGAAGGGAATATATTGAAATAATATTTAAATTTACTATTTTATCCTTTTATATATTGTAGACTTGATTTTTAAGGTCAAAGACAGATAGCTTATGTGCATCCAAACATTTATTTCTGAATCCATCTGTCACGCCCCGATCCTCGGATCGATCACACAACAGTCGCCGCGTAGTCTCGGTACACGGGTAGAATCTCCCCATATACCGAGACTCCGCAAGGCTACAAATCAGCATAACAATGCTTCCAGTACACAAATCATCAAAAACAAGAAAAATCACATAACAATACCCATGCAATGACCCATTCGGTCCATCCCTGTACACACGATCACACATCAACACACAATCGGGGAGAGTGAACCTGTACATGCACGAGCACACATTGACACACAATCGGGGAGAGGGAACCTATACATGCAAGCATGCAATATGGCTATCCTAGCCATTTCAAAATTCACAGTATAAAAAAAAAAAGCACTTAACAAACAAGAAGTCCCAAAATATAGTTGTAGGATTTTACTAACACTTGCCTGAAGCAATCAAGCTAATGTCAGTAAGATCCAAACGATATGAGATGTACAGAATTTCGTAAAAATCGAAAGAAAATGACAAATCTCAATATTACAAACCAAATGTTCAACTCAAATAATGAGTTTTACCAAAAATGGGAATTAAAGAAAATAAACAAGGTTCAAACAACTCCAGCACAAACCATGTACGGATTCCATCAATACTTGTTCCTATGCAGGAAACAGGTATCGATTAAATCCGTACCAAAAGAATTATACAAGTCTTCCTTTCTATGGATTTTAGTTCAGACCAAAATATCTATACATCACTATATATATACTTACTCAAGTCCGTTGATAGACCTTTCCAAGCTCCAATATCTGTCACAGGCCTAAACTTCCTTTGAAAAATGTTAAAGAGAGGGGTGAGTGTTGGGAAATACTCAGTGAGTGGGGAGGTTGATATTATATAATTAATACATGGTGAACATGGAGTGTCAAAATCAGTATAATAAATATATTTATCAAATTTACATTAAAATTTTCAAACAACGTGTTATGTTTCAAGTATACATTTCAAACCATTCATATGCATTTAGGTCACTTTTAGAAATCAATAGAGCTGGCCAGAAAATCGTTCCTAGCAAGGGTCAACCATGACCAATGACAGGCGCATCGAGGGTTTATCAAATGCATGTGAGGTTCAAATTTAGCTCTCTACCCCGACGTTGGCCACGGGCCTCCCCCAGTGCTAGACCGCCTATTCTGATGGCCCTCCCCTTTCGATTCAACTGGGCTAGTCCGTAATCTGGGCCACGGGCCTCCCCCAGTGCTAGACCTCCTATTCTGATGGCCCTCCCCTTTCGGTTCAATTGGGCTAGTCCGTGATCTATAAAACATGATGTTTGGGCATACCTCCTACAGAAGCGTATCCGGACACAATGAGTGCCTCAACAAATGCCCTCCGTAGCTACGGTTGTCCCTTAGGGACTATATCATATCCGTCAATTCCCAGGGACTCTTAGTCCAAGTACCAAATCAATATCAATCAAACGTGCCAAGATGCATAGACATAACAGAAATCATGTTTTAGAATTTCGAAACATGGCACGATATCATTTTTAACAATTCACATGGATACATATTATCAACTTATTTTCAAACACTCCACTTATCACAAAACATTTATCAAAGCCTTTAGTAATATCATTTTTCATACGGATAAATCATGTCGTTTCTGAAAACGGTAAAACATGGTTTGATATTAATGACACGATATCGTAAATCTCACTCATCTCTAGGGAGGGTACCTACTCCCTATTTCTACAATTAATTCAAAATGACTCCTTCCGAGTCTCCAAATGTCAACCTAGACCAATCAACACAATTAATCGTCAATTAAGGCTCCATTAAAGGGTTTTCAAATTTTTCCCTATTTAAAATAGTCTTAATTTGCACAACCACATTCCTAAACTTTCGTTTCATCAATTTAGGATCATTTCCATCACCAACGACTTTAAATTTCCAATATTCATCAATTTTACCAATTTTTTACCGAATTTACATAATCCTATTTTAATTCATGTCAATTTCAATTCAAATCCCAAGGAAAACAACGCAAATCAATCAAATAAAACTCGAATACTATCTATGACATTCTAACATGCTTCTCAGTCCAATTCACATCAAATTCTAGACCTAACTTCAAACATTTCATACAAACTTTCAAGAATAATGCATTTCCTACGGATCTAGCATATTTTCAAAATATATCTACACTTATTCTCAACCTAAATTCAACAAAATAGTCTGAGTATTGAAGGGATTGAAAATCCCTCACCTAGGGTTTCTTGCAGTTCGCAATCCTCGCTCAAATGTCTTCTCAGTCCATTCTCAGACCTGCAAAGCTCCCAATTTAAAGTAAATTTCAGTAATCTAAAACTAATTTCTAAGAAAGTTTGAAACCCTAAAATTAGGGTTAGGGACTGAACCTCACCTATGCAGAGCAGATCATAATCGTAGCTAGGGTTTTCAATTGGGGCTTCTGCAAGGTGGCAGAAGCTGCTCGCAGGAGACCGCATGAGCAGGGAGGAGAACGAAGGCTCTTCACGCTCGGGAGAGGGAGACTAAGGGTCATTTCGCGCGCAAAAGAGAGGGACTGAGAGGATGTGAGAGAGAGCAAGAGATGGAGAGATCCAGATAGAGAGAGATCGAGATAGACTATGGTAGACAGAGAGAGGCTGAGAGAGAGACTGTGAGGGAGAGATCGACAGAGAGATATGGCATGAGACCGAGAGATGGCGACCCGCGGTGGTTCGCGATGGTCGCGGTGGTGGCAGTACTGGCGGGGTTTGGTTGCGTACGGTGGAGGGAGAGTGATGGCGATAGATCGCGAGAGGGAGGGAGAGAGCAGAGGCTGAGAGTGAGAGAGAGACGAAGAAGGGAGGAGGGAGAAAAAGGATTAGGGCTTTTAGCCCTAATCCTCATTTGGGGGAAAACGCAGCGTTTTGCTGCGTTTTGTCCCTTTTTTTTTTTATAAATAACGATATGTATATATATATTTTCATATTCTCATCACATTGGAGCTCTAAATTTACTAAAATAGAATGTATTACGAATTTACGATTCGACATTTTTTTTATACCAAAAATTAGAAATTAAGACCCCAAAATCAAAAATCAATAAAATTTAAGATTTTCTTTTATAATTATTAAAATATTTTATAGAATATTTCAAATACCGAATTTTCGGTATTACACCATCACCATGTGACTTAAAAGGCCATACATGTCTAGCCAATAACCTTGTTTACGAATGAAGATTTGCATCTTAACATACTATAGTAATGAGAGAATATGCAGATGAAGTAACAACATTTTCAAGACAATGAAAAGAAAAAAGAAGCATGAGGCTCTATAGGACTCATCAAGATAAATTTTAATTAACAGATTAACCTAGTTCAAACGCCACAAATTTAAGACATAACCAAATAAACAGACTTTCAGAAATATAACCAGACAATTATTCATATACACATAGATTGTCACACCGAAAAGACTTCAGAAGCAGTTAAGTTGCCATCAATATTCATATACACATGTCTCTAGTTTTCAGCAATACAACTAAGCACTTAATATAACAAGTATAAAAACTATCAATTTAGCACTTCTAATAACTAAACATAAAAGAGAAAAGATATTGCAAAAGTTTGCCACACCAAATAAAAATGTAAAACCAAATATGGTTCAAGGCACATTTGGATTTGAAGAACCCAATGTCAACTGCACTATTACTTGCTTCTTAAGATGCTGAGGACATGCCAATATAGTGCGTAACTTAATTCTATCACTAATAAGCTTGTAAAAGATTGTAGTCATCAACTGTGGCTCAACTTCCAATTCTTGCAAAAGACTCCAAAGCTCCCCATTAGATATTAATGAATCTTCACGCATTGATTTCTCCATCTTGCTAATTGCTTCAGTTATTACCCTCATTTGTAGAAAGTATTTGAGAAACCACTTCAACATCAACATCATCATTTGCCAGTGGAGTACATTCTTCCAATGTTACTTCATTCTGAGAGATCAAGTTATCAATGTCGTCAATAATATTCATGTAGTTTTCATCTAATATGACAGATTGTCTCTTTCTTAATTCAGATGTAGTTTTAGCATAATCTCCGATTGCTCTATCATTATCATAAAGAATAACCAATTTCTCATAATTTAGAATAGGAGTAGACATCCAATTCTTAGCTTGAGATTTAGACTGTATAAAAAAATGAACTAATTAGTATTTAAATATTATATTTATAAAAGATTAAAAAAGTTAAAACGTAGGTTAATTAGTTTTTCCCAAACCTCAGCTTCTGCACTCCATAACTGTGTTGTTAGATTCAATGCAAATTCACTCAACCCATTCTTAAAAATATCATAAGCTTCAGAAAAGTTTTTCTTTATAGTTTTCCATCGATTTCTAACCTTCTCCTTATTTAACCCTTCTCCAAATTTTTCAATCAACTCTTTCACAATATTCTCATATGCTTTTGTAGTGAATGTCCCATTCACTTTATTCCCATATCATATTGATGCATAAATGCATCAACAAGCACATCAACCATTGCATGAGTCCATGTCATAACTTTTTTATTATTTACGTCATTTGAATCTTTTCTCTTTCTAGGCATACTGTAACAAATATAATCAAAAGACACAATTTATAATATCATAAAGAACAAGAATTATTGAAATATCAAAGGGCATGAAATCAATCATAAACAAACAACCACAAGAAGTCAAGAACCAACTAATGTTCATAAAATAAATCATAAACCATAAAATTATTGTTGATAATCTCTCCACATCCCATTTGCTATTGAATCTCATTAAAGTTCTCCTTTAGCTACATCTTCATCTTCATTTATACAAACTTGAAATTGTTGAGTTTTTAACTCATATGTTGGTTCAACTGCATTAGATATAATTTCAAAACGTTTTTTCAAAACACCAAATGCCCTTTCAATTGCATTGTGTAATGATGCATGTCGAAGGTTGAATAACTCTTTAGGATTTTGTTGTGAATTTCTTGTAGAATACTCTTTCAAATGATATCAATCCCTCTATACGATGCAATAAGTCCACTTGTTAACATGAATCCGGCATCAACAAGATAATATTTCCCTAAAAAATTATATTCAACATCATAATTTATTCAAATAAAATGAAAAATATAAGTAAATTCTTGAGTATTTTTCAAAATTCTTCTTTTGTTAATGTATTTTTCAAAATTCTTGAGTCAGATGCAGTTCCTTCCCATCCCGGTAACACATAAGTAAATTTCAAATCAAACGAACAAGCAGTCAAAACATTTTGAGTTGGATAGTCTTTTCTACCACGATATTTAGGAGCTTCTATGCAACTAACTTTAACACGTATATGTATTCCATCAATTGCACAAATGCAATCTTAACAATATTCGTACTTATATTAATATTTGGTTTTAAAATAAAATAAAACTATAAAATAAATTAAGAAATTTACCTTAAAATATGGATAGAACCGGTTGTTTAGAGTTATCTCAGGTGGAATTTCTGAACCATCAGGTTGTAATAAAAATTTACCTTCAACTTCAATTATAGCTCTCAACACTCTATGAAGATGACGACTAGTGGTTTCACTTAATCGTCTAAACCAAAATTGTACTTCACGATTTTTAACGCTATGTGTTAAAGTATAAAGCGTTTTGGCAACTTAGTCTTCCACTGAAACTCATTTTGTTAGCTTAAGTCAACCTTCTCTTTCCAAAAGAGCACATAAATTCAAGAAAACTTGTGGTCCCATTCTAACTATCTTTCAGCTTTCTTCACTATTTGTAATTCGGTGTAAAATTTTCTCTCTAATTCTTTCTCTTTTCAGGGCTCATTATTGCACTAAGTTTTCTCTTATGAGATTGCATTCGAAGAAAAAATCGAGCAACAATAATACATTGCAATGCGGCAACCAACGCAAGATGAATACATAATCTTTTATAATCTGATTTTCTTTTTTCAGTTTCTTGAATATTCATCTACAAAACATAAATATTTCATAAATAAAAATAAATTTAACTATACGCATATAAAAACAAAAAATAAAATAAAATAAAATCATTGAAATCATTACAATTAAAGTAAAAATAATAAATTATTTGATGACAAATAAAGGACAAAGAAACTAACCTTATTGAATAAAGAGTTGGGTAAGAGTAAAAGCTATAGTAGATGAAAATTGCTGCATTCATAAGCAAAAAAAATTTTTCTATGAACTATTGCTGTAAACACAAAAGAGAGAGTAAAAAGAATTTCTTTCAAAGAAAATTACAGTAAAGTTTTACTCATTTAAACAAGAACAAAAAATTACCAAAAATTAAACCATTAAAGAACAAGCACACACAAAAAAAAAAAAAAAATCAAACCTTGATTCATTCAAAGAAGAAAAAAGATATTTGCGGAGCAAGTTTACAATACCCACATCTTAGAACCCACCCACGCATAAAGGTTCATTCAAACACAGAACAAAGAGAAGAAGGAAACATTCAACGGTAAATAAGAACAAAGGTGATGCCCATGATTGAGCCGTGTAACAAATATCATGCCTTTTCTTCCCACGTCTTCTAAAATCTTCTTAGTTTTTCTCTAGTTCTAGGAACATTCTCAATTTGTATGATATTGCCTCTGTAAATCCGTGCCCTTGGGATCCTGCCTTGCATATGACAAAGCATTTTAATCTATTGTCTCATCATATTTTTAATTGCAATTACTCTCACATTTTCCCCACTAAACTCATCTTTAGTCTTATCTTTTACCGTCAAATTATTCATCTATTGTAGCATTTTCTTCTTTGCAGAACCTTTTTTTTTATCACCCTATTTTCCACACTCTAAAGCATGCCATATTTAGTTATGTAAGAGACCCTTAACTCTTTTCCACACTCTTATAGACCTAAACATTTAGATTTAATGGATGTAACGAAAAACAATTCTATGATGAGGATTGCAATGACTAAATGAGTTTCACATCAGAATATGCATGCCTGACATGTACATAAGTCGGAAGTCAAGAAAAAAAAATTGTTTTGTAGAGGTTCAACATATCTTTTATTTTTATTTTATTTTATTTTTTTTTAACTCTAGCTACTAAAAAAGAGTTCATCTACTATCAATCTTTAAAATACCTTTGTCAGCTACACCCATATACAAAAGTGATCGTCCGCTTTTTTGAAGTAGAGATTCTGAAAACTAAAAGTGTACAGAAAGGGTCCAGTGTGTTTGGATGGAGTACAGAAAGGTTCATTCAAACACACAGTGTGAAGGTTTATTCAAACCCTCCATTCAAACAAAACCCAAATTAACATCACATTGATTCACTCATACAAACACAAAACAAAGAGAAGAAGGAAACATTCAACAGTAAATAAGAACAAAATTTTTATGATATCTTTTTTTCACCATACCCCTTTTTTCATATACGACAGTAAATTGTTGCATTCATTCAACAAAATCTAATTTTTTTTCCCAATGCATAGAACATGACAATAGAGGGAGAGAAACTTTTTGTTTTTCAGTTGATCAAAATAATAATAAATACATAAATATTGAAAAAATATCAAATCATACATATGATGAAATATTAAGAAGGTAGAGAGACTGACCAGAAAGAGTGAGGAAGAAGAAGAGATCTACGTTGAATTTAGGTTTAGAATCTTATTAAAATATTTTTTATTAGGTTTTTATAATAGGGAGTATAAAAGTAAATTTAATATTTATAGTGGGTCACCGGATAAGTCCGAATTTATAAAAATATACTCTAAATGTCATTAATTGAAAAAAAAAATCCCTATATTTTGTAAAATTTTGGAAGAGTAGTTGATATTAAAAATGAAAGTGAAATTCTGCTCTTGAACTTGTTCAGAAAATTCATCAAATATTTGATTGACAAATATTTTAAATTTTAAGTGATCGGTTAGCAGAGTGTTAGCGTTCGGTAGAGTTAAATTATATTCAGTATTCGAAAGAAATTATGGCGTCGGTGGAAAACTGCTTCCCTAGTAAAATTGTGCATTTGATAGATTAAATTTTCAATTTTTGATTTTTGACGGGTGATCGATAGTTTTTATCTATCGGTAACCGATGGTTATTTTACCAATTAATAACCCCATCGGTATTGATAGCGATATTTTTATACACTTGAATTTATTTTATTTTATTTTATTTCAGACTTTATTTATGACTTTTAGGACTATTTTTAAGTTTTATTTCATGATTTTACATTGCTTATTTTCGTGGGTTTTATTTTAGGATTATTGGACTTATTTAAGAATATTGGACTACACAGATAGCTGTTAGTAATTTGGGCATAACTTTCTACTCTGATATCCGATTGACCTGATTTTTGTTGGGTTGAAAAGAAGACTTCAAGGCTTACAAATCTTATGAAGACCTCAAAGGCTGGGTCAGGCCAGAAGATATCCAAAATTTGAGTTGAAATTACTACAGTGCTGAAAATCAAGGCCATGAGTTCTAAAAGCTCAAGTCCAAGTGAAATATCAAGCTGTTATGAAGATCCACGAATTTTAAGTCATTTAGCATTCTTAGAAATTAGATTATAAGGAGGAGACATCATTTGCACATAAAGGGGGAGATGAGAAACCCTAGTAGCCACCTCCTTGGGAGGAGGATTCCTTCGGGTGCAAAGGGGATATTTTCTTTACTTTTCTTACTTTTCTTTATCATGTCTACTTAGATTTCTTATTCCTAAGATTTGATAGATTCTGTTCTTTGATTAATAACATGATTTGATTTATTTTTTTCCCTTAAATCTTCATTGACATATTCTTTCTTTGATGAGATTTTATTGTTAAACTTAATGTTTCATTCGTATAGGTACCTGCGATTTGATGATTTGCGATTGCATGCATGAGATTGAGAAAATATTGTATGAAATCTGACCAATACAATAAAATCCATATAGAGTTATGAGATCGACGGATGATTAACTCTGTGTGTGGGGATCTTAGGGGGAAACCTTAGATTACAGATATTTCATAGATTTTAATACAGTTCGGTCTAATTAAAATTACATGACCATTGGGTTTTGGTTAGTCGAATTAGGGTTTCATTGCATGACCATTGGGTAAATCTAATCTTGGAAAATCTTTCATCATCAAGAATGAATCTTTAGTCAATAAACTTTAAGGGATTAGAAATAATTCTACTGTGTGAAAGATTGGAGACAGAAGAAATCGATGTCTTAGGGTTTTATAAAATTAGGGTTTTCATTAATCAATACTCTGTTTTTGATATTTTCATTGTTTTGATATCTTTACAATCTTGATTCATTTTGTTCAACTTAGATAGGATATTTTATAATTGATAATACATAATATCCTCGTGGGAACGACACTTGCTTCGCACTATACACAACATTCGATTAGGGTATATTTGCTCAAAATCGTGATACACAAAAATCGCGTAATAAGTTTTTGGCGCCATTGCCAGGGATATTCTTGTATATCAATAAAAATTATCTTGTTTGAGATTGGAAATTATTTTTTTTTTTGTCTCTTTCTTATTCTTGGTAAATAGGGTATACAGATTTTAGGGTTTTTCATATATTTCTTATTTCTTTCATATAAAATTAGGTTTTTTAAGATTTTTTTTTTCTGGCTGTTTTGAAAATAGATTTAGGAATTAGGACAAGTGACCACTTGTTTTAAAGGATTTCTGCCTGCTGAACAAAACCCGTAGCTTTAGCTATGGGCATGACCCTATTTTCATCAAATTCTATCATTTTCATAGGATTTTTTTTTTATTTTTTCTCGTGATTTTTAGAATTTTCTAATTATTTTTTTGTGTTTCTTTTTGCATTATTTTGCTGTGTTTTTGTGATTTCTACATTTATCTAGACTTTATAGATTTTCTTGTGTGGTTCTTGTAATTGGTTTTGAACTTCGAATTTTGTGTTATTTTTTGTGTCCGTACAGTGCATGCTGCGATCTAAGAGTCTTGACCTAGTTGATTTTGATCCTGAGATTGGGAGAACTTTATGAACTATTCGTAGACAAGTCAAGGAAGTTAAAGAGGAAGAAGTAATGACTCATAAAAATAGAGCGATGAGAGAGTATTCGATGCCTAGACTTCAAGACATTCAGACTAGCATTGCATGACCCACTATAGAGGCAAACAATTTTGAGCTGAAGCCGAGTCTCATTGGGATGGTACAAGCAGATCAGTTCGGTGGTGAAGCATTCGAGGATCCAAACAACCACTTAAAATTTTTTTTTGAGATCAGTGACACAATCAAGTTAAATGAGTCAGCTCCGATGTCATCAAGTTAATATTACTTCTTTTCTCTCTTAAGGGAAAGACAAAGGTATGACTGAACTCCTTCCCTGCTAATCATTTTACGAGTTGGGAAATTCTTTTTCAAGCATTTTTAGCTAAATATTTTTCACCTGATAAGACAGCTAAACTACGTAATAACATTACTAGTTTTAGTCAATTTGAGGGTGAGTCTTTGTATAATGCTTGGGAACGATTTAAGAATTTGATTAGAAGGTGCCCATATCATAGTATTCCTGATTGGTTAATTTTGTAAATTTTTTACGGTGGTCTTTTAAATTCTGTGAAAATTACCATTGATGCTGCGGCTGAGGGTGCATTTATAAGCAAATCATATAATGAGGCATGGTCATTATTGGATGATATGGCTTCTAACCAATTTGATTGTTATAATGAGAGTGAGATTCCCAAGCAAAAGGCCGGTGTGCATGAAGTTGATAGTTTTAGCATGCTCAATGCGAAAATTGACTCTTTGATTAATTGCATGAAAACTAATCAACTTAATATTGTATCTAACCAGACCTTATATTGTGATTATTGTGGTGATTCTACTCACATATATTTTAAGTGTTCACAGCAAACAAACTATATTTGTAATTTTGGCAGATCTCAAGATAGCTCTTACTCCAACACATATAACTCTGGATGGAGGAATCATATCATTTTTTCATGGAGTCAAGGAGAACCACAGAGAGTGAATCCACTAGATTTTCATTCAGGGAATCCACAACCAAGAGAGACTAAGGCATCATAGGAGTTAGCAATTGAACGCTTGACAACAGCAACAAATAAAAGGTTTGAGAGGTTTGAAAATAAAATTGATCAATTAACTAATGTCTTTCATTCTTGTGTGCCAGATAGATTGTCAAGTGACATTGAGAAGAATCTCAGAGAGCAAGTTAATGCAATCTCATTGATGAGAGAGAAAGGATTACAAGAGGTACCAGATCTATCCAAAGATGAAGAAGATAAACAAGAGACAAAGGAAGAGATCCAAACGTCTACGAATGAGGAGGTTGAGACACCAGATTCTAAACAGGGAAGTGTTTTATGTTTTAGTGATTCTAAAGCCCCTGTTCCTTTTCCTGGACACACGTTACATGCAAAAGTAGAATTTGAAAAGTTTTTAGAAATTCTTAAGAAATTGCACATTAATATTCCTCTTTTAGTTGTCATCAGACAAATGCCGAGCTATGAGAAGTTTTTGAAGGACGTGATCACAAACAAGAGGAAACTTGAAGAGATTTCAAAGGTCAAACTTACATATGGGAATGCGATAATTGACAAGAGAAGGACAAAGGCATGACATGATGCAATAAATGGACATACTGTGAAAATTTATGAGAAGAGAAGAAATTGCTGAAGAGGAAGCTGTAACTTCCCCGACTTAATCAGGGGAGTCTTTTTATTCTCTTCTCTTGATTTTAGATTGATTTGCATTGCGGACAATGTTTGGATTAAGTGTAGGAGGGATGCATTGCACTTTGATTTTTAGGTATTTTATTTTATCTTGATTTTTAGGACATTATTTTTTTTAGGAATTAGAATATTTTTATTTAGAAATCTTGATTTTTGCTGAATTTCTTAAGTTTTGAAAAATTTTTTCATGCCAACTAGATTTTTTCGGGTTTTCTAATCTTTGTATGTTACTTGTTTTGAATTGGGTTGCATGATAGACTATTGGTATTAGTAGTTATTTGATACATGAGTGACTAATCATCTTTTTATGGTTGATTTGAAGGATAGACATACAATATTTAACACCAAATTTATCTTAGTGAGGATTTGAGCCTTATAGAGCAATTTTTTACTTTCATCATTTTTCTTGCTGAGTGTATATCACACATGATTTGCTCATTATAGAACTTGCACTGTTAAGCATTTTAGACCACATTCATGATTTTCATACACCAAAATGATTAAGGCACTTAGAATTATACACTTTTGGCTTCCGAAAAATACCGACCCAATCATTTATCTTTTAATTAACCAATTTGAGCCTTAACCTTTTTTTTTTTCATATATTACCCACATAATTTACCCTATAGCCCATTTTTTCTAACCCCAGATTTTAAACTCGAATTCACTAATATACTTATAGTTGACGGCATGACATTATGTTTTAAGGTATTATTATTTTGTTTGAGTTTTATATACAGTTTTAGTCATTGTCTTGTTGAGTGAGTTATGAAAAAAAAAACCAGCAAAAAAAAAATGATGAAAAAAATGAAAAAAAAAAAAGAGAAAAGAAAGAGTGCTGGTTGAAAAAGAGAAGAAAAAAAATGAAGAAAAAAAAAAGAAAAAGAAAAAAAAAAGAAAAAAAAAGAAAAAGAAAAGAAAAGAAATATTTTTCATTCTTGATATTGTTCACTCTTACAATGAAATATCTTTACCTTATTCTTTGTTTTGAATAAGTGATTAATCACATTGTTTAGAGTTTGTATTTTCTTTGTCTTGATGTAACAATGTCTTGTCTTGATGTTTAAGTATACTTAGTGATTCATTTTAACCATACTTTTTACCGATTATCCTCTCCCTTACCTTAGCCCAATTTTAACTAAATAAAAGACCTTTTGATTAGTGTATGATTTCATATATAAGTGCTGGAGATTTGATATATAAGCAAGTTTATGGTAATGTCATCTCATTGTATTGATTTGAGTGATATATATACCCTTACATAAAATGAGTATCTTGAGTAGTTGGTTAGTATTTTCTTTCATTCTATTAAGTGAACCGATTGTGAGGGTAGTTGAATCTTGCATTGTTCTTGATTTTAATGAAACTATATGAGATGCAATAGTTTCTGTAATGCTAGATACTACGAAGCATTGATAGTTTTGATTGCAATTCCGGTTTGAACTTGTCATATGCACGGTTAAAGACTTAGGATATTGAATTGGTTTTGGAGAAAATTTATTCCTGCTTGAAGACAAGTAAACATTCAAGTGTGGGGGTATTTGATAGCGATATTTTTATACACTTGAATTTATTTTATTTTATTTTATTTTAGGCTTTATTTATTACTTTTAGGACTATTTTTAGTTTTTATTTTATGATTTTACATTGCTTATTTTCGTGGGTTTTATTTTAGGATTATTGGGCTTATTTAAGAATATTGGACTATACAGACAGCTGTTAGTAGTTTGGGCATAACTTTCTACTCCGATATCCGATTGACCTGATTTTTGTTGGGTTGGAAAGAAGACTTCAAGGTCTACAAATCTTATGAAGACCTCAAAGGCTGGGTCAGGTCAGAAGATATCCAAAATTGGAGTCGAAATTACTGCAGTACTGGAAATCAAGGTCCATGAGTTCTAAAAGCCCAAGTCCAAGTAAAATATCAAGCTGTTATGAAGACCCACGAATTTTAAGTCATTTAGGATTCTTAGGAATTAGATTATAAGGAGGAGACATCCTTTGCACATAAAAGGGGGAGAGGAGAAACCCTAGCAACCACTTCCTTGGGAGGAGGATTCCTTCGGATGCAAAGAGGATGTTTTCTTTACTTTTCTTACTTTTCTTTATCATGTCTACTTAGATTTCTTATTCCTAGGATTTGATGGATTCTGTTCTTTGATTAATAACATGGTTTTATTTATTTCTTTCCCTAAAATCTTCATTGGCATGTTCTTTCTTTGATGAGATTTTATTGTTGAACTTAATGCTTCATTCGTATAGGTACCTGCGATTTGATGATTTGCAATTGCATGTATGAGATCGAGAGAAGATTACATGAAATCTGACAAATACAATAAAATCCATATAGGGTTATGAGATCGACGGATGATTAACTCTGTGTATGGGGATCTTAAGGGAAACCCTAGATTACAGATATTCCATAGATTTTAATGTAGTTCGGTCTAATCAAAATTGTATGACCATTGGGTTTTGGTTAGTCGAATTAGGGTTTCATTGCATAACCATTGGGTGAATCTAATATTGAGAAATCTGCCATCATCAAGAATAAATCTTTAGTCAATAACTTTAAGGGATTAGAAAGAATTCTACTGTGTGAAAGATTGTAGACAGATGAAATCGATATCCTAGGGTTTTATAAAATTAGAGTTTTCATTAATCAATATTCTGTTTTTGATATTTTCATTGTTTTGATATCTATACAATCTTGATTCATTTTGTCTAATTTAGATAGGATATTTTATAATTGATAATATATAATATCCTCGTGGGAACGACACTTGCTTCGCACTATACACAACATTCAACTAGTGTATACTTGTCTGAAATCGTGATACACAAAAATTTCGTAACAGGTATCTTTACCTCACTGATATGTTTAAATATTTATTTCTTGTCGATCCATTGACCGAATAGCATTTCCAATCTCCAATCGGCATCTTCCGTTTCTCTTTGGCACTGTTGGGAAATTTTTATTTGACACTTGAAATTGGAAATTTTAAATAATTCTAATCATTGCCTTCCAATTTTGCTCCTGCACCCGTTCGACATAATTCTTTTCATTGACCGGACAGTCTGTTTTATTTTTCTTCGGGTATTTGTCAATCCATTCGGTCATAAATTTTCTCAAATATTTATTAGTTCAGTATAGACCGAACGGTACCCATTACATTTCCCTTCAGATATTTATAAATCCATTCAGTCATAAATTTTCTCCAATATTCCTTCGATCGGTATTGACCGAGTGGTATCCATTTCATTTCCCCTCGGGTATTCGCTAATCCATTTGGTCACAAAACTCCCTCTAATATTCATCCCTTCGGTATTTGACCAAACAGTCGATTTCGCCTCCCTTCGGATATTTGCAAGACCGTTCAGACACAAATCTCATTTTCAAAGAAGCCGTTCGGTCACTTTCCATTTCACCGAACGACAATTATTGTTTACACTCCATAAGACATGACCGAACAACACATCAATTCTACACTTTGAAAGTAAATTTGCACTTTCAATTGCTCTTTCATCGGTTATTGTGAACCTCTCATGCGGTAATAGTGCCCATCGGTTGTTGTGAACTCTCGGTAATGTGTCCTCCACATTTTAACTTTACCTTATCAAATTTCAAATTTGCTTGTGATTGTTGAGATTTGATCTTATGTCCACCAAGTATCCAAAAAGAAAGTTCTCTACCAAGCCACTTTAATCTCTTGTTATTACTATACCCAATTTATTTTATATTCCTTATTTTTGGAGTATTCCAAATTTTTATAATTCTAATTTATTTTCCATAAATTGCACTTTCATTCCAATTTTCTGAACCCGTCGGTTCCTAGAGCCTGACCTACAGTATTTAACTTCATTAAATGACTTTCCCAATGATCCAAAGGGAATATATTGGATATTTGTGCAAATTGGAAATGTGGAGGGTCACTGGCAAATATTGAAAAAGTGTTATAAATGAAGAGCAGTGGTGGGACATTAGAACCCATGAAAGCCAAACTCCATTTTTCTTCTTCTTCCTTTTCTCTCTCGGTTCACACCTTCTCTCTCTCTTTCTTCCTGTTTCTTCCAAAGATTAATCAAATTACCTCTAGACCCACACTCTAAAAGTTCCAAAACTCATGACTCAAATCTCTAGTAAGTTAAAGCTAGTGAGAGAGTTAAGATTTCTACTGAAAGAAAATCTAGGGTTTGATCGTGATTCGGTTTGAGACAATTCGGAGACTGAAATTTAGGTAATATTTTTAATTTTAGTTTGGGTTTATTTTTCCTCTTTCATGACTTTGGAGTTATGCTGAAATTTGATGAAAAATAATTGATGGGTTTTGACTCACCGTAAGTGAGAGAAAAATTAGGTATTCAATGTTAGGGTTTTGGGTTTTCTTAAAAGAATTGACGTTGATGATGGTGGGTATTTGATTTTGTCTCTTAGGAGTTGGCGAAAACTGAACAAAGCAAGACTTTCGCTGTAGAGATGTTCGGGAGTGACTATCATCCATAGTACTGTGAGTGGAACTTTGATGTTATGCTTTTGATTGAATATATTCATGTTTTATAACTTTTCAAATGACATGTTTTAAGACATGTGTGAAAGTATATGATTTTGACTATGAATTATAATTAATGGCTTTTATGATTCATTAGAGTGTCCCAAATGATTGATTCGAATATTATGCATCTACGGTTTGTAATGAATGATATCATGCCACTCTTTGAAACCTTGACATGATTTATATGCTACCATTGCATTGGCACATTGATTTGAAATGATTTGATGAAATATATTGGCACGCGAATTTAATATGATTTGATGATATATGTGGGTCGGATGCCTACCTGTGATATATTGATGTGATGATATCCTTGATGAATTTTCGTAGCTATGAAGGGCATTTGTTGAGGCACCCATTGTGTTCGGATACGCTTCTACAGGAGGTATCCCCAAACGCCATATGTATAGTTGCAGCCAGATGAACCAAATCGGGGATGACATGTGTAACGTCACTATCTAGCTCTGGGCGGGATTATATACATGGTTGATTATTTATATGCACACAGACACAGGCTAGTCAAGTTGAACCAAAAGGGGAGGACATGCGTGAGCCACTGTCTAGCACTTGGTGAGGCTTGTGGCCAACGTTGGGGTAGAGAGCTAAATTTTTTTATACTTGCATATGAAAACCCCCAACGCGTCCGTCATTAGTCGAAATAGACCTTTGCCGGGGTTATTTTCTTGACAAGCTCTAAATGATTTCAGAAATATAAATTGATGCATATTTTGATACTATAATGTGTGATATGTGATTACCTGATTTCTAGAAATGACATGCTTGGTTTTGATATCATTATGGTTTTGAAATGTGCTTTGACACTCCATATTCGTACTTATTATTGAGAATATATTGTCGATCCCCTCAGTCACTGAGTATTTCCCCATAATACTCATCCCTCACTTTTCTTGATTTCAAAGATAGATTAACAGGAAGACGTGTCGAGAGAGTTTGACACATTTGATTCATATTTGGAGACCTTGGTTCTGGGTATGGTATCGACCATTTTTTCGCAGTGATGTATTTGATGATGATGTACATTTTAGGTCTATAGAATGACCATCCTATATATTTATTGGGATGACTGAAATTTTGTTGTGTAATGTAATTGAAACTCTCAAATATGTTGTATACTTATGCATTGAGGCAAATATCTTGCATTTTACATTCTTTACTTGGGAAAATAATGTTTTTGAGAAAAAACAGGTTTTAAACAGATTTGAGCAGATGATTGTTTTAGCCTTCATTGCCTTGGTATGTGCATCCTATGATGGGCAGCGTACGGGGTAATGGGCGACTATTCATGACCTCAGATCGAGGAATGGGGCGTGACAGTTCGGTTGGTATCAGAGCTCTAGGTTGAGAGCTATGTTTTATAAAAGAGTTTTGAAAATATTCCCAAATACGTTTTAAAAGTTCTCGTTACATATGAGAGTTTCTTTACAGTCATGAGATCCCAGTACATGGTTTTAGGTATATGCATTCTTTCATTTTAGGGGGTTAGATACGTTTCGTATCTACCCTAACTTATCATTTCCATTGGTTCTTAAACCGATAACTTTATTTATTTTTAGGGGCTTAGTTACTTCGTATCTAACGCTAATTATTGAATCCCACCAAATGAAAATCATTTCTATACAGAATTATGATGACTAGGCGGGGCACTAGGTTTGTACCCCCTGAGCCCCTCCCTGAGCCACTTCCTGAGACGCCTAGAGTACCCGAGGATGTTTCCTCATCACGTGTGCCTCTTCCAGTACCTTCTCAGCCGGCTACTACAGTCGTGGTTCCACCACCATTACTCGAGACATTTAGACAAGTGTATGAGTGGTACACCTCACACGGGGTTCAGATGCAACCCTTACCACCACCGATGACAGTGCTGACTCCTATGGCGGTGCCTATTCTTATGACAGCACCTTCTTCTATGGCACCGGATCCTCCACCGGTGGCTGGTCCTTCTTTAGTGTCTAGTCTGAGTGACACTACGTCATCCACACTAAGACGCATTCATGAGCTGACTCAGTTAGTCAAGGAAGCTCGGCAGTTGGGATGCACAGACTTTGCGGGACTCGGTGATGTCACTGCGGCTAAACACTGGGTCAACCGGACCCGTCGGATTTTGACGGATTTGGGGTTAAGTGAGGAGTATTGGCTGTGGGTAGCAGAGAGGTTGTTAGATGGAGATGCCCTCACTTGGTGGGAAGCTAGGACATATCAAGAGTTCGTGCTCTGAATTAAGACTTGGAGATCAGGTGATTTCGAGTCATTCGAGTAATCCATGGGTAGGACAGTAGGGAGCACCTGCACATCCGAGTCACCCTGCTCCACGGACGACAGTCAGGAGCAACATTGTACCCGGTCTCTCACGACAATAGTCGAGGGTACTGACCCGCGTATATGCTATGACGCAGGAGGACGTTCAGGCGAATCCAGATGTGATCATGGGTAATCCTCCCACAGATCCCCCTGTTTAGGAGCTTTTAGTACTCCTCTTTTTGGAGATCATGTATACCATGATGATTATGTACAATCCTAGAGGCTTAGCTATTTTGATAAATATATATATCTTTTGTGCACCCTAAATTGATCTCTCTTCCAATTTCTCGCATCTAGGTACCATGAAAATATTCAGAGTCGACGCCCGTGTTCTTGTAGACACTGGATCGAATTATTCTTATTTGAGAGCTTCTTTCACTCACCAGTCGGGTAGGCCGTTATCACCACTAGAAGAGGAGTTAATGATTATCACTCCTCTTGGTGAGTAGTTGATCAGAGATTTCGTATATAGAGGGAGCGATGTCATAATTGGGGAGATAGTGCTAGAAGCAGATCTAAATCCACTCAACATGATAGACTTCGATGCCATCCTAGGGATGGATTGGCTGAGTCCTCATAGGGCTTCCGTGGACTGTTTCACCAAGGAAGTAAAGTTCCGGAGATCTGAAGGGCCGCCACTGATGTTTGTGAGTGAGAGACGGGTATTACCCCATTGTGTAGTATTAGTGATGGAGGCCAGACGAATGATACGCCGAGATTGCACGACATATCTGGCCCATGTGATAGATACCACCATAGAGGGTTTGAGTCTTGATGAGGTCTGGTGGTACAGGACTTTCCCGATATATTCCCCGATGAGCTAACTAGATTACCACCAGTTCGGGAATTTGATTTTGAGATTGATTTGACTCCGAAGACTACTCCTATCTCTATTCTGCCATATAGAATAGCACCAGTCGAGCTGAAAGAGCTCAAGGTTCAACTGCAGGAACTGTTGGACAAAGGATATATCCATCCGAGCACTTCATCTTGAGGTGCTTCGGTGTTATTTGTGAAGAAGAAGGATGGTACTCTCAGACTTTATGTAGATTATTGGCAATTGAATAAAGTCACTATCAAGAACCAATATCTATTACTCCGCATTAATGATCTGTTTGATCAGTTTCAAGGTGCTAGGGATTTCTTGAAGATAGATCTCCGATCGGGTTATCACCAGTTACGGATTAGGGCCGAGAATGTGCCTAGGACCGCATTCCACACCCGATACGGACATTTTGAGTTCTTGGTCATGCCATTTGGGCTGACCAATGACCAGTCGTATTCATGGACCTAATGAATTGGGTCTTCCACGATTACCTAGATTGGTTCGTCATCGTGCTTATTGATGACATCCTAGTCTACTCGTGGAGTGATGGGGAGCATGCTCAGCACCTTCGGGTTATTTTACAAATCCTTTGCGAGTATGCCAAATTTACCAAGTGTGAGTTTTGGTTACGGCAGATTGGTTTTCTGGGGCACATAGTCTCTGTGGAAGGTATTTTTGTTGATCCGCAGAAAGTAGAAGCTATATTGATTTGGGAGCAACCGCAGACCGTGACTGAAATCCAGAGTTTTCTTGGTCTTACAGGTTATTATCGGCGGTTTGTAGAGGGATTCTCTTGAATCGCTGCTCAACTATTTAAGTTGACGCGAAAGGACGTCAAATTCCATTGGGATGATCGTTGTGAGGTGAGCTTTCGGGAGCTCAAACAATGATTGACATCCGCACCGATATTGGCCCTTCCCACTAGTAGTCGGGAGTATGTGGTATACAGTAATGTCAGCCGACAGGGATTGGGATGTGAACTATTGCAGGATGGTCGGGTTATTGCCTATGCATCTCGACAGTTGAAGAAGCATGAGTTGAACTACCCAACACATGATCTCGAGTTGGCTGTCATAGTCTTTGCCTTGAAGATATGAGGACATTATTTATATGGGGTGACTTGCAGGGTATTCACAGACCATAAAAGTTTGAAATACTTATTCACCCAGTGGGAATTGAACCTCAAACAGAGGAGATGGTTGGAATTATTGAAAGATTACGATCTTATCATTGATTATCATCCAGGAAAGGCAAATGTTGTGGCAGATGCCTTGAGCCGGAAGTCATTATCTTCTCCTCAGATGACAGAGAGTGCTTATCTCTCTTGTTTAGTGGGACTCCGTGCATTAGGAGTAAGCTTGACTAGTGATGATCGAGGAGCACTACTAGCCCAATTTGAAGTGAGGCCGACCTTGCTCGATCGCATTAAGGAGCTCCAGGGATCAGATGAGGAGATCTAAAATATTCTTGATAGGATTCGCAGAGGTGATGGTAGAGATTTTCGAGTCTGTAACGACGGACTAGTAGTATACCGAGAGTGAGTTTGCATTCCCATCGACAGCGATCTTCGGAGAGCTGTTCTTGAGGAGGCTCATTCCTCTGCTTATGCTATACATCCGGGCGGTATGAAGATGTACCGAACTATCCGAGATAGTTATTGGTGGTCCGATATGAAGAGGGAGATCGTAGAGTTTGTTGCTCGATGTCTGGTTTGTCAGCAGGTAAAAGCCGAGTATCAGCGACTTGCTGGTACTTTACAGCCTCTTTCCATTCTCGAGTGGAAGTGGGAACGCATCACGATAGATTTTGTGATGGGGCTACCGTAGACTTCGACATGGCATAATGCTATATGGGTGATCGTCGATAGACTTACCAAGTTTGCACACTTCATCCCTATTCGTGGTGATTATTTCTTAGAGGTGTTGGCACACCTCTATATCGACACCATTGTAAGACTTCACGGGGTACCTATGTCGATAATGTCAGACAGAGACCCCAGATTTACGTCTAGATTTTGGCCCAGATTACATGAGGCATTGGGCACTAGACTGAGCTTCAGCACAGCATACCACCGTCAGACCGATGGTCTATTAGGAAGGACCATCCAAACTTTAGAGAACATGCTAAGAGCATGTGTTATGGATTTTCAGGGTAGCTGGGATCGGCATCTCTCGTTGGTAGAGTTTGCATATAATAACAGCTATCAAGCAAGCATTGGGATGCCTCCTTATGAGGCATTGTGTGGGAGGAAATGTCGTACTCCATTATACTGGGATGAGGTAGAAGAGAGGCGACTCAGCAGTGTTGAGATTGTTGAGGAGACTAAAGAAAAAGTGAGGATCATCCGCGAATGGATGAAAGCCGCCCATGACTAACAGAAGGTTTATGCTAATAGAAGGTGGCGACCACTTGAGTTCGAAGAGGGAGACATGGTTTTTCTATGGATATCGCTCTCGAAAGGGGTGATTCGATTCAGGCAGCGGGGTAAACTAAGCTCCAGGTATATTGGGCCTTTTCATATTCTTTATAGGGTCGGGAATGTGGCATACAGGCTAGAACTGCCGGATGAGCTTTCATGCATTCAGGATGTCTTCCATGTCTCGGTACTTAGGAAGTACCTGCCTGATCCATCACATGTACTAGAGCCTCCGCCAGTTGAGTTGTGTGAGGACTTGAGTTTATCAGTTCAGTCCGTGGCTATCCTGGATCGGCAGACTAGGAAGCTGCAGAGTAAGGAAGTTCCTTTAGTCCAAGTCTTATGGAGGAGTGACCAGGTCAAGAAAGAGACCTAGGAACCCGAAGAGGCTATGAGGAGACAGTATCCCCAATTTTTCCCTCTATAGTTTTCCTTTAGTTTCGAGGACGAAACTTATTTTTAGGGGGCTTGAAATTGTAATATTGGACAAGTCCGAATTTATAAAAATGTACTCTAAATGTCATTAATTGAAAAAAATCCCTATATTTTGTAAAATTTTGGAAGAGTAGTTGATTTTAAAAATGAAAGTGAAATTCTGCTTTTGAACTTGTTCAGAAAATTCATCAAATATTTGATTGACAGATATTTTAAATTTTAAGTAATCGGTTAGTAGAGTATTTGTAATACCGAAAATTCGGTGTTAGAGATTTTGTAAATATCTCTATAATATAATAAAAAATTTTAAATTATATTGATTTTCGATTTTGGGGCATTAAATTAAAATTTTCGATATATTTAAAATATCTGTGTTCGCAAATACGTCATATATTCATTGTTAATAAATTTGGAATTTATAATTTGAGTATCATGTAAATATATATATATATATAAATATAAAAAAAAAAGAGGAAGGAAGCGCTGCGTTTTGGGCCAAAACGCAGCACTCTTCCCCCCTAAAATCGAATTAGGGCTTTAGCCCTAATTATCTCTTCTCTCTCGCTCTCTTTCATTTCTCACTCTCTTTCTCTCTCTCGGCTTTTGCTCTCCCTCCGCCTCACGCTCTGCCCCTCTTCGCCACGCACGGTGGTTCCTCCACCACTGCCGTCGACTTCCCCCCTCTCTGTTTCTCTCTATCTCTCACTATTCACTCTCCGTCTTTCGATCTCTCTCGTGTTCTCTCTCTCTCACTCTCTGTCATTCGCTATCTCCCTTTCTCTGTCTATCACAGTCTCTCTTGGTCTCACTCTATCACGATCTCTCCATCTTTCGCTCACTCTCACATCATCTCTCAGTCCCTCTCTTCTGCCCACGAACGGACCTTCAGTCTCCCTCTCCCGCGCGCGAGGAGCTTTCACTCTCCTCCCTGCTCACGTGGTGATTCCTGCGAGCAGCTCCCTTCTGTCGAGAGCCCTCACTGCAACCCACCATCGAGGCTCTGAAACACTGTAACCCACTTTCCTGCATAGGTAAGGTTCGGTTCTTAACCCTAGCTCTAAGGTTTCAAAATTCCTTAGTACTAAGTTTAGATTACTGAACTTAATTTCGAATTTGGGAGCATTGCAGGTTTCAGAATGGACTGAGAAGACAGTTGGACGAAGGTTGCGAACTACGAAACACCCTAGGTAAGGGATTTTCAATCCCTTCAATTTTCAGACTATTTTATTGAATTTAGGTTGAGAATAAGTGTAGATACATTCTGAAAATAAACTAGATCCATAGGAAATGCTTTATTCTTGAGAGTTTGTATGAAATTATTGAGGTTAGGTCTAGAATTTGATGTAAATTGGATTGCGAAGCATGATAAAATATCTTAGAGAGTATTAGAGTTTTGTTTGATTGATTTACGTAGTTTTACTTGGAATTTGAATAGAAATTGGCATGAATTAAAATAGGATTATGTAAATTCAGAAGAAAATTGGTAAAATTGAGGAATATTGGAAATTTAAAGTTGTTGGTGATGGAAATTTATGAGAAATTGGAATGTAAAATAGTATGAGGTGTAAATGACGAGAAATTGGTAAAATGCAAACAAGAATAAGAAAATGATCGAAATTGGGGTTTAAATAAAATTAGGAAAGTTGTAAACCCTTGAATTTGAAGGAGAAATGACTTGAGAATTGTTATTGCTGCTTTAGGACAATCCGTTGGAGCTCGAAAGGAGACTTCTTGAGTATTGATAGGGTGTAGGGAGTGGATACCCTCCCTATATGTGAGTGGATACATGCTTATGATTTTAAGTGAGAAAATGCTTTATACTGATTTTATAAATGTTTTAAATGAGTTTACGAATGTTTTAAAATTGTTTTATGATTGTGGAATGTCCTGAAAGGAGATTTGAATCACTGAATGCATCCATGTGTTATTTGAAAAAAATGATGTGCCATGTTTATTGACTTGCGTTGAATGCGATTTATTTGAACTTGTATACTGAGAATCTGAATAACTGTTAGCATATTTTGGTATGTGATTTGATGATTGTGAAATGGTGCTCTTGGCACACTTTTGTATATGATTTGATGATTACGAAACGGTGCTGTGTGCATGGATAATAGCTATAGTTATTCCTTCCATGGAGCGACCCGACGGGGTGACGTGATTGGGCTGTTATATTGGATGACGAGATAGCTGCGCTCGAGAGGTACCTCTGAATCCCTCCCTTCAGACTAGCCTGGTTGCACCCCAGGGAAGGCCCGAGCCAAAGCCAAGGAAGGGGGTATTGTGTATGATTTATTGGCATTGATGAGGAATCCCTTAGCGATTCCACCATTGGTCTGGGCTAAGCCTTTGGTGGAAAAATTTTGGCAACTCCATGATTTTGGAAAAATAGAATGTGATGACTGGATGCATATAAATTATTTATCACGATTTGTTGATATCTTGTTTACATTGAGATTTATTGATATGATCGTATGATTTTGAGAAAGATATTTGACATATCCATAATCACCACTCATTTATTATCATAACATGCTATACACTCATTGAGTATTTCCCAATACTCACCCCTCTCTTTTAAACCTTTCAGAGGAACTTTAGGTTTATGACAACAATTGGAGCTTGTGAAGGATTGTCCAGCTGACTCATTAGGTATCCAAGCAATGCAGGTTTTATTTTGATGCAAATCTGAAATCCATGGAAGGGAAACTTGTACAATTTTTGGTATGGATTTAATCGATACTTGTTTCATATATAGGAGCAAGTATTGGTGGAATCCTTACATTGCTTATATTAAAATTTATTCATTTTCTTTTAGATTTTATTTTTGATAAAACTTATTGTTTAAATGAGACATTTGGACTTTATTCGATCTTTGAAAGGCCGGGATGGCCGGATGCGTGCATGTGTTTTGGATTGGCCGAGTTAGCCTTGTGTGTGTGCTGATTTGAGTTAAATGGACTGGTGTGTTCTTTGATTATTTGTTGAAATCTGGTTGGCTGGGATGGCCACATCGCATGCTTGCATGTACAGGAGCCCCTTCTTCGATTGTGTGCCAACGCATGCTTGTGTGTATAGGGAATGGACCAGAGGAGTCCTTTGCATGTGTATTATTACATGCTTTCCTTATTTTTAATTGATTGTATATTGGAAGCATTGTTATGCTGATTTGTTCGCCTTGCGGAGTCCCAGTATATGAGGAGGTTCTGCCCGTGTACCGAGACTACGCGGTGACTGTCGCGTGGTCGATCTGAGGATCGGGGCGTGACAGTTTTATTGATATCAGAGTTTAGATTTACGATTTTAAAAGTTTGATGGTTTTGAAATATTTTAAAATGTTTCCAAATATCCCCAAAGTTTTCTAAAGACTTTGAACTGTTTAATTTTTTGAAAAACATTTAGATCTTTTAAAGGTCTCCGGAGAATGTACAGAACTTTCCATGGATTTCTTAGGAAATAAGAAACATTCTTTTTAGGGGGTTAAGTATTAGTTTTTACTTAACCCTTTGACTTAATTATAGCTTTTTGTTTTGTAGATTACTATGCCTCCACGAAGGACAATGAGGAATGTGAACGAGATTCCTCCACCGGAGCACGAGGATGAGTCATCTTCGTATGCTCTTCCTCCTACGTCCACACACCTGGTTCCTCCCACCGGGATTCCAGCTTCTCCAATTGCCGCACTCCAGCAAGTCATAGAGTGGTGGGGTATGTTCGGAGCACAGTACCAAGCTCCGCCTCGATCTTCAGCCCCTCCACCAGCTCCTTCTTCAGTACCGGCTACTGTATCTATTACACCACTAGCTCCTCCTCCTCCAGTTGCTATAACAACCGATAGCCCTACTGTAGAGTTGTCTAAGTTGATAAAAGAGGCAAGACAACTAGGGTGTAAAACATTTGCGGGTACTTGTGATGCTTCTGTGGCCAAGGAATGGATTGGCCGAATTCAAGAGACTGTCTCTGACATGAGATTAATTGATGAGATGAAATTATGGTTGGCGGTAAAACTGTTGGATAAAGGTGCAAGGACATGATGGGAGAATGTGAAGGGTAGAACTCCTGTTCCTCCTACTTGGACAGAATTCCTTAGGGCCTTCGAAGAGAATTATTACACCCAATTCTATCGGGATCAGAAAAGAGAGGAATTCTTCAAATTAGCTCAAGGAAACAAGACAGTATTTGAGTATGAGACAAAGTTGAGAGAAATTGCGACTTATGTTTCGGAGTTTATGAATTCCGAGGAGTCCTTATGTCCAAAGTTTGAGTCGGGACTCAATTTGAGTATAAGAGAGAAAATACCTATTACTAAGGGGCATACCTTCGAGGATATTTTGGAGTTAGCGTTGAGAGCCGAAAAGATGGTTATTGAAAGAGGAAAGGTTAGAGAAGACCATGGGAAGAAAAGGAAGTCTAAATTCTCGGCGAGCCAAGGGTCCAAGAAGAATAGGAGCATAAACTTCTCTAGTGGAGTTACAGTTTCAGGGTCCGTTGGCTCTCCACAAGGCCAACAAATGCCAAGAATTGACACTCCCACCTCTAGTGCAAAGTCCAGGAGCCAGTCAGCGAAGCCAAAGAGAGAACCCTGCCGAAATTGTAAGAAACACCACCTTGAACCATGCCTTGAGCGTTTGAAATGTTTTCATTGCAAGAAAGTGGGGCATTTCAAAAAATCTTGCCCCAAATTGGGTTTAAGTGGATATAGAGATCCATCGAATGTCCCTATGCCATTGGCTAGTATCGCTCCACAGATTGGTATTAGGAGCAATATCATTGTTGCACCTTCTCAATGATCCCAATCGAGAACTCAAACAATAATTTATGCCATGACGAACAAGGAAACTCAAAACGACCCTGACATAGCCACAGGTAAATTCCTTAGAACTTGAACTTGATGATTTAGAGATTTGGATATAAATATTAAGTGATCATGATTGCATGATAATGAATTTAAGGAGAGACGATTTTGATATCTTGAGATATTCATGGTGTTAGTGATGATTATATATTTTGATTGAAATTGGTAGAATTTGTCATTTGATTCTTTTTCCCTGGACGTATAGTATTACTTATTGGTGGTCAACTTATTGAGGTTTTAAGTTGAGTTGTTTCCAAATTTAGAGATGTTTAGGTCAACTCGTTGATAATTTGGTTAACTCCCTTATAGGAGATGTGAATGGACGGCTATGTTGCATATGAATAAGTTAATTGTTTTTCAATTATGAATTATAAATTGAGTTTTGAAATGACTTTGCAAATGGATTTGACATTGATTTGTGAAATAAATTTTTAAAGAGGTTTAAAATATTTTGTAATTGTAGTGTGCTTGAAATGAAATTGCAAAATGTCCATGACTCATGACTTTGAATATCGAATCATTTGCCCTTGCTACATTTGGATACTCGCGAATTTTGAAGTATTGCTACACTTTATAGTTCAGAGTATGAATCGATTGTTAAATTAAATGTGGAAACATGGTGCTGAAAAACCAATATAGACTAAGTCTTGCCACGAATCGAGGCCATGGAGGCAGCGTGGCTAAAGCTGGGTAGGAGAGTGATTTTGGGCAAACTCTAAAGATATTGAAAGGAAAATATATAAAAAAATTATTTATTGAATTGGAGAATATGAGTCATGGAAAATTTGATATGAATTTATGTTATTACCAATGATTTTGACCTTTTATGGGAATGAATTTTGATATATGTGTTTGGCACAACCACTTTCACCATTCATTCATGCTCAATATGCCACGCCATCTATTCACTAAGAAATTTCCATACTCACTCCAGTCTTTCCAAATATTCTTTAGAAGAATCTTAGATTCGAAACATGAATTTTGATTTCTAGCTACGGCTAAAGTCAGATCTTGAAAAGCACAGATATGCATAACAAGGAAAACATGATAGTATTATTATAAATGAGACTTACAAAGGTAGGTACCTATGATGAAAATGATTCGCTTCAGTAGGTCATTTATTTTGTTTGCTGAGTTAATGTTACTTTAGATAGAATAATTGATAGTAGAAAGAATTTGTACGATAATGCTTTGAGAAGATCTATATGTATCTAGGATGTGTTTTGTTGATTTAATCATTTTAGTAACATGACTTTGTCTAATGAAATGTTTGTTTGTAACCATAGGAAAGACTTATTGCTGCTCATGTTAGGAGCTCCTTTCATATAATAATAAGCAGCTGGATTCTTAGAAAGAAATTGAAAGGGGTAGATTCAGAATTTTATCACTATTTGTGACTTTTTATTTTAGTAAACTGTTCTTAAAAGACTCAAACATGGAGGAATAGAATCTTGATTTTGTTATGAGAGAGATCCAAGTAATTAGGATTTTATTTTTCTAATTTCTATTGGAATGGAGTCTTTGAGTTAATTAAAGTTGAGTGACAAGTGGATGAGGTTGACTAAGTGAGTTAAAGTTGAAGGGATCAAATATAGGAAATTGTTACAAGATAGATCCATAAGCAAGGTGAGGTTTAGGGGTAATATTTAAGATAGTTCAGATCAAAAGGAATTTGAACTCAAGTAGAGGTTTAAGTTTAGATAGAGCACAAATTTCAAGTAGCATGATTTCATTGAGCTTACTCTCTAGAGAGGTTAGCCAAAACGAATATGGCGGAGATTGTAAGGCACCACGGGATTTCGATGTCAATTGTATACGATTGTGACCCTCGATTCATATCTTGATTTTGGGCCTAGGCGTAAGAGGTTTGCGGAACGAGCAAATCCCTATTGTTAAGGTCTAATGGAGAAAATGATCAGGTGGACGAAGAGATTTGAGAACCCGAAGATACTATGAGAAAGTAATAAACACATCCCTTAATATATAGTATTCTTTTAAATTTCGAGAACGAAATTTATTTTTAGGGGGTTAAGTGTTGTAATACCGAAAATTCGGTATTAGAGATTTTGTAAATATCTCTATAATATAATGAGAAATTTTAAATTATATTGATTTTTGATTTTGGGATATTAAATTGAAATTTTTGGTGTATTTAAAATATCCGTGTTCGCAAATACGTCGTATATTCATTGTTAATAAATTTGGAATTTATAATTTGAGTATCTTATGAATATATATATATATATATATATATATATATATAAAAAATAAAAGAGGAAGGAAACGCTATGTTTTGGGCCAAAACGCAGCACTCCTCCCCTCCAAAATCGAATTAGGGCTTTAGACCTAATTCTCTCTTCTCTCTTGCTCTCTTTCATCTCTCACCCTCTGTCTCTCTCGGCTTTCGCTCTCCCTCCGCGTCATGCTCTGCCCCTCTCCGCCACGCACGGTGGTTCCTCCACCACTGCCGTCGACTTCCCCCTCTCTGTTTCTCTCTATCTCTCTCTATTCACTCTCCCTCTTTTGATCTCTCTCTCGTGTTCTCTCTCTCTCACTCTCTGTCATTCGCTATCTCCCTCTCTCTGTCTATCACAGTCTCTCTCTCTATCACGATTTCTCCATCCTTCGCTCACTCTCACATCATCTCTCAGTCCCTCTCTTCTGCGCACGAACAGACCTTCAGTCTCGCTCTCCCGCGCGCGAGGAGCTCTCACTCTCCTCCCTGCTCGCGCGGTGATTCTTGTGAGCAGCTCCCTTCTGTCAAGAGCCCTCACTGCAACCCACCATCGAGGCTCTGAAAACCCTAGACTGTAACCCACTTTCCTGCATAGGTAAGGTTCGGTTCTTAACCCTAGCTCTAGGGTTTCAAAATTCCTTAGTACTAAGTTTAGATTATTGAACTTAATTTTGAATTTGAGAGCTTTGCAGGTTTCGAAATGGACTGAGAAGACAGTTGGACGAAGGTTGCGAACTGCGAAATACCCTAGGTAAGGGATTTTCAATCCCTTCAATATTCAGACTATTTTATTGAATTTAGGTTGAGAATAAGTGTAGATACATTCTGAAAATATACTAGATCCATAGGAAATGCTTTATTCTTGAGAGTTTGTATGAAATTATTGAGGTTAGGTCTAGAATTTGATGTAAATTGGACTGCGAAGCATGATAGAATATCTTAGAGAGTATTAGAGTTTTGTTTGATTGATTTGCGTAGTTTTTCTTGGGATTTGAATTGAAATTGGCATGAATTAAAATAGGATTATGTAAATTCGATAGAAAATTGGTAAAATTGAGGAATATTTGAAATTTAAAGTCGTTGGTGATAGAAATTTATGAGAAATTAGAATGTAAAATAGTATGAGGTGTAAATGACGAGAAATTGGAAAATGCGAACAAGAATAAGAAAATGATCGAAATTGAGATTTAAATAAAATTAAGAAAGCTGTAAACCCTTGAATTTGAAGGCGAAATGACTTGAGAATTGTTATTGCTACTTTAGGACAATCCGTTGGAGCTCGAAATGAGACTTCTTGAGTATTGATAGGGTGTAGGGAGTGGATACCCTCCCTATAGGTGAGTGGATACATGCTTATGATTTTAAGTGAGAAAATGCTTTATACTGATTTTATAAATGTTTCAAATGAGTTTACGAATGTTTTAAAATTGTTTTATGATTATTGAATGTCCCGAAAGGAGATTTGAATCATCGAATGCATCCATGTATTATTTGAAAAAAATGATGTGCCATGTTTATTAACTTGCGTTGAATGCGATTGATTTGAACTTGTATACTGAGAATCTGAATAACTATTGGCACATTTTGGTATGTGATTTGATGATTGTGAAATGGTACTGTTGGCAAACTTTTGTATATGATTTGATGATTGCGAAACGGTGCTGTGTGCATGGATAATGGCTATAGTTATTCCCTCCACGGAGCGACCCGACGGGGTGACGTGGTTGGGCTGTTATATTGGATGACGAGATAACTGCGTTCGAGAGGTGCCTCTGAATCCCTCCGTTCGGACTAGCCTGCCCCAGGGGAGGCCCGAGCTAAAGCCAAGGAAGGGGGTATTGTGTATGATTTATTGGCATTGATGAGGAATCCCTTGGCGATTCCACCATTGGTTTGGGCCAAGCCTTTGGTGGAAAGATTTTGGCAACCCCGTGATTTTGGAAAAATAGAATGTGATGACTGGATGCATATAAATTATTTATCACGATTTGTTGAGATCTTGTTTACATTGAGATTTATTGATATGATCGTATGATTTTGAGAAAGATATTTGACATATCCACAATCACCGCTCATTTATTATCATAACATGCTATACACTTACTGAGTATTTCCCAATACTCACCCCTCTTTTAAACCTTTCATAGGAACTTTAGGTTTATGACAACAATTGGAGTTTCTGAAGGATTGTCCTGCTGACTCGTTAGGTATCCAAGCAATGCAGGTTTTATTTTGATACAATTCTGAAATCCATGGAAGGGAAACTTGTACAATTTTTTGTATGGATTTAATTGATATTTGTTTCATATATAGGAGCAAGTATTGTTAGAATCCTTACATTGCTTATATTGAAATTTGTTTATTTTCTTTTAGATTTCATTTTTGATAAAACTTATTGTTTAAATGGGATATTTGGACTTTATTTGATCTTTGAAAGGCCGGGATGGCCGGATGCGTGCATGTGTTTTGGATTGGCCGAGTTAGCCTTGTGTGTGTGCTGATTTGAGTTAAATGGACCGGTGCGTTCTTTGATTATTTGTTGAAATCTGATTGGCTGGGATGGCCACATCGCATGCGTGCATATACAGGAGCCCCTTGTTCGATTGTGTGCCGACGCATGCTTGTGTTTATAGGGAATGGACCAGAGGGAGTCCTTTGTATGTGTATTATTACATGCTTTTCTTATTTTTGATTGTGTATTGGAAGTATTGTTATGCTGATTTGGTTGCCTTACGGAGTCTCGATATATGGGGAGGTTCTGCCCGTGTACTGAGATTATGCGGCGGCTGTCGCGTGGTCGATCCGAGGATCGGGGCATGACAGTGTTAGCTTTCGGTAGAGTTAAATTATATTCAATATTCGAAAGAAATTGAGGCGTCGGTGGAAAGCTGCTTCCCTAGTAAAGTTATGCATTTGATAGATTAAATTTTCAATTTTTGATTTTTGACGGATGATCGGTAGTTTCTATGTATCGGTAACCGACAATTATTTTACCAATTAAAAATCCCATCGGTATCTTTACCTCATTGATATGTTTAAATATTTATTTCTCATCGGTCCGTTGATCGAATAGCATTTCTAATCTCCAATCGACATCTTTCATTTCTCTTCGGCACTGTTGGGAAATTTCTATTTAGTACCTGAAATTGGAAATTTTAAATAATTCTTATCGGTGCCTTCCAATTTTGCTCTTGCACCCGTTCGGCATAATTCTCTTTATTGACCAAACAGTCCGTTTCATTTCCCTTCGGGTATTTGCCAATCCATTCGGTCATAAATTTTCTCAAATATTCCTTCGTTCGGTATTGACCGAACGGTGCCCATTACATTTCCCTTCGGATATTTGTAAATCTATTCGGTCATAAATTTTCTCCAATATTCCTTCGATCGGTATTGACCGAGTGGTATCCATTTCATTTCCCCTCGGGTATTCGCTAATCCATTTGGTCACAAAACTCCCTCTAATATTCATCCCTTCGGTATTTGACCAAACAGTCGATTTCGCCTCCCTTCGGATATTTGTAAGACCGTTTGGACACAAATCTCATTTTCAAAGAAGCCGTTCGGTCACTTTCCATTTCACCGAATGGCAATTATTGTTTACACTCCATGAGACATGACCAAACAGCACATCCATTCTACATTTTGAATGTAAATTTGCACTTCCAATTGCTCTTTCATCGTTTATTGTGAACCTCTCCTTCGGTAATAGTGCCCGTCGGTTGTTGTGAACTCTCGGTAATGTGTCCTCCACATTTTAACTTTACCTTATCAAATTTCAAATTTGCTTGTGATTGTTGAGATTTGATCCTATGTCCACCAAGTATCCTAAAAGAAAGTTCTCTACCAAGCCACTTCAATCTCTTGTTATTACTATACCCAATTTATCTTATATTCCTTATTTTTAGAGTATTCTAAATTTTTATAATTCTAATTTATTTTCCATAAATTGCACTTTCATTCTAATTTTCTGAACCCGTCGATTCCTAAAGCCTGACCCACAATATTTAACTTCATTGAATGACTTTCCCAATGACCCAAAGGGAATATATTGGATATTTGTGCAAATTGAAAATGTGAGAGGGTCACTGGCAAATATTGAAAATGTGTTATAAATTAAGAGCAGTGGTGGGACATTAAAACCCACGAAAATCAAACTTCATTTTTCTTGTTCTTCCTTTTCTCTCTCGGTTCATACCTTCTCTCTCTCTTTCTTCTTGTTTCTTCCAAATATCAATCAAAATACCTCTAGACCCACACTCTAAAAGTTTCTAAACTCATGACCCAAATTTCTAGCAAGTTAAAACTAGTGAGAGAGTTGAGATTTCTAATAAGAGAAAATCTAGAGTTTAATCGTGATTCGGCTTGAGACAATTCAGAGACTGAAATTTAGGTAATATTTTTAATTTTAGTTTGGGTTTATTTTTTTTCTTTTATGACTTTGGAGTTATACTGAAATTTGATGAAAAAGAATTGGTGAGTTTTGAGTCACCGTAAGTAAGAGAAAGATTGGGTATTCAATGTTAGGGTTTTGGGTTTTCTTGAAAGAATTGACGTTGATGATGGTGGGTATTTGATTTTGTCTCTTAAGAGTTGGCGAAAACTGAATAAAATAAGACATTCGCTGCAGAGACATTCGGGAGTGACTATCGTCCATAACACTGTGAGTGGGACTTTGATGTTATGTTTTCGATTGATCAAATTCATGTTTTATAACTTTTCAAATGACATGTTTTAAAACGTGTGTAAAAGTATATGATTTTGACTATGAATTATAAATAATGGCTTTTGTGATTCATTAGAGTGTCCCAAATGATTGATTCGAATATTATGCATCCACGATTTGTAATGAAATGATATCGTGTCACTCTTTGAAACCTTGACATGATTTATATGCTACCATTGTATTGGCACATTGATTTAAAATGATTTGATGAAATATATTGACACGCGAATTTGATATAATTTGATGATATATGTAGACCGGATGCGTACCTGTGATATGTTGATGTGATGATATTTTTGATGGATTTCCGTAGCTACGAAGAGCGTTTGTTAAGGCACCCATTGTGTCCGGATACATATCTGCAGGAGGTATCCCCAAACGTCATATGTATGAGGCCACTGTTTAACTCTGGGAGGACATGTGTGATGCCACTGTTTAACTCTGGACGGGATTCTATATATGGTTGATTATTTATATGCGCATATACATGGGCTAGTCAAGTTGAACCAAAAGGGGAGGACATGTGTGAGCCACTGTCTAGCACTTGGTGAGGCCTGTGGCCAACGTTGGGATAGAGAGCTAAATTTTTTTATACTTGCATATGAAAAACCCCCAACGCGCCTGTCATTGGTCGAGATAGACCTTTGCCAGGGTTATTTTCTTGCCAAACTCTAAATAATTTCGGAAATGTAAATAGATGCATACTTTGATACTATGATGTGTGATATGTGATTACCTGATTTCTGGAAATGACATGCTTGTTTTTTATATCATATGGTTTTAAAATGTCCTTTGACACTCCATATTCACACTTATTACTGAGAACATATTGTCGATCCCCTCATTCACTGAATATTTTCCCATAATACTTATCTCTCAATTTCCTTGATTTCAAAGATAGATTAATAGGAAAACATGTCGAGAAAGTTCGACACACTTGATTCATATTTGAAGATCTTGGACTTGGGTATGGTATCGATCATTCTTCCGCAGTGATGTATTTGATGATAATGTACATTTTAGGTCTATAGAATGACCATCGTATACATTTATTGGGATGACTGAAATTTTGTTATGTAATGTAATTGAAACTCTTAAATATGTTGTATACTTATGCATTGAGGCAGATGTTTTGCATTTTACATTCTTTACTAAGGAAAATGATGTTTTTGAGGAAAAACAGATTTTAAACAGATTTGAGCAGGTGATTGTTTTAGCCTTCGTTGCCTTGGTATGTGCGTCCTATGATGGGCAGCGTACAGGGTAACGGACGGCTGTTCACGGCCTCAGATCGAGAATCGGGACATGATAGGTATAAAAATAATTTTAATATTCAGCATTTTAAGAGAGAATCCCTCCTCTCTAAAGCCCACCAATTTGGTGGAATTAAAAAATTGAGTTAAGAGGGTTTCATAGAATTCCCCCATTTCCCTCCCCTCCAATTAATTATTTTATCAAATATGAGTGGATTCTTTAAAATCCGTCACTTTCCCTCCCTTTCCCACCTAAACCCTCCATCCAAACACACTGTTAGAATATTATTTTTAAAAAAATTAAAGGTTAGTTTATTTGCATCACACTTTTATGAGAACGAGCTACCTTATCTTTCCCAATGGAAATTTTACAGGTCTTGAATTTCTATTTAATGAAGTTCTATTTATGTTGGGAGGAGAATGATCTAACCATGCATATGGATCACTTAGAGTTATACAAGCATGTATGGGAAAAAGAATGGTACTTCTTCTCATCAAGAAAGAGGAAATACCAAAAAGGACGCTGACCCAATCGTTCAACAGGTGGACATGTATACTAAAAAGCTACAGGATGATATTCCCATCATAGATGGAGAGAGAATAATTGGATATAAAAGCTTAAAAGATCATTACTCCCCCCAGACATAGAGCTTGTTCTCAAGCTTGAATTCAGCATAGTTCTTGTCAAAGTCTGCAAGAAACTCTCAAGAAATCTCCTCCAGTGGCAGTCCCTTCCATTGCACTAATAACTCCGATCTTCCCCTGTTGAGACTAGCTTGTAAAATTGCTTCTAGAAGAGACTTGATTTGCCCTCCAATAGTGATATAAGAGGGACCAAAGTTGCTAGTGGCATTCCCTTGTACTCTTTTAATTACGACATATGCACCATATCATTAATTTTACTTTCTAGTGATAAGGCCAAACAATAAGCCACCTTGACAATTTGTTGGACCACTCGAAATAGCCTGAAATACTTAGGTGCTAGTTTATGAGAATTTGTTTGAGTCACTCATAACTACTGAAACGTCAATAATTTCGGCCACAACCATGCCCCTACTATAAAGTTGATTGGATGGTGAAGGTCATGTGCTTGCTTCATTCTCGTTTGTGCCTGACTAAGCCGCTCCCTCAATTCAGCTACTATTTCATTCCTCTATAGAAGGGCTTGATCTAACACATCTAACGTCGTGGCAACACGAACATAAGACAACAGATGAGGGGTCAACCATACACTCCACAAAATGGTATAGCTTGCAATGAGGAGTGGAAGGATATGTTATAACAAAATTCAGCCCAAAAAATACAGTCCACCCAACTTCGCGGTCTATCCCCCACAAAACATCTCAAGTACATCTCAATGGTCCTATTCACCACCTTGGTTTGACCATCTGATTGAGGATGGTATGCGGATGAATAAATTAATTTCATCCCACATAATCTAAACAACTCCCTTCCAAACATACTCATTAAACGTTGTCTCGATCACTCACAATTGACTCCGGAAGACCATGAAATTTGAAATTCCTATGAAAGAACACATAACCCATAGAGACAAAAGTGTAAGGGTGTGCAATAAGTGTAAAATGATCTATTTTAGAAAATCTATCTACCATCACAAGTAAGACATACTTACCAACCACCTTTGGTAACTCGTCAATGAAATCTATCGAGATGTCTGCCTAAATCTGAGTGGGAATAATTAAGGGCTACATCAACCTTGCTCTGGTATACTCTATATTGTTGCACAAATTCTACAACGGTACCCATCCTTCCTTCCCAATAAAAATCAGCCTTGACTCAGTGCAACGATTTTTGAACACCCTCATGAGTGGAGTTATAAACTCCTACTAAGACTGTGAGAATCAAGGTAGAATTCATGAGTCAATAGGCTCTACTTTACACAAAATTAGTCCCTCCCAATTGTCCAGTCAGCACCTACATTTCCTAATTTTGCTTGTTATCGGAACTCCTGCAACTCTGTCTTTGTTGCAATTCCCTTTCTTATTGTATCAAAGAGTGCTAACTATAGTTAGGAAGCCGCAGCTAGGAAATTGCATTCCTCTGCTCATTGGGATAGTGCATCCGTTACTCGATTTAAAGAACCAGCTTGGTACTCTCTCTTGAAGTCAAAACTCATCAATTTTCTCATCCAATGCTGCTGAGAGGAGGTAGGCAAATGCTGTTCTAGTATGTATTTAAAGTTGAAATGGTTTGTTTAAATAAGGAATGGCCTCCCCCAATTGATATGGATATCAATGTTGCACCACCTTTGCCAGCCAATCAACTCCCTTTCATATGTTGGCAATTTGAAGTGCCTCTTTGCAATCCGCCTACTAAAGAATGCAATGGTTGGCCCTTTTGGTACAAAAGAGCTCCAATTCCTTCCTTGGATGCATAACACACTACCACAAACTCTTAAATGAAATTTGGTAGGTGCAGAACTAGGGATTCAGCCAGGCCTTTCTTGAGTGTGGAAAAGGGCTTAGCAGCCACTTCATTCCATTAGAATGAATTATTTTTGAGCAAATTTGTCAACGGGGTTGCTATCTCACCATAGCTCTTGATAAATCATCTGTAATATCCTACTAAAGCAAAGAATCTATGAAGGATTGTAACCGAATGAGAGGTTGGCTAGTCACTTACTACTTGGACTTTTGAAGGATCTACTGAGATGTCTGCACCACAAACAATGTGATCCAAGTATGTCACCTCGCTTTCCAAAGGTGCGCTTGGATCTTCTCACAAACATGCGGTGAACACGTGATAAATTAAGAAAAAAAATGCATAAGTAGATCCTTTAACTTGGACTTTTGAATGAAGTGGAATATCATGCAAAAACAATTCAATTACTGTCTAAATAAAATAACTACTGCAAAAACAATTCAATTAACTGATAAACTTTTTAACCACCGGTTAACATCAACTCCTAACTATTCTCCTTGTATACTTCCTCCCTATGAATGCATCTTGCATATCAAAAAAGTAAATGAATTTCCTAGTCACCCACTTACTCTGGACCTTGGCATGGTTAGCCTGTTGGTCAAACTTGCCAATCAATTCTGGATCTTCCTTTGTTAATTAGTTATGAATTCCTGGCTTACTGAGCAAAGATGTGAATGCATGTGCTATGTACTTGTCAACTGGTCTATTTGTACTGAAGAATGGTTTAGGTCAACTTTGTTTATCAAATGGCCTACTTAGTCGTGCATCAAAACATAAAAATTGTCTGTCATATTGTCTTAGTTGAGAAGCCTCTTCTGGGGATTCAAGAAATAATATCAATTTAGGTGGAATATCATGCTAACTGATGTAAGAAGAGTCAAATTTCCATGTGAGCTTAATAGCTATTGAAGAAAATTTGCTTAATATGTATATCTTTATAAGAGCCGCCTCGCCCATGACAAAAGCAATTGTCATGGATCTAACCTAATACCATTGTTTATCTTGTACCCATTATAAGAAATTTTCGTACATTTGTGCACCTAATTGTCCAAGCAATGGCAGCAACACCAAGTTGCTGATGTATGTAAAGGTAGTTCTAGTGCTATTACCTAAGTATTTCGTGGATTTTGCTCCTCTCTGCTCATTGATATAGGCTTCAAATTTGAATCATCTATCCTCTCTCTCTCTCTCTCCCCATTGTTTTGCTAGCTAGATTTAAATAGGTTCTAGCTTTCAGATTTGAACCTTGAATGCAAGGGATCAGGGTTCTTTTTGTTTTTTTTTTTAACAACCAGAGGAATATATATGTATATATATATTGTTTCATTTTTCAATTCGTGATTAGGATAGAAAATTGGATTTTGACCCAAATGAATTTTAAGAGTGCAGGCAAAGCATAGTAGAAAATAAGATCCCAAACCCACTGATAGACATGTGACTATCAACCCTAAAATCAACTGCTCACTGTCAAATACTATAAAACAATATTCTTCTATTTGTCTTTTTTTTTTTTTTTAATATTCATGATCTCACTCTTCTTTTCCTTTGTAACTAATCAATTGACCCCTAAAAAAATAATGACATGTTTCCTTGTCTGCCAAGGGCTTGTTCAAATATTTCATGTCCCAACTGCTCTAAGCCATCTAATATCCACACACCTTATATAAACCTTCAATACCATCCCTGAAAATCATACCCATTTCTCTGAAGCAGAAGTGAGAGATTTCTCTCATAAACCTATTAGATAGACAAAACATAAATTATGGCAAAAAATGAATCATCTCTTCTATTGTCAATCCTATCTTTGATCATACTTGCCAACCATGTCCAAAGCCGGTTTCTAATTTCAGACACCTCTACAACCTCTGGTTTAGTATCTGATGGAATCCAGAATTTGTCATCGTCATCAAATATTCTTCTTAGGAGTTTGTCTTCAACGGATTCATGTGATGAAACATATGGGTTTCTGCCATGCACAAGCACGGCACTTGGGAATGTGTTTCTGATTCTGGTGTATGGTTATTTGATGTTTGTGGGAGCTAAACTTCTTTCTGACGGAAGTGAAATTTTGCTGCAAATTATTGGGCCTGGAATCATTGGTGGTCTCTTCCTTCCCATTCTTAGTGCACTTCCTGATGCCACTATCATTCTTGGTACCTTCCCTCTCTCTTCTTCTCTCTCTTTATGCAATAGACCGCATTACCTTAAAGAAAAAGATATGCATTTATCTTAGATAAAGACCTGAGCTCTTAGGCGCCACCAGACCCAAAGGCCCCGAGTCTCTCTCGATTTATTATTTTGCATGCGTTGAGCTGCTGTTGTTTTATAGATATCTTTTGACTATTCTGATTTGTTTTTTCTGCTTGTTATTTGATTGAAAATCTCTGCCTAATCCCATTAATTGTTTGAAAATATCCAAGTAGGGGAAGAGACAAAATAATTAAAATCTAAGATTATACTTAATTATAAGCAACCAATGAAATTGTCCAAGATCCCAAAATGCCTTAGCATGTGCCCTCCCTGTACAGTTTATCAGCAACCAGCAACGGTGCAAGAAAATGGTTTTCCCTATCTCACTGCATGAAATGGTGTGATCTACAGGCTAAAGAAAGAGCACATACATATGGGATTATTCCAATTGTGAAGGGTTGTACTCTATTTGCCTCTCTCTCCTGTCATTGAGTGACTTGAACTTGTTCTATTTTTTCCTTTTTTGAATTTAAGAAGTTAGTAGGATGAGTGAGAGACGGTCAGATTAGTTGTGATTCAAACTTGTAGAAGTTTACAGTAGAATATACTGCAGTATATTCGGGTGGCATTCAATGAGGGTGTGAAAGTTGGATGAGAGCTTCCCCTCTCATGCTTGTCGTCTACGTATCAAATTAAATCCCATGATTTTTCTAAACACAATCTGACAAGAAAAGCCGATTTTACGAAAATAAAAAATGGGACATCATGCGCTGGCAATCATGTCATTTTACCCTAAATAAAGATATGCTTCACAAAGTCACTCTTCCTCTCACACCCCCCACCAAAAAAATAAATCTATAATATAATACTTTTTTATCGATTAATATCTAAAATTATATTTTAATTAATTTATTTAAAATCGTGATTGAATCTAATGAGAACTCCCTGAATATAATTTATATATTTTTAAAATTTAAATTCAAATTTTGATTAAAAGATATAAAATACTTCCCACTAAATAAATTATTTATTAATATCTTTATAGATTTATTATTATTATTATTATTATTATTATTATTATTATTATTATTATTATTATTATTATTATTATCATCATCATCAGCATGATTACCGGTTATGGTATGTATGATTTCACTTGTTATGAAAATGTCCAAACAAATTGTAATTATTACTTATTTGACAAATTTATATCTAGTGTTCAATATGGATACTAAATATTTAGGGTTGGACCGATAACTTGTGTACTGAATATTATCAACAAATGCTAAAAAGTCCCCTTTTTAAGCAACCTTAGTTTATTGTAAATGGGTCTTATTTGAAACATTTAGTTTATTTGAATTGGACTTTATTTTATTTATAGTTTTTCTTTAAAGTAAAAGTTTTATTCATGAATGAAAATGAAAATATAATATTAATAATTTTTATTTAAAATTATATTTGGTTTCAATTGAACTCAATTTTTAGCCTCTTAAAAAATTATAATATTTGATATTTCACTCAGAATAATAATAATAATAATAATAATAATAATAATAATAATAATAATTAATGGAAACTAATTATTTTTCCAAATTATCCGGTAAAGATTCAAACCTACTTTGTTAGCCATCGAAGTCGAACTATCTAGGCCTTGCCTCTGCATAGGGGTGACCACGGTTTGATTCGAACTGTGAATCGAATCGAAATTGGTGGCTCAAAAATCGAATTAGAATCGCTTTTTTTATTCCAGTTCAGAAATCAAAATCGAAACCAAAAACATATAGTTCAGTTCCGATTCCTAAATTTTAGAAATCCAAATCGAAACTGAAATTGGAATCAGAATCGGAATCAAAACCGGAACCAGAATCTGAATCAAAACCGAAACCAAGTATTATTATAAGAATGATAATATATATATTCTTTTTTTTTTGATTTATTAATGTGAATTTATTGATCAAAAATATTTTGATGATAATTTTTTTATGATAAATATTTAATTTAAATAGTTACATAAAATAAATAAATCGACGTAAATCAAATCCTCATATATAAAATTGGAGTTTAAATATAATTTAAATATAAGATAATTTAAATTAAAATAAGTTGGTAAATTAATAAATTAAAACATAATATAGTTAAGCCATCAAAATTAAATTAAATAATTTAAATTTTGATTTTAAATGGTTTAAATTGGAATCGAATTACCAAAACAATTCAATTTTGATTTTAATGGATGATAAATTTTAACCCTCAGTTTTAAAATCGAAATTAAATTATAAGGAATTAGAATCGGAACTGGTGAGCGATTCGATTTCGATTTCATCGGATATTAACGGGAATCGAGGGTTCCGGAACCGTATTCGCCACTACCTCTGCACATCCAAAAGGCAGAAAGTTGCACGTTGAGCTTTTTGAAATTGAAAGCACTGCTCGATTCCAGGATTATCGACAGAGGGAGAGGGGGGGGGAGAGAGAGAGAGAATGGGGAGCCTCGGATTCCTTCCCCGCACCACGAATTCAACGGAACTGAAAAGGGTCTCATCCCAATTGACAATGGTAAAAAATACACACCTGCTTTTGTGATTTCTTTCTATATTTTCAAATTTTCCAACTCATGTTCACCTTTTTACTTGTGGTCCAGCCTCAATCTATTCACTTGTTCATAATGCTGATTAAGTCGGAAAATGCGATATATTTAAATTCATCCATAAGAAATACAGTTGTGGTATTGAACCAAAATCCCTGTCTCTGCATATCTCCGTAATCAAGAACCCTTTCTCCCCCCCTTTTTACAAAAGACAAATTCTAATACCACTTGAATCTTGCATGTTCGGAAATTGTTTATTCTGGTCTATTTTGATGTTACGCGCAATTACATATTTGGGTATTACTTCATTTAGCAAATTAAATTGATTTCAATGATGCCCTTAAGGGGCAAACATGTTTGTGGGGTTAAGAATTTCCCTTGCCTTTTAGCACATAAATTCGATCTGACTGATACCCTTATTTCCAAGATTAACTTTATGAGGATTCAAAAATCTGCAACAAAAAAATTTTCGAAAGAAATTGTATCCGGAAGTAGACTGTTTGGAAATGGCTGTGTTTCCCATTTATGCTTTTCAGTACCACTATTCGGTTATGCAAAGACTAATGGTTTTGTTTACTATATACTTTGGTGCTACATTGCAAATTTATGACCGACGCGGCATTTGAATATCAATCACGTTGCAGTTTTAGCTATTTTGTTTTTATTGAATTAAACCATTTCTCATTTTTGGGCACTTGTATACAAGTACAGCATCTGGATTGTCGGGAAGCACAGAGACTGCTCAAAGTCAGGTCTCAGTTGGGATGGGATTGCTGGCTGGATCAACTGTCATGCTTCTAACATTGCTATGGGGATCCTGTGTGGTAGTTGGCAAGTGTGATCTTGTGGATTCAGTTGCTGTTGATTTAAAAGATACAAAAGGCTTTAGCTTAATGGGTAATTTTCCTAAACATCACTCATTACTATTGTCATACCTGTCCAGCTCTCCTATCTTACTCTGAAGCTGGGTTCACTAAATCAGAACTGATATCCATACCCAGTATTGGTCCATATACTGTAGTCACTTTTTTGCCAGATAATAATTGGGTAATCTTAACTGGTCTGTCCGCTTATTTGTTGTTATCTGGGTACCATTTTCTGTGGAGATCAAACGGATATTTCTTGTTGGCTGCTTTTATGATCGAACTTTTAATATTATTAATTTTTCTTTTTGAGTTAAATGCAGTGTCACAAATAGTCAATTTAGGGTTACATAAATTATTTTTTCTTCATTTGAAAAATGCTTAAGCCAAATTTTCAAATAATATGGTTGTTTTCTAGAATGCAAATAAAGCGTATGAATATTAATGTAGTTAATGTATCATAGTTTATTTGACTTTTGGTCCATTCCATACTCTATCACTTCCCTTGTAATGTGTTATCTTGTCGTATCTCTACCTAATCTGTATGCTTGGCTTTAATTCATAGATATGCCCTCAGGATATGAAGCCCTAATTGGAACAAAGACAATTCATTGAACTCATCATTTATAATTGGTTTTCACTCTTTCAAAGGCAAAATTTCTTCTTCATTCTTTTATTGCATGCTTGTTTGAATGGTTAAAAGTGCCCCCTTCTTTCTTTTCTTTTTTATCTATTTTTTGTCTTATGCCTTTGAGCATAAGGTTTTGAAGCTACTTGTTTTTAACACGTGGAAAGAGAGATGTTGATATGGTAGTGTAGTGATTAATTTACTCCCAAATTTCAGCTACATAAGGGACACATTTCTACCCAATCATGCCATACTTTCACTTTTTTTTTTTATTTATTTTCCTAAATGTTAGTGATGCTTTAGGTTCTTTCTTTTTTATGTTTCTTCTTCAATTTCCTCCGATCTACCTTTGGTCTTGCAGTTGGCATATTTTCATTAACACAAAACTATCACAAAGAGAGATCTGGTACAGCGTCTATTAAAAATTACATCGTGAAGTTGTAATCTTTCTCCCAATAAAGCCCACATGTTTGCTAATTCTAGCAGTAACTTCAGGTTCAACATTAATGAAGCCCATAGCCAGTATAGGAACCATTTCATATATGTGGTGCATACATATAAATTACATCGATATTTGTCTCTCATATGGTCGACCCCAAATTTTTGGGATAAAAGGCCTAAATTGTTGTTGTTGTTATTGTTGTTGTTGTATACATATAAATTTAGGCCCCAATATCCAGCATCCTTTCCTCCAATTTAAATGGCAACTGGATTTGGAGTTGATCTCTAGTTTTAGTGTTCAATGTAGGGTCTAAATGAAATCAATGCTTTAGGTTAATTTTCTTAGAAATGCACTCAATGTGATGCAGAGTCTGGTGTCACTACTGATCTCTGGACAACATATGCTGCAAAAATCATGATCGTATCTGTCATCCCATTTATAATAGTTCAAATACCTGACATTCTCAATTCAAGTTCGGGAAGTCAAATAGCGGTCTTAGTCGCCCTGATTGTTGCTATCATTTTGTTGATCACCTACTGCCTATTTCAGGTAATTATCCACTTATTTTTTGCATTAGGAATTTTAGTCAAAATCCGGTTTTGGCTCGTTAATTTGCTTTTTAATCTCATGCCAGCATTTTTTTTTTCTTTGTTTCAAAATGTTGTTGCAGATTTTTCAGCCTCGGTTTCAAAAGCGAAGACTTGCATATGCAAAGCATAAGCACTTAATGTCTGGAATACTAAAATATTTGAAAATGCATTCAGTGGGAAAATTCCTCAGAGAAGATGGTGAACCTAATTTGGAAGTTATTGAAAAGTTCGTACTCATACCACTTTCCACCTTGTGTTCTTTACTCCAAAATATTTTTGCGGATGCATGATTTCGTGCCTTGACTAATAAATGCGCAGTGGGCATGGCAACCAATTTGACAATATAGAGTCAAAGTCTGTGCAATATTCAGATGAAAAGTACATAAAACTTTTCCACTGTTTTGTTGCTTTAGATGTTTGACACCCATAATTAACATCTCACAAGAAAATAATATATGAACTCAATCTAACTGCTGTATATAAACCCGTATTACTGGAACCAAATTGGCTTTTGCTAGGTAGCCACTGAGCTAACAACCACCAACCTCTTAAACAAACACATATATGTAGTCTCGTGAACTACAATTTTATAATTCTTCTCTCTCACTTTGATTTGGCATAATGACAGCTTATTTAGGAGTATTGATGAGGACTCAGATGGTTATCTGTCTGCTAAAGATTTGAAAACATTGATGATGGGAATTCGCTTTCAAGAAATGGATATGGAGATGGCTGATGCTGTGGCAATGGTCATGGAAGATTTTGATACATCTGGGGATGCTTCTATTGAAAAAAATGAGTTCATCAAAGGAATCTCAAAATGGGTTAACAAGGCCAAGCGTTCTGCAATGTTTGCTCATGGTCGGGGTTCACTGTCAGTTACCATTCTAAATGAATTTGAGGCGGTGAGTACACTACATAATGTCTCTTCCTCCAGTATATCTCAGTGCATTGCTTCTGTCATGACATCATTGAAATGCATTTGTAGAAAACAAGAAGAGAGGAGAATTTGATGGCAGATCAACCTGACGAAAATGTCGAAAAGATTGAAAATCCCAAGTGGAACGCCACTAAGGCAGTTTTAATGTTGCTTCTGGGAACTCTTATTGCCGCTGTAGTAGCTGATCCTCTTGTAGATGCTGTTGACAATTTCTCCACTGCTACAAGCATTCCTTCGTTCTTTGTCTCATTTGTGGTTCTACCCTTTGCTAGCTCAAGTGAGATTGTGACTGACTTAATTTTTGCTGGTCGGAAGAAGCTGAGGACAGCGTCTTTAACATTTTCCGAGGTTTTTTCTCTTGCACAATACGTTTTTTTGGCTCAAATTATTTTCCTTGACTGATATAGTCATCATTTCTATTCATTATTGAAAATGTTTGATATACAAGTACTGTTGCTCAATATGATCTAAGTGGAAATGATGAAGTGGAGCTGTAGAATTTAGGAACAAGGATTACTATTAAATAACAACAAAGCATAAAATTCACTCAACTTTAAGAACCTTTTTCTTAACCTACTGTGGCTTGAAACATGCCATGGTGGCCCCCTGTGGTTCTGCCCCTTAGCCAAAATGGCCTCTCCATTACCTGCTAGTTGTAAAAGGCTCTGATGAAGGGGCCATTTGAAACAATTTTGAAACAAGGGGGTGTTAAGTAATTTAGAGTCAAGCCACAAGGCTGTCAAGTGAAATGGCAAAAACCTAACAGAGTGGCCACTTCTGCTAACAGATGAAATCACAAGGAACTTTGACACCTTTGGACTCACAGAGTGATTATGTGATTTTGAATCAGGCTACACAGCCAAAGCAACCCCCCCCAAAAAAAAAAGAAAAAAAAAAAGAAGACCACAGACACACAAATTCCCACAAATCTATCCTTTTCCATCAACTGCCCTTCATAAATATCTTATGGCCTACTAGATTACGGAAATGGCATGTGAATAGGTGTTTTAAGTGTGTTGTATGATTTTAAGTGTGTAAGCTGAACGAAGATTTGATTTTAAGTGCATATGCTGAATGAAGATTTCAAAGAATAGTTGTGAGATCATCTAATTTCATGGCACAGAGCATGGCCAACAGAGAAACTACATATCTGAACAAATTACTATAGCAAAATTGGGGAATTAAAATTGATGAAAGGTTCTAGAGGTGAAACTGGGCATATGAATTAAGGATATATGAACTTTGTTTAATGACAATTAAAGAAATATGAACTTTGTTTAATGGTATTTTGTCTGTCTTCTTGCAACTCTATAATATAATTACATTGGGAATAAGGTCTATTTGAATTTTTTTCATTAGTTGAAAAGGCATTATGTTATTGTCACCTGTCACAGATAAATTTCAAGAGCTCCATTGCTTACAGAAATTTATGCTAATCGCAATGCATCCAACAAGTCACCATTACTGTAATGAGCTGGGATATTCAATTATATATCAGTATATGAATGACCCAAGAGTTAATTACTCTTCATTTTTTCAAAATAAAGATTTTTCTAAGCATCTTAGTTTGTTTTGGTGTTGTGGAATGGTTTCATGTTCTGCCATTGCAAGAATATTGCCATCAAATCCTATTCTCAAGAGCACTAGCTTTGGCATATTTCTTTGGTCTTTGATCATTGTTCTCTTCAAGTTCATACTTTTTTTCTTTTTTATTTTTAAATTTACTGCAATGAGTTTTTTTTTTTGGTGCCGCTATATATTCATCTCTCGACTTTGGTGTACTGCTGTGGCCAAAATTTCTATCCTTTCCCTCATACAATCCAAACTTTTGCATGGTCACCACTATCCATGCCAGGAAGTATGGAAGTTAGAACTTACCATAGTCTAACATTAATATGGCCAATGCTTGAATACAGACTTTGCTCCTTGTCAATCTGCATGAATTTTTGGGCATTCTGCATATCAGGGTCAGATCTGAAAAGGATCCTGCTCCATAATTTTAGCTTCTTACTGCTGTCTCCTGCTTCTATTAGTTCATTTTTAGCATCGTATATTTTATGTGACGTGAAAATAATAACTTAAAAGAGAAACACCTCATATATGCATTTTAACCTTGTAAATCTACAAGAAGAGGAGAATTCTTATCACTATATCATTGAATATTGTTGAGAGCAATGAATTCAATAATGGATACAAGTACTGTGCAAAAACTTATATGATCAAATCACGGTTCTTTTGTCAGAAGGTGATTGGGAATTTGCCTTTTGAATTCTACACTTCCAATTTTTATTGGGGAATCTAATTCTTTAAGATAGTTACTCCTGATAAAAAAATTACTGAAATCGTTATCTTTTAAAATTGGGAAGTATGGTGATGAACACTTTGTAATGCTGCAACCCCTTTTCACCTAATTTGGTCTCTCTTATCTTGCAAGTCAGTTCTCCTTATCAAGGTGTAAGGTCTGAACGCAAAAATGGGGGAAAAAAAAAGAATAAAAGTTTGGAAAAGATATATGTTAGGAGAAAACTTAGAACACTTCGGATTAGTGGATAGTTACAACAGAATTGCAGTAAGTTTATTAAAAAAAATGTAATATTTTTAGCTACCCATATTAATCCCCTTACTTTTCTTTGTTAAAAAATAGTCTTATAGCATTTTAAATGTATTTTGGTCCAAAAAGTGCTTACAGGAATTGAATAAAGTCTGTTCACTTTACAAATAGCTATAGATTTATGAGCATTCAATTGCTTAGCCTCCAAAATGATCTAACATAGAAAAATACTTTGGTGCAGATATATGGGTCGGTTACCATGGGAAATGTACTAAGCCTGGCAGTTTTCTTGGCCCTTGTTTACTTCCGCGAGCTGTCATGGGATTTCTCATCCGAGGTTTTGATTATAATCATTGTTTGCATTTTGATGGGTGCATTTGCTAGTTGGCGCACCACGTTTCCTCTTTGGACTTCTTTGGTAGCTTATGCACTCTATCCATTGTCCCTAGCCCTGGTTTATGTACTGAACTATGTTTGTGGATGGTCATAGACTCATTGCAGTTGATAAATAAGCATATGCAGTTGATGGATGGCTGGAGTCCTGCAAAGAGCTTTTTGCGGAGAAATGTGTCATTGTGGTCATTTGCTTGAATTTATTCTGAGCTGCTTACGGGGCTGATGGAAATCTGCCTTTGATTTTTGAGGAACTCTCTCATGTTATTGTTTTTATATAGAGAGGTTTGATGTCTCAATGTAGTAATGACTTTTTGATGATTATAAATTCTTAAAGAGGCAAAATTCGAATATCAAGTTTTTGTTCGACTTTACTCTCTCCCTCTCTCTCTCTCTATCGGGTGTGCGTGGGACTAGTTTTCTCACCCTTTTGTTTTTGAGTATCTTATGGTCGAATATAATTCTAAATTAGTATAATTTTAGTTTTTTAAGTTTTTTTTTTAAGAACTCTATAATTCAAGTTGCATGGATTCTATTTTATTCATTTTCAATGACAAAATTTTAAGAAGTATTTGTGTGGTAAAAGCCATTCAAAGCATTGAAACTTAAATTAGGAAAAGCCTTCTTTGAAGGGTTTTCATCTCTTATGCTATTTAAGACTATTCAAGGAAAAAAAAATAAAAAGCTTTTGGTTTTAATATTAAGCTCAGCCACGTCATTTTTTTCAGCCTTAAACTTGATTTTTTGCGACTTGGGAGCAAAATTCATAATTTTTTGAAATTTTTTTGGGGGGCTGAATTTTGAAAATTTGTATGTACGAATCATAAAATGCTTTCCTTAAAAACAAATGGGTTAATAAATAAATAAAAAAAAAAGATGAAAATTTTTATTTTCCTTTACACAACTTTGCTTTTTTCCCCCCTCCCATTACCTGCAGAATTTTTCATTCTATAAATTATAATGTTTTCGATTTGCGTAGCCCTTTAACTTCTTTTGCACCGGCAAAAAGCACACACATTTATCAAACAATCAATTATTTTTGTGGAACTCTTCTCAATTTAGGGTTTTATAGGTATAAAATTTCATAAACATATTTCTACAGAATAATCGATATCTAAGGCTGCCTAGCTGAATATATATATAAAATTTGACATTTTTGTTAGAAAATATATAATATATCAAAATCAAATTAATTATTAATTTAATTTTGATACATATTTGACTTTTTTTATTTTTATATTTTTATATTTGTGACAATTATTTTTTATATAAAATCAATGTATCATAATAGTTAAATGGAACAATGAAGTATTATGTTTTAATATTTTTATATTATTTCCAATATTCTTTAACACGGTATCATAATTATATTTATTTATTTTTTATATTCATATTATTTTATATTTTTATCATGATATTAGAGTTTTCTTTACAAAAGGGGTGGGTCTCCAAAAAACTCATAATCCATTTTGAAAAAGTTTCTCTTCGATATACACTTTCATGATTCTTTAGATGACTTCTAGTCCATTCTGGAAAAACAATTCTTCAATATGCACCCGCATACGCCTCCAAAAAACTCTTGATCCATTTTTTTTTTTTTAAAAAAAAAAAAAAAAAAACTACTCTTCAACACTCCCTCACACATACCTTCAAAAGATTTTTGGTCCATTCTGAAAAAACAATTTATCAATATTGGTTACTATTAGAACTCAACTCAACCATTCATGCGTCTCTAGAAGATCTCTAGTCTCGTTTGGAAAAAACTATTCTCCAGGGTTGCAAAAACATATTTTTAGCCACGTCAGCATACACCTATCACATCTTTCAAATTCAAGTGGTTTCACTACAACATATTGAGTCTGAGAGAAATATTAGAAAATATATTATATATCAAAATTAAATTAATTATTAATTTGATTTTAATACATATTTAATTTTTTTTATTTTTATATTTCTATATTTATAATAATTACTTTTATATTTGTGACAATAAACTTTTTTATATAAATTCAATTTATTGTAATAATTAAATAAAGTAAGGGAGTATTAAGTTTTAAAATTTTTATAATATTTTCAATATTCTCTAATATGGTATCGCAACTATATTCATCTATTTTTTATATTCATATTATTTTATATTTTTATCAATTTTGATGTTACGGAAAAATAAAAAAGAAAAAAAAAACTACAAAATCAATCTTGATATGCCTGTTAATTCCTGCTTGGAAACCCAAGTGAAAAATGCTAATAAAATTGCATATAAATTATAAAGTTTTTAACATTGCAAAATGACAGCATCAAGGACGATGTCATAATTTTAATTATGACAATTTTTCTTTTTAGAAGTGCAAAAATGCCATAAGAATCTATGGTTGAGTACAAATAAGCCCGTGAACTTTAAGGGGAAAAAAAATACAAATATCTCCCCTCCATTTAGAATCCATTAGGATTTGCTATTACGTGTGGTACATGATTGCAATAAAAAAATAAACTTTGGTGAAGGAATGTAGTGGAGTTATCCAAAAATGTAACGAAACAGATCTTTGAGTTTCAAAATCAAGTAAGGTGTTTAAATACATTTTTAGATTTGAAATCAACTTTGGAGAAAAAAAAAAAAGAAAAAGAAAAAGACAGTGGTTGAATTTGAACAAAATTCTTTAATCTCTCTCTAGTGCATTCGTGATCTCACGCACCTACATCACCATCACCATCACCATCACCATCACCATCACCATCACCTTCTCCTTCCTTCTCCCTCTTCAAACCCATAAGGAGCATTTATCTCTTTAATTTTTACTTTTCTTTTTAATTTTCTCTCAAATCATACCCTCAATAGTATTGTAACACCATCACAAATCTTATATACACTATTAGTTCCAATCAAATCACACCTAAGGATCATCACTGTTGCACTACTACCACTTATCATCAAAGGTAAAAGCCAAACTTTGAAATTAACACTCGAATTAGATGTATTTCAGTAATTTTTTACCCTTTTTGGAGCGTTAAATCATCATTTTAACTTTTAATAGCCCTCAATTTCATATTTATGTCTAAATTTCTCATCAATTGCACATTAACGATGAGTTCGAAAGTTAGAAATTAGCGTTAGATTGCGTTTTGTCCAAAACGCTGTGTTTTCTCCCCCCTCCCCCAATTCACTTAGGGTTTGAAACCCTAATTGTCTCATCTCTTCTTGCCTGCCTCTATCTCTCTTTCTCTTCGAATCTCCGTCGTTCTCTCTCTCTCTTTCTCTCTCTCGATTCTCTGCCTTCCTCCGCCGCACTCTCTTCCTCTCTCTCACCGACGAAGCGTTCCTTTGCCTTCCTCCGACCACCACACTCTCCCTCTCTCTTTGTTTCTCTCTTTCCCTTTCTCTCTCCCGCGAGCGACAGCATGCATTCTGCTTCTCTCTCCCTCGCTCGCTTACGCGTTGTGTTCCCTGCTACAGCAACACCCTTCTGCAACTTCCGTAGAGCCCCAAGCCGACAGTAGCAGCAGATTTTGAAAAACCCTAGACCAACTGTGATTCCTTCTCTGCATAGGTAAGGACGGATTTCTGATTCCTAGTTCTAGGGTTTCGATTTTTCTAGGTGATTGAACTAAATTACTATACTTTGTTTTGGATAGGAGGCATTGCAGATCACTGATTGGACTGAGAAGGCATTCGAACGAGGGCTGTGAATTGTGAGACCCTAGATGAGAGAAATTCTAGTCCCTTTGATAATTGAATGAATTTAGGCTGAATTTGGGATGAGAGCTTTGGATATGTTCTGAAAATGTATGGAATTTGAAGAGAATGCATTTTCCTAAAATTTGATATGTGATTTCTAGGGTTACATCTAAATTCTACATGAATTTAGGTTGATTAATACGAAAGAAGCGCGTTAGATGAAATTAGAAACTTGTTGAGTGATGTAGAATAGTTTTCCTTAGAGTTTGATTTAAAATGTGTATGAAAAATGTTAGGCTAATGTAAATTCGGGAGAAATTGGGAAAATTGTTAGAAATTAGGGAAAGTTGAGGAATCTTGGGAATTTAAAATCATTAGTGATGCAAATGATCTTGAAATAATGAAATGAGAATCTTGGTTCATGAAATTGAAGAATTCGGTATGTGTTAAATATAGGAAACTTTATAAAACCTAAAAGTTGGTATGAACTAATATTGAAATTGTGATTATTGGTATAGGATAACCCATTTGAAGGTTGAGAAGAGTTTCCTTGGATTAAATTTGTGAAATTTGGAGTGGATACCCTCCCAAGATGTGAGTCGATAGTTCATTGTGTTCTTAAATGAGTAATTTGTTTTAAAATTTGTTTTATAAATGATTTTGAAAGATTTTACCTGTTTTATATAAATTGTTTTGTGATTATGGGATGTCTGAATTGGATTGTGAAATATGAATGCATCCACTGTGTTTATGAATGCATGTGTGCCATATGTTATTTGATATTGCTTTATAAATTGTTGTGATTTGAAATTGATGATTATTTGCTGGAAATTATGGCACATGATTTGAGAAATGACATATTTGAGAAATGCATGGTGCTGATAGTTAATGACTATAGTCATTCCCTCCACAGAGCGACCCGACGGGATGACGTAATTGGGATTTTATTGCGAGGGAGGTAGACGCAGCCTCTTCTCTGCAGACGTCGGACTATCCGGATTGTAGCCCGGTGAAGTACAAGCCAACGCTAAGGAAGGGGGTATGTTTTGAAAATATTGGATTGAAAAACCTTTGGCGGGCTTTCGTCTGGGTTTGGCTAAATCTAGGATGGAAGTGTTTTCGATGGGACCCCATGATTTTTAAAAGAATGATTGATGTGGATGCATGTTTTGCGAATTGTTTGATTTATTGAAAATGTTTTACATATATAAAGTGTTGTTTATGAGATATCTTTGACTATCCCACATTCACCCCTCATTTATGGACACAATCATACCATTGCACTCCACTCACTGAGTTTTCCCAATACTCACCCCTCTTTTCACATTTTTCAGAGCATACTTAGCTGGGAGACTGGACGTTGGAGCTTGTGAAGAATATTTTGCTGATTTGCATAGGTATTTAGCAATGCAAGGTTTATGGGAGTTGTAGTTCGTGGTATCATGGAAAGGAAGTTCTGTACATCTCATACCGTATGGATTTTGCATATACTGGTTGAGTTCTTTGGCAAGTATTTGTAAAATCCGACGATTATGATTTGGAACTTCATTATTTTGATTAAACAGTTTTTGGAAAATGTTTTATCTTGTACTGAGACATTTGGATTGAAATATTGAATTTCGATATTTACTTTCCGAATTATGAAGTTCTGTACATCTCATACCGTTTGGACTTTACTGATATTGTTTTGTTTTCTTCATGCAAGTATCAGTAAAATACTACGATTATGATTTGGGATTTCTTTTATTTTGAATGGTTTATTTGGACTGAGAATTCTGGATTGACTAGGATGGCTATATTGCATGCATGCGTATACAGGAACTCCTTTCCAAATGTGTGCTGACGTATGCTTGTTTGTACAGGGATGACCAAATGGGTCCTTTGAATGTGTGTTGTTTAATGATTTTCTTATCTTGATGGATTTGTATACTGGAAGATTTATTGTTCCATAATATAGACTTGCGGAGTCTTGGTATATGGGAGGTTTTATCTGTGTACTAAGACAACGCGACGGTTATTGCGTGCTTGATTCGAGAATCGTGGCGTGACATTGTCTACCTATCTATATGAGAAATCACCTTCTCTCTATCTCCCATGCATGTAACCTCCATGTGCTACCATCATATTCATGAAATCGTAAAACTCCTTCAAATTTTTTTATTGAAACTATAAAACCATTCTCTTAAACTTAGAATATATCTCCCATCTTCAATTTCTTTATCACTCACTGGAAAATTTGACTCTCCACAAGCACCGTTGTCGACTACCAAAGCACATAGATTGCTATATTTTCTTAAAATTTAAGCATTTGTTTGTACTTGACTATAAATTTAGAAAGTAATTTTTTTCCTTTTTTATGTCAAAAAGAAAAAAAGGCTAAAAATAAAATGTTTACGAAATAAAAAAGTATATATATCTTGTTTTTGATTCTAATGGAGTAAACAACACCACTCTCAACCCTCTCAACTCCATTGGCTTCTTAATCCATTCGATTCTCATTATTAACTTGTTTGTGCAATTGAGTTGTGTTAATTTGGAAGAAAAAAGACTTCTATTGTGTTATATTATTTTCATAGTATCCGGCATACACATACATACATACAGACATATATTTATATATACACACACACACGCGCGTGCGCGCGCAAAAGTTGCACTAACTAATCTAATATCTAGATCAATGCTTACCATATTTATTATTTTTATATTTACAGCACATCCTAAATTAATGTTTATCATTCTTACTCTTTCTATATTTACAACACTCTCTCTCAAGTTGGAGAATAGATATTAATTATGCCTAACTTGTTATCAATATAATTAATCCTAGGTCTCCCTAATACTTCAGTAAAAATATTAGCTAATTGTTCTCTAGTTCTAACATATGGTGAGGATTAGACTTTGTTGAAGTTTTTCTTAAATAAAATGATAGTCAATTTCGATATATTTGGTCCTCTCATGAAAAATTGGATTTGATGCAATATGAAGTGCAACTTGATTGTTACACCATAATTTTATAGGAAGTAAGGTTCCGAGACCAATCTCACTTAATAACTGATATATCCATATAAGTTCACTGTAGATTGTGACATTACTCTACACTCTAATCCAATGCTAGATCGAGAGACCACATTTTGTTTCTTACTTTTTCATGACATCAAGTTTTTACCCATAAAAACATAATACCTTGTAGTAGATCTTCTATCAACCTTGGAACCTGTCCAATCTGTATTTGAGAAACTGTCAATATAAGAGTGACCATGATTACTATATAATATGCCACGCCATGAGATTCATTTGAGATAACAAAGAATCTGTTCTAAAACTTTCTGATGGGTAACTCATGCAGAATACATGAATTGATTCACAATACCAATCGAATATGCGACATCAAGATGAGTTACTATAAGATAGTTCAACTTTTCAACTAGTTTTTGGTACCTTCCAGGATCCACAAACTCTCTGTCTTCTACTATAAGCTGTAGATTAGTTGCTATTGGAGCACCACAATGTTTCACTCCAAGTTTTTCAGTCTCTTTCAGTAAGTCAAGAACATACTTTCTTTGGAAAAGAAAAATACTTTTCTTGGATCTGATACTTTCGATACGTATAAAATATTTCAACATACTCAAATCGTTTGTCTTAAATTGTGTTTGAAGAAAGGACTTGAGAGCTGAAATATTAGTATTGTCGTTGCTATGATCACAATATCATTAACATACACAATCAACAATACAAGATCAGTATCATAATGTTGATACAAAATAATGTGATCACAACTATTTTTTTTTAAACCAAATTCTTGAACCACTTTACTGAAACATCCAAATCGGGGATGAGGACTTTGTTTTGACCATACAGGGACTCCAAAATTTTCACACTTCCCCTAAGCAACAAACCCAGGTGGTTGCTCCATAAACATCTCCCCCCATTAAGTCACCATGGAGAAAAACATTTTTGATATCTAACTGATATAAATGTCCACATTACTAGTAGCAAAAGAGATAAACAAAAGAGATAAACAATTAGACAAATGCAAACTTGACCACAAGTGTAACACCAACTCTGCGGTGCCGAACTTATGTACTCCCATTTCCCTGAATTTAATAAAATAGTCCTCAATTTATATATATAGAGAAAAATATTTAATTTTATTAAATTTTGATTTTTGGGGTTTTAATTCAAACCTTTGGTATATTAAAATTTTAAAATAGAATAATAAAGTATATATAAATATATATAAATATATTATTCTTTTCATTTATTAAATCATTTATATCCTCATTTATTTATTTCCAAATCTATCCATATAAATATATAATAATAATAATAATAATAATAATAATAATAATAATAATAATAATAATAATAATAATAATAATAATAATAGTAATAGTAATAAAAAAAAAGAAAGAGAAATCGAATTAGGGCTCAAAAGCCCTAATTCTCCTTTCCTCTCCCTCTACTCTCTCTCTCTCCCCAAACCAACCCTTTATCTTCTTCCGCCGCGACGCGCCATCCATTGCTGCCATCGCCGCCGCTGCAGCTCCTCTCTCCGCCACGCATGGTGGTCCCTCCACCATCGTCATTGTCTTTCCCTCCCTCACTGTTTCTCTCTATCTCTCTCTCGGCTTCTCTCTCGCCCGCGAGTCTCTTTCTCTCCCTCTCGCGGTTCTCCGCCACCGCGGTCCTCCACCGTGCTTCGCCATCATCACCGGCCGATCACTTCTCTCTACCTCACCCTCGGTCTCACTCTCTATCTCTCTCTCTTTTTCTCTCTCGGTTGCTCTCTCACCCCCTCCCGCTCGCGATCTCTCTTCGCTTCCTCCGCCTTCAACCGCCGCCTCTTTCCACCACCCACGATCGGCTGATCTACTCTTTGCCTCCCTTTCTGTATCTCAGTCTCCCTATCTCTCTCCCTACTCGCACGTGCAACAACGCGCGACTGCTCGCACGAGACTGTCCCAGCGCGCACGAGACTGCCTCTGCGCCCACGCGACTGCAGCGTGCAACTTTCCCTTCCCGTGCAGCCGCAAGCACTTCTCTCCCTCTGCTGCGAGCAGGTTCTGCCACCTGTGGAAGATCCAACCGAAAACCCTAGGCTGGCTACGATTTCCCCACTGCGCAGGTAAGGGTGAGATTTTGAATTCGGTAGCTTTAGGGTTTTAGTTCTTTCATAATTTAAGCGTAAATTTCTGAACCTTGCTTCGAATTTGAAGCATTGCAGATTCTGGACTGAGTAGAACGAAGCTTGGACCACAGGATTTTGAACTGCGAAGACCCTAGGTGAGGATTTCTAACTCATTCGATTTATTTGGATGCATTTAGGGTAAATTAGGATAAAAAGTGTTGTATATGTGTAGGATGTATGTTAGATTCGATTATAATGCTTTGTGTGACATTAGATGTAATTATTTAGGTTAATTATAGAATTTTAAATGAATTGGGTTGTTCTAGATGATAAAATCGTATTGACTTGATTAGAATAGCTTCTCTTAGAGTTTAATTCGGCGTATGCATGAAAATAATTGGAAATTGGGATTTAAGTTTAAGGATATATGTAGTCTTTTCCATTATAAGTTGTCTTGCATATAGGAAATCAAAATAAAATTTTTGTATTATGAAAATAGGTTTCAATACCTTGAAAATGACATATGGGTTGAAGAAATCGGATGTGAATTGAAAAGTGTATGATTTTTCAAAATTTTTTTCAATTTGTAGGAAATTTATTTATTTGAGATTGGTTTTCAATTTTGAACGGTTTTAGGTGTTTGAATTTAGATTGGTTTGGATTTCGTTATTTATTTATAAATGGAAAGAAATTGATTACATTGGAGTACATTTATAAATCGAAGATTTTATGATTTGTACGAACTTAAGGAAAATGATAAATCCTGAAAATAGTCAGAAAATTGATGAAATTTGTGATTTGATTAGGTTGACTTTCTTGGAGACTCAAGGAGTCGAGTTTGGTTCGATTCGTGGTATTATTGGGGAGTGCACTACCCTCCCCCATACAGTGAGTGGGACTATGACATCTACTATTGATTGATAAACCATGTTTTATCGATTTTCAAATGACATGATTTCTATACGTGTGAAAATTGAACTTTTGGATTTTGATAAGTATTAATATATATATTTTTGTGACCATTGGAGTGTCCCAATTACTGATTTTATTAATATGCATCAATGAGTTTGATAACTGAATATTGTGCCACCCTTTTGATATATTGATATGTTTTAAATGCTTCCACTTGCATTGGCACATGATTTGAATGGATTTATACGTACCATTTGGGCTGTATGCCCGGCTGATATTATAATACGATGCATGGGGCTATATGCCTGGCTGATATGGTGTTGGGATGCATGGGGCCATGTGCCCGACTAATTTGATATTGTTCCGTAGCTACGAAGGACATCTGGTAGCGGCACCCCTTGTGTCCGGATACGCTTCGGTCGGAGGTATCCGCTAGATTGTCGTGTGTATGGTTGTCCCAAGTTGAACCCTCATCGGGGGAGGACGTGAGTTGTATCTCTGTCTAGCACTGGGCGGGGGCATCATACACTGCTGACTATTTATATGTATATTATTATTATTATTATTATTATTTACAGGCTAGTTGGAGTAGTCTGTGACTAACATTGGGGTAGAGAGTCATTATTTGATATTTGCATTGTGAAAACCCCCAATGCGCCGTCCTTGGTCGAGGTAGACCATTGTCGGGGTTGTTTATTCGGCCGCTCTTCTCATGTGATTTGATACTTGGATGGATGCATATGTTATTTTTGTGATGTGTGCCTTGTGATATGTTTAAAACTGCACGTTGTTTTCATATACCCGATATTGTATTACATGCTTTGACACTCCAAGTTCACACTTGATATTGATAGCACGATGTCCTTCCCCTCACTTGCTGAGTATCCTCCCATAGATACTCACCCCTTTTCTTTCCTCCCTTATACAGGATCGTTGTGCTAGAGCGACGTTTCAGAGTCTAGAGATTTCAGTTGATCCTAGGCAGATTTGGTTCTTCTCGACGGTAAGGTTTAAGTTAAATTTAAAATACGAATTTAGCACTTTATTTCGACGCTGCGTGGTCTGGATATTGAGATCCGTAGTTGACCGTGTACATTTTTATGGGATGACTGTAATATTTATGGATATCATTGTGAAACTCTCATATTATGCTTGCATTGAGGCATTTGTAAACATTTAAACTCTTTACTTGGAAAACTATTGTATATTATATAAAATTTAGGTCCGCTCGATATGACGGCTGCTCATGCTCTAGTTGGGCATGACAGTAGAGGTCTATTGTTAGGACAGTTGTTGATTTACTTAGCCTGGCGTTGTTCTGGATGTCTGCTATGGTTGATGGGTTTTGGAGAGGCCAGGATGGCCATTTGTTTTATTTTCTGGATGATTTTGAATTATACAGGTTTAAACAGGTTGAATTGTACATGGGAGACCTCCGATTTATGGGGAGGTTCTGTCCGATTTTCTGTAGAAATACAGTCGGCATCCAGGGTAACGGGCGACTGTTCACGATCCCGGTTCGGGACGTGACAACAAGGGAGAAAGTATTAGAATAATAAACTCCATAAGTTCGAGCATATCCTTTGGCAACTAAATGAGTTTTGAGATGAGTCATAGAACCATCTGGATTAAATTTGATAATATACACCCATTTACAACAATAGTTTGTTTACCTACACGAAGATACACCAATTCCCAAGTATCATTATTCTTTAAAGCTCTCATTTCCTCTGTCATAGCCTTTGTCCAACTAGGATGGGTTACAGTTTCATATAAGGTTTTAGGGACTGAAACTGAATTTAAAGAGGCAATAAGAACTTTAGTTCTTAGAGATAAATGATCATAACAGACAAAAGAAGAAATAGGATGAGATGTCATTTATCTTTACGAGGAGCAATTAGAAGGTCAAGACTAGAATCTGTTAGAGGAGATAATTAAGGACATGAGTCTTGAAGTGGAGGCCAATAAGTGTAAACTTGTATAATAGGTGGTGAAGGCGGGATACAAGTGTGTTTGCTGTGAGGTGGGATGGGTAGTAAAGGAGTCAAAGAGAACTTTGGTTGAGAAGGCTCATAGATAGTTGTCACTGTATATATCAAAATATCATTTTTCTCCCCCTCATGGGCATAAGTGGAAGAGATGGGAAAGAATGGAATTATCTAAAAAAATGTTATATCAGCAGAAATAAAGTAACGAGCCAAAGTAGGAGAATAACGCATATTCCCTTTTTTGAAGATGGAGATAACCTATGAAAATGCACTTTATAAACTTGTGATCTAAATCTAACACTTGGGGACTAACATCACGAACAAATTAAATACAATCAAAGATACGAGATTCTATTGAAAACAAAGGAATAAAGAAAAATATGGAATATCACCATTAAGAATAAACGAGGGTAAGTGATTGATTAAGAAATAACCTATAGAAATAACATCCACTCAAAAGTGTTTAGGAAACTTCGTCTCAAAAAGAGAGGCTTTAGTAACTTCTAACAAATGTCTATTTTTTCAACACCATTTTTTGGTTGCCTATCAACACATGATTATTGATGGAGAATATCATTTTATGTCATATAGGAGGAAAAAGACTCATAAAAATATTCTCGTGTATTATCACTCCGCAAAATGCGAGCATATATTAAACTGATCAGTTTTAACTTCGGCAGAGAAAGTATAGAATATGGAGAATAATTCTAAACGAATTTTCATTAGGTATAACCAAGTGACATGGGAGTAGTCATTAATAAAGGTAACAAAATATCAAAATCCAATCTTTGATGTAACTGAACACGGACCCAAACATCTGAGTGAACTAACTCAAGGGGTAATGTAGCTCACTTATTGACTCTAGGTAGATATGACACTTAGTGATGTTTGGAAAATTGACGTGACTCGCAATTTAATGAAGATAATTGTTGAAATTGGGAAAATAATTTCTTCAAAGTGGACAAAGAAGGATGGCCAAGAAAACGGTGGAGTTCAAATGGAGCTAAAATACCAGGGCATGAAATAGGTGTTGGGATTTTAGTAATACTAGCATTTAGAACGTACAGGCCTTCAAACTCAATACCACTACCAATCACCTTCCTCGTCAGAAGATCCTAAAGCAAACAGTAATTAGGGAAAAATAGACAAAACACTGAAGAGTTTTAGTAATTTTACTCATAGACACCAGGTTGAACGAAAAATTAAGTAGATAGAAAACAAATGATAATGGTAACAAGGGTGTAAGGATGGTCGTCCCGAAACCTACAACGAATGTGGTTGACCCATCGACTAAAGTAACATATGAGGGTTATCATGAGACTTAAAAATGAGAGGATTATGTGTTATATGATTTGATACTCAAGAATCAATAACCTATTTGGAAGACGACGATGTAAGACATGTAATAGGTTTACCTAGCTCTGTAATGGAGGAATTCATAAACTAAGACGATGATTGATATAGAAGGAACTTACATATTCATCTGCAGAAATGAGTATAACCTTGTTAGAATCTCTAAATGTTGAATTATCTTGAGTTGCAATATTGACAACTTGAAACTTGCTATGCCATTTCTAACAACTTTCTACAATAAAAATAAATTGGTTGACCATCACTCCTATTAGAGTTGCAATTTACTATTTTGGAACCATGATTTGTCCATTTATCTGTACTACCATCATTAACTACTCAATTCATTCTATGCATAGAATCTCAGCTCACAAAGGCACTAGTAACACTTGTCAAAGAAGGTCGAGACCCTCTAGATAGAAATTTGTGTACATGCAATATCATACTTAGAAAATAAACTTGCAAGAAAACTCATAACAGTCTTCTATTCTCTTTGAAACCGTTGAGTTTGTATGTCTTTACTAAACGGAGGTAGGGAATTCAATTCAGCATATGCTCATTTGAATCAATGAAATATTCTGTAAGGTATCTTTCTCATTTTTCTAGATGGTAAAACCCTTTACAAACATCATATATATAAGATAAATTCACATTCTCAGAATACTAGAAAACCAAATAATCCATAATTTGTTTAACATATTCACAGTGATTAACCAAACCAATGATTAGCGAGGTTTTCTTTGCCTTACCACCACAAGTTGGATTACCATCAAGATAGCCATCCTTATCAATGCTGCAAAGACAGAGTTTCACAATTTTGCTCCTATCCAAATAGTTTTGACTATTGAGTTTATGTTTTACGATATTTATTGTTGTAGGAATAATTTATGAGATCACAAATTCATATGTAGTTTATCAGTCATGGAAAAAAGCACAAAAAAGGAGCTATAGGTTTGATCAACAAAGGAAGTTGCTTACTAGGGCAACAACCATAACAATGTAGAAAATTGGAAGGAGATCATAGCTCAAAGATGATTATTTTGATGCCATGTGTCAAGTTTTTGAAATGAAGATACTTGCGAAAGCATTTGGTGAAATGAAACATGAAGACTTTGAAAGTGTTTTTGGAGTTTTTAAAAGAAGAAGAGAACACAATATTTTTGAGTGAATAACCTCAAAATGCTTTGATTATTTATCAAAGAATGTTTACAAATCAAAGTTGAGACATTGCTCAAAGAGAATACATGACCAAGAGACTATTGCTTTAAGATACAATGAGACATTGCCCCAATTTGATGTGAGTCAAGCGAGAGGATTATCCTATCTTACTCCATGCATTTGCTTACAACCTTTTCATCCTATTTATAGACAAATGACGCTTATTGGCCAGTAGAGAGAGAGGAAAGAGCCGTTAGATTTCAAATTCCAAGAAATTTCAACAATTGGATTTTTAGCTGTTGGAATTGAATTGCCCAATTTGCCCATAGAAGTTTGGACTTATTTTTTTTATATTTTTTGGCCGTTGAGGGCCTTCAATTAGGATCTTAATTGGTTTAAAATGTGCTCATTTTGCTGGGCTTTAAGGCTTCCATAGCAGGACAAAATGTTGCCTTGAAGTGAGCTTGAACTTAGACTAGATTGGACCTTGTTTAGATATACTTTCTAGATAGTTTTTTGTACCAGTCTTATAGGTTTGTTTAGGGCCAGGTGTGCACTCCTTTTAGACCATGATTAGGGCTTCTTTTGATGATTTTGAAGTCTCCTTTTAGTGGGCCAAAGATGAGTTGCATTTGCTGGTTTGGGTTTTGGCAGAATTGGCCCAAAGCCCTTTTGTTGTTTTTCTGGGCTTCTAGACTAGTAACCTGGTCCTTCTTCTTAGGCAAGCTATTTTGTCTCTTTCAGCCATTTTTCTTATTCTTTTCTTTGGATTTTGAGCATAGTTTTTTCATATCTTCATTCGTGTCCAATGTGAGTCTTTTTTGGACCTCTTTTCCTTTAGGGTTTGCCGAACATTCCTCGAGCTTTTACTCCATACTTCCAACACTCCCTCTCAAGTTTGGCGAATGGGCTTCCATGAAGCCGAGACTTGCCAAAGACGAGATGATCGTTGAAGTTGGCCTCCCCCTTAATTCTTTAGCCTTGTTGCCATTTGATTGACAAGGAGAAGCTTAATTGAATCAATTGTAGAAAATCTTGATTATGCAAATGAAATCTATTTTTCTACCAATATCACATCTTTGATGTGTATATTTGGTTAATTCAAAAATTGAATTTATTTTCCGAAAAAAATGAGTATTTGGTGTAAGGAATGAACTTGAATTATGGAACAAATCTTGACAACTTTTGGGCTGCCATGGAACCATTGTACTTTGTTGCTCCTTAGGAACTTTCTAGATTGGGTAGGTCCTTGTAGCACTGAAAAGGGTTGGTTGTTCCCTAAAAATTTGAGCAGCAAATGGGAGCTTTCGAAAGACAGCTTCAAGCATTAAATTTCTTGGTCACACAAGGGGTAATATTGACCCCAAAATTTCTTGCCAATAGATGCATGCTTTTTGCTGCTGTTGATTGCTCCTTGGAAAAAAAAATGGCAGGAGGGTTTAAAAGCCCAAGTTGCTTCAAAGAGACTGAGTATTCCCAATGTGCCTTTGAGAGCTAATTTGAAAACCATTTTCTTGTCCAACTTCGAAGAGGATTGTTCCCACATTTGGACTTCTTTTAGCTTGTTGAATTCTGCTCCTTTCGGCTGTCGAGTGCTCTTGAACACAAGACACTTCTTGCTCTTGATGCAAAAAGATCAGATTAAACCCATTCGGAACGAATCCGCTCTGATACCATGTTGAAAATTTGAAGGAGATCATGACATAAAGATGATTGTTTTAATACCATGTCTCAAGTTTTTAAAAGTGTTTGGAATAAAGATACATGTGGAAGCATTTGGTAAAATGAAACAAGAAAATTTTGAAAGTGTTTTTTGAGTTTTTGAAAGAAGAAAAGGACACGATATTTTTGAGTGAATAACCTCAAAATGCTTTAATTATTTATCAAAGAATGTTTACAAACCAAAATTGAGGCATTAATCAAAGAGAATACATGACCAAGACACTATTGCTCTAAAATATAAGGAGACATAGGTCCAATTTGATGTGAGTCAAGTTAGAGAATTATCTCATCTTGCTTCATGCATTTGCTAACAACGTTTTCCTTCTATTTATAGACACATGAGCTTATTAGCCAATAAAGAGGAAAGAGCCATTGGATTTCAAACTCCAAGAAATTCTAACAGCTAGTTTTCTAAAATGTGCCTATTTTGCTGGTCTTTAAGGCTTTCACAACTAATCCAAATGCTACCTTGAAGTGTGCTTGAACTTGGGCTAGATTTGATTGGGCCTTGTTTAGACATATTTTTGGACAATTTTCGGGGCTAGTATTTTGGACTTGTTTTGGGCCAGATATGCACTCTTCTTGGACCTTGATTAGCGCTTTTTTTGATGTCTTGAATTTTTCTTTTAGTGGGCTGAAGATGGGCTACATTTGTTAGTTTGTTGGGTCGGACTTTGGCCAGTTGGGCCAAATCCCTTTTGTTTGTTTGTTTGTTTATTCCCCCCCTTGGATTATGGACCGGTAGTCTAGTCCTTTTTTTTATGCCAGTTGCTTGGTTTCTTTGAACCCTTCTTTTTTTAGGATTTTGAGTATGGTTTTTCCAAGTCTTGATTGGTATTCAATGTGAGTCTCTTTTACACCTCTTTTCCTTTAGGGTTTGATGAGCATTTCTCAAATTTTGTTCCATACTTCCAACAAACAACGCTCGAGACTCAATAAGAGTTTCCAAAAATGTAGACTACTCAACCAAGGCACCAATGGTGGCGTCATACTTATGCAATAACCAAAACCAAAGTGGTGACTGAGGTTTGATCTTTATTAAAGAAACATCATTCCTATACCATGTTAATTTGAAAGAAAAAATATATCTATTGTATCATATTTTTCCAATGGATCCAGCATATGCTGTATATATACAAATTACACTAATCTTGTGCAATCATTTAGAATTTAGGTCAATACTTACGATATTTATTCTTTCTATATTTACAACACATTTTAAATTCATTCTTACGGTATTAACTCTATATTTGATATATTTTAAATCAATATTTATCATATTTACTTTTTCTATACTTACAATAAATTATATCTATTTTATTTTTTAAAAATAGTTTAGATGGTAAAATCTTTTTTTTTTTCCGGATTTGATACACTTGATTGGATAAAAAAAAAAAAAAAAAAAAAAAAGTTGTATCCCCGGTTTCTTTTCACATTAAGAACTAGACCATGTCAGTCCGATGAACACGCTAAATAATGAGTAAAGTAAACATAAAAGAAAAATGGTGAAGTCGGTAAACTCTCCCTCTCTCCGTCGACCGTCTCCAATCTCCACCTTCCTTCTTTGCATTGCCTCAACCGTTATTGCTCTTTTAACATCAGCACTCGAGACATGTGACTCTGTTTCTCTCTCCTCACTAGTAGGGTTTTCGGACAATTAAGATTTTTGTAAGGCAAAACCCGCCAATCCACTCCCCCGACGACGAACAACTAGGTAATAATTCTTAATTGTATTTCTCTCTTTCTCACTCCTTTTCTCAATTGGCTGCGAAAGTCTTTTGTTTGGTATGGTCTTTTGGCTTCACTCGTTCTGACTCCTGCGTGTTTGCTAAAATGCCTCTGTGAACTTGGAGAGAGAGAGAGAGAGAGAGAGAGAGAGAGAGAGATTTCTTGGCTTCTCTTGGATGCCGATTGAACTATTTCTGTTGTTTGTGAATCACTGATTTGATCTGGAATGCATAATTGTCTTATTTCTGTTGTTTTTTTTCTTCTTCAATGTTTTATCAATCTTTTCTCTTCCACATCTCATTTTTCATTTCAACCTCATTTTCTTCAACTACTGCACGTGCTATTATTCAACCAGAAAACTATATAAGGTCTTGGAATCCCTGGGAATTAAGTAATGATGGCTGCTGTGGAGCTTATGAGTTTGTCGATTGCAAACTCAAGTGCCTACATGTGAATTCACAAAATGAAGGCTGTCCTAGAGGTTATATATATTGATCGTTTTGAATATCTTTAACCACATATCTGTTCAAATCCCTTTAATGGATTATGCTGTTCTTTGATACAAACTATTTCTGATCTTCAAATCCCTTGATTGAACCGGCATGGAACCGCCTGTTCAAACAGGGAACTGGTGAACCGCCACCTATGGAGGTTTGCGGTCCAGTTCAGATGACATTTCAGTTATCTAATTGTGTTTAATTACCAACTTTATAAATTTTATATCGGAAAAGGTTTAAAGGTTCATGATTTAAGGGTAATTTAGAAATAGAAAAGTTGAAACAGTTGAAAAATATACATGGAGCCAAAACCCCTCTGGGTTCTCTTTTGTTCTTCTTCACCTTTACATCTTTTTCTTTCTCTCTCTGTCTCTCAAAATTAGATTATACTTCCAAAGCAGCTAAAGAGACTACATTGTTTCAGGTTTACAACATAGAAATGGCATCAATGATGCTCTCTGATTGTGCATCATCAACAGCAACAACTGCGGCTCGTATTTTACCATTCACAGGAAGACCCAGAACCCAATTGGGTCTTATCAAGTTTCACAAATTTCTGGATCGTGTTAATTTCAGACTCTCCATTCCTAAACTTCCCAATTTCACCGTCCAAAGTATTCAAGCATGTACCGCAGACACTACTGGTAAGCTATATTCCTTATTGTGATTGAAAAGAATGTTGTTTTTCATGGTTTGTTGAACATTTTTCATTTGAATGATCGATAATTTTTATTTATTTATTTCTAAGATAGTTTTCGTAGATTAATAAGAAAAGGGGCTGGCTGAAATGTGGAATTCTATTTAACCTAGGAGTTCAATTTAAATATCTGATATGTGGTAGTAATATGCAGGATTCACAAACCCTTGTAGACTTAAGTTCCAAACTCCTTTTTCATCTAGATAATTTGCAAATCCAAACTTTCACAGACTTAAGAATTGGACTAGGCAGCATATACAATCAGAACTAGAACTCAACTCTGTGGTGCTTGTGGGATTCATATAGTTCCAAGCAGCATGTTTAGCAGACTATAAAATGCTTAGTGTGACCATTGTTCGACTCCAAATGTATAATAGTGAGTTAGATGGAGGGTTATTTATTTATTTATTTTTGAGTTCATCAATATAATTAAAGAAATTGTACTATTATCAATCCTTGGGTATTATCATTTAGATTGTTTTGTTGCACAGGCATTACATCTAATGAGACCTCTGTAAAAGTAATAGATGGTAAAGCGGTTGCAAAGAAAATTAGAGAAGAAATAACAGCTGAAGTATCACAGATGAGGGATGCAATTGGTGTTGTTCCAGGGTTAGCAGTTATTCTAGTTGGGGATAGAAAGGACTCTGCAACTTATGTGCGCAATAAGAAAAAGGCTTGTGAAGATGTTGGTATTGCCTCTTATGAGGTGCGATTGCCTGAGGAGTCTACGGAGCAAGAAGTGCTGAAGTTTATTTCTGACTTCAATGATGATCCTTTGGTGCATGGGATCCTTGTTCAATTGCCATTACCTTCTGTATGTTTCTCAACCAAAAATCTCTCTGTTTTGCTTTGTCAAATTCAAGAATTGATAATTTTGGACTGGAAAAGTGGACATGACATAATAGAGTGTACTAATTCAAAGAGAATTATACTGAGAAAATGTAACTAAGAAATATCTTTCATTATTTCTTTGAAACGTCATGCATCATTCTTGCTTGATTTCAATGGGAATAAGTGCAAAAATATGAATCCTCTAAAGTTTGCACTCCATGTACTATTAATTGCAACTGTATGATGTATGATCAATCTGCTTAGTGACCACCGTTAAACTGCTACACTGTAAGTTCAAGTTTTCTTATTTTCTGAAGTATTTTGTGTTAAATTTGACATTTTAACTGCTGCACAACTATTTGTATGCACTGGTGTGTGCATGTCTTTAAACTGGAGTAGATCATATGAATATTTTGTTATGTGTCACAGACTCATTTTCATTGCGGTTTGGGTGCATCTGTCTTCTTACTAGTTGAATGAAATTGCATGCATAAATCTACGAAGTTTACAACCACGTACTGGAGTTTACTGATGCAGTTGACCAATATGCATTTGCCTGGCAGAAAAGTTGCTTATCTGCTGATTAAACTTGTGCTATATAGTGTTGTCTATTTAGCATTGGAGATCATGTAGATGCCCCTTTTTTTATGTGGTGATAACATAATAAGTACTTATATTGCCTTTTATTTTTATCAGCACATGAATGAGCAGAACATTTTAAATGCTGTTTCCATTGAGAAAGATGTCGATGGGTTTCACCCACTAAACATTGGGAGGCTTGCAATGCGAGGCAGAGATCCCATGTTTGTTCCATGTACGCCTAAGGGATGCATAGAGTTGCTGCATAGATATGGCATTGGTATCAAAGGAAAGAGAGCGGTTGTTATTGGGCGGAGCAATATCGTTGGAATGCCGGCTGCTCTTTTATTGCAGGTGGAATTCTGTCTTCATTTGGAACTTGTGGCCATTTCTGTTTGTTCACTTGAGTGTTATGGTTTTCTTATTCTCCAATTTTTCTCAAGAAATTGGTGCCATTCTGATTGTATAGAGAGAAGATGCTACCGTCTCCATTGTCCATTCAAGAACCATAAATCCTGAAGAGATCACAAGACAAGCAGACATTATAATCTCTGCTGTTGGGCAACCAAACATGGTAAGGGGCAGCTGGATAAAACCCGGTGCTGTTATTATTGATGTTGGCATCAATCCGGTTGAGGTGAGCACTCTCCTTGCTTTAGCTGGTAATTTCCACATAGAAAAATGAAAAAAAAAAAAAAAAAAAGGACAGAAGTATGCATTACGAAATGATATTTTTCATTCTTTTTTCAAGCAATTTATCAAGAGACTGAAAGCTCATTGGTTTCGGTTCCAGTCTTATGGGTAAATGAATGAACATGATTCTCTGGTTTGTTGTGGTGCAGGATGCAACAAGTCCTCGTGGTTATCGTTTGGTTGGAGATGTATGCTATGAAGAGGCTTGCAAGGTTGCTTCAGCTATAACACCTGTCCCTGGAGGGGTTGGTCCAATGACCATAGCCATGCTTCTTTCTAATACTTTAACCTCTGCAAAGAGGGCCCATAATTTTGGGTAAGAAAGGTAATTTTAATGGGTAGGACCTAGTCCTTTTTTTAACCCTACATACCATCAGAGCCCGATTGCTTTAGTTTGCACCTCCCCCTACAGCCAACCAAGGGTGTCACAGATTTTGGTTTCCAAAGAGTTGTGATTTTGAAGTTTTTGATTTTTAATTGAAAAAAATAAAGTGAAGATGATTCAAAACTTGATATAACTCGCTTTTACTACTTGGCTAAGTTGTATTTTTGTAAACCATTTTTGAGGGCTTTTGATGATTGGGACCACTAGTCCATTGGCATTGTAGGATATTGAGGTAGGATACTGATGTTTGATAAGTTGCATCTTGAGCATTGCACTAGGTTTGGATATAATATTTTTGCGGAGACGGATGTTTCTGCATAGATATATTTTACTTTAGTATTAATATTTATGGGGGTTGTGATTCTATGAGAAGTGGGGACATTTGTATAGTGGTTCAATTTTTACAAACATATGGACATCAGTTTGAGTATTGCGGATGAAGCGGCGCAGCTTGTGTTCTGTAAGACTCCATAATCATTCGGAACCGAGCTCATCCGATCAAATCCATGTCTTTTTGTTGGTTCAAATTTCATCGTATATAAAAAATTTAAATTTGATACTTCAATTCCAAAACAAACATGTTGCCTTTAAAATTTGATTTTTTTTTTTCTTACGGTAGATTCTTTTTATTTTATTTTATTTTATTTTTTATACAGCGATTTGAATCCCTGGACTTAGGATTGGGGGAAGAGAATTGTGACCATTAGATTGTCTCTCGAAGATGTTATTCTTTCTTCCTAAAATCAATTTAGTGTTGGTTTTTCTTTCTTTCCAAAATTAAGAACCTTAGTTTTCCCTCTTTAAAAATTATTTTAAATTTTGATTCTAGTTTAATTTTCTCTACTCTGAAAGTTAAACCAGAATTAAATTTTCTTTGAAACTAAATACATCAATTTTCTTTTTTAAAAACTTAATTTAATTTAAGATTTTCTCTCTAAATATACTGTTTTAAAGTATTCTCTCTCTCCCGCTCTCTAAAAAAACAAATTTAGTTTGCATTTCTTTGTAGCTACACATTTTAATTTTGTCTCTAAAATATGAATTTGTTTTTGATTTTTTGGCTAATTATATTGATTTTGAGTTCTTTTTTTTTCTCTCTAAATAACCTATATCATTATATCATTAGAGCTGTATAAGATTTGAACTTGCGTCTCTATATGACACCAGGAACCAAATAATGATGTTGGATATGATTCACTACGTCGTCCTTGTCATTAGAGCTGACTGTGCTCTACCAACTACAAGCCCAAATTATCTGGACTTTCATGATATGTGCACTTTGGACTTGAAAACGAGAAAATTACTTTTTTCTTCCCCCTCCCCCCTTTCCTTCTTGGGGGAGATAGAGACTTGAAGAGGTTGGAGAGGAAGTTGGGTGCCACTAAGCAACAAGGGGAATGTAGAAATACCATCTTTTGCTGATTCCTTTAACTTATATGATGATCAATTATGTCAGTCCATGATCAAATATGCATCCACTGCTATGGGGATAAACTTAAGAGAAGCTAAAACTATGAACACAGAGACGGGCTGCAACACCTTGGGCTGATGCACCGAGCTTCCAAAGTAACCAATGCCAAAGGACAGAGAAGAGTTGGCAGTTGCTATCTCCGCAACGTTCAACCTTGGCGAACATCCTGGAACCTAAAACCGTAGTGAATATAAATCAACTGAATTCATGAGTCCAAAAAAACGCATACCGGCAAAATAAGTTACTTTCATAGGCGTCTTGCCTGCACGAGCAGTACTCCAGCACTTTGGTCACTACCATGTTGATTGCACTCTGAGGTTATGGGGCATAAGACTTTCGTCCATGCAGAGGAAGGAGCAGCTTGTGACCTAAGATAATCAACATAAACAACCGACTTGAAGTACCTTTCAGTACAGCCATCACTCATCCATTACACATACTGGAAGTCTCAAGAAAGACGACGAAGACAATTCCATGCCATTGCTGTTTGGTTCATTTGAACACATGAACTTCCGCATCATTCCGACAGATTAAATACTCGGGCTATCAAGTTCTGATCTCTTTTTTAAAGCTCATTTTTCTGCTATAAAAGATTATTCAGCATATAAAGAATCTTAAAATCAGGAAGAAAATCCAACTTATGAGCAAGAGTTGATCCAGTAGTTGGCACCCCACTTAACCCGCTTCCACAACCACAAACATAAGATAAGGAGGAAAAAACAGATGGATCATGCTCACACAGCTAGTCTAAAGTTTTATCCAACAAAGGTACACATTTGGATTTAATGTAGCGCTGAAAATATACATGACCTCAGCTCCTCAAGAAGGGAAAAACAACGGCTCCAAAGTAGACCTTTTACACAAAAGCAGTGGCTTATTCATCTTTTCTCCAGATATAGAAGAGCAGTATATGAGACGTGTAGGTGTATATCCACATCCAAAACCCAAGAATAGCGTACTTACAGTTTGGAACATCTTTGAATTTACACATAAAAGCTGTTTCAAGAAAGAAAGGCTCCAAAATTTGAATCAGCCGAAGATTTGTTTACATATAAAATCTTCAATTTCTTTTAGAGGTGAAGGGCGATCAGCGATAAACCATTAATCAAGAAGAAAGGATATGGATACTTGGATATTGCAAAATTCTTCAAAACTAAGATTCAGTGATAAGGCAAAATGCATAAATTTGAATTTTAGTTCCTATATTTTACAACAATATATATTTTGTACTATAAAGATTTCAAACCTAGTAAATACTAAAAATATAATATTCAAATGCTGCTATATAGCAACAAATCACAAAAGATCATTAAAAACTATTTACTAACAAAACCATCAAAGTTTATACATCAAAACTCATAACAAGCTTTCCTCCGAATTGACTCCCCTCCCAGCAAAATAGTGATTCTTCCATTATTAAGTTTAGTAAATAGGGAGGAATCACTATTGCATTTTTAAAGTTACTACTGAGAAGTGCAGAGTTTAGCTTTGCATATTAGATCCGAAGAGATTGTTTGAGATTGTAGATGGTTGCACACTTGTTCTTCGTGACTTTGGTTGAGCCCTTGAGGTAGATGCATGTTAACCTTCTCTTCTAGCTCCTCTTGCAAGAAGACATTATTTATGTCCATTTGGTATATTGGCCGACACCTATCGGTGGCAAGAGACAAGAGGACCCTTATACTGTTTATCTTCACTACGGGTGCAAGAATCTCTGTGTAGTCCCCTCTGTAGGTTTATGTCACGTTCCAACTCTTAAATCGGGCACGCAACAATTGCTGTGTCATCCCAAAAAGGGTACGCCTTACTTGTACACCGGAGGAATTACTATTGCATTTTTAAAGTTACTACTGAGAAGTGCAGAGTTTAGTTTTGCATATCAGGTCCGAAGAGATTGTTTGAGATCGTAGATGGCTACACACTTGTTCTTTGTGACTTTGGTTGAGCCCTTGAGGTAGATGCATGTTAACCTTCTCTTCTAGCTCCTCTTGCAAGAAGACATTATTTACATCCATTTGGCATATTGGCCAGCACCTATCGGTGGCAAAAGACAAGAGGACTCTTATAGTGTTCATATTCGCTATGGGTGCAAAAATCTCTGTGTAGTCCACTTTGTAGGTTTATGTCACGTTCCAACTCTCAAATCGGGCACGCAACAACTGCTGCGTCATCCCAAAATAGGGTACGCCCTACCTGTACACCGGAGTAGCACAAAGCATTCATCGATATCCATTAGTTTTCAAAATAGCTCAACAAAATCCAAAGGACCCAGTCGATCCATCCCTGCTTCAAAAGGCATGCATAAGTTTAATCTGACCATTTTAAATCCAATAAAATTTTCACAAGTTCAAAGGAAATCCAATGAAAGAAAACAAACACACTCGAGCACAAATTTAAATTTTGTAATCCAAAAGGGTTGACAGAATGACATTTTAAATACAATTCCAAATATATATATATATATATATATATATACATATATACACATACTGACACGTTCCTTATGGGTCCAACTAATTTCCCCAAAATCTCAACCCAAGTAAAATTTAGTATCGAAAGTAAGATGCTCCACAAAAACTAATTCAGACTCGACAAAATCCGACACTAAGATTAGTTAGATCTCTAAACCTAAACTTTTTCTGAAAAATGAAAGAAAAAAGGGTGAGTATAAAAAAATACTCAGTGAGTAGAATGCAATAGTATGGTTGTGATAGTAAATGAGTGGTGAGTGTGAGAATACCCAAATCATAATTTCAAACAATTCATCAATTTGTAAGCAGTTTTAAATAATCCAGAAAATTAAAATATAGATAAATCCATGAATTTTTATATTTTCTAAAGATCATAGGGTCTCCCCAATAAAAACATTTCCGTCCAAAGTTTGGCTGAACTAGGGTGGAAACTCACCAAGGGGTTTTGAATCTGTTCGTTACATAACACTACTTCCCCATTTTCTTGGCATTGACTAGTAGCTCATCAATGGTGTAACCGGATAGTATGATGTAGGTGCAGAAGATCGCATCTACCTCCTTTGCTAATAAACCCCAATCACGTCATCCCGTCGGGTAGTTTCGTGAAGAGAATGACTATAGCTATTTACATCACATGCATTGTCATTTCACAAATATTTCAATATCATTCCATGTGCCATGATTTCAACAAATAGGTTACCAAATCATATCCCATATCCATGAATACAATTTCCAATAAAATATGGTACAAATTCATTTATAAACACATAGGATGCAAACATATTACAAACTCTCATTTCGGGACATCCCACCATTATAAATATTTCAAAAAAATCATTTAAAAATCATTTATAAAAGAATTTAGAAACTGTTGTTCTCATTTAAAGGCACAACAGTCCGTCTCGCTTTAGGTTCCAAATGCTTTGACTTAATCTACACAAAGCCACATAGCCACTGTGGGTCATGAAAGGAATTCTCCCCTTGACATTAAGTTTAAAGCTAAGGAATTAATCACAAGACATTATATACATCATGTTCTCATGTATTATATGAGAAAAAGAAATACCCCCCTCAACACTAGAAAAGCATTCTCCAACAACAATTAGTCCAATGTTCATTCAAAATAGAAAAAAAAAACATATCTTAATACACCAAAATCTCATAGAACTAGTCTAAACTTAATGCCAATAATGTACACTATTTCTACCATCCCTCAAGGTCTTAAAAACATAAAGAAGACAAAAGATTACACAAGGGAGTAAAATGCCCAATTACTAGGGGTGTCTCGGTTAAGAAAAATGGGAAGAGAGAACCTAAGTTTCATCGGGTAAAATTGACGCATGGAAAAGCATCTAAAAATATCATTGATTGTAGAATTAATTGGACTTAAGAGAAAAATGTGAATGAATCGTAGAAATTTAAGAAATTTTAAGAAAACCCCACTTACCTTCTAACGGAGTGGAGAGAGAAAAGATTGAATCTGGGGCTCGATTTCGCTTCCAAAAGCTTGCTCACACTTGGAATCAATCGATCTTTGATGAACTTTGTCAAGGGTGTGAAGAGGGAAGATGGAGAAGTGGGTTTCTTTGAGACCAAATGTGAAAAAGAGGAGGAGGATGAGCCGAGAAAGAGAGAGAAAAGAGAGTAGTGAGGGGGAGAGAAAATAAGTGGGGAGAGTTGACTTTTCTCTTCTCTTTTTTTCTTTTTCTTTTTTGGTTTCTCGGTACTATAACATTTAACCTCCTAAAAAGAAATTTCATTCTCAAAATTTAAAATAAAATTATGCATAAAAAATGTGGGAGTATTGTTTTCACATCGACTCTTCGGTCTCCCAAATTTTCTCTTCCACCTGGTTGCTTCTCTACAACACCTTAACCATGAGAATTTGTTTACTTTTCAATTGCTTGAGTTGTCGATTAAGAATCTTTACTGGTTGTACCTTGAAACTCAAGTTTTGATTCAATTTTATCGGATGAGTTTCAATTACATATGAGGGGTTCGACAAATATTTCTTCAATATTAAAATTTGAAAATATCATAGATGTTTTGTAACTCCGGTAACAATTTAAGTCGATAGGCCACCTTTGCAATTCTTTCAAGGATCATGAAGGGGCTAATATAACAAGGGTTCAATTTTCATTGTTTCTGAAATCGGATTATGCCCTTTTAAGGAGATAAGAATACCATATCTCTTACTTCGAATTCCAAGGGTCTTCTCCTCTTGTCGGCATAACTATTTTGTCGATCTTAAACTACTTTCATTTTTTCTTAGATCATTCTCGCCTTTTTCCTTGATAGTCTCAATCAATTCTGTACTTTCAATTTTTCTCTCACCAACCTCATTCCAATATAATGGTGTCCGGTACTTCCTTTCATAGAGAGTTTTATAAGGTGATATCCCAATACTAATTTGATAATTATCGTTGTATGCAAATTTGATCAATGAGAGATACCGATCCCAATTGCCTTGGAAGTTCATAACACATGCTCTAAGTATATCTTCTAAGGTCTGATTAGTATGCTCAGACTGTCCATCTGTTTGGGGATGAAATGCGATACTAAATTTTAACTTAGTTCCCAAAGCAGCATGTAAATTAGGCCAAAATCAAAAAGTGAACAGAGGATCACGGTCTGATATAATGGACATCGGGACGCCGTGAAACCTCACAATCTCATTGATATACAACTTGGCCAACCCCATCAAGGGATAAGAGTTCTGAATTGACAAGAAATGAGCTGACTTAGTGAGATGGTCCACAATTACCCAGATAAAATCGTGACGACTCAGAATACGTGGCAAATTCACCATGAAATCCATGGTGATGTGTTCTCACTTCCATTCGGGAATTGGTAGTGATTGGAGGACACCAACCGGCTTTTGGTGCTTGACTTTGACTTGCTGGCACACTAGATATCTAGCTACAAAGTCGGCTCTCTCTCTTCAATCCGAACTACCAATACAACTCCTTGATGGTTTGATACATTTTGGTATTCCCTGGATACATGGTATAGGTTGAGAAATGTGCCTCTTCAAGTATGGCCTTCCGAAGATCATCATCCATCGGGAAACAAATTCATCTCCCATAGGTCATAATCCCATTCTCCTAAATCCAGGACTCACCACCTTCCCCCTTGTCAATCTTCTCAATTATGCCCTTCAATTCTTTATCGATCACTTGAAGCTCCCGAATACGATCCATCAATGTAGGTCTCAACATAAACTTAGCCAATAGTGTACCATGATTATCCTTAGCCAACTCGACTCCAAGTGCTCGGAATCCAACTAAACAAGAGATGTAAGAACTCTCTTGGGATGCCAAACTAGATGATGACTATAGACTTAATGCATCCGCAACCACATTTGCCATCTCAGGATGGTAATCTATCACCAGATCATAATCCTTAATCAATTCTAATCACATTCGTTATCTCAAATTGAGCTCTTTCTGTGTGAGTAAGTTTTTCAAACTTTTGTGGTTGGTGAAAATCTTGCACGTGACCCCATATAAGCAATGCCACCAAATCTTCAAGGCAAAGATAATAGCGGCAAGCTCCATGTTATGAGTGGGATAGTTCACCTCGTGCTTCTGTAATGGGCAAGTGCCATAAGCAATCACCCTATTGCCTTGCATCAACACGTATTCTAGCCTTTGTTTGCTAGTATCACTATGTACCACATAATCGCTGTTGTCATTAGTAGGGAGAGTAAGGATGGGAGCAGATGTCAACTTTCATTCAAACTGTTAGAAACTACTTTCCCACTTTTTATCTCATTTGAACTTGACTCCCTTCTGAGTCAAATTGGATATTGGAGCTGCTATTTTCGAGAATCTCTCTACGAATCTCCAGTAATAACTTGCTAATCCATGGAGACTTCTTACCTCGGGGACGTTCTTGGTTTGCTCCCACTTCACAATAGCCTTTACCTTCCTCAGGTCTACAAAAACTCCATCCCTAGAAACCACATGCCCCAAATAGCCAATCTTTCTTAATCAAAACTCACACTTGGAGAACTTGGCATACAACTCCTTCTCCCTAAGAGTTTGCAATATGATTCGAAAATGCTCAGAGTGGTTTTCATCATTTTTGGAATATACCAAGATGTCGTCGATGAAGACTTTGACAAATTTATCAAGGTAGGAATAAAACACTCGATTCATGAGATTCATAAAAGTTGCAGGAGTATTTGACTACCCGAAGGCTATCACCAAAAACTTGTAATGCCCGTACAGCATCTTAAATGCAGTCTTGTAAATTTTATCACCCTTGATCCTCAATTGGTAGTAACCCCATCTAAAATCTATCTTTGAGAACATGCTAGCTCCTTGAAGTTGATAAAAAAGATCATCAATCCACGGGAGGGGGTACTTATTCTTGATCATTGCCTTATTGAGTTGTTAGTAGTCAATGCATAACCGAAAGGTTTTTTCTTTCTTCTTCTTCACAAATAGAACCAGAGCATCCCAAGGTGAGACACTCGATCGGATGAACCCCTTGTCCAATAACTCTTGGAGCTGAACCTTTAACTCCTTCAACTTCACATGTGCCATTTGATATGGAGGGATAGAAATCGATGCGGTATTGGGAACCAGATCTATGACAAAGTCAAACTCTTAGACTAGTAGCAACCTGGACAACTCTTTCAAAAAAATGTCTGGAAACTTATTCACTATGGGAACACATTCAAATTAGAACTCTCTATCGTGGTATCAATAATGCAGGCTAAGTAGGTTTCGCACCCTTTGTATACTAGTCTTCGTGCTTCAAGGGCCGAAATCACACAGTTTGGTAACACTCGATGCTTGCTAGCAAAGACAAGTGTTAGACACTTTTGATTTTGGAATTCCAGTTCATTCGTGAAACAATCTACTAATGTCTGATAAAAATACAGTCAATCCATATCCAAAATGGCGTCAAAATCTCCTATCTCTAACAGAATCAAGTCTGTTTCAAGAGTTACCTCATTAACTTTCACCTCACAATCCTTATACATGATATCCCTAGTCAACTGTTCCCCTAAATGAGTGATAACTAACAACTCCTCCATAAGTGGAGTTAGAGACCTATCAAAATACCTAACAAAACCTATACTCACAAATGAATTATTAGATCCAGTATCTATTAGCACACGAGTATCAACACTAAAAATTTTTATCGTACCTATTAATATAGACAATAAAGTAATTATTAATCAATTCATAAATTACATGATTCATATATGACTACTATTAACATTTCATCATACCACACAATCATGAACATTTTATATATTTACCTATCATAGGAATCCACACTACTGACACAGTCGTAACTTCATACTATCCATGCATATACAAAACTCTTGAGATTGACGGTTCTAGGCCCAAAGGTGATGACCAAATACATAGTCCAACACATTAAACCGAGCAGATCTCTGGTTAAACGGGTTTTCAATCACATCGAGTGATCACCCATCAATTGTTACTTACTTGATGGAACTGTATGAGTCAATAATTCTAAAAACATACCCTGCATTCAACGTTATGCATATACCAATGACCATAACAAAAATCATATCGTCAACATATTTCAAATCATAACCATATATTATCTGCATCACATTTTTAAATTATCTAATTCAAGTTTCAAAGGTATTTACCTATGACCACATCTGGATTGGCTTGAGTCTCTTCATTTGTTATGGTATAAATCCTCGCCTCGCCTCTTAGTTGAGAGCGTTGAGTAAGGGCAGCTACGGTGTTGCTTCCCGTCCCTGTTCTCGGTATGGCACTAGTGGAAGGTATTGAAGTAGTAGTCGGGCTATCTTTGGAGCAGCTAGATGGACCTCAAACTTATAGATTTCCTTACCTTTCCACATTCAACTTGGGATAAGAGTGCCAAAAGTGACCCTCCTTCCTGCAATGGTAGCATCTTTTGGGTCCTCTACATAGACCCAAGTGGTATCTCTTGCAATTTGTGCAAGGATTCCTTTTGCTTTCTCCCATCCTTACTGCCGATCTAGCACTATCGCTAGGAGTATTTGGCTTAAAGAATGATTGGTTTTGGGGAGTGCTAACCGACTCTGAGATACAACCACCACTATATGAGCCCATGCTCTTGCTCTTCTTAAAGCTTTGGTCTGGAGTAAACCCGTTGGACCTTCTCTTCTTCCCATGGTGCTACCTAATCCTACTTCTCTCTAGCACTATTTGCTCGGCCCTTAAGGCCAACTATAGAACATTTTGGTAGGTGTGATCCTCTGTAACCAACATCCTCTCTTTGATGTTTAAGTTCAAGCCATCCCCAAACTTGAAACGCCTATACTCCTCAGAGACTACTATCTCCAAAACAAATGAGGATAAACTTCTAAACTCTGCTTCATATTTTCCCACCGACCTATTTCCTTGATAGAGGTAGAGGAACTCTCTTCTTTTTAAATTCTAATCAAATCGGATGTAGAACTTCTTATCGAATTCCCTAAGGAATTCTTCTAAGTAAAGGGTGCGATTGATCTTTCCTTCACACCATCCCACCAAGTACTACTAGCATCCTTATCTAACAATCTTATAGCCACCGTAAGCTTTATCTCATCATCAATCCTCATATCCATTGCCACTTCCCGGACTCTCTTGATCCATTTCGTGGCCACCGTAGGGTCGTTGGCTCCCGAGAAAATCTCACACCCAATATGTCTAGCTTCCTTAAATAACTTGGAAAATTCAATGGGCAGCCAAGTGGTCAGTGTAGCTACCAAAGTAGGGGGTGCTACCGACACTATAGAAGGGATCGGTGGAACTGCTGGATTGGGAGGTGGAGGAGGAACTCAAACTTAAGGTGGTACTTGAAGATGCACACGATATGCATTCCACTGATCAATCTATTGCCAGAGAGTATCAAGTAGCAGTGGAGGAATCCTGATTGGAGGAGCTGAGTGAATAGGTGTTAGAGGAGGTAAAACATGTGAGGCTCTTGAGGAGGAATCTCGTTTATATTCCTCATTTTTCTGCGAGAAGGTATGATAACCTATAAGAGAAAAGTTATCTTTAGTTTACTATAGTAAGTGACACTAGGAAACTATGTTTAGAGGTGTGTCAATTTCTTAAGACTCATAGAAGGCTTTAAAAACCATCCGAAAATAATTTAAACATTCAAAAATTTGAAAATATTTGAAAATCTTTTAAAGAATTTGGAAAAATTCATTTGAACTTTCAGATCATTTAAAATTGAACCATACTCTGATACCAATAAAATTGTCACATCTCAACCCTCAAATCGGGTATGCAACAACTGTTGCGTCACCTTAGAATATGGGTATGCCTAACCTGTACTCCGGGATAGCGCAAGGCATTCATTGATATCCATTAATTTCCAAAACAGCTCAACAAAATCCAAAGGATCCACTCGATCCATCCCTATCTCAAAAGGCATCATAAGGTTAATCCGACTATTTTATATCCAATAAAATTTTTACAAGTTCAAAGAAAATCCAATGAAAGAAAACATAACAAGTTTGAGTACAAATTTAAATTTTGTAATCCAAAAGGGTTGACAAAATAGAGTTTTAATTACAATTCTAATATATATATATATATACACACCTTCCTTATGAATCCAACTAATTTCTTCGAAATCTCAACCCAAGTAAGATCTATTACCAGAAGTAAGACACTCTACAAAAACTAACTTAGGCTTGACAAAATCCAGCACTAAGATCAGCTAGATCTCCAAACCTAAGCTTTCTCTAAAAAATAAAAGAAAGAAAGGTGAGTATAAAAAAATACTCAGTGGGTGGAGTTCAATGATATGGTTATGACAGTAAATGAGGAGTGAGTATGAGAATGTGAAAATTATAATTTCAAATAATTCATCAATTTGTAATTAGTTTCAACTAATGTAGAAAATTAAAAGATAGATATATCCACAAGTTTTTATATTTTCCAAAGATCACTGGGTCTCCCTAATGAAAACACTTCTGTCTAAAGTTTGATCAAATCTAGATGGAAGCTTATCAAGGGGTTTTCAATCTGTTCGTTATATAACACTACTTCCCCCTTTTTTTGGTGTTGACTCATACCTCATCAGTGATGCAACCAGATAGTACAACATGGATACAGGAGACCACATCTACCTACTTTGCTTATAAACTCTAACCATGTCACCCTGTAGGGTCGTTCCGTGAAGGGAATGACTATAACCATTTACATCATATGCACCGTTATTTCACAAATATTCCAATATCATTCCACGAGACATGAGTTCAACAAATCGGTTGCCAAATCATATCACCATATCTATGAATACAATTTGTAACAAAATATAGCACAAATTTATTTATAAACACATAAGATGTATATATATTACAAACCCCCATTTTGGGACATCCCACCATCACATGCACCGTTCACTCCCTCCTTGAGAGGGTAATCATCCCCAATCGATAACCAATATCAAATCTAGTCTCACTTTAGGATCCAAATGCCTTAACTTAATCTACATAAAGCTACATAGCAACAGTGGGTTATGAAAGGAATACTCCCCTTGACATTAAGTTTAAAGCTAAGGAATTAATCACAAGACATTATATACATCATGTTCTCATGTAATATATGAGGAAAAGAAATACTCCTGTCGATACTAAAAAAGCATACTCGAACAACAATTACTCCATTGTTCATTCAAAACCAAAAAAAAAAAAAAAAGAACATATCTTAATACACCAAAATCTTATAGAACTAGTCCAAACTTAATACCAATAATGCACACTATTTCTACCATCCCTCAAGGTCTCAAAAAAATAAAGAAGACAAAAGATTGCACAAGGGAGTAAAACGCCCACTTACCTGGGGTGTCTCATTTAAGAAAAATAAGTGGAGAGAACCTAAGCTTCATCGGGTAAAATTGACGCATGGAAAAATATCCAAAAATATCATTGATTGTAGAAATTAGTTGGGTTTAAGAGAAAAATGTGAATGAATCGAAGAAATTTAACAGATTTTGAGAAAACCCTACTTACGTTCAAACGGAGTGGAGGGAGAAAAGATTGAATTTAAGGCTCGATTTCACTTCCAAATGCTTGCTCACACTTAGAATCAATCGATCTTTGATGAACATTGTATAGGGTGTGAAGAGGGAAGATGGAGGAGTGGGTTTCTTTGAGACCGAATGTGAAAAAGAGGAGGGTGAGCCGAGAAAGAGAGAGAAAAGAGAGCAGTGAGGGGGAGAGAAAATTAGGGGGGAGTGTTGACTTTTCTTTTTTCTTTTTCTCTTTTGTTTTTTGTTTGTTTGGTTGTTTTTTTTTTTTTTTTTGGTCGGTACTATAGTTTAGGTAAACACTTTAACTACAAGTCTAGCCTTGCAGCGATCAATTGAACCGTCACTTTTATGCTTGATCTTGTAGACTTATTTGCATCAAATTGCTTTCTTTCCTCTTGAGAGAGTTGTTATTTCCCAAGTCATGTTATTTATGAGAGCATCTAGCTCTTCTTTCATTGCTTTCCTCCGTTCTGGGTGATCATTGGCCTTGTTGAAACTTCTAGACTCCTATACTTGATCAATGCTACTCAAGAATACTTGATAACTTAAGGAAACGTTAGTAGTAGTATAATAGCTAGTAATGTGATAAGATGTCACTTTAGAGATGTAGTGTTCCCATCTTGATGGAGGGACCTCAGTCTTGTTGACCTTCTGAGTAAAGGTGGAAATGATGGCTAATCATTAGACTTCTCATTTGCTTTTGAAGGAAGTGAGTCTTCTTAGATTTGGTCTCCCCCTTGCTCGCTACTTCCTTCAATTTTGGAAGAGCTTCCATCTTCCCTTTGCTCAGAATTTTCTAGTTTTCCTCTCTCTTGCTCTTACTCTGAATTCTTCTTTTCGTTTGATTGATGAGAAGGATTGCTAACTTCCTTTAGAGTTAACAAGAAAACTTGTAGATCTTCCTTTTCTGGAGTTCTCTCTTCATTTGTATTTGCAAAATAGAACTCGTTTTTCACAAATATCATATTTTTTGATTGTATATTTTATTAGTCATAGGATCATAACATATATAACCCTTTTGAAATGACCCATATCCTATGAAAACATACTGCCTCCCTTTTTTATCCAATTTCTTTTTAAATTATTCTGGTACATCTACATAACATACACATTCAAACATTTTTATGTGAGTAATATTTGGTTTGATCTTAGTGAGAACTTCAAAGGGAGATTTTTCTTGAAGTATCCTAGTGGATATTTTATTAGTCATAGGATCATAGCATATATAACCCTTTTGAAATGACCCATATCCTAGTGGATAAGTAGTTAATGAGGTGAGCAGTAGTACTAACTACATCGCTCCAAAATATTTTAGACATGTTAGTATAAAACATGATTGATTGCTCTTGCTACCTCAAGTAAATGTCGATTTTTTCTTTCGCCTACTCCATTTTGTTAAGAGATATACATGCATGAAGTTTAGTGGATTATTCCCTTTTCTTCTAAGAAATTTGTGAGTTCATGATTCATGTATTTTCCCCATTTTCTATCCTAAACATTTTCATGTTTGCATTGTATTGCTTAGTGATGTAATCATAAAAGCTTTTAAATGCTTCGAATCTTGTGGTTTTGAAGTGGGCATATACCCAAGTGTATTTAGTTTTGTGGTTAATAAAAGATATAAAATATTTAAAACCTCGTTTAGATACTATAGGGGATGTCCAAATATCAGATAGTACAAGATTAAAATCAATTTTATAAGTTGTTTTTGAAATTAGATATTGCATTCGAATTTCTTTTTCAAAAATACAAGTCTCACAATGTCTATCTTCATAATTTTTTTGTTAAAAATAGGCAATTCAAAAACTTGTTTATTAGGATGACTTAACCTAATATACCACAAAATATAACTTTCTCCTTGACATGCCATGTGTACATGGTTATCTTGCTTCAGAAAATACAGGTTGTTTCTCCTGAATCCTCTACTAATGACTTGGTTCATTTTGACATCCTAAAAAATAATAGTGTCAGGATCAAATGTAACTCTACAATTTTGGTTTTTAGTAATTTGGTTCATAAACATAAGATTAGAGGAGAATTGGGGAATATATAAAGCATTAGAGTTTTTTCTGAAAAAATTAACTTCTCTGAATTCTTTTAAATTTAAATTATGCACATTAGCAACCTTGACTATCTTATGATTTGGGAGAGTTTTTGGTTTTTTAAATTTCTTTCTATCCTTAACCATATGATGGTCGCAAACTGAATCTACTAACCAATCATGAAAATTCAAAGTTGAGTTTAAACAAGTACCTAGATTGGTCGTTCCTTGCTGAGCACCACTTTTGATACGATGCTCTCGATAGTCAACTCAGGTGCTACATTTTGGGCCACATTTGAGGAGATTTGTCCCTTTCTCTTCAAGTGCTCAGGTCCGCATGTGATGATGAAGAAACTAACATCTTTCTTGAGAATAATTTGACTTTTTGCAGTGAGCACATACCCTTTTGACCACGTGTTACACATTATTGGCTACTTGCTATTTTGTAGTAGAATTGAAACCATGCCCTTCTACTATGGATTGAGAAGTATTCTCAAACTTCATACTTGCTTCTGCTTATTGGATCATGGATCTTATAAGTATGATGAATACTTGATCATCCCTCAATTTCTATTCTTCGAATGTTGGGTTTGACTCCTCAAGAGAATCCTTTGTGATGTGACTCAAGAGATTTCTTGAGTTTAGGATTTCTTAACATGAGTAACCAATTAGAAATAATATGAAGAGGTAAGAAGAATGAAGAGAATGGTTGTAAATGAAAAGAATTGATTTGAGGAAGAGGATCACCTAACCTCGAAGAGGAAAGAATCGAAATTTACTTTGATATAATGTTAAATTTTTGAATATCTTGGAGCAAGAATATTGAAAGAATACAAGAAAATTCTTGTTTTAATTGATAAAATAAAACATTTACAAAGAGAGAGGCGATTGCCCTTTATAAGAGAAAGAAGAAGATTGCTAATATAAGAGAGAAGTGAAGATGGATTTTTTTGATGGATTTTTTAGAATGATACATCACTTATTTATACACTTTACTAAAAGCAAAAAAAGAATAAAATATTTGAGTAAAAGATAAGGAAATATCACCTAGTAAAAAATAAAAAAAGAAATAAAAATAAACTAAGTTTTCTAAATATAATGATTGACTAACAAAATCAACCAAATATATAATAATTGATTAAATTAAATTTATTGATCAACCAAATATATAATAGTTGATTAAATTAATTTTAGTGATTAACCAAATATATAATGGTTGACTAGATCAATCTTAATAATTGACTAAATTAACGAAATATATAATGATTGACCAAATTAATCAAAATGATTGAATGGTTGATTAATTCAATCATGATGATTGGTTAAATCAATCAATGAGCCAAATTTTAGTCTATTTTAATAGTGATATGATTATGATTCCCCCTTTCCACCCTTTTTCTCTTTTCATTTTTTTTCAAGAATAAAACTAAATTGATTTGAACCCATTTTTCTTTCCTTATTGTCTTTTTAAAGAATAGATTAAACGAAAAAAGTAGCTTATGATCTCCTTTCCTTTAATTTATGCCCTTGATTTACTCTCAAATTTGTGAAATATAAATCATGAGGAGGATTAGAATAGAAGTGTAGCATGACTCTAGGGGGGAATGACAACCAGGAAAAGATGGTGTAGCATTCATTGATAAAAACTAGACCCAAGCGTGGACCATGTTTGAGCCAGACATACAAGGGATAGAATGAATAAAATTCGAGCCCAACCCGAATGTCGGGCTGAAGAAATCAACCTGAGCTTGCTCCAATATAAAGCCCAACAGGGCTTCTGAGGGGAGGCTAAGTCCAAGTCTAGACCTTCCGAAAAAGCATCAAAAGGCATCAAACTCCTATGGGTGGGGGTAGCAGTTGGGTATAGGTCTTGGATTCGATTCATGGGAATGAAAAAATAAGATTTGAGTGAGCTAATCCCTCCACGGAGGGCCCCACGGTGTTCGGCTGGATTAATCAGGCGAAATTCAAATATTGGTTGGTGGCAAATGAAAAAAAAATGTCAAAAGGCTCACCCAGACTCCAATTCAAGCAAGGCCACGCCACATACCCAAGTCTAATAAGAACATGACAAGAAATTAATTACCTTTAGCCAAATGCCACCACTTGAAGAACCAGATGCCACATGTCCTTCAGAATCAATACATATAACTCCAACAGTGTCTAGAAAGCAGTCCTCTTTCAGTGTACCATGGGTAGAAGATTTATTACCTCCATTTAGCATAACAAGATCAGATGATTGAGTTTCTATTACATGAAAATGCAGATCTCGTCATTAACATGATTTCAAACTTAAATTTTCTCTACTTAATTAAATTTTTTATTAGATATAATAACAACAACAAACAACAACAATTTGAGATTTAATCCCAATAATTGGAGTTGGCCATTTGATAGACAAATATGTGAAAGATCAAGAAAAAAATATTATTGTTTTAATTTGTACGAATTTTCCTACGCCACTCATTCCTATCCAAAACTATTTCCTTATCTAAATCCTTAACTGTCATATCTGTAGATAATTTACATCCAAATTTTCAATAATCTATCTTTATGTTTTACTACATCTCCATATTTAGTTATCAGTCCTCCTAACCTATGTGTCTTTGGATTTTTTTTGCATATACTCTAACAATCTCAAACGATATTCTTACATTTTATTCACAATTAATAATTTCCAACTTATTACAAATAACTTCTTTTCTAATTTTATCTCTTCCATTTTTGCCACATATCTACCTAAACATTCTAATCATTTTCATTTCTGTTACATCCATTTTCTATTCTTATTGTTTTTTAATAACCTAACACTTAGAGCCATACAATAGTATAGGTGTTATTGTAGTTCTATAGAACTTTCCCTCCAAATGTAGCATTATCGTGCGATCTTAAAGAACTCTACATACTCTTCTTAATTTCATCTAACCCGTTTGAATCTTATAATTCACATCTCCATCTATATTATCATTATTTTGAATGATAGATCCAATATATCTAAAGCGTTCACTTTTTAGTATACCTTTTCCTTCTAACCTAATCATTTTTTATCATTGTGATGATTGTTGCTAAACCTATATCTCATATACTCAGTTTTTGACATACTCAACCTAAATCTTCTGAATTTCAATACGACCCTCCACAATTCTAATTTGGCACTAATACCCTCTTTAGTTTTATCAACAAACATTATATCATTTGTAAAAAGTATACACCATGGTATTTTCTCTTGAATGCTTTTTGTGATTTCTTTTATCATTATTTGTTTTGCGATTTTTGTGTATCACGATTTCGAGCAAATATACCATAGTCGAATGTTGTGTATAGTGCGAAACAAGTGTCGTTCCTATGAAGATATTATGTTTTACCAATTATAAACTACCCTATCTAAGTTGGACAAAACGAATCAAGATTATAAAGATATCAAAACTATAAAAATATCAAAAACAAAATATTGATTAATGAAAACCCTAATTTTATAAAACCCTAGGACATTTATTTCACCTGTCTCCAATTTTTCACATAGTCGAATTCTTTCAAATCCCTTAAAGTTTATTGACTAAAAATTCATTCTTGATGATGACAGATTTCCCAAGATTAGATTTATCCAATGGTCATACAATGAAACCCTAATTCAACTAACCAAAACCCAATAGTCATGCAATCTTGATTAGGCCGAACTGCATTAAGATCTATAGAATATCTGTAATCTAGGGTTTCTCCTAAAATCCCCACACACAGAGTTAATCATCCGTCGATCTCATAATCATATATGGATTCTATTGTATTGGTCAGATTTTATGCAATCTTTTCTCGATCTCATGTATGTAATCGCAAATCATCAAATCGCAGGTTGCTATATGAATGAAGCATTAAGTTCAATAATAAAATCTCATCAAAGAAAGAATATGTCAAATAAGATTTAGAAGAAAGAAATAAATCAAACTATACTATTAATCAAAAAACAAAATTCATCGAGTTCTAAGGACAAAAAATCTAAGTAGACATGATAAAGAAAAGCAAGAAAAGTAAAAAAAAAAAAACATCCCCTTTACACCCGAAGGAGTTCTCCTCCAAAGGAGGTGGCTGCTAGGGTTTCTCATCTCCCTCCTTTAGTGTAAAGGATGTCTCCTCCTTATAATCTAAGTCCTAAGAGTTAAATAATTAAAAATTCATGAGTCTTCATAACAGTTTGATATTTTACTTAGTTTTGGGTTTTTGGAACTCATGGGCCTTGATTTTCAGCACCGCAGCAACTTTGACTCAAATTTCAGATATCTTCTGGTCTGACCCAGCCTCTGAGGTCTTCATAAGATTTGTAGGCCTTGAAGTCTTCTTTCTAACCCGATAGGAATCAGGCAATCGGACATCGAAACAAAAAGTTATGTTTAAAATACTAACAAATGTCTGCATAGTCCAATATCCTTAAATAAGCTCAATAATTCTAAAATAAAATCCACGAAAATAATCAGTGTAAAATCACGAAATAAAACCTAAAATAGTCCTAAAAGTCATAAATAAAACTTGAAATAAAATAAAATAAAATAATTCAAATATATAAAAATATTGCTATCACTATTGCAAAAAGAATAGGATTTAATTCCAAATCTTGATGGAATTCAATATTAATAAGGAAGTTATTATTTAGATCCCTGTAAGTTCTTACATTAGTTACAACTCTCTCATACATATCTCTAATAAGATTAATGTATTTTAAGGAGATCAATTTCTTCATCATTACCCATCACAACACGTCTCTGGGAATCCTATCATATACATTTTTTAGATCGATAAATACCATATGTAGCTCTCTCCTCTGTACTCTATATGTCTCCATCAAATGTTTTAACAAATGGATTGCTTTTGTGGTGGATCTTCCTAATATAAATTTAAATTGATTTTGAGACATATATATCTCCAATCTCAACTTATACTCTATCACCCTCTCCCATAGATTCATAATATAACTCATAAATTTAATTCCTCTGTAGTTGGTGTCATGCCCTAAATTTTGTATCGAGTATGTGATAATTGCCGTGTTACCCGAAAATACGAGTAAACCTAATCCGTACACCAAGATACTACAAGGTATTATTGATATCCATCCACTTTCCAAAATAATTTAACAAAATGCAAATAAACCAACATGCATTCGTAACATAATTAAAGGACCAGCTCAGTCCATCCATATTCAAAATATGCATGCATTAGGTCATCCCAACTATTCAAGTCTAAATACATACACAATGCCAGTCTGGCTAGTCCAATCAATTTCATAGAATATAAAATAAGTCCCTACTAAAGGGATCCAAACTAAAACCAATCAAAGATAATTTTTAAATAAACTTTTAGTTAATCAAATAGGTACTCAATATATGTATTCAAAACCAAACGAAATTTAAAGTCCAAAATCATCAAGATAGTATTCAAAATAGTTCTTCAAAAATTGTCACACCCTGGTCCTCGGGTCTGAGCACGCGATAACTATCGTGTTGTCTTGAACTACGTGCAACCCCTGGACACACACTCTGAGAGACCCTACAAGGCATTATCAACCTGAACTTAATCCTAATTCAATTCTCTATAATTATAAATCATCATCCATAAGACCCCTTTTAAAATGAGCTAAGTAAAGTTTTCATAACCTATACACAATTGACAAATCAAAGTAAAGATGTACACATACAAAAGTATTAAAACTTATTACAAAGTTCCATAATATAACATAATTCAGCTTTTGGTGACCTTTCCCATGGATCTCTCTACAACTAAGTACACCAAAATGAACTATTTTACACGAAGGGTATTGTTATGATCGTGGTAGATCTCACAGACCACAAAACAAGATTCTCTATCAGCTCTTACTATCTACAACCTGAAAATAAGAGGGAAAAGAGTGAGATAAGTACAAATGTACCCAGTGAGTGTGAAATCTATATACAAGCCAATGAGTGGGAATGTGATCATGTTCTAAAACCTTTATCAACAAATCTCTAGTTTGTCAACACAAACGTAATCACGAATTCACAAAAATATACACAAGGTATTAACAATCAATGCATTCAAAGTAAAAACATTTCTCTTCATATCAGATGGGTTGTATTTCATTCAAAACTCTGGGACGACCGAAATCGTACTTTCCAATTCAAGACCTTGGTTGGGGTCAAGGAATGGATCCACCAAGAGTTTTTATTCATTCATTTTTTAAAAAATGTCTCGTCCTTGGTGTTGGTTTGGACATTACCATTGGTGACTTATAGGTGCCCAACCGTAACCTTGGATAGGTGAACCCCAGTATTACACTATCCCAATTCAAAATCCAGCTCCACTCATACCGCTCTTACTCCAACGGGCCATGAGTGAATAATAAAGCATAGTAGCTGCATGAATAATCGGTCACCAAAAACATCATTTTCATTCATAATTAAAATCCAAAACCATTTTGCAACCCAGAATGATCTTTATCTCAATAAACATCAATCAACAAAATAATGTAATTCATGTGGTAATAACAAGTCAAAGTTTACATTTATATCACATTTTCAAGAGAATACATCACACTCAAATTGAGCTACAAAACCACATTTCAAAATAATATTTTCAAAATATATAAAAACATTTCTTATTAAACAAGTCATAAAAGTCCTGCTCACAGATTGGAGAGGGTGTGCACTCTCATTGCTCCAATTTCTCAACTTTTTTCTTATTCGAAGGACCTTCGCTTAAATATTTATAAATCACAACTTAGAATTGATGTTAGATACTTATTCAAAGCTACTATGAAGCTAAATACTTATATGCAAAGGGAAAATGTATCTCTTTGCCTAAAACTTTCATTACCATACTTAAATCTCATTTTCATACCTTTATGTCTTAGGAAAATAATTGTATTTTAAACTATCATTCTTGGATTGCTAAATTTTTAATTTCCACTTAAAGACTAGATATAAAACAACAATTTTTATGTTTATAACTTAGATCTATTCCAATTAAACAAAGACATGTAAATCTATTTTATGTTGTCTTAACTGCATAATTTTTAATCTGTGCAGTTATGGAAAAATGACTATAATTTTCACTATACATATTCAAATCACATAACTCTTATTTTAAATTAAAGATAAGATTTAGATTTACAAATTTTTTGTTTAGAGCTTTGCCTTATTCAGTCTAGAAAGCATCTCAAAATCGAACCAAAATCTTAGTTGAAACAGGGGATCCTTCTGCAGAATGCTTTACTTTGAAAATTCATTAAAAATCCAATTCTCATCAGAATTCAATGAATCACATCTCATTTTCAAGAATGTAAGTCTAGTTTCATATGCAGAAAACCTCACTTGATAGCTAAAACATTATAGTATAGTCACACTGCCCTGTTTGTAAAAATTTAAGGTTTCTATTTTTATCCTAATTCATCCATCTACTCCTAAGTTCAAATCATCAAACATGGTATTCAACCTGATTTTTAATGATAAATAAAAAGTTAAAACCATTAATTTAAAACTTACCTTGGACTTGGTTCAAGGATTCACATCAATCTCCAACATGAACCCTTCCAAATGTAAGCTCCTCTCACCAACTTGTCTTAATCTCAATTTTTTTCTAATGATCAATTCAAGGGTCTACTAAATGATGTTATGAGTGAACTAGGAGAGTCTAGAAATCAAAGATTTGGCTAAAATTTGTTTGAAAAATTTGGATGAAGTAAAGGAGAAAGGAAGAAAAATATAAGGTCCTCAAGAAACTTTAAGATCCTCTGTTTCTCTCTCTCTCTCTCTCTTTCTTTTGCTTTCTCTCTTTCCACATCCAACACCCACATACACCACACATCTCATGGATGGTTCAAGAATATAGTCGTTCACACTTGTCTTGTATTAAATGCAACTCTTAATTGCACATTTGACTTTTCTACACTTATTGACCAATAATAAAAAAAATGAGTAATAATAAAGGGAAGGCAAAACGTGGGTTTATTTTTTGTGAACCTTAATTCTAATGTTGGACCTCCAAAATTAATTACAAAAGGGTTGGATTTGTAAACTCCAAAATTAAGTTTTAAATTGAACTCGCCACTAGTTCACACCAAGCTAAATTTTCATGTCTTAATTCATCAAATTTCATGGTTCAAATTTACAATATCAAAATTCATTCTATTGGTTACAATTCATTCATAAAACTAAATAATAATTTCTGGTTTTATAAAAATAGTTACAACCAATGCCTCCATAAGAGTCTATTAATATCTCAAAATATAATCAAAAAAGCTTATACCCGAAAAGATTTCCAAAATATCTTCAGTTCAGCTCCAAACAGGGCTAAACTCTAAGTTAAACGTTATTTGAAAAATAAATAAAATAAGGGAAATGGGCATAAACAATATTCAGTGAGTTGAATAATATGTTATGTAATGAATGAGAGGTTGGTGTGGATATGTCAAATAATATTCCAAAGAAAATCATTTTCATCATATTTAATTTCATAAAATATTCTGTATAAATATCAAAATTATCCAGCCAAATCTATATATCACAATAAAACAAGTTTTATATATCCAAATTATATCATAGTTTTGAAAAAAAAAAAAAAAGGATTGCCAAAAATATTTTGTCCGATAATAGTCTACCATGACTAAGAGCAGAACCGTCAAAGGTTTTTATACATTTCATATTTTTCAAATACTCCTAACCTTAGTATTGGCTCGAGACCTCCCTGTAGACAAAAGAGGAGTCTCCCAGACTCAACTACCTCCCGGTCTAATAAATCTCTCACCATGTTGTCTTGTCGGGTCACACCGTGGTAGAGAATGTGTATAACCACTAATAGGGGTTCGGTCTCACACCCCAAATCAATAAATACACCATTCCATATTTAGCAAATATGACAAAAGGTGACAAATTTAATTCAACTATTTCTCAAATCAAGTCATACTTAATTAATCACATAAAACATATTACATTGTCCATTCATAACAATTTGGATATATAACTATATCAAATTTACGTATAGAGGTATTCTATACACACAAAACATTTCAAAACTCATTTTAAAATCATTTTAAAATCAAGTAAAATATTTTACTTATTTAAAACATAACATACGATCCACTTATCTCTTGGAAAAGTTAACACTCCTAATTCACAATTCAAAGATAAGTTGATAACTTCTAGATTTTTAATTGTCTCAACCTAAAATAATAAATACCATTTCATTGTTAACTATAGATCACATTTGGAGTTAATTGATTTTCTATCAAATTTTCCTAACCCTAAATTTCCAACATTATCAATTTCAAGTTTGAATCCTTCTAACGGTCATGTTAGGCCTAGAGAAATATTTTTCCACTGATAATTTTTCTCAATTTCAACATAATATAAATCTTAGGTATAGACTCCTAATTTAAATCTTACAATCTAAATCTAATAATTCAAATTTATACTATAAAATTATAAATCTAGATTGAAAGAGTAAGATTATCTCTAGGAAAGTCACAAATTTCATCTAAGACTAAATTTTACCAAAACCCTAATTTTCTTTCTCTACAAAAATCTCAAATTTCAACATAAATTTCAAATTTATGCAAGAAAGATTCAAACTCAAGTTTAAAAAGGAGTATTATCTCTATTTCTTCCACCAATTTTACTTCTTGTTGAGCCTCTTTAAAACTCTAAATTTTTCTCTCTCTAGAAGATCCACTTCTTTTAATAAACCCAATCTCTAATGGGTTTTGTTGGGAGTTTTGGAAGGCTTACTACACGGGTTCATTGGTAGTTTAGAGAGAGGAAGGGAAAGAGTGAAATGAGAGAGTAAAAGAGGAGAAGAAGAAGAAAAAAAAATTTGGAATGTGAGCTCTCGGGTGAACCAGGAAAGGAAAAGAGAAAGGAGAAGAAAAAAGAAAAGGAAAGGGAGTTGTGGTGGTTGTGGGGCTGGCCACCCTTTTGTTGTTTTTTTTTCCTCTACTTTTTTTCCTTTTTTTCTTTGTCAGTGTTACAATTCATAACTCCTTAAAAATAAAATTTGTCCTTAAATTTTAAAGACAAAAGCATATCTCAAAGAGGTGTGGATATTATTTTTTTATAGTATCCTTGGGCTCCTAAGTGTCTTTTTCGACCAAATCGCTTTTCTATTAAATCTTAGCAATAGAAACATATCTATTCCACAATCTCTTGATTTGGCAATCAAATCTTCTCTTAGTTCTACCGAAGAAGTCTCTAAAATATGTGAAGGATTCGGCAAATATTTCTTTAGTATGGATACATAGAATATATTGTGGATTTTCTCCAAATTCGGGAGCAATTATAGCCGATATGCCACTTTTCCTATCCTCTTGAGGATCTTGAAAGGACCAACATAGCAAGAATTCAATTTTCCCCACTTTTGGAACTGAATCACACCATTCCAAGGTGATATCTTCAAAAATATCATATCTCCGACCTCAAACTCCAAAGGTCTTCTCCTTTTGTTGGCGTAGCTCTTTTGTTTATCTTGAATCGCTTTCATTCTAACCCGAATCACCTTCATTTTCCCTATAGTTTCTTTAATTAACTCAACATTCCCAATCTTCATCTCTCCTACCTCATCCCAACACAATGAAGTTCTACATTTCCTACCTTATAAAGCCTCGTAAGGTGACATCTCAATACTAGTTTAAAAACTATTGTTGTATGCAAACTTAATCAATGGGAGGTGTCTATCGCAACTTTTTTAGAAATCCATCACATATGCTCTAAGCATATCTTCTATGGTTTGGATTGTGCACTCCAATTGTCCGTCAATTTGGGGATGGAAAGCTATGCTGAACTTTAATTTAGTCTGCAAAGCCTCTTATATCATAGACCAATATCAGGATGCGAATCGGGGATCACGATCGGATACAATCAACACTAAAACTCCGTGGAGCCTCACAATCTCTGCCAAGTACATCTCAACTAACCTTTCTAGAGAGTAAAAATTATGAATTGGCAAGAAGTGTGCTGATGTAACGCTGACTCTGCGGTACCGTACTTTTGTACTCCTGTTCCTGAATTTAATGAAATATTCCTCAGTTTATTTATATAGAGAGAGAATTTTTATTTTATATTGATTTTGATTTTGGGGTTTTTAATTCAAATTTTTAGTGTATTCAAAAATATCCGTATTTTTTATTCGAAATATAAAGCAAGTATAAAAATAAATTTCATTTATTAAATTATTTATTCCCTCTTTTATTTATTTATAAATCTATTCTTATAAATATATAATAATAATAATAATAATAATAATAATAATAATAATAATAATAATAATAATAATATAAAAAAAAAAAATCGAATTAGGGCTTAAAGCCCTAATTCTCATTCTCTCCCTATTCTCTCTTTCTCCGCTCGTCTCTTCCCTTTCTCACGGCCGCCTCTCCTTTTCCGCCTCTTCCTCCGTCACCTCCGCCACCGCAAGCCGCCACCGACTGCCACCCACAGCCACCACACACTGTCGCTCCTCCTTTCTCTCTCCCTTTCTCTCTCTATCTCTCGCGACAGTCTCTCTTGACTCTCACTCTCCCTCCGCCTCACGCGCCGCTCCTCTCTGCTGCACTCACCACCGCCATCCCCCTATTCTCCCTCTTTCTCCTTCTTCCCTCATTTTCTCTCCTTCGTCCTCTCTCTCCTTCCTTGTCGACTTCTCTCGGTCTCTCTCTATCCGCTCTCTTTCTCTCTCTCCCTATACGCGCGACTGCCGCGCGCGACAACCCCTTCCTGCGCATGCCATCGCGCGACAGCCCCCTCCTGCACGCGCGCCAGCACGCGGAAGCCTTGCACGCCCGTGCAGTGCGCGATAGCTCTAGTGCGCACGCCAGCCCCTGCGCATGCGACAGCTCTTGCGCGCGCGGTTGTAGCGCTCCTTCCCTACTCGCACGCTCGCGCGCCTTCTGCCACTCTTGCAGAGCCCCAAATCGACAGACTTCGAAACCCTAGGCCAGGTCTGCACTCATCTCCTACGCAAGTGAGGACCAATTCATAACCCTAGTTCTAGGGTTTTGAATTTTCTGAATAATTAGGCTTAATTGCTAACATTTACTCCGAATTTGAAATGTTACAGGTTTTAGACTGAAACGAAAGGTAAATAGAGACTAGATGTACGAGTCGAGAAATCTCTAGGTGAGAGATTTCTGATTGATTCAATTAATTGAATGCATTTAGGATAAATTTAGGGTAAATTAGAGTAAGAATATATTTCATATGATAGGATGTATATTAGATTTGATTTATATGCGTTATCAGACATTATATGTAATTGTTTAGGTACAATATACGAATTGGGCTGTTTCGGATGATAGAATCAGGCTGACTTGATTAGAATAGTTTCTTTTAGAGTTTAATTTGAAGTATGTATGAAAATAGTCTGAAATTGGGATTTAAGTTTAAGGATTGATTCAGTATTTTTTATTTTAAGTTATCCTGCATGTAGGAAATCAAAATACAATTTTCGTAATATGAAAATAGGTTTCAATACCTTTAAAATGACATATGGTTTGAAGAAATCGGATGAGAATTGAAAAGTGTATGATTTTTCAAAAATTTTTCCATTTTGTAGGAAACTTATTTACTTTAAGTATATTTTCGACTTTGATTGGTTAGGTTGATCTTTTTGGAGACTCGAGGAGTTTAATTGGTTTGATTGTGGAAATAGGGAGTGATTACCCTCTCTAGAATGTGAGTGAGACCCTAATCTCTTGCATGAAATAGTGAAACCTGATTTTACCGTGTTTTTAAACAAAAAATATTTTGATATGCATTGATTCGACGTATAATATTAAATCTCAAATTTGTTTTGTGATTATTGGAGTGTCTTAAACTTATGTTTTCCATGACTATGCATCCATGTTTGAAATGAAATGGAATTGTGCCATTAATTGAAAATTTGATGAATTTTCTATTCTACCATTGCATTGGTTTGTTGAATTGAAATGATTTTGATGAAATGTATTGGCACACGGATTTGAATTTGTTTTGACGGTATGATGAGACGATTTGGTTATGTGGGTTGGATGCCTGCTAGCTTGGGATGATATGATGATATGGCATTATTTGATTGATTCCGTAACTACGAAAGGCATTTGTAAAAGCACAGGTTGCCCGGATACGCTTTTGCAGGAGGTATCCGCAATCGTCATGTATATATATTCATAGGCACGAACAGTTAAACCCTCATCGGGGGAGAACATGTGTGACGCCACCGTCTAGCACCGGGCGATGACCTATTGACGAGCCAGTTTATATATTTTGTAGGCACGAATGGTTGAACCCTCATCGGAGGAGGACGTGTGTGATGCCACCGTCTAGCACCAGGCGGTGACCTATTGACGAGTCTGGGTAAACAAGGCCTAAGCCCACGGCCAACATCGGGGTAGAGAACTAATTTTGAAACACTTTGCATAATAAACCCCCGATGCGCCTGTCCCAGGTCATGGTTGACCTTTGTCAGGATCATTTCGGCTTGCTCTATGATCTACTTGATTTTAAATGGATGCATATATGTATGATATCGTGTGAATGATTAAATGAGTTCATTTTATTTGAAAATATTATAATTTACTGTGAAATTTGAATCATTGATTACGAATGATATTATTTGACACTCCAATGTTCACCTACACTATTAGTACTTGAGATTAATCCCCTCACTCACTGAGTATCCTCCCATAGATACTCACCTCTCTTCTTTCTCTCCCTCAGACAGGATTGTTATGCTGGAGCGACACTTCAGATTTTAGAGTTCGGGTGTACTTGGTGTTCAGGAAGGTGAGATCTTAAGTTTAATTTGAAAGATGAATTACGTATTTTATTTTCGACCCTGCGAGGTCTTGTTGAGGTCCGTAGTTGGACGTGTACTTAATTTAGAATGACTGTATAATTTATGTATATTTATTTGCGAAACTCTCACATTTTATTTGCATTGAGGCAATTGTACGTGTTTGAATGATATTTGGGAAAATTATTGTAAATTGTATAAAAACTTAGGCCCGCTCAGTGTAGCGGCTGCTCATGCTCTAGTTGGGCATGACAGTAGAGGTCTGTGGTTAGAATTGCTTATAGTTTATTTAGCCTGGCGTTGTCCTGGATGTCTGCTGTGGTTGGTGGGTTGTTGTAAGGTCGGGATGACCCATTTTATTTTAATTACAGGATGATCTTGAATTTTACAAGATTAAATAGATTTATTTGTACATGGGAGACCTCCGATTTATGGGGAGTTTCTGCCCGATTTTCTGTAAAAATACAGCCGGCATCCAGGGCAATGAGTGGTTGTTCACGATCCTGGTTCGGGGCGTGATAGCTGACTTGGTAACCCGATCTACTATCACACATATAGCATCATGTTGGCTTAGTATATGTGGAAATCCCATTACAAAGTCCATGGTGATGTACTCCTATTTCTACTCGGGTATTGATAGTGGTTGTAAGGTCCCAGTCGGCTTCTGATGTTCGGTCTTGATTTGCTGACATACAAGACACCTAGCCACAAATTTGACTATCTTCCGCTTCAACCCTGACCACTAATAAGTTTACTTGATAGTTCGGTACATCTTGGTACTTGTGAGATACATCGCATAAACCGAGAAGTGTGCTTCTTCAATTATGACCCTCTAAAGATCAACATTCTAGGGAACACAAATCTATTTCTCATATACCACAATGCCATCCTTCCGATATAGAACTAACCACCTTCACCCTTGTGAACTTTCTCCCCTATGCCCTTTAGTTCTTCATTGGTTGTTTGGAGCTCTCAAATATGGTTTACTAATATTGGTCATACCTCAGATTTGATCAAAAGTGCACTATGCTCATCATTGACCAACCCGACTCCAAGTGCATGAAGTCCTACCGAGTATGAGAGATAAGAACTCCTATGATATGCTAAAGAAGAATGTCACGCCTCGATCTGCAAGTCCCAGCACGCGACAACCATCGCGCTACCCTGAAACAAGTGTGAAACCCCACCCCGTGTTCCAAGGTATTGCAAGGCATTCCAAAATTCTAATCAAGTATCAATCACTAATTAGCCATCATGACCTTTCGTTCCCAATCTAGACATTAGAGAGCCATCCCGTCCATCAAAATCAATTTTCCAATTCATCACTACCTATTTTTAACATAAAAGAAAAATCTACAAAATTCAAATAAAGAAAAGCAAATGGTCCTCAGTTTAGGTATGCAAACTCATATCCAAATCACAGATCAAATAAACATAGTATGAAATGAGATTTCAAAATAGTTACGAAATTTTCCTCAATTTGGGTTCGCTTATAACTTAAACCAAAAGGAGGTCTAGTACCTAAAGAAGTCCGATCGACTCAACTTCTTCAAACTTGGTGCTAGGCAACTTCAAACCTCAACTAGACTTCCTTTATAAGAAAGAAAGCGAGGGGTGAGTATATATTATACCTAGTTAATGATGTACATGTTGTACATAAAAAGATTTTATGAGATGGATTTATCAAATTTATATTTTTCAAATCATCATATCGTTCTCAACTTCATTCTTTAAAAATAAATTCAAACCATCATTGCTAACATCATCATAATTTAAACTCATATGTATCTAGCTATTTTATATTTTCAAACATGGAGTAATACAAAATTATCGTTCCTAACAAAAGTCTACCATGACTGAGGGTAGGACCGCCAAGGGTTTTATTAAATTTATGTTCTAAATGCCTCCATCCTTGACGTTGTCTGTGGACTCTCGTTGGTGGTGCAACCAACTACTCCATATCCGTGGGCACTATATCCAACCATGAATGTACCGCACGTGTTCGGCTACATTCCATATCTACTAACCCTACTATGTCACTCTGTCAGGTTGCTCTATAGAGGGAAATGACTGGTTATTTAATATGGGGATCATGCTCTTCTCCCCAAGCCAATCAATGCACCATTTCATAAAATCACAAACTCATTTCATGTGTCATAATTATAACAGTTTCTCAATCATAGTCAACATACCAATATATTCAACATTTATAATTCCACTTGGCACATTTGTTCATTCTAAACACATTGGATGCATAAGGGATCAAAGATTAAATCTTTGGGGATATTCCACTTACACTAAAATATATAAATCCAAGTTCGAAAATCATTTAAAAAGTTTAATAAAAGTATTTTTCTTATCTAAATACAAATATGAAATCACTCACATCTTGGGAGGGTCAACACTCCCAATTCGTAATCAATTCGATGTGTATTCTTACTTTAGGTTCCAAATGACATGACCTATAACATTCAACGTCAATTCCACATATAATCATTTATAGGATTAGGGTTAATTGATTTTTTCCAAACATTACATGAACCCTAATTTCATAATTTTGTGCACCTGTGTTCTAAGCTCATCAATTGTATATCAAATACATTTATAAAATATTTTTCATTCACACTTTCCCTCATTCTTATTACATTTCAAATCTTAGGTCTAAATCCCAAAATTCATTTCATCAAATTTCCACATAATCTTTTAATTTATGAAAGAGGAAAACCCAAGTTAAGAGGAAGAAAATTACCTCAATCTTCTCACCAATTCGGCCTCCAAGTTTAGCCACCACCAAAACCTAGGTTTCCTCTCATTAGAAAAACCTAGTTCTCTCTCTAGGTTTAACTTTCTAGGTGATCTATGGGTTTTGGAGGAACTTGATCAATTTCACGGGAGGAAGAGAGAGAGAGAGAGAAAAAGAAAGAGAAGAGAGATTTTGAATGAAAGAGAGAGAGAGAGAGAAGTTAGTCGACGGTGAGGGTAGGAAAATGAAATTAGAGCTTTGGTTAAGTTTATTTAAGGTGAGAGGTCTATTTACCAATTTGCCCCTCTTTAATCAAGGTTTTAATTGGATTTATTGTCTTTTTCACCATTTTGTATCGATACATAGCATATGACGTATTGATGCACATGATTATGTTTTTGGAAAAGTTGTGATAGAGTTTGCATATTTCGATATAAAGTTTGGTGTATATCAACCCAAGGTGCTATTTATATCAACCCATTAAATTGGACATATTGATATACAAATTCATGGTTTCAGAAGAGCTATAACAAGATCTCATATATCGATATAAAACCTTATGTATATCAACCTAGTGTATTAAATATATCGATATACGATAACCCACTATCAGAAAAAATTCCAATGTATTAACCCAAGGTACTAAATATATCGATATATCAAATCACACTCTCAGAATGTCCATAACAGAGATCGAATATATCAACCCAAGCCATTAGACAAATCGACATATAAAATCACCCTCTCAAAAGGTTTGTAATAGGGATCCAATATATCAACCCAATGTACTAAATATATCGATATACAAAATTACGTTCTCAGAAATCTACTATTGAGATTTGATATATCAAATCAAATGACTTAGTATATCAACCCAATGTGGTATTTATATCAACCCATGGTATTGGGCATATCAATACATCATAACATGTTTTCAGAAGTCCACTGCAGAGTTTTAATGTATCAACCGTACAACTTAATATATCGATTTCAAGGCATCCATGTATCAACCTGCATCTTAGGATAGATCGATATGCTTATACACAAAACTCATTCCTAAGGCAAATTTCCTTAGAACATATCAACCCTCACCTAAACATATATTAATCCACAATGATTGAACCGTAGAGAAAAATTATTGCAAAACAATTATATCGACCTAATATCAAAATATATCAATGCTCTCAATGCATTATAGCAATCCATCAAAAAGAGGTTCATACAACTTCTTTTAGTACACCATAACCAATATGATCCCAAATCTTTTTAGAATTACATAAAAGAATTTATTGAAAATTTTAACACTGAATTTTCGGTATTACAACACTTAACCGTCTAAAAAGAAATTTCATTATCAAAATTTAAATAAAATTACATATCGAAAAGATGAGGATATTGCTTCCTCATGGCATCCTCAGTCTCCCAAGTTATTTCTTGAATTTGGTCGCTCTTCTAGTGCACCTTAATTACATGAACCTCTTTACTTCTCAACTTATTTACCTATCGATCAAGAATGACTATTGGTTGGACTTTAAAACTCAAGTTCTTGTTTAGCTCAATTGGGGAGAGTCTCTAGAATGTGAGAAGGGTCCAACAAGTATTTCTTCAACATAGATATGTGGAATACATCATAGATTTTCTCCATGTCCGGGGATAACTCCAAATGGTAGACCTCATTTCTTATTCCCTCAGGGGTCCTATGCTAAGTGTCACTGGCATAATTTTTTACTGCCCAAATCTCCAATGGAGCAAACTAAGCCTTAGTTTCACCGCTCCAACTGGATTCAAACCACCAAGCGTAAATGCCTTCAACGGTAGCCAACTACCCAATAAACAAATTTTCATAATAATGTCGGTCCATTATTAAATTGTTGTATGTATGAACTACAGTCAAGTGGGTAGAGAAATTCAATCACACACTTCCAGGGCCACAAGGCCTTCCATTCAGTAAGATTAACTAGCCATAAAAACTGAGCAAGTCTTGGTACTATGCCACATATCCCCTTTATCCATTTTCATTTTATTTAACTATCGTGCGTTTGCACCGAACACCTTAAATTATTATTATTATTATTATTATTATTATTATTATTATTATTATTATTATTATTATTATTATTTTTACCAAAACAATATTCCACAAGCTAATTTGCACCATCTATAATGGCCATGAAAACTTCTAATTTATGATCAACATAAGTAGGCATACTGGTCCTTTGACACATTCACTAAAATACCACCATATAAAATCACATTAACAATTTCAAGGAACCCTACTATTACTACTTGCTTTATGTTGTTCCAATTAAAAAAATAGAAATTTGTATACTATGATGACATAGTGTTCATCATTTCATTAATCACCTCTTAAACCTTAGATAGCTTATATTCTGTACATTGTTGCATAACTTGTATGTGGATATAAAGGTCTCGGAGTATGCCAATTTTCCCCTTCTCATCCTTAACCACATCCATATAATTTTTTTTTTTCAATTGGTTATAAGATATTTGTCGATTTCCCTCATTCAACCATTATCCGTCCTTAAAAATCCATTTAACATTGTTTATAGGATCACCGCTTGTTAGCATGATCATGCCATAGGGATATTACCTACAAAAATAAAAGATCTGTCCTCCATGCTTGCCAAAAGAAAAGGATGCACTAGGTATTATGGAAAACAAGAGACGTGGCTAAGATAAGAATCCTATAAGCCAAAAAGCCTCACAGAAGTACATTTCTAGGGCATTGTAACTCTAAGGCCTCGCTTAGATTGACAATAGGATTTGGAAACCGCAATCAGATCAATTCTCATTTCAAATTCCAAATTTCTAATATGAGTTTCAAAAATCTTCCATATATATTGTTTGGAATAGTCTCAGAATGAAATCAATTTTCTAGAATAATTTCTACTATGAAATGAATCCTTGTTTCTAAACTTGTCTCCAAACTTGCATCAATTCTGAGGCCTCGGCCAAGCACACATTGCTGTAAAATCTCTTTTGGATTTACGTCAAGATAGATTCGAACGTATAAGTTAACTTCATGTTTCTTTTCTTGCACACACACATAAAGGTTAGGTAGTTGCAGGTTAAGAACCCTAGCCAGAGAGTGGTGTATTAGGTAACTGTAGTTGAGTTCGAGTCGTGGGACAGTAGTTGCTGCTCTCTTCTGCATATTTGGCTCTTTTGTTATTTCTTTTGTGTTGGTATGGCTTAATAATGTATATGGTTTGGTGCCTATCTATGTTTTGTATTGTATATGTGGCCTGTACTTTTAATGATTCATACACTTTTGTGTCGATTCACACCATGACAGCCTAGATGCTTCCCTAGAGACTAAATTATGGCGCTGATATGCAATGATTAACAGGAGATTGGATTATGGATGAGGTCTAGAGTGATGTTTATGGTTTCTGAGAAATGTCAAATGATATCGTTGCTTGGCAGGTCAGAATCACCATTGATATGCCAGTTAAAAGTGTTCACATGTTCCTCGATATTTGTGAAAGCCCCAAGTGGCAGGATTCACCATTGCTCGGGAAGTTTTACCCATTTATTTCAAAATTTAGATAAATTAAAAAAAAATAAAATTTTATATTATATTCTTTATATACGTGGATGATGATTTTTAAAATGTTATCTCGATTATTCAAAATTTTATTAGAAACGAGACATTCGAATATCAGGTCATGGATACAAGTTTTCTTATATTAATTGTATTATTTTTACTATTTAGAAATATATTTTAATCAGAAAAAAGAAACTCTATACATTCTATCCATGCAACTTTATAATTTTTTTTAAAAAAAAATAAAAAATGGGTGCCCACAGTAAATGTGTTTTTTTATTTTTGATTTAGCTGTGAATATTATGTTTATTAATTTTTGATATTTTCGAAATTATTTCTTAGCTGAATCATCCTTTGATAAGGATTGAAAAATAAGAGGTAATCAAATCATCATTTTGGATGCTGGTTATTTTATTGGTCCCGCTGAGGTTGTTAAACTCATGTGGTGACATCGGACCAGGTAGAAGCTAAAGATGTTAATTTCATTCGATGACGACAAATGTAAAGCTGTTGAGACATAAACTAAGAACCTCTTTTTTCTTTATCAGTACTAAAGAAAGATAAAAGATTTGAAAATTTTAGTACGATTCCTTTGTTTTCAATTTATATTATTCCTATTAAAAGTGGACTCAAAGGTGACTTGGGGAAAATAGAAGAATCTTTCCACATGTGCTGTCCTTTAATAAAACTTGGGAATCAGGCTTTTCTACAAAGTATCTGAATTTAAATTCTTTTAATCATGATATTAAATATTATATTATAAGAAAATATTTGCATCAATGTTTAGTTGGTTTAGTGATCGATCACTAATTTTCTTTAAATAAAATTTTAGATTCAAATTTTATATATTAAGAAAATAGATACTGAGAGAGTTTTGTCTTTTAAAAATTCAATCCATCTCGAATCGGATTTATTCGGAACCAAATTAATTATAAGATATCGATGGTTTATCAAAAAAAAAAAAAAAAAAGAATGATTCAATCTACATGTGATTGTGGTGTAGATGTGGACTCATCATTTTTTTTCTTTTCTTACTTATCAACGCGGTGGTAGCTATAGGTCACACTCATATGCCATTCTAAAATTTCTTCGTGCCACCCCCACCAAAAAAGAAAAAAAATCTTCACCCTCTTTGTCTTCCTTCAATTCTCAACTCTTATATAAAACATGTAAAGCAACAAAGCCAACAAGTCCTCAAGTCAAGGCTCTGTCTCTTCTTCTGGTTCTATGCCTATGGCTTCAAAGCTTGTATACTTCCTTCCATTATTTTCTCTCATTCTCCTTCTCCTGGCTGCCACCGGCGAGAGCAGCAATACAAGTAGTACCAATGGAGTTCCCAGTGTGTCCAGACCATTGGCTGATTATCTAATAAATCTTATAAATTTGATTTCATCGGAGACATGTGAAGAGACATATGGGTTTTTGCCGTGCACCAACACTGTCCTTGGAAACATTTTTCTCATACTTGTGTATGGTTACATAATGTTCTTTGCAGCTAAATGCCTGTCTAATGGTTGTGAAGCTCTGCTCGAAATTCTTGGTCCTGGTATTGTTGGTGGTCTCTTTCTTCCTGTTCTTAGCTGTCTTCCGGATACCATCATTATTCTCGGTATGTTAATCAACTTCTTTTCTTCTTTCTTTCTTTTTTTTTTTTTGTTGTCAGAAACGATATTCTCTTATACATAATTACAATATATTGTTAATATTTAGATAATTTTCTAAATCGTATTAGAAATGGGTGGCTTTGTAATAATAATTAATGATATATTTTTCATAAAAATTGTTTTGCTTTTTTTTTTTAAAAAAAATTATTATGAGTAAAATTTTCTGAAATAAGGCCAAGGGAGAGTTATCTGATGATTACAAGGATACGCATCTTTTTGTAATCCTTTTTTTAACCCCTATAAATATTTATTTAATTTTTCAAATTTCATGTCAATAGGGATAATTTTGTCTCAACAAAAATGTTACTGAGCCTTTGATTTTGTACTAGTAGTAGTACGACTAAAATAATTGATTATAATGTTAAGATATTTTGAAATTATCAATTTGTTAGATTTCTCATAATAATCCAAAACACAAAATCACGAGTAGATAATTGAATGATGGAGACCATAGGATATGTTTGATTTGATTATTTTTCCTGATTAATAATTAGTAGGTTGATAATTGATTTTTGTACCATGCAATTTTGTACTTACTAGATGAATTAAATTTATTCAAAAATTAAATAAGTCAAATTTTATATGTAATTCACATTAAAAAATATAAAATATTTCATATTTAATTAGCTTTGAATTTGTTAAAATAATTTTTAATTTGAAATTAGTTAATATATTTCAAATTGAAAAAATTAAATCATGTGAAGACGGAGTGCAGCAAAACGTTCAGCCTGTTTAATTTTTAGCAATCTTTTTACTACGCCAAGATTCCTGAATAGACCGGACATGCGATTGGTGACTAATGGGACAAAATGGGGTCCAGAGGAGTTTTTCACATGCCTTTCTCTATGGTGATGATTTTGTATATCTACACATTCATCCAGATAGAATCTCTCTCTTTCTTGGCTCTTCAAACATGTGGTCCTCTCTCATCAATCAAAGCATAGTATCATATCTTGTATGTCCTCTTCCTGTTAGACTTAGACTAGAGCTAACCCAGGATACTCTTGAATCAGGGTTGAATTTCTGTTGAAAATTAGAATCAAGTTGCTTGTTAAAATTTAACTAGATTAGCGTGGGTGAATCTTCGTACAATGATGAAGTTATTTATTTGGTGATTTTAAGATCACGAATTCAAAATATAAAAATAATCTCTTTATAAAAATGTAAAGGGAAGACATCGTATATATACGTTTATCTTTCATCTATCCCTGTACTAAAAGGAAATACATCGTTTATATACGTTTATCTTTCATCTATCCCAGTACAAAGTTGAAAACATTTTGTAGGGCGAGTGAGTTGTTTTAGCACTTCTTAAAGGGACATTTGAAGAAAACAAATGGGGTATTGATGTCTTGCTACTTTAAGGATGGTGAGAGGCATTTCCCCTTTACAAAAAACTAGTCTTTGGCTTCTATTTTTGGGTGGTTGAACCAGTGATTCTTGCGTAGTTATGGTTTAGCAGATGGTTAACTTAGTCATCAGTTGGATCTTGACCATTTTTTTGTCTATACGATTCACACTAGTAAGGCCTGACCAGCTGGTTCATGGGTTTGACCAAACCTGATCGGGGCCCGAACAGCCCCATGGTTAGGTCTTTTCCGAGGCACATTGCCCAAGCACAAAGGGAAAAAGGCCCTACAAATTTAGACCCACGAGAGTACGAAGAGAACAAGGCTAGAGCAAATAATTTCAGTTCGGCGTTTCAATAGGAAAAAAAATAAAAGAAAAAAATATATTCCAAGGAGTTGGAGTCACCCTTCACCCTCTCGAGCTTAAGGCCACCGAATTTAATAGGTGAAGTGAAAATATTCTTTTTGTCCTGATTTCGGGGTTATTTTTCTGGGAAATCGATGATGGAATGTTCAATGTGATCACATTGATTTTATTTATTTTATTTATTTAATTTTACATAGGAGAGGTTCGAGGTTTGAACTCGAGATCTAAGAGGAAGTAGACTAGTTATAATTCATTTACTTGATTTTGTTTATTTAATGATGGTTATCTTTGCAAGCATATACCCAGTCTATCTGCATTCCTAATTTCCCTTATGCCTCACTTTGGGGACTCAGTTTTAGGAGTTGGAGACTGCTGACTTTTCTAATTATCCTTCTTTCTCTTCTATGAGGATAGTTGAGGGGAAAGCAATTTCGTTTTTTTACAAAAAGTACAGGGTTAATTATTTTGTTCCCTTTTCAGCTGACGACCCACCTTCTCACTCATTTGAACTTTTTTTGCTTTTATAGCATCGGGCCTATCTGGAAGCACAGAAACTGCTCAAAGTCAGGTCTCGGTTGGAATGGGACTCTTAGCTGGATCAACAGTTATGCTTCTCACATTACTATGGGGATCTTGTGTTGTGGTTGGCAAGTGGGATCTTGAAGAATCATTTTCTGGTGGCCCAAAAGACACAAAAGGCTTTAACTTAACTGGTTGGTACTGTTTTGATTTCTTTCACTTCGTAATTTGATTAGTGTATATTATATTAGGAATATTAAGAAGAATTCAATTTCTATCTCCAAAAAAAAAAAAAGTTGGTTATTAAAGTGGAGGTTCTTGGATTGATAAACCATGCCTTGAAAATCGAGTTATTGTGGCACTGAACATGTCAAATTTGCATCTATTAAGAAAATTATTGTTGAATTTGCACATACGAGATGAAGCTTTGATGAGAATAAGAAAATCAAACATCAATAATCTTGGGTTTTCCTTATTTTATAGGTTTTTGGACCAAATGACAAAGTTGTATCTTTGCTAATCATGCCCGTCATGGCAGGTTCCGGTGTTCGTACTGATATATGGACATGTTATGCTGCGAGGATCATGGCTATATCAGTTATTCCATTTATAATAGCCCAATTACCGCAAGTTCTGAAGACAACTTCTCAAAGCCGCATTGCTGTCTTGGCTGCTCTTATTGTCTCTGTATCCTTATTAGTTTCCTATTGTCTTTATCAGGTACAAAATATATCACTATTGTGCCATTAAAGTGTTATCTTTCTGTTTTGCTTCTCTTATATCAGAGGTCTTTTCTTTTTGATTATGGCAGGTCTTTCAACCTTGGATTCAAAGGAGGCGTCTTGCATTTGCAAAACGTAAGCATGTAATGTCAGGAATTTTGCAACATATGAGGCGGCATGCACTAGGACGTCTCCTCACTGATGCCGGTGAACCTAACATTGAAGTCATAGAAAAGTACGTACATCCCTTCCTCTGTTGCTTTTGTTAATGTCATGGTTACATGTTCATGTTACGTGCTTCATAGTTTAGAATTTATCAAAATTATGACCATAACTCGCCCGTATTATTAATGTCCTCACACAACTAGAGCCTGAAACACAGCGTTCAAATTTTCAACTTCAGGATGTTCAGGTTGATTGATGTGAATCAAGACGGCTACCTTTCAGCCAATGAGCTAAGAGCACTGATTATTGGAATACAGTTTGAAGAGGTAAATTTGGATATTGATGATGCAGTGAATAAAATAATGGAAGATTTCGATACATCCCAGGATCACAGAATTGATGTTAATGAGTTTATCCAAGGAATCTCAAGGTGGCTTGACGAGGCTAAACACACCACAGGTTATGGGACTGAGAATGATCATCTAACAGGAAAATTTATACAAGACTTTCATGTGGTATGTATAATTTTCAGGTTCTCAGGTTTTAAATGATGGATGTGGACCTCATAATGAAACTGGATGCATATGAAATATGCAGCAAACAAAGCAGGAGCATGCTCTCTTAGGCGACAAAGATGAGGAAGTGGAGCAATTAACGAATCCAAAGTGGGAAGCATTCAAGGCTGTATTGGTCCTGCTTCTTGGAACTATCATTGCCGGTGTATTTGCCGATCCCCTTGTGGATGCTGTTGACAATTTCTCCACTGCCAGTGGCATTCCATCTTTCTTTGTCTCCTTTGTTGTTCTGCCTTTTGCAAGCTCCAGTGAGACTGTGTCATCTTTAGTCTTTGCAAGCCGTAAAAGGCTGCGGATGATATCACTAACCTTTTCACAGGTTCACATATACTATGAACAATTTCTGCAATACTTTTAAAGATTTTTTAGTCTACAAAAGCATGCATATGCCAAGGGACTAATCAATAAAATTATGTTAATTGCCACAGATATATGGATCAGTCACAATGAGCAACATCCTTAGCTTGTCAGTTTTTCTGGCTCTTGTCTACTTTCGCAACTTGACATGGGATTTCTCCTCCGAAGTCTTGGTGATTCTTGTTGTTTGCATTATAATGGGCGCCTTTGCCAGCTTCCGCACCACCTTTCCACTGTGGACTTGTTTGGTTTCCTTTGCTCTATACCCTCTCTCCATTGTGCTAGTATATGTCCTTGATTATGTCTTTGGATGGTCCTAAGTTGACCTATCGAGGGTTCATCAAGGACATTATCATGAAAGTTGGATACATTTGATCCTGGATTTTCCTTTTAGATCAGAAAGGTTAGTAGCACAGAGTTGATGACTTTGCCACTGGGCTTGATCGAGTATAATTTCATTATAGAGTTCTAAACATGTCAGGATGAAAATGCTGCTCTATACTGCTAGTTTTGTGAAAAGCAACGGATTATGTTGGCCTTCTCAACATATAAAGGGACTGGATATTTGTGCTCATTTGGCAATCCAGAATTGGTGTTTGGGTCCCTTAATTTATGATATTTTCAACTTAATTACGACTTTCTTTTGCATGTAGCAAATATATTTTGAATTAATATACTAGAACTTCAATGTTTAGCTTCTCTTGGTAACATAGAGTGAAGAGACTGATATATATTTTTTTTGGGTTAAAAGAGAATAAACAAAACTAACAACACAGGCCCATCCCACTGGGCTTACAGATCTGGTCCTTACTATGCTGTCTCTGAAAACTAGCACCCTCCGCATCAGCCTTCAACAAAATGCAGAGAGAGGGAGGAGGAGAAGAGTACACAGTTAAACCTTCATTGCAACTATGACCCAATTGAGCTAGGTGATTGGCACACCTATTGCCTTCCCTCATCGTGTGTTGGATAGTGACCACATTCGCCTCCTGCAAGAGGGACTTACAATCTAACAAGTACGAGCTTAAAGGATGATTAGGAGAAACCTCTTTACGAAGGAGATCCACCAAAGCATGAGAATCAAGCTCAAGCATAATGTTGTTCAGACCCTTCTTTATCACTAGTCGAAGACCCTCTCTAACTCCTCAGAGCTCTACAACAATCACTGTAGAAATTTCCATGTTGACAGAGAAACCAGAGATCCACTCTCCACGGGCATTCTTTATGATACCTCCAGCTACAACATGACCATTCTCTTGAAGAACTGAGTCATCTATATTGAGCTTAATACCATCCCCCAGTGGGGGCAACCATCTGACCCAAGTCTCAATAACACCATCTTGCATGACCTCACTTCTAGTAGCATGTTTGACTTCCTTGTAGAGGTAGGAAGCCCATCTAGCTATCTACATGGAAGATAATCTTTCTCTCTTGAAGACCCATCTGCAACTAATCTTCCATATCACCCAAACTGTAACTAGAAATCTGGCTTCGTTTAGGAAAAAGGTATCCCTAACATAGCCCTTCACGCCATTTTTGAGCCACTCCATCAAGCTGCAACTCCAGAAGACTTCGTCGAACTCCACTCCAAGAAGCATCAAACTGTAAACATCCCTAGCTATGAATGAATCCCTGAGACAATGGAGAGCGGATTCCTCTACCCCACTGCAGGTGGGATAGCCTTCAGACTCAGAGAAGTGTCTTCTTTTCCTCTCAGAGTTTGTCATAATTTTATTATTGGCTACTAGCCAAAAAAAGAACTTCATCCTTTCAGGACCCGAAATCTTCCAGATCCATCTCCAATCAAGGGTTCCTTGGCTAGATAGCCCTCTTGAGTTTAGGAGGATTTTGTATACCGAGGTAGTGGAGAAGGAACCATCTGCATTACCTACCCATAAAAGATTATCAGTACACAGAGAGGTCCAAGGGATTACCACACTCCTAATTTCTTCGACTTTGTTATTAGGCAAGATAGACCTCAATTCATTCACCTTCCAATTCTTAAGATCATCAATGAAATAGTTGACTTTAATGTCCCCAAGGAAGTTAAACGAAGAAGGAAGGGCGAAGTTCTCCAGAGGGCCTATACCCACCTAGATATCCTTCTAAAAATTGATTCTACTGCCATCACCCACTTTCCAATGAAGGCCCTTCACGAGGTACTCTCTGCATTTTAGGATACCTTTCCAAACATTGGAGGAACTTGGCTTACTCCTCATACTAAAGAGATCATTCCCTCTTAGGTACTTTTTCCTTAAGATTTCACACCAAAGGCTTTCCTCTCCCTTAAGGACTTTCTATCCCAACTTCATCATGAGAGCAATGTTGATGTCCCTTATTCTCCTTAGACCCAGACCACCTTCCATCTTTGATCTATAAACCTTTTCCCAACTGACCAAGTGAACATTCCTACGATCACCTGACCAACCCCAAAGGAAATCGCTATTGATTTGGTCGAGTTTCTTACACGTTGATTTAGGGATCCAAGCTGACTGCATAGTATAAATGGGTAAGACTATATTAACAGATTGGATTAAGACCTTCCTCCCAGCTGAAGAGAGGTAATTAACCTTCCACCTGCTGAGTCTGTTTTGAACCTTCTCCATGATCAGATCATAGGTGTACCTGTCAGCCCTCTTGTGGAGGATAGGAGTCCCTAGGTACTTACCAAGATCAGAAGTAAGAGTAAATTTGCTAACAGCTGCTAGAGAATCCTTCAAGTGCCACAGAGCTCTGGGGGAGATCCGAAGTCTAGATTTGTTACGATTAATACGTAATCCACTCTCCTTGGAAAAAACTCTTAGGCAATCTAGAATGTGACTAAGATTAAGGTGGTCCGCCTCAGCAAAAAGCAGGAGATCATCAGCAAAAAACAGGTAAGAAATCGCTAGACCCCTTCTGCAAGCTTTAATAGGATGTCATGCTCCTTTTTGGACTCTCTCTTGGATCATGTATGAGAGTCACTCCATGACCAAGATAAAAAGATATGGGGAGAGGGGATCCCCTTGTCTAAGGGCCCCACCTGGCTTGAATGAAGGGAGAATCTCACCATTCCACAGAATAGAGATATTGCCTGCAGTCACTGAAAACAATATAAGCTTGATAATGCTTGGAGGGAGATTGAAATCAGAGAGCATTTGGCCAAAATAGCTCAAACTAATACTGTCATAGGCCTTTTTGAGATCCACTTGAAGCATCATGCAATGCTTCTTGCTCTTAGATCTATTAAGGGAATGAATGATCTCTTGAATGGTGATTATATTATCAAGCATCCCTCTACTTGGAAGGAAGCTATTATGGTGTTTCCCTACCAAGTTATGAAGCATGGGTCTTAGTCTGTTAACAAGGACTTTAGAGAGGATCTTATAGGAGGAGTTGAGAAGGCTAATGGGTCTGAAGTCAGACATTTTTTCTGGGTTGGAATGTTTGGGGATTAGGACTATAAAGGCATTAGTTAGATCCGGCCAAAAGTAGCCATCCGTAATAGCTCTATTAACGAATTGACATAAAAAAGACTTCACAACTTCCCAGTGCCTCTGTAAAAAAATTGGCTTCAAACCATCTGGTCGGGGGCCTTTAAGCCCTTCATAGAGAAGAGGGTTGTCTTAATTTCCTCCTTAGTGGCCATCTGCGACAGATAATTATGATCAGCTTCTCTAAGTTTCCTTTGCCATTTAATGTATCTAGTACTAGGGGAAGCTACTTAATTGCTCTCGAACAAGTTGGAGAAAAAATCCAACGCATAAGCCCTAAGCTTATCCTGATCAGAGCACTAGATGTCATTAATCTTGAGGACAGCTATCCTATTACCATTCCTCCTTACCTTAGTCTACATATGATAGTACTTGGTATTCTTGTCTCTTTGAGTGATCCATTCCCCTCTAGATTTCTGAAACCAAAAGATCTCTTCTTGGAGGAGAGTATCATGATACTCTTTTAGAAGCTTGTTCTCTAGCTTTTGCAGAAACTGGAGTGAGGTAAAGCAGCCGCCTTCTGAATGCCTTTAATTCATTGCTCTAGTGCTCACTTTCTTGTAAAGATGTTACCAAAACTTTCTTTATTCCATATTCTAACTCTTGGCTTGCCTGAAAAATAACTTGCGGCAAATAATTATCTCTAAGGCCCCAAGCCTCTTCAAAGATTCTTTTGAAATCAGGGTGGGTCAACCAAGCCGCCTCCTATTTGAAAAACCTGTTCTCTCTTCGAGGGGGAGAGGATAACCAAGTAGACAGGAGGACTAGTGGTCTCCATGAAGTCTCGGTAGATTCATCACTCTTATCTTAGGAAAAGCTAAGATGGCCTGACCGTTGGTTAGAACTCTGTTTAGCTTTTGTTGCAAGACAATTCTACCATTATGCATCATAGTCCAAGGAATTTGGGACCCAAGACATTAAGATCTGACAGACCACACGAGTTCCACCATCTCTACATTCTATTCCAACAATTGATTTTGGTGTTGCTTGTATCTTGCAAATCACTAATGTCATTAAGATCACCCATTACGAACCAAGCAGAATGAATGATGTTGGCCAAACCAGTAAGATTACTCCAGAAGGCTTTTTTAGCTTGCGAGTTGGGTTGAACATATGCAAAGGTCATTTGCCACAAGATAGTAGCTTCCTTAGTATTGGTATGGATCATTTGCTCTGAATGGGTGATAACCTCCAGGCTAATTGAATTTGGCTTCCATGAAAGCCAAAAACCACCCTTAAAGCCGTTAGAGGGGACAATGAAATCCCTGGAGCACCCTATATTCTTTAAGAAGGTAGGGAATTTGCTAGCTTTAGTTTCCAAAAGACACAAGGCATCTGGTGTAACACCGGACAAGTCTTGATTTTTGATATGTATTCTGAGTGGTTTATTTAAAATTTTTATATTTTGTAAAATGGTGGAAAAATAGTTAAAGTTAATATAAGTGTAAATTTCTGTTCTTTGAGTCGTCCGGGAAACCCTTGTAGATACTTGACTGATAGCTTCTAAATTTTAAAGCTTCTGATCGGTTAAACCATTAGTTAATTGAGTATTTAGTGATAAGCATTTGTTGGGATTTGACTCTTGTAAGAGAATTTACCCGATCAGTGAGGTGTTCATGTGTAGTGAATAAATTCTTCAAATTTTGATTTTTCTGATAGGTAGTCGATAGTGATCGTTTCTTAGAGTTTACTATCTCTCAGTGTAAAGTGAAGTTACAGATTTGTTTGTATATTGTAGAGTTGAGTTGACAAGTGATTTTTCATAATTTTTATGATTTTATATATACCTATCGGTACACTCAATTTTGTTATATCATTTGGTATATTATATTTTACTTACATTTTTTATGATAAATTTTTATACCAATCGGTAAATGTTAAATTTTGGAAATTCTATCAATAGTCATTTTAAGATAGATGTTCAGTACTATGTTAATCTACCGATGAACATTTAGTCTTACCTATCAGTATATTACTGTTCGCTTGTCTTAGACCATCAGTAAACATCTAGCTAAAATTTCCACATGTTCCATCGGTACGGAACGATAGTTCCATTTTCTCCTTTTTACAATCCCAGTCGATTACCTTAGACAACATTTGTAATTTTCTAGCTAGTGCAATTTGTTCTACTCCTGTTTGGTTATGTTGGTAGCCCTTTCGGTCATCCAATGTCTTCGGTCAAACTTTAACAAAAGAATGCTTTGTCTTCAACTTTTATTATTATTATCACTATTTTATTTTATTTCATTTCATTTTAATTTAATTTAATTTAATTTAATTTTATTTTATTTTCCTCGTTAGTCTTAGATAGCAATATCTTCGGTATTGATTCTGAATTAGCCGATCGGTAACAACACTATAAAACTCCTCCATTTGGATATTTGAACCTCCCCATGGATAGTTCTCATTGGTTGCCTTTCAAATTTTGTCCATCGGTTGAATCCTTCAAAATTTTCAAACTTGTGAGAATTTCCATCGGCTCCCATGATTGCACACAAGTTGGAATACTTAAGAATTTCCATTGGTTAACTTACCATCCATTCTTTAATCTATCAGTCAAGTCCCAATTTCTTGCCATCGGTCATATATTCTTCACAAGCCATTCTTTACAAATTTGCATCAATTTGTCTTCAACTGCCGTAACATGCCTTGCCTTGCTTGGGATTTGAACCTAGGCACAACAAATGTCCAAAAAATTATATTGCCACCAAGCCATCCAACATCTTCAATTATATTATGGAAAACTTATATTTTATTTCATATTTTGAAAATACTCAAAAATTTAGCTTACTTCCTGTGAACTTGCATTTCTCATTTGAATTTTTTTCTACCGACTGCCAAACATATTTTATCATCCAGACAGAACTATGAGCACTTAGCTTATTGGGTTGACTTTTCTAATAACCAAAGAGGACATGATTGGGCAATTATGTAGTTTAGGAATAAACAAGAATTATTTAGCAAATGTGAGAAAATGGGTTGAGAATAAGATAACAGAAGTGAGGTGAGATTCCAGAAAATTCACGTAACCCAACATCACTTTTCTCTCTAAACTATTTTTTCTTCTCTCCCAAAACTCAATCAATCCACTAGCAAAACTCAAGATTTAAGGTTCCAAATTTCTCATCTAACACTTCAAAGTTATATTCTAGTCTTGATTTTGGAAGAATCTAAGCATGTAGAGCTGTCACAAGGAAGAGCTGAATTTCTAGGGCTTGGTGTAATCTGAACAGAAGAGGGTTTCTTGAAGATAGAAATTTAGGTATTTTTATTTTCATATCCCATCCTTTAGTTTATTTATCTAGATATTCACTGGACTTTGGAGAATATTTAGTCACCGGAAGTGAGAAGAAATGAGGGTTTGAATATTAGAGTCTTTGGGTTTAATTCGAAAATAAATATTGATGATTTTATTTATTGATAATGTCCCTTAGGAGTCGAATGGACCAATCGTGGCAAGGCTATTGCTGTTGAGGAATCTGAGAGTGACTACCCTCCCGAACACAGTAAGTGGACGAACTGTTGTGCTTTGAATGAGAAAAATGAATTTTTATAAATTCTTTTTTAAATGATTTTTAAATGATTTTTTGTAATTATTTCTGTTTTTGGGATATTCCAAAATATGAGTTTAAATTCGCATGCTTCCACTGCCTTTGTGGATCAATATGTGCCATTGTTGTTGTGAATTGTATTTATGAATATTGTTATATGATTTGGTAATCATTTACTGAGATTATGGCACATTGTAAAATGTTTGGATATTGTGAAATGAAGGTGTTAGTGATAGTAAGTGGTTATAGTCATTCCTCCCACGGAGCGACCCAACGGGATGACGTGGTTGAGAGTTTGTTTGGCAAGGGAGGTAGATGCGGCCTCTTGTGTACCCGTTGTACTATTCGAATAGCACCCCGGTGAGGTACGAGTCAATGTCAAGGAAGGAGGAATTAGTGTTTTGAAAATAAATGATTGAAAATCCCTTTACAGGCTTCCATCCACGTTTGGCCAAACGTTGGGTGGGAGTGTTTTCTTTAGGGAGACCCCATGATTTTGGAAAGTATAAAATTTGTGGATGTGTTTCTTTTAAAATTGTTTGATACTACTTATGAATTGTTTTGCTAGAAACTATTACTTTGACATTTCCACACTCACCACTCATTTACTGTCACAACATGCCATTGCACTCCACTCTCTGAATATTTTATACTCACTCATCTTTTCTTATCTTTTTTAAAGGAAGTGTAGATTTAGCAGCAGCTCCTCTCTATTAAATAGAACCAGCAGAGGAAAAGCTATCGAGACTTTTGTTGGTATTGACTCTTCCTAAATGTAATTTTTGAGGCTATAGTTGGACCCATCGAAGTGTATGTCTTGAAGTGAAACTTTGATTTGACAATTGTATTTCGCAAAACTCATTGGTTGTATATTTCACATACACATATTTCCTTAAGTTAAAATTTTGTTAAAAATGTTGAAAGTTTGATGTGTTGGTTTTATTGGTTTAAATGAGGATATTTTTATAGTCTTGCGGGGTCTTGGGGTATATGTTGGTGACTGTACGTATTTCTAGATCACGCGGCGGTTGTCACATGCTCGAACTTGCGGGTCATGACGTGATAATTTTATTGGTATCAGAGCAAAGGTTTTGAAGTCATAGAAATTTTTTTATTATTTTTGAATGATTTTAAAGGTTTTTGTGTTTCTAAATGTTTTTGGAAAAAAATTTAAAAGCCTCCAATGGGTTCTAGAAAATTGACATACCTCTAGCCATAGGTGGTTAAAGTTATCTTAGTACTGTGAGTTAAAGTAGTTTTTCTTTTGTAGACTATCATGCCTCATCGTAGGAGAATGAGGAATGTAAATGATATTCCTCCCCAAGAGCACGAGGATGAGTCGTTCTCGTATGCTCCGCCTCCTCCGGTTTCTACTCACCCGGCTCCTCCAACCGGGATTCCTCCTCCACCACTGAATACTCTTCAATAATGGACTGAGTGGTGGAATACATATAGTGCACATCTTTAAGCACCACCTCAAGTCTAAGTTCCTCCACCTCCCAACCCTACGGTTCCACCGATCCCCCCTATGGCACCAGTAGCTCCACCTACTTCAGTAGCTAGACTGTCCACCCGACCACCCATTGAATTGTCCAAATTGTTGAAAGAGACTAGACAATTAGGGTGTGTGACATTCTCGGGTTCTAACGACCCTACAGTAGTCAAGAAATGGATTAAGAGTATTCGAGAAGCAATAACAGATATGAGGATTGATGATGAACTGAAACTCATGGTAGCTGTGAGGTTGTTAGATGAGGACGCTAGCACTTGGTAGGATGGTGTAAAGGAGAGGTTGACTATACCCCTTACTTGGAGTGACTTCTTTAGGGAGTTTGATGAGAGATTTTACACACGATTTGATCATGACTTGAAAAGAAGAGAATTCCTCCATCTTTGTTAAGGAAATAAATCAGTGGCAGAATATGAAGCAAAATTTAGGAGTTTGTCTGCAATTGTTCCAGAGATAGTAGCCTCCGAGGAGTATAGGCGTTTCAAATTCGAGGATGGTTTGAACTTGAACATTTGAGAGAGGATGTCAGTGATAGAGGATCACACTTATCAAAATGTTTTGTAGTTGGCCTTGGGAGCCGAACAGATGGTGCTACAGAGAGGCAAGATTAGGGAGTATCATGGAAGAAAGAAGAGATTTGGTGGGTTTACTTTAGGCCAAGGCTCCAAAAAAAACAAAATCATGGATTCCTATAGTAGTGGGTCAGTCATAGAATCGGTTGGTACTCCCCAAGGCAAACCATTCTTCAAGTCAAATGCTTCAAGTGGTAGTATTGGATCAGCAGTAAGACTAGGGGGAAGTAAAGGGGATCCTTGTGCAAATTGTAGGGGATACCATTTTGGGTTCATGTAGCGGGCCTAGAAGGTGCTATCATTGGGGGAAGGAATGCCACTTTCAGCATTCTTGTCTTGAGTTGATGCGGAAAGGCATGGGAACCAACCAGTTCGAGGTCCTTCCAATGGCTCTAAGGGTGGCATGACCACTACTTCAGCACCTCCCATCGGTGCAACTTCAAAAACTGGGATGGGAAGCAACGCTATGGTTGCCAATCCCCGGTGTCCTCCACCGCGAATTCAAACTAGGATTTATGCCATGACCAATGAAGTGGCACAGAACAACCCTGATGTTGTTGCAGGTAAATTTATTTAAGTACAAATTTATTGATTTGAAAGACATGTTATTGATGATTTTATGATTCGAGATATTAATAACTATTCTAGTGGAGTATTTAGGATATTTGATATTTGTGTAAATGATCTAATGAAATGTTATAGAAATTATAATAAGATTTGGCTAATGATCACTTGATAGTTATATTAATAGGTATGGTGAAAATTTTTGGAATTGATGCCCACATACTTATTGACACGGGGTCAAACAATTCTTTTATTAGTATGAGTTTTGCTAGGCATGTCGATAGGCCTATGATGCCACTTGAAGAAGAGTTATTAGTGGTTACTCTTTTGGGTGAGCAAATGGTAAGAAATACAGTTTACAGAGGCTATAGTGTTTTGGTAAGTGAAATGATTCTCGAGACTAATTTAATTCTCTTAGAGATGAAGGATTTTGATGTTATTATGGGGATGGATTGGTTATACCTTCATCGGGCATCCATAAATTGTTTTACTAAGGAAATGGAGTTCCGAAAGCCTAGATGTCCAGCACTTGTCTTTATCGGTGAACGCCGAGTAGTGTCAACCTGTGTAATATCAGCATTAGAAGCACGTAGGTTGATGTATAAGGGATGTAAGGAATACTTAGCTCATATCATCAATACTACTATAGAGAGTTCTACTCTAGATGATGTCCCAATAGTAAATGAGTTTCCAGATGTGTTCTCAGAAGAGTTACCCGGTTTACCCCCGAATCGGGAGTTTGACTTCACTATTGATCTACTCCCCGACACTACACCCATTTTCATACCACCTTATAGGATGGTACCCGCAGAGTTGAAGGAGATGAAAGTGCAACTAGTTGAAGGAGATGAAGGTGCAACTCCAAGAGTTGCTAGATAAAGGATTTATCCAGCCAAGTTCTTCTCCTTGGGGTGCATCGGTCATGTTTGTAAAGAAGAAAGATGACACTTTAAGACTATGTATTGACTACCGACAGTTAAATAGAGTCACTATTAAGAACAAATACCCACTCCCTAGAATTGATGATCTTTTTGACCAACTTCAAGGTGCATGTGTGTTTTCAAAGATTGATTTGAGATCGGGTCATCATCAATTAAAGATTAATGAGAGTGATGTACACAAGACAACTTTGGACTTGGTATGGACACTATGAGTTTTTGGTGATGCCGTATGGATTAACCAATGCTCCTACTGCTTTTATGGATTTGATGAATAGGGTGTTTCATTCATATATTAATAAGTTTGTGATTGTGTTCATTGATGATATATTGGTGTATTCAAAAAGTGATGAAGAACATGCAGAACATATCAAGATTGTTTTACAGACTCTTCGAGAGAAACAATTGTATGCAAAATTCTCAAAATGTGAATTTTGATTGAGTGAAACTAGATTCTTGGGGCAGATAGTGTCTGGCAAAAGGGTATTTGTGGATCCAAGAAAGATTGAGGTTATCGTGAAGTGGGAACAATCAAAGAATGTAACTGAGGTTAGAATTTTCCTTGGGTCAGTAGGGGATTATAGAAGATTTGTTGAGGGATTTTCTAAAATTGCAGCCCCTTTGTCCAAATTGATGAGAAATGAGACTAAATTTCAGTGAGATGATAAGTATGAGGCTAGTTTCCAAGAGCTCAAGAAGAGGTTAACATCTGCTCCAATCCTTGCTCTTCCATCTAGCAGTGGTGGATATGTTGTCTATAGTGATACAAGTAAACAAGGATTGGGATGGGTATTGATGCAAAATGATAGAGTTATAGCTTATGCCTCCCGTCAATTAAAGAAACATGAAGAAAATTACCCTATTCATTATTTAGAGCTAACAACAATTGTGTTTGCTTTGAAAATTTGGAGACATTATCTATATGGGGAGACTTGTAAGGTTTTCATTGACCATAAAAGTTTAAAGTATTTATTTACAAATGAGCTGAATTTGAGGCAAAGAAGATGGCTTGAGTTGATTAAAAATTATAATTTGGTGATAGATTACCGTCCCGGTAAAGCTAACGTGGTTGTTGATGCATTGAGTCGGAAGTCTTCATCTAATATGGAGTCACCGAGGAAGACATATCTTTCTTGTTTGATTGAGATCCGAACGCTTGGGGTAAGGTTAGCAAGCAACGAGCAAGGTGCATTGTTGGCTAGATTTGAGGTAAGACCCAGCTTAGTAGATCGTATTCGAGAGCTCCAAGTTACTGATAATGAATTGAAGATAGTAATTGAGAAAGTTCACAAAGGTGAAGAGAATGAGTTTAGCATCCGTGATGATTGGATGCTTGTGTTTAAGAATAGGATTTGTGTTCCTAAGGATATTGAACTCCGTAGGGCTATTCTTGACGAAACGCACTCATCAGCTTATGCTATGCATCCGGGAAGTACTAAGATGTACCAAATGATCAAGAAGAATTATTAGTGGTCAGGAATGAAAAGAGAGATTGCTGAGTTTGTGTTTAAGTGTTTGATATGTCAACAAGTAAAGGTAGAACATCAAAGGCTAGCCGGTAATCTTCAACCTTTACCAATTCCCGAATGGAAATGGGAACATGTGACTATGGATTTTATTATTGGTTTGCCCCGAACACTGAATAGACATGATGCTATTTGGGTGATTATTGATCGACTCACCAAATCAACCCATTTCTTGCCGATCCAAAATACATATTCTTTGGAAAAGGTAGTCAAGTTGTATATTGATGAAATTGTGAGACTTCATGGGGTTCCGGTATCGATCGTGTCTAATCGTGACACTCGTTTTATCTCTCAGTTCTATCTGAAACTACAAGAATCCCTAGACACTCAGGTGAAATTTAGTACTGTCTTTCACCCTCAAACCGATGGGCAATCTGAACACACAATCCAAACATTAGAAGACATGCTTAGAGCTTGCATATTAGATTTCTTAGGCAGCTAGGATAAACACCTTCCTTTGATAGAGTTTGCCTATAATAATAGTTATCAAACTAGCATTGGAATGCCCCCATATGAAGCCTTATATGGACGGAAGTGTAGAATTCCGTTGTGCTAGAATGAAGTTGGGGAAATGAAGATTGAGAGTGTAGCGTTGATTGAAACCATTACTAAGAAGGTAAAGTTGATTTGGCAAAGAATAAAGGCAGCCCAAAACCGACAGAAAAGTTACGTTGATAAGAGAATAAGGCCACTAGAATTTGTAATTGGTGATATGGTATTTTTGAAAATATCTCCTTGGAAAGGTGTAATTCGATTCTGAAAGTGAGGAAAGTTAAATTCTTGTTACATTGGTCCTTATAAAATCATAGAAAAGGTTGGACAAGTAGCTTATCGTTAGAACTGCCTCTAGAGTTGGAGAAAATTCATATTGTTTTTCATATCTCTATGTTGAAGAAGTATTTGGCAGATCCTTCTCATGTCCTTGAAGTTCCTCCAATTGAGTTGAAGGAAGATTTGAATTTTGAAGTCCAACCGGTAGCTATATTGGAGAAGCAAGTTAAAGGTCTAAGGAACAAGTAGATACCGAAAGTCAAAGTCCTATAGAAGAATAACCAGATAGAAGAAATAACTTGGGAACCTGAGGAAACAATGAGAAGACAATATCCTCAATTATTTGAAACATAAATATGTTCTGAAATTTTGAGGACAAAATTTCTTTTGGGGGAGGTAGGAATTGTAACACCGGACAAGTCTGGATTTTTTATATGTATTCTGAATGGTTTATTTAAAATTTTTATATTTTGTAGAATGGTGGGAAAATAGTTAAAGTTAATTTAAGTGTAAATTTCTGCTCTTTGAGTCGTTTGGGAAACCCTTGTAGATACTTGACTGATAGTTTCTAAATTTTAAAGCTTCTGATTGGTAAAACCCTCAGTTAATTGAGTATTCAGTGATCAACATTTGTTGACATTTGACTCTTGTAAGAGAATTTACCTGATCGGTGAGGTGTTAGTGTGTCGTGAACAAATTCTTCAAATTTTGTTTTTTCTGATCGGTAGCCGATAGTGATCGTTCCTTAGTTGTTTACTATCTCTCGGTGTAAAGTGAAGTTACAGATTTGTTTGTATATTGTAGAGTTGAGTTGACAAGTCATTTTTCATAATTTTTATAATTTTATATATACACATCGGTACACTCAATTTTTCTATACTATTCGGTATATTATATTTTACTTACATCTTTGATGGTAAATTTTTATACCAATCGGTGAATATCAAATTTTGGAAATTCTATCGGCAGTCATTTTAACATAGATGTTCAGTACTGTGTTAATCTACCGATGAACATTTAGTTTTACCTATCGGTATATTATCGTTCGCTTTGCTTAGACTATCGGTAAACATCTTGCTAAAATTTCAATATCTTCTATCGATACTAAACGATAGTTCCATTTTCTCCTTTTTCCAATCTTGGTCGGTTACCTTAGACAACATTTGTAATTTTCTAGCTAGTGCAATTTGTTCTACTCCTGTTCGGTTATGTTGGTAGCCCCTTTGGTCATCCAATGTCTTCGGTCAAACTTTAACAAGAGAATGCTTTGTCTTCAACTTTTATTATTATTATCATTATTTTATTTCATTTCATTTTAATTTAATTTAATTTAATTTAATTTTTTTTATTAGTCTTGGTTAGCAATATTTTTCAGTATTGATTTTGAATTAGCCGATCGGTAACAACACTGTGAAACCCCTCCATTTGGACATTTGAACCTTGGTAGTTCCCATCGGTTGCCTTTCAAATTTTCTCCATCAGTTGAATCCTTCAAATTTTTCAAACTTGTTAGAATTTCTATCGGCTCCCATGATTGCACACAAGTTAGAACACTTAAGAATTTCCATCGGTCAACTTACCATCCATTTTTTAATCTATCGGTCAAGTCCCAATTTCTTGCCATAACAACACTGTGAAACTCCTCCATTTGGACATTTGAACCTTGGTAGTTCCCATCAGTTGCCTTTCAAATTTTCTCCATCAGTTGAATCCTTCAAATTTTTCAAACTTGTTAGAATTTCCATCGGCTCCCATGATTGCACACAAGTTAGAACACTTAAGAATTTCCATCGGTCAACTTACCATCCATTTTTTAATCTATCGGTCAAGTCCCAATTTCTTGTCATTGGTCATCTATTCTTCACAAGCCATTCTTTACAAATTTGCATCAATTTGTCTTCAACTCCCCGTAACATGCCTTACTTGGGATTTGAACCTAGGCACAACAAATGTCCAAAAATTTATATTGCCACCAAGCCATCCAACATCTTTAATTATATTATGTAAAACTTATATTTTATTTCATATTTTGAAAATGCTGAAAATTTTAGCTTACTTCCTGTGAACTTGCATTTCTCATTTGAATTTTTTTCTACCGACCACCGAACATATTTTATCATCCGGACAGAACTATGAGCACTTAGCTTATTGGGTTGACTTTTCCAATAACCAAAGAGGACATGATTGGGCAATTATGCAATTTAGGAATAAACAAGGCTATTTAGCAAATGTGGGAAAATGGGTTGAGAATAAGAGAACATAAGGGGGGTAAGATTCCAAAAGATTCACGTAACCCAACATTACTTTTTTCTCTAAACCATTTTCTCTTCTCTCCCAAAACTTAATCGATCCACTGGCAAAACTCAAGATTTAAGGTTTCAAATTTTTCATCTAGCACTTCAAAGTTATATTCTAGTCTTGATTTTGGAAGAATCTAAGCATGTAGAGTTGTCACAAGGAAGAGTCGAATTTCTAGGGTTTGGTGTAATCTGAACGGAAGAGGGTTTCTTAAAGATAGAAATTTAGGTATTTTTATTTTCATATCCCATCCTTTAGTTTATTTATCTAGATATTCATTGGACTTTGGAGAATATTTAGTCATCGGAAGTGAGAAGAAATAAGGGTTTGAATATTAGAGTCTCTGGGTTTAATTCGGAAATAAATATTGATGATTTTATTTCTTGATAATGTCCCTTAGGAGTCGAACAGACCGATCGTGACAAGATTATTGCAGTTGAGGAATCTGGGAGTAACTACCCTCCCGAACACAGTGAATGGATGGACTATTGTGCTTTGAATGAGAAAAATGAATTTTTATAAATTCTTTTATAAATGATTTTTAAATGATTTTCTGTAATTATTTGTGTTTGTGGGATGTCCCAAAATGTGAGTTGAAATTCGCATCCATCCATTGCCTTTGTGAATGAATATGTGTCATTGTTATTGTGAATTGTATTTATGAATATTGTGATATGGTTTGATAACCATTTGCTGAGATTATGGCACATTGAAAAATGACTGGATATTGTGAAATGAAGGTGGTGGTGATGGTAAATGACTGTAGTCATTCCTCCCACGTAGCGACCCGACAAGGTGACGTGGTTGAGAGTTTGTTTGGCAAGGGAGGTAGACGCGGCCTCCTGCGCCCTTGTCGTACTATCCGGATAGCACCCCAATGAGGTACGAGTCAACGCCAAGGAAGGGGAAATTAGTGTTTTGAAAAAAAATGATTGAAAATCTCTTTGTGGGCTTCCATCCACGTTGGGCAGGAGTGTTTTCTTTAGAGAGACCACGTGATTTTGGAAAGTATGAAATTTGTAGATGCATTTCTTTTATTATGATCTGAATTGTTTGATGCTACTTATGAATTGTTTTACTAGAAACTATTACTTTGTCATTCCCACACTCACCATTCATTTACTGTCATAACATGTCATTGCACTCCACTCACTGAGTATTTTATACTCTCTCATCTTTTCTTATCTTTTTCAGAGGAAGTGTAGATTTAGCAATAACCCCTCTCTATTAGATAAAACCAACCGAGGAAAAGCAATCGAGACTTTTGTTGGTATTGCCTCTTCCTATATGTAATTTTTTAGGCTGTAGTTAGACCCAAGGGAGGGCATTTTTTGAAGTGAAACTTTGATTTGGCAATTGTATTTCGCAAAACTCATTGGTTGTATATTTCACATACACATATTTCCTTAAGTTAAACTTTTGTTAAAAATGTTGAAAGTTTGATGTGTACACATATTTCTTTACGTTAAACTTTAGTTAAAAATGTTGAAAGTTTAATGTGTTGGTTTTATTGGATTAAATGAGGATATTTTTATAGCCTTGCGGGGTCTTGGAGTATGTGCTGGTGACTGCACGTATTTCTAAATCACACAGCGGTTGTCACGTGCTTAGACTTGCGGGTCGGAGCGTGACATCTGGCTCCTAGGATCTTAGGAGATCTTTGCAAGCTCTTCTAAACCTGCTATTACCAATACCTCTGCAATTCCACACTATAATCTTTGACTTCATTAATCTAGGAACAGAGGGGAAAAAACAGAAAGATGAATCAATCTTCCATATCAGAGGGATCCCCAAATGATTCATTTTCCTCACCCAAATTACACTGGATACACTCTCTCAAAATGCACTCCTCAATAGTAGCTGTAGCCATTGTATTCAAAAATTCACTGTTCCTGAGATCATGTTGGGCTTGGTATAGAAGATCCTAACTCCCTTCGCCTGGGTCCATGTGGTGATTGATCCAGCTCATGGCAACATTACTTGTGCTCAAGACATTTTGTGGGCCTTCTTTAAAGAACAGGGAGGATGGCCCAACATCCAATTTATTCCTTTGTTCTCTTTGACCCAAATAGAGAGCGTCCTCAGAGCCCACTTCTTTACTCATATTGAAGACACGACTTTCTCTCTCTATCCACAGACCTTCTCGATTGTTGCTATTACTTACTCTCTTTATTGACATCCCTGCTAAGCCTAAGCTTGCATACTCCACCGTGCCCCTCCTCTGAATAGTGATCCTCTTCCTTTGATCCTTGCCTGACACCGATTTGTCTACTAGTTTAGATCCAGGTTGACCTCCCTCTCTCTTGGTATTGAAACCTTCAAGCGTTTCTCCTGAATCATCTCGAAACTTTCCTTTTCCGACCTCATGGCCCCTGCAGAGTTGTTGACCTGATCTAAACTAGCAAACCTGTTTGGTTAAAGTTGCTTTTCCTCTGCTTCCCCCAAAAATTACTTACTTTGAAAGATTTGGTTTTCCGAGAAACTTGCTTCCACAGCCCCAATTCCTCCTCCCCTTCCGTCGGGAAAGGGGAATCTGGCTTCTTACCTACCTCTTGGCTGTCGGAGATCTCCTTCTGATCATGGGTTCCGCAGGTTTCATTTGAATAACCCACTCTTCCGCATTTAAAACAAATCACATGAAGGCCTTCATACTCCACCTTCTGAACTCTCCTTCTGATTTTTACTTTCGGGATCAACGACTTGTCAAAGTCCACCTCCACGCATACTCTAGCATATTTGCCTCTCAAGGCATTTGTTGTATTAGTGTCCACCCTAATTGGTTTTCTAATCATCCTAGCTACCTCCAGTAGGAGATTTTCATTAAAGAACTCTATCGATAATTGGGGAAGACGGATCCAAACAGCTGTCCTCTCAATTCTTGCAGCTAACAGGGAAAACCACGGTCTCCATTTCTGGAAGGTGAGGTAGTGGACATGGATCATCCATGGCCCTTCTAGAATGACCTGGTTGTAGTCCTGTAAAAGATCAAACTTGGCGAGTAGAAAGCCTTCTCCCAAGTTCAGGAGTTTCAATGTTTCCCTCGAGTCTCCACATTAGATTAATTTTTGAGAGCATTAAGTAGTACCCGATGTTTTTCCCGAGCAGTTTGATAATGAGTGATTTCTGTCACGGTTGCCATAGAAGTTTAAGCTCTTTTAGAGGAATGGATAACGACGGTATTAGGTTGTTCAAATCCTCCAAATCCATTTCTCCATCAAACCAGGCGCTCTCCTCTACCTCAATGCCATCCAAATTATTTTCCTCCATCTGTTGATAGGTTTGTTGTGGTTTCCCCAGTTGCATTTCTTTAAATGAGATCTTATTGACCCCACTTTTCTTTGAGTTATTATCAGCCACCTTGACTTTCTTTTTGCACCTTTGTGTGTGGATCTCCTCCTCATTGGAGCCTGTTCAATTGAAAGCTTCTGTTCCAGTGGTATCCTCCTCCATGAATATTAGTGATAAAGGCTTTCTTTCTCTCTCTCGTTTGGAAGTTTTCAAATATTTTTTTTAATTTAACATTAAGAGATTGATTTTCAAAACTCCTTGAGAATGGGGGTTGTAGGGGTTTGAAATGTTTGTTGGTCGACCAATATTTTAGAACAATTTATGGGAGGTGACTAAAATCAAATAAGAAGTGTTATTCAGCGGGCTATTTTATTTTTTTCTTTATTGGAGGAAATATCTTTCTTTTGTTTTTTTCAACCAAAAGATTTTCATGTATTAATGGTATTGGAAAAAAGAAGATGTTGTCCAAATCAAATTCTAAAGATAGTTAAATATGCCAATCAACTTAAACTCAAGTGATATCTCCCTCTCTCCCTATAATGGGATCGAGTTTGAATTTCAATATATACAAAAAAATATAATTAAATACGATCAAACCGAGATATTTATGAAAAACTTCCAACTCTTTACTTAAATTTGTTTGGCACATAACTCATTTTGTACTAAACTATTTTTTTTGAGTTTGGTTTCGACTTATATTGAATTCATGAGCATTTTGATTCAACTCATGAGTTCACGTCATTAATTTAATAAAAATTTTTAAACAATGTATCTAAGTTAAAAATTCATATGTAATTATGAAATTTATAATATAAAATAAGGTCAAAATAATTATTAAATATTAAAAGCATGCATAATTGGTCAATTAACATTAATAAATAATTTGACATCACAAGAAAAATTTTTAAAATAAATTAATAAATTAATAAATCCCGGTCTTTAGACATATTTTTATATGTGTTATACATGATAAATTTTGAAATAAATTTAATTAATTTTAATATATATTGACATTCAATTAGAAAATATATAATATATTATATACATAAATACATACATATTATTACGTATATCTAGTCAATTTATGGTATTTTATGTGAATTAAAAATTTTTATTCATGTTTAACTCATTTAATTCATAATATTAACTTACTAAATAATTATCAAATTAAGTTATTAATTATTAAACTTATTTTTTTTTGTTATAAAAGGGGAATAATGTAACTTCGGAAGGAAGTCATACTAAATTCATTTGTATCCCAAATATAAAATTGATGGAATTAGAAAGTAATCCTAAAAATGAATAGGGAAAACAAGAGGAAAATTGATGATTTGGACGGCTTTTCTTCTCCCGAAGGTAGTCAATAAGTCCACCCAGAATGTCCCGACAAAAGATCCTCGTGAAAATAACACTAATACTTAGAGGCGCTTCTCTGTCTCTGTCTCTCTCTCTCCCTCCTCGGATCCCCTGAAACCCCAACGCATTAACACCCACTCCCTCCCCCCTTTCTTAGAGGCGATTCACTCACTCTCTCTCTCTCTCCTCGGATATCCTGAAACCTCAACGGTCACATTTGACTACATTTGTCCTCACAATCGACTCATCAGAAAAAAAAAGAGGACCCCAAACCTTTCTCTCTCTTTACGACCACAATGAAATTCTCTCTCTTTTCAACACAACTAACAATAACAACATTATTACTAGCAACAGGATGTAGTCAAGGGGCATCAGATTCAAACTCTAACGGCGGCGTTGTTACGGTTGAGCTTTGGTGCGTGGCTAAGAACAACGCCCAGGACTCTGCACTTCAGTCGGCATTGGACTGGGCCTGTGGGCCTGGCGGTGCCGACTGCAGCCCGATTCAGTCCGGCGGCCCCTGTTATGACGCTTCCAGCATCATCCAAACGGCGTCGTATGCCTTCAATGACTACTATCTCAAGCATGGCTTAACTGATGATAGCTGCTACTTCAACAACAATGCTGCTCTCACTTCCCTCGACCCAAGTGAGTAAATCTCTTCTCAGCTCCTTCTTCGGTTTTGATCTTTTCATGTTTCATAAAATTTTGATTTGAACTTTTGGGGTTTTGAAAACCCCATTTATATGCCCAGTTTCATATTTTTCTCAGATCTAGAGATTTTAGGTTGGGGATAAAATAATAATATTATTTTCAGTTTCATGATTTTGATTTCTGAAAAAAAAAATGATCTGGGTGGACTCGAGATTCCTAAATCCTAAAATGGCGTTTGAAATTTCTGTGGGATGTAGGAATTCTCGGTTCGGGAGAAAAATTGGATGTCTTTTCATTTAATTATCGAAATTTTCATGAATTTTAACTTCTAACTTGATTTGGGGTTTTTGGTCTCTGAAAACCCTAAATGCTAAAACCCTATTTGATATTTATAGGAGATCTACTGAGTTCTGTGGGGGGAAAATGAATAGAATAAGTTTTGGTTTTCTTGGGGATTATTTCAGATCTGAAAATCTTGTTAGTCACTTTAAAAGTCAGCGTTTTAGGTTTATTTTAATTAGGTATTAAGTTCCCAATTTCAAAGAAGAAACCCAACAGGGTTTTTTCTGGGAGGTGTTTGGATGCCAATCTCTCTCTCTTTCTCTCTTTCTCTCTCTCTGGGGCCGGGTTCAGGTTGATGACAATCTTTACCAGTTAATCTGTCATTCTAAATCCAATTCTCAAAATTTACCTGAGATTATATGTATAAATGTGTATTTGTTAATTGACTGATTTATTGATAAATATTACAGGTCATGGAAATTGTAAATTCCCATCAAGGTAATCATATGATCACCATCAGAAAACTAGTTTTAGTGTTCATTCTCTCATGAAATAAACTGTGATTAATGAATGCAGCTTTACAAGGAGTAATGTTTCAGGGTCGCCTCCAACAATGGGGCTGGGACCTCAATCCTCTGATTTGAATGGCAACAGAGAAGAATCAAAAAGAGTCCAAGTTTGGTCTTTACTCATCCCTGAACTTATATTAACATTCACATTTGTGTATAGCTATGGAATATGTTGAAAAATGTCCCCATGGAATTTTGTACTAGGATGGATGGGTGACTAATATTTATTCCGAATCAGGCAAAGGGAACGAGAATTTTCGGGTGATAAATTTGTGCAAGGTCTATTAGTAAATAAAATTTTTGAAACAACTGGTTTTTGGTGCATTTTAGTGTCTCATCTACTACTTTTTACTTGGTTTGAGAGATAGAGAGAGAGAGAGAGGAAGAAAAGGAAGAATCAATTTGAGGAATTAATATCTTCTTTCTTTCTTTCTTGTGGACAACTCTCATGATCAATGTAGAAGGCATTTGAATATGATCTAGATTTTTGTCATGAACTTCTGTGTGAAGTTAAAGTCTTTTCCCAGGAAGACAGCCAGTTATTACAACTCCTTCCCCAATTCCGCAACCGTGTGATTTGGGATTTCAATCTCATCTAACCAAAGAAAAAAAATTGAAAGAATTGTATGGTGTTAGGTTTGATAGTGTTAATAAGGCCATCATAACTTACTAATCCTTCGTTTAGCTAGACTTTTTGTAAGCATGGACACTTAATTACGCGGCCAACGGATCTTGGCTAGGGTTCCTTTGAAAGAGACTATCATGAGCTATCTTCAGAGGAAAGGATGAAGAATTACAGAGGGATTTAGGAAGAAGAAAACATAGAGAAAAGAGAAATAGGGAGGGAGGGAGAGAGATAAAGAGAAAGAGGAAGAGAGAGAGAGAAAGAGAGAGTTTGTCTCAAAAATCAACCTTGATTCTTCTTCTACTCAGCTGTACATTTGTGCAGTTTCATGACTAGCTGATGACTTGGCATAATGCTTGATTGTTACAGAGACCATCTTGGCTGGGGATCCTTTAATAGAGGAAAGAGACTATGTTTTATTATTGTAAATAGGAAGTCTTTTACTATCTCAATAAGTATTGGTAAGGAGCTTTAATTAAATTATCTATGGAAGTCATAATCAAGCCTTTTAGAAGAATCCAACGGATAAATGGAGGCCTACCCATAGGCCATATTCAGCCTATCTAAACCGTACGTGAAATTTTGGAATTTATGATCTAGACCTGGCCCTTGTTGAAGGTTCACAAGACCCAGGCCCAACCTTAAGAAAAATGATGAGGCTTCCACCTAGAAATCTGCGAGTCCTGGGCCTAGCCCAGCCGCTTGTCTTTTGATCTTGGTTCGTCAATTTTTAAATTTTTTTATTAATTCAATTTAAATATTATAAAATTATTTTTAATTTTCAAAATTCAAATTTAAGGTTTTTTTTTTTAATTTTTTAATTATTATTGTAAAAGACTCCACTTATAGTGCAATTGGGCAGTTTCTGCTTGATTTTCTACCCCTATTTTTATGGATAGATTTTTTTATTTTTTTATTTTTTTTGGGGTCTATAGTTGCGTGTTTTGATTTTTGCTCAGTTTCAATATGTGACTTTTTATTTAAAAAATCTGTTTCTAATATAGGCATGTGTTCTATCGAAGATATATCAATTATTGATTTATTTTAATAAATAATATTTTTTAATAATTGTTTTGATTTTAACACATAATATATATTTTCAAACATCCTTTTCTTAATTTTCGTCCATTTGTCCACATACCCTTTGATATACATAAACTTCAATTTCATAAAAATACCTAGTGAAGAAAAAAAATTATTTGAAAATGGGTTTTTAAGATTAATTCGAACAATAATACATCGCAGCCCATCTTGACCTGTAGTTTTTAAACCCGAGTGAGATATCTCAGTGGGGGACAATCGATTTAGTAAGATAGGGTGTTAAATATTTTATTCAAATCTTGAATTTAAAATTTGAGAATAAAAAGAATTATATTGAGATAACTGTCCTCTAAATAAGGCTATCGCAGAGGCATGAATCAGATTGATCGGAACATGACTCTAAACAATGATGGTGAGAATAAAATATAAAAATAAAAATAAAAATAAAAATAAAGGCCACCGATTGCCGATTCAGAAGGGAAATCACCTCGAATATCAACACGAAATTGGTGGAATACGGCAAACAATTTCCTAATCAATCATTCCACATTTTTTTTAGTATTATTAGAAAAACAAAACAAAGATGGATTTGCGTGCGAAATCAAGGACTCTTTTTGGTTCAGCAGTGAGGCAACAAGTGAGCTACCAATGGCGCATTCACATGAAATTATAGAAAAGGCATGTTCCCTTAGTTGTTGGTACGTCGAAACATGGTATGACATACCTGCACCAAACAACCTTAGAAAATAAAAAGAGGGATGAGTACACAATAATTCTTTAACTCATGAAAAGGCATCATTGCCACATCAAGTTGAAGGAAAAAATTACTTTGCCTACTGTCGTTTGGTCCCAAATTACTTCACCTATTACTAAAAAAATGGGTATCAACGACGGAAAAATCCGTCGTTGATACCCAAATTTCTATCACTGAAAGTTTCAGTAACTGAAAATCAACAACGAAAATTTTCGTCATTGAAAGTCACATCGGAAAATCCATCGCTAATCAGCGACGGATTAACGATGAAAATATTTCCGTTGCTAATCCGTCAGAAATTTATTAGTATTTTTTTAATTATTATTAATTACCAACGGATTAGCGACAGAAATATTTTCGTCGCTAATCCGTTGCTGAAGTGAGTAAGGACAAACCCAAATGCCTGAATCTGGGTGCCCAACTTGACCCAACCGCCTGGCCAGCCCCGTCCGCACCTGGCCCCCGCTCACCCCGGCCCGCCCGCCTTTAAATTGTTTGAAAAATGCTAAAAAATGCACTTGTCTAGGTTTAAACCTGAATTGAGAGAGAAATATTGAGAGTTTTAACCACCATACCACCATCACTTTTGTGTTATTAATTTATTTTTCTTCTATTTCTATACTTTATTTCTAATTCTCAATATTAAAAATACAATACCCTAATTTAAAAAAATATAAAATTTTATTTAATAAAAACACAAAATTATATTTAATAAAAATACAAAATTATATTTAATAAAAACACAACAAATTACATTTAATAAAAAAATAAATTATATTTAATAAAAACATAAAAAATTATATTTAATAAAAACAAAATATTATATTTAATAAAAACAAAAAAAATTATATTTGATAAAAACATAAAATTATATTTAATAAAAACAAAATATTATATTTAATTAAAAAAATTATATTTGATAAAAACAGAAAATTATATTTAATAAAAATATAAAATTATATTTAATAAAAACACAAAAAATTACATTTAATAAAAACAAAAAATTATATTTAATAAAAACACAAAAAATTATATTTAATAAAAAACAATATATTATATTTAATAAAAATAAAATATTATATTTAATAAAAACAAAATATTATATTTAATAAAAACACAAAAAATTATATTTGATAAAAACACAAAATTATATTTAATAAAAACAAAATATTATATTTAATAAAAAATTATATTTGATAAAAACAAAAAATTATATTTAATAAAAATACAGAATTATATTTAATAAAAACACAAAAAATTACATTTAATAAAAACAAAATATTATATTTAATAAAAACACAAAAAATTATATTTAATAAAAACAAAATATTATATTTAATAAAAACAATAACATTTAATAAAAAAATATTATATTTAATAAAAAAATTATATTTAATAAAAACAAAAAAATATATTTAATAAAAACAAAATATTATATTTAATAAAAAAATTATATTTGATAAAAACAAAAAATTATATTTAATAAAAACAAAATATTATATTTAATTAAAACAAAAAAAAATTATATTTGATAAAAACACAAAATTATATTTGATAAAAACACAAAATTATATTTAATAAAAACAAAATATTTTATTTAATAAAAAAATTATATTTGATAAAAACACAAAATTATATTTAATAAAAACACAAAATTATATTTATTTAAAAATTTATATTTAATAAAAACAAAAAATTATATTTAATAAAAACAAAAATTTTTTTGCGACGGATTTAGCGACGGAAAAAATTAGCGACGGATTTTTCTGTCGCTAATTTTAGCGACGGATTTTTCTATCGTTAATCCGTTGCAAATCCGTCGCTAATTTTTCCATCGTTGAAAATCTGTTTTCTTGTAGTGACCCTTATGGTTCAAAAAGTGTGAAACCACCCCATCACGTTTCTCTGATATCAACCCTAGCCCCCTTTCCCTCTGGTTTAAAGAGTTAAATATATATAATTTTTATACAATAGGGTTTGGCCTGTCACTTTGGTGCATCATTAGAATTGATATTTTAATGTGATATATTGATATCATAACATATAAACATTAAAAGCTGCTCTAAATAAGCACCACATCGATCTATTTCTAATCTATTTCTGATCAAAAAATTTGATCATATTAGATGACATTGATGTAGTTAATCGAACCCTATTAATTAAAAATATTTTAAAGATAACTCAAAATAAGAATTATTTATATTTTAACAATATAATTAGGATTTTTCCTCAAGTGAATCATCAAAGTAGGGATGACAATATGATGGGTGGAAACAGGTTTCTATCAAACCCTACCCTCCCCTCCACTTTAAAATTCCATATCTATCCTGACCCTCCGCGGTGGGTAAGATGTTTTATACCTTACCCTCCACCCGCCCCTACCCATCCCAACTCGTGGGTCTATCTACCCACACAACATGTTAACTTGTTGCTTTCACAAGTTAATTTTTTACATTCACAAGTCAACTTATTTTTCATTCAGATTTACTTGATCTTTACTTTTATTAGTATTTTATTTTAATAGTATCCCCTAATTAAATTACAAATAACAAAACTCCAAAATCAAATTTCAATTATATCTGGAATACCAAAAACTCAATGTCGGATGTTTTATAAACATCCCTATAATAATTTTATTTTTATATTGATTTTTGATTTTGGGGTATTAAACTTGAATTTTTGGTATATTCTAATCTCCGTGTCTGCGAATCGTAATAAACCTCATTTTTTTTATGAAATTTAAATTCTAGTGAAATGCGGGAGTGAAAACATATATATATATATATATATATGATTTATTTGTTTAATTATTATTATTATTATATATATATATATATATATATAAAAGAAGGCACTGCGTTTAAGCCCAAAACGTAGCACCTTCCTCACCCCATTTCAATTAGGGTTAGAAACCCTAATTATTCTTTTTCTCTTTGTTCTCCCTTCGATCGATCTCTTTCTCCTCCATCGCCTCACTCCCCTGCGAGTTCCACCACCGTCGCCACCGCACACCACCACCACCATCGCTCTCTCTCTCGTCCTATCATCGTTCTGTCTCTCTCTATCTCACGACCTCTCCATCTCTCTGCCTCACTCTCTGTTTCCCTCTCCCTGTTCTCTCTCTTTCTCCTTCGATCTCTCTCTCTCTCTCTCTCTCTCTCTGTTTCACTCTCCCTCTCTATCTCTCACTCTGTTACCCTCTCAGTTTCTCTCTGCTCTCTCTCTTTCCTACACGAACAGAGAGCTTTCGCTCTCTTCCACTCCCCTATCGCGTGTGACAACTTCTCCCTCTCTCCCTTGCTCGCTCACTCGCATAGCTCTCACTCTACTGAGAGCCCTTCTACAACCTTCACAGAGCCCCAATCTGGCAGTTAGCAGTTGGCCCTCAAAAACCCTAGACTGCAATCCCTTCCTGCATAGGGAAGGATGAATTTAGCTTTAGGGTTTCGATATTATTTTAGTGATTTAGCTAAATTACTGAATTGTACTTTGAATTAGAAATAATGCAGGTCCCGAAATGAATCGAATGGCGAATGGAAGTTAGGTCTGCGACTGTGAGAACCCTAGGTGAGGGATTTCTGGTCCATTCGATTAATTGATTGAATTTAGGGCAAATTTAGGGTAAGAAGTATTGCATATGTTAGAATGTATATTAGATTCGATTATGATGCATTTTCTGATATTTTATAGGCAATTATTAAGGTTAAATATAGGATTTTATATGAATTAGGCTGTTGGATACGAAATGAGCATAGTAAAGGATAAAATGAGAATTTAGAAATTGTGGATGTGAAATTAAGGTATATTAAATTAGAAAAATATGAAAACCCTTTTTATGAGAATTTATTTCATGATAATTGCGATATTTGATTAGGTTAATCGTTTGAGGACTTAAAAGGGGTCTATTCGGATTAGATTGATAAGTGGAGAGTGAATACCCTCTCTAGAGGTGAGTGGATGGTTCATTGTGTTCATGAATGAGTAACATATTTTAAAATTGCTTTATAAATGATTTTAAAAGATTTTTATATCTTTTATATAAATTGTTTTGTGACTGTGGACTGTCTGAACTGGATTGTGAAGTATGAATGCATCCATTGTGTTTAAGAATGCTTATGTGCCATATGTTATTTGATATTGCTCTACGAATTGTTTTGGCATGAGATTATTGATTATTTGTTGAAAATTATAGCACATTGTTTGTAAAATGGATTGATTGAGAAATGAAGGGTGTTGGATAATGGCTATAGTCATTCCCACCACAGAGCGACCCGACGAGGTGGCGTGGTTTGGAATTGGATGTGCGGGGGAGTTAGACATCCCTTCCTCTGCCGAAGTCGTGCTATATTTGGATTGCACCCCGGTGAGGTACGAGCCAACGCCAAGGAATGGGGTATCTTTTGAAACATTGGATGGAAAAACCTTTAGTGGGCTTTTATCTGGATTTCGGCCAGCCTAAGACGGAAGTATTTTTGATGGGACCCCAGGATTTTCTGAAAAGATGATCGATGTGGATGCATATTTGTAAATTGTGATTTATTGAAATGTTTTTATGTATATCAAGTGACGTTTATAAGATATGCTTTGACTGCCCCACATTCACCCTTTATTTATGAACACAATTATACTATTGTACTCCACTCACTGAGTATTCCCCAATACTCACCCCTCTTTCTATATTTTTCAAAGGATTCTTAGTTCGAGAATTGGACGTTGGAGCTTGCGAAGTATTTTTGCTGACTTGCATAAGCATTTTGCAAATGTAGGATTTTTGGAGAATTATAGTTCTTAAAACCATGGAAAAGGAAGTCTGTACATCCCATACCATGCGGATTTTATTGATATTGGCTGAGTTTTTGGCAAGTATTGGTAAAATCTGACGATTTTTGATTTGTGCTTTATTACTTTGATTGATCTATTTTTTGAAAAATTGTTTTATCTGTACATGGACATTTGGATTGTAATTCTAAACTTTGATACTTTCGTTTGAATTTGTGAAGTTCTGTACATCTCATATTGTTTGGATTTTACTGATGTTAGGTTGATTTGTTCAGCCAAGTATTAGTAAAATCCTGCGACTATGTTTTGGGACTTCTTGTATTTTAAATGCTTTATTTGTATTGAGAATTCTGGTTGGCTGGGATGGCCACACCGCATGCGTGCATGTACAGGATCCCCTTCCCCGATTGTGTGCCAACGCATGCTTGTGTGTACAGGGAATGGACTAGAGGAGTCCTTTGCATGTGTATTGTTACATGCTTTCCTTATTTTGATGAATTGTGTATTGGAAGAATTGTTATGTTGATTTGTAGCCTTATGGAGTCCCGATATATGGAGAGATTCTGTCCGTGTACCAAGACTACGTGGTTGTTGTTGCGTGCTCAATTTGAGGATCGGGGCGTGACAGCTTTATTGGTATCAGAGTTCAGGTTCACGATTTTAAAAGTTTGATTGTTTTGAAATGTTTTGAAATATTTCCAAATGTCCCAAAAGTTTTCTAAAGACTTTAAAGCTTTTTGTTTATTTTAATAATGTTAGATCTTTTAAAAGATTTTCGGAGAATGTACAGAACTTTTCATGGTTTTCCTAAGGAATTAGGAATATTATTTTTAGGGGGTTAAGTATTAGTCTTTGCTTAACCCTTGATTTAATTATAGTTTCTTATTTTGTAGTTACCATGCCTCCACGAAGGAAAATCAGGAACGTGAATAAGATTCCTCCACAGGAGCACGAGGATGAGTCGTCCTCGCTTGCTCTTCCTCCACCTGCGTCCACACACCTGACTCCTTCTACCGGGATTATTGCTCCTCCTATCGCCGCTCTTCAGCAAGTAATGGAGTGGTGGAGTACCTTCGGAGCGCAATATCAAGCTCCACAACCGTATTCAGTCCCTCCACCTATTCCTCCTTCAGTACCAGCTGCTGCACCCAGTGCCCCGCTAGCACCTACTCCTCCGGTTGCTGTACCAATCAGCCGTTCCCCAATTCAGTTGTCCAAACTAATTAAAGAAGCAAGGCAGCTTGGTTGTGAGAGCTTCTCGGCATCTAGTGATCCTGCAGAGGTAAAGAAATGGATTAAGAAGGTCAAGAAAGCTTTAACGGACATGGGGATAGAGGACAGTTTGAAATTCTTGGTAGCAGTAAGGTTGTTAGATGATGATGCTAGCACTTGGTGGGATGGATTAGAGGAAAGTGCAGTTTCACCTCTCACTTGACATGATTTCCTTAGGGAATTTGATCAGAGGTTCTACACCCGATTTGATCGGGACTTGAAGAGAAGAGAATTCCTTCGGCTTCGCCAAGGAAATATGTCCGTGACGGAGTACGAGGTGAAATTTAGAAGCCTATCTTTATTTGTACCAGAGTTGATAACCTCCGAGGAGTACAGGCGCTTCAAGTTTGAAGATGGCTTGAATCTGAACATCCGAGAGAAGATGTCGGTCACGGATGAGCACACATACCTGAACATATTGCAATTGGCCTTGAGGGCCGAACAGATGGTGCTTGAAAGGGGAAATGTTAGAGACCACCATGGGAAGAAGAGGTCCGGAGGATTTATACCGGGCTAAAGCTCTAAGAAGATCAGAACTACAGACTTTCAAAGCGATGGATTTGCTTCGGGATCGGTTGGATTTTCTCAAAGCCAACCAATTCATAGATCGAGTGCTCCTAGTGCCAGAAATGTTGGATCGGAAGCAAAACCAAGAGGAAGCAGAATAGGGACTTGCCCTAATTGTAAAGGGTATCACACAGGTCCGTGCAGAGGACCTAAGAGGTGTTATCACTGTGGAAAAGAGGGACACCTCCGTTATTCTTGCCCTGAGTTGACAGAAGAAGGGCAAGGGAGTCGTCAAGTTAGAGGTCGCTCTAGCGGCTCCAAAACTGGCCCAGTTGTTTCGGCGACACCTTCTACCAATACTAACCCTAGGACGGGCACAGGAAGCAATGCGGTAGCTACCTCCGCTCAGCAACCTCAGCATAGAGCTCAAGCTAGAGTCTTTGCTATGACAAATGAAGAAGCCCAAGTTATTCCCGACATAGTCATAGGTAATTTTCATTTACAATTAAGTTCAGAATTTGAAAATGTGATATTTATGGTTTATAACTATGATTTGATGATTTGTGATCATGAATTAAAGAGTATGATGATATAATTTTGTTTATGGTTTATATTTATAGGTATGATGAAAATTTTTGGCGTTGATACTCATATACTCATAAATATTGGATCGAATTATTCATTTGTGAGTTCGGGATTTGCAAAACATTCTGATAGAAATTTAGTCCATCTTGATGAAGAATTGTTGGTTATCACCCCCTTGGGAGAACATTTGATTCAGAATTCAGTAATAAGTCTTGTGAGGTGAAAGTTGGTGAGACAATCCTTGAAACGGATTTGATTCTGTTGGATATGAAAGATTTTGATGCTATCCTAGGCATGGACTAGCTAAGTCTTCATTGAGTTTCAGTGAACTGCTTCACTAAAGAAATGAAATTCTATAGGGCAGGACATCCATTACTTGTGTTCGCTGGTGAACGGCGAGTATTGCCGAGCTGTGTGATTTCAGCTCTTGAAGCATGAAGATTAGTGCATAAGGGTTGCAAAGCTTATTTGGGTCATATCATTGACACTACGGCAGAAAGCCCTGATTTGAGTGATGTCCCTATGGTGAATGAGTTTCCGGATGTCTTTCCGGAAGAGTTACTTGGGTTACCACCGATTCGGGAATTTGATTTCACTATAGATCTTGTTCCCGGCATGGCATCAGTCTCTATCCCTCCTTATCGAATGGCACCGATGGAATTGAAAGAGTTGAAGGTTCAACTTCAAGAGTTGTTGGATAAGGGATTCATCCGATCGAGTACTTCGCCTTGGGGTGCTCCGGTTCTGTTTGTAAAGAAGAAAGATGACACGTTTCGATTGTGTATCGATTACCGGCAATTAAACAAGGTGACCATCAAGAACAAATACCCCTTGTCGAGAATTGATGACTTGTTTGATCAACTCCGAGGGGCCACAGTATTTTCCAAGATCGATTTGAGGTCCGGTTATCACCAATTGTGGATAAAGGAAGATGATGTCCCCAAGACTGCGTTTAGAACGCGGTATGGGTACTATGAATTCTTGGTGATGCCTTTCAGTTTGACGAATGCTCCGGCAGCTTTCATGGATCTTATGAATCGAGTTTTTCATTCCTATCTTGACAAGTTCGTCATTGTTTTCATTGACGACATCCTTGTGTATTCCAAAAATGATGAAGAGCATTCAAATCAACTTCGGATTGTGCTGCAGACTCTCCGAGACAAGCAATTGTATGCTAAGTTCTCAAAATATGAATTTTGGCTAAAGGAAATTGGCTTCTTGGGACACGTGGTATCGGGAGAAGGGATATTCATTGATCCGAAGAAAGTTGAGGCAATTCTGAAATGGGAACAACCCAAGAACGTTACCGAGGTGAGAAGCTTTCTCGGATTGGCGGGTTACTATCGAAAGTTCATAGATGGTTTTTTCAAGATTACAGCACTGTTGTCTGGCTTGACGCGAAAGGGAATTAAGTTTGAATGGACAGATAAATGTGAACAGAGTTTTTAGGAACTCAAAAGGAGACTCACGTCGGCTCCCATACTTGCTCTTCTTGCCACCGGTGATGATTATGTTGTTTACAGTAATGCCAGTAAACAAGAGTTAGGATGTGTCTTGATGTAGGGTGGCAGAGTTATCACTTACGCTTCTAGATAATTAAAGAAGCATGAGCTGAATTATCCTACCCATAATCTAGAATTGGCTGCTATTGTATTTACTTTAAAGATTTGGCGACATTACTTATATAGAGCCACTTGCAGAATCTTCACCGATCACAAGAGCCTCAAGTATCTGCTCACCCAGAAGGAGCTCAATTTGAGAAAAAGGAGATGGTTAGAGCTGATTAAAGACTATGATTTGGTGATTGATTTTCACCCGAGCAAGGCGAATGTAGTTGTGGATGTTTTAAGCCGCAAGTCCTCATCTTCTTCTATGATTCAGGGAGATTCTTACCTCTCATGTCTAGTGGGATTTTGTGCTCTTGGAGCCAAATTTGCTTGTGATGACAATGGTGCATTATTGGCAAGATTCGAAGTTCGACCAACCTTGGTGGACCATATTAAAGAACTCCAAACCACTGATGAAGAGTTAAAGTTGATAGTGGAAAAGGTTCGCAAGGGTGAAACTGGTGATTTCCATATTCGGGAGGATGGTACAGTCATGTATGGGAAACGGATTTGTGTTTCCAAAAATGATGAGTTTCGAAAGGCTATTCTTGAAGAAGCACACTCTTCGACTTATGTTATGCATCCCGGAAGCACAAAAATATACCGAACCATCAAAGAAACTTATTGGTGGTCAGGCTTGAAACGGGAAATAGTCGATTTTGTAGCAAGATGTTTGGTTTGTCAACAAATCAAAACCGAACATCAAAAACCAGCCGGAATGCTTCAACCATTGCCTATACCTGAATGGAAATGGGAACATATTACTATGGATTTCGTGGTAGGATTGCCACTTACTCCGAGTTATTATGATGCCATTTGGGTGATAGTAGACAGACTCACAAAATCGGCACATTTCCTCCCAGTTCAGAATACTTATTCCTTGGAGAGGTTAGCAAGGTTGTATCTTGATGAGATTGTCCGACTCCACGGGGTTCCAGTATCGATTGTATCAGATCGAGATCCCCGATTCACATCCAGATTCTAGCCTAAGTTACAAGAGGCCTTGGGTACCAAATTGAAATTTAGCACTGCATTTCATCCGCAAACGGATGGGCAATCTGAACGTACAATCTAAATGCTGGAAGATATGTTGAGAGTGTACGTTATGGATTTCCATGGGAGTTGGGATAGGCATCTTTCGCTGATTGAATTTGCACACAATAATAGCTACCAAGTTAGTATTGGTATGCCTCCCTATCAAGCTCTCTATGGAAGAAAATATCGGACTCCACTTTATTGGGATGAAGTTGGAGAACGGAAGATTGAAAGTATCGAATTGATTGAAACGACCAAGGAAAAGGTGAAGTTAATTCGGGAAAGAATGAAAACAGTTCAAGATCGGCAAAAGAGTTATGCCGATAAGAGGGGAAGACCCTTGGAATTCGAAGTGGGAGATATGGTGTTTCTGAAGATATCTCCTTAGAAGGGCATAGTCCGATTCCAAAAACGACGAAAATTAAACTCTCGTTATATTGGACCCTTAAAGATCCTTGAAAGGATTGGAATGGTGGCATACCGATTTCAATTGCCGTCAAAATTGCAGAGGATCTATGATATTTTTCACGTTCCGATGTTGAAAAAGTATTTGCCGGATCCTTCGCACGTATTGGAAGTTCCTACAATAGAACTGAAAGAAGACTTGAGCTTCAAAGTACAACCCGTGCAGATATTAGATAGACAGCTCAAGCAGTTGAGGAATAAGCAGATTCTTATGGTTAAAGAGTTGTGGAGAAACAATCAAGTCGAAGAACAGACCTGGGAAACTGAAGAACTAATGCGGAAGCAACATCCGCAACTCTTTGATGTATGAGTTGTATTTTGAAATTTTGAGAACGAAATTTATTTTTAGGGGGTTAAGAGTTGTAATACCGAAAACTCAATGTCGGATATTTTATAAATATCCCTATAATAATTTTACTTTTATATTGATTTTTGATTTTGGGGTATTAAACTTGAATTTTTGATATATTCTAATTTCCATGTCCACGAATCGTAATAAACCCCTTTTTTTTATGAAATTTATATTCTAGTGAAATGCGGGTGTGAAAACATATATATATATATATATATATATGATTTATTTGTTTAATTATTATATATATATATATAAAGAAGGCACAACGTTTAAGCCCAAAACGCAACACCTTCCTCACCCCATTTCAATTAGGGTTAGAAACCCTAATTATTCTTTCTCTCTCTGTTCTCCCTTCGATCGATCTCTCTCTCCTCCGTCGCCCACTCCCCGGCGAGTTCCACCACCGTTGCCACTGCACACCACCACCACCATCGCTCTCTCTCTCGTCTTATCATCGTTCTGTCTCTCTCTATCTCATGACCTCTCTATCTCTCTACCTCACTCTCTGTTTCCCTCTCCCTGTTCTCTCTCTTTCTCCTTCGATCTCTCTCTCTCTCTCTGTTTCACTCTCCCTCTCTATCTCTCACTTTGTTACCCTCTCAGTTTCTCTCTGCTCTCTCTCTTTCCTACGCGAACAGAGAACTTTCGTTCTTTTCCTCTCCTCTATCGCGCGATAACTTCTCCCTTTCTCCCTTGCTCGCTCGCTTGCGCTGCTCTTACTCTACTGAGAGCCCTTCTACAGCCTTCACAGAGCCCCAATCTGGCAGTTAGCAGTTGGTCCTCGAAAATCCTAGACTGCAATCCCTTCTCTGCATAGGTAAAGATGAATTTAGCTTTAGGGTTTCGATATTATTTTAGTGATTTATCTAAATAACTAAATTGTACTCTGAATTGGAAATAATGCAGGTCTCGAAATGAATCGAATGGCGAATAGAAGTTAGGTGTGCGACTGTGAGAACCCTAGGTGAGGGATTTCTGGTCCATTTGATTAATTGATTGAATTTAGGGTGAATTTAGGGTAAATTTAGGGTAAGAAGTATGGCAAATGTAGAATGTATATTAGATTCGATTAGGATGCATTTTCTGATATTTTATAGGTAATTATTAAGGTTAAGTATAGAATTTTATATGAATTAGGTTGTTTGATACGAAATGAGCATAGTAAAGGATGAAATGAGAATTTAGAAATTGTGGATGTGAAATTAAGGGTATATTAAATTAGAAAAATATGAAAACCCTTTTTATGAGATTTTATTTGATGATAATTGCGATGTTTGATTAGGTTAATCGTTTGGGGACTTAAAAGGGGTCTATTTGGATTAGATTGATAATTAGAGAGTGAATACCCTCTTTAGAAGTGAGTGGATGGTTCATTGTGTTCATGAATGATTAACATGTTTTAAAATTGCTTTATAAATGATTTTAAAAGATTTTTATATGTTTTATATAAATTGTTTTGTGACTGTGGGCTGTCTGAACTGGATTGTGAAGTACGAATACATCCATTGTGTTTAAGAATACTTCTGTGTCATATGTTATTTGATATTGCTCTATGAATTGCTTTGGCATGAGATTATTGATTATTTGTTGGAAATTATGGCACATTGTTTATGAAATGGATTGATTGAGAAATGAAGGGTACTGGATTGTTAATGGCTATAGTCATTCCCACCACGAAGCAACCCGACGTGGTGGCGTGGTTTGGGGTTTGATGTGCAGGGAGTTAGACGTCCCTCCCTCTATCGAAGTCGTGCTATATCTGGATTGCACCCCGGTGAGGTACGAGCCAATGCCAAGGAAGGGGGTATGTTTTGAAACATTGGATGGAAAAACCCTTGGCGGACTTTCGTCTGGGTTTCAGCCAGCCTAAAGCGGAAGTATTTTCGATGGGACCCCAGAATTTTCTGAAAAGATGATCAATGTGGATGCATATTTGTAAATTGTGATTTATTGAAATATTTTTATATATATGAAGTGACGTTTATGAGATATGTTTGACTGCCCCACATTCACCCCTTGTTTATGAACACAATCATACCATTGCACTCCACTCACCGAGTATTCCCCAATACTCATCCATCTTTTCACATTTTTCAGAGGATTCTTAGTTCAAGGATTGGACGTCGGAGCTTGCGAAGTATTTTTGCTGACTTGTACAGGTATTTGGCAAATGCAGAATTTTTAGAGAATTATAGTTCTTAAAACCATGGAAAAGGAAGTCTGTACATCTCATACCTGAGGATTTTATTGATACTGGCTGAGTTTTTGACAAGTATTGGTAAAATCTGAAGATTTTTTATTTGTGTTTTATTACTTTGATTGATCTATTTTTTGGAAAACTGTTTTATCCGTACAGAGACATTTGGATTGTAATTCTAAACTTTGATACTTTCTTTTGAATTTGTGAAGTTCTGTACATCTCATATCGTTTGGACTTTACTGATGTTAGCTTTATTTGTTCAGGCAAGTATTAGTAAAATCCTGCGACTATATTTTGGGACTTCTTGTATTTTAAATGCTTTATTTGTATTGAGAATTCTGGTTGGCTAGGATGGCCACACCGCATGCGTGCATGTACAGGATCCCCTTCCCCGATTGTGTGCCAACGCATGCTTGTGTGTACAGGGAATGGACCAGAGGAGTCCTTTGCATGTGTATTGTTACATGCTTTCCTTATTTTGATGAATTGTGTATTGGAAGAATTGTTATGCTGATTTGTAGCCTTGCGGAGTCCCGGTATATGGGGAGGTTCTGCCTTTGTACCGAGACTACGTAGCGGTTATTGCGTACTCGATTTGAGGATCGGGGCGTGACAATATCAAAATAAAAATAATAACTATATTCAAATTATTTGATTTTAAACTAATGCCAGAAGTAAGATGAGATATGTGTATATGTGTACGTATATATGAAAGGTCGAGTAGGCTATCAATAGGTACAAAACTCATATTCACACCTTACCCGACCCTAAACCCTTCGTTATTTTGAAAATTTCAAACTATCACCCGCCCCATACCCACCCCTTACCCACCTCCATTGAGAAGGGTAGGGACGGGTATCCACCGGGTTTGGGTGCATATTGTCTTCCCTTCATCAAAGTTAGATGAAAGGCTAGTCGCAGCAATATGGCATGACAATAAATGGGTGACCAGCGCATATTAGTAACACAATACCATATAACACCTCAATTTTGCTCACGCAACTTTTCCTCCACCTTTTTTTTTTTTTTTCAAGTGTATACTAGTAAATTCGGTATGTGCATGTGTAGTAATTCACAAACTATAGACACAGGAAGTGCTATAAGCAAATGGTATCTGTTGTTCAAGAACAATTTTAAAATCGTTTTAGATTTTAAAATTCAGGTAATAAAATCTATTAAAATTGTATCAAAATTTTCAAATTTTTGCATGAAAATGTATAAATAAAAAGCTCATTATGATGTGAGAATTGAAAACTTTAATATCTAAAATGACTTTAACTAGGTTACACGTTGCGGAGGGCAATTGCACTTTGTCCCAAAATAAAATTCTCTCATAGGATTCCTTCTTTTACTTGGATTCCTACTCTTGATTTGAATTTGAGAGTCCGAATCCTTTCGTGATCAATTATGTATTCCAACCAATAATAATCGTAGAATGGGTCCTTGCTTCTACATGATTCGAGAATAAAATTCCCAAGTTTCCAATCAATCGAAATTCAGAACCCTCTTGCTTCTCTTGACTATTTCCACAGTCAGAAATGTCTGCCAAAGTCAATCTTCTCCAACTCCTAGCCCTACATAAATGGGTTATTATGCTGCAGTTCTCTCTATGCAAAAATTTAATTTGTTTAGTCAATAAAGAAGGTTCTTTGATGTTTCCGCGCTGTGACACAAAGTCATAGTTATTTTCTCTATCAAGGGCATAATGGTTTTTCTCTTTGACTATAGATTTCAAATTTAAATTTTCATCTCCATTTTTAGAACGATGTCTTTCTTTATATTAAATAATAAAAGAGTCACTTTCTCCGATTTAAATGACTTCAATCGCATATTGTTTGGTGACCAAATTCTTTGCTTTCCTTCAAAAAAACCATATCAAAGTTATTACACAATAGCAATATTCAGTGAATCTAATAGTGGGATACTAAAACTCTTTAATCAAAATCTTGAGTTCGAATAATGTAATAAAAAAGTAGGTACCGAAAGAGCCAACATTTAAATTAGACTTTATAGTTATTCAAAACGAATTATAGTTCTATTTTTCAAATACCGATAGAGATATAGAAATAGACTCTTTACAAAATATAAGAGAAGACTATATATATATACGTTCACCCTTCTCCTACCTCCGCATAAAGTCGGGAAACAATTTATGCATTTGATAAGTTTTTTTTTTAATATCAATTGTAAACTAATAACAAATTGAAAAATCCGCCACGGAAATCAACTGACCATGGAGAGTGTACAAGTGTCTATATATATAAAAGAAGTAATAAAAAAATAAAATGGAAAGGAAATAAACATAAGATTATGTGGCATAATGAGTATATCATCTCATATACAAGAATAACTATTTTTCAAAAAATCCAAATTTACACCACATTAAAATTTTATGTGCCCTTTAAAGTAAGACACGATGAGCATATATCCAAACGTCTAGTTTTAAGACAATAATTTGACCCCCAAAAAAGTACAAAATTAATTATTTGACACCCAAGAAGGAAAAAGATAAAACCATAATTTCATAGTACCTCTAATTTTTGTATCATTGTCTTTCCAGATCCTCCAACCCATCATCTTGTTGTTCACGAGGTTGAATCCTTCTAGACGATCTCTCTCTACCAACACTAAGCATCCTCCTAAACGAGCTCAAACGAGAACTGGAGCCACCCACAACCTTGGGAGATGAACATTGCGAGACAGCAACATGATCATCGGATGACGATGTTGATGTTGACGTTCCTTCTACACATATTTCATCATCATTCACATTTCCAACCCTAGGCGAAAGCAGGGGCTGGGGTGCACACTCGGTTGGCCTGGGCTGGGCCTCGGCCCGACAAATGGGGCAGGTTGATCGGGTACTCAACCACGTATCAATGCACTCCTTATGAAAAGTGTGCTTGCAGTTGGGCAAAGTTCTTGCCATTTCATCATCCTCCAACATGCTCAAACAAACTGTACACTCTATCAGAGTTTTCTCTTCCCCATCATTGACATTTTGCTTAAATATGAAGGATGGTAATGAAGCGATAACGAGTGGGTCGAGACCGGTTTTTGGTTGCTCATTGGGGTTGGACCGGGTTGGTAAACCCAACCCAATTCTGGCGGCTCTACGACGTTGTTGGCGGTGGAGGACACAACGTGCGTAGACGTGAAGTCCAACGACTAATCCGACGACTACGGAGAGTGATATGATGGCTGTGAGCATGATTTTGCTGTTGAGATCATATCCACCGTCGCTGTTGTCGTTGGAGTTAAAATCGTTGTCGAGGATAGGGGGTAAGTGCACGCTGGAGTTGTTGAAGGAAGGGGGGAAGTTCCCGCTGGAAGAGCTCATTGTGGATATGAGAGAGAGAGAGAGAGAGAGAGAGAGAGAGAATTGCGTTGGAGGGTTTTGGGTCTAAATCTTGGTTTCGCTCAAGTGGGTATTTAGAATTTTTTTTTTTGGGGGGTGGGGGGATAAGTCCTCCCCCCTCTCTGTCAGGAGTGTAGCGTGGGTTGTATTTCTTAAGTGGTGATATAGTAAACTCCCCCCCCCCTCTCTCTCTCTCTTTCTCTGAGTGTGGCGTGGGCTTTGTGCCTCTTATTTGGGTGTGGTATGAACGTAAATAAATTATGAGGGGTGTGTTCCAACGAAAATGCCATAGTTTTTCAAGGTGTTTGGCTGTTCAATGCTGACTTTTCTTTTTCGTTTACTATGACGAAAAGTCCTCCAAAAAAATTAAATAAATAATGAGAAACCAAAAGCACAAACAGAACTCAAATTAAACCTAAACTACCATGTGCCCTTGAAAACGGGGAGTTAAATAGAATTGCTAAATTAATAAAAATATAAAATATAAAATTATATTTAATAAAAATAAAAAATTATATTTAATAAAAACACAAAATTATATTTAATAAAAAACAATACCCTAATTTAATAAAAATACAAAATATAAAATTATATTTAATAAAAACACAAAATTATATTTAATAAAAATACAAAATTATATTTAATAAAAAAACAATATCCTAATTTAATAAAAATACAAAATACAAAATTATATTTAATAAAAATACAAAATTATATTTAATAAAAAAATAATATCATAATTTAATAAAAATACAAAATACAAAATTGACGGAGCTAATCTGTTAGATGTGGGTCTCAACTCCACAGATTCGACTCCTTGTGACTCGAATGAGTGTTCGATAAAGAGGCTTAAAATCTACAAAAAACCGCCAAAGGGTGCTCTGGTGGAGAAAGTTCCGACGCTCAAGTCAGAAAGAGTGGTTTCGAATGGAACGAAAAATAGACAGACAAGGGAGGACGGATCTCCCTGTGATTTGTGTGTCCTATGTAGAGTCAATAGGACTTACCTGGCTTGATGTATCGAAGGCCTTTATACAAGATGTTATGAAAGCCGTGTGTAATCGGGATGTTACAACCCTAATTTCTTTACGAGAAAATCCGAAGATTTCAGAATTCTAGTATCAAAAATTTGAAATCGTTACCATTTAAGAAATTTGATTATATGGGGAGATTTTTTCCCTTATTGATTAGTTTTTCAAGGGTTTTCTTCCTTATCCAAGAGATACGTTTCGTATTAAAATAGAAAATCTAATCAAGACGAGATTTGATTGAGTATTACCATTTGGAAGTCAAAGTGCTAGGTTCTTTTAGTATTCAATAATCACCAGTCAAATAAAGGAAATAGTCATTCGGTCTTATCGAATGCGCTTGCAGACCGAGTTGTATAGACTTTGTCGAGAGTTAGCCGAATAGGATACCACGAATGATAGATCCTTTTAGTGCGGGACGACATGACCTATTTAGGGAGATATATCCGATCGGTAGAACGGGACGACTCTGGCCCATTTGTGGTTTAAACGTATTGTACATTCTTAGTACAAAGCCTTTTGAATGGGGTCCCATCAGATACCATATTAGAGATGGAAAGTAATAATATCATATGAAATCTAATGCATCACTGTATCAATAAATTACTACAATAAGTTGAATTTATATAAAAAAACTCATTATTACAAATATAAAAACATTATCAAAGTTAAATCAATAATCAATATGATTTTGAGATATAATATATTTCCATATAACAAATGTTAGAACTTATACGAATATGGTTCTGATACAATATTAACGAAAGTAAACAATATAATAATATTAAAACTAATACTCCATTACATCATTGAATTATTATAATATATTGGATTTATATTAAAAATTCATTGTCACAACTATGAAAATATGATGTTACAAATATAAAAATAAAAAAATCAAATATTCTCAAAATCAAATCAACAATTGAATTGATTTTGATACATAATATATTCTAATATTCTTTAATATGATATACTGAAAAACACTTGATTTTGAAATACAATCTAGATAAAAAATTTAATATCCTAGGGGTGTTTTTACAACCCTGGCACTGGTGCTGCCTCTAGCTTTGATTCTGGCTCTTGGCTTTAGCTCTACGTCTGCCTTTGGCTCTTGACTTTGGCTTCTGGATCTGGATCCCGCTTTGACTCTTGACTCTCGCTCTGGTTTAGGCTCTTTTGGAGGCATGTGCAGGCGCGTGGATAACCTTTTTTACAAATGGAGTTTTGAAATCATGAGAAAATAAATGCTAAATATGACTCTGATACCATCTTAGAATATAATATGAACATGGTTCTGATACCATATTAATGATGGGAAACAATATAATAATATTAAACCTAATACTCTATTATTTCATTAAATTATTACAATAAGTTGAGTTTATTTAAAAAATTCATTGTCATAAATATAGAAATATAATATTATAAATATAAAAATATAAAAATAAGAAAAGTCAAATATTTTTAAAATCAAATCAATATTTGATTTTGGTGAACAGTATGAAAACTAAGAAAATAATTTAATAATAGTAATTTTAGACCAAAATAATTACTTTTTGAAAAGCAGACACTACAAAAAAAAAAAGTAACAACCAAAATTCGTAACTAATACTAGAAATTCCATAGCTATTACGAAAATCAATACGTAGTAAAACTCTTTGTAGCTAAATTAATTTGGTTATGGATAAGTGTGTTTGTGGTTGAATTAGTTATGGAATAGCTACCAAATATCCATGGTCAAGACTACACCCACAACACCCCTCTTGGTGTCCAATTCAATAGCTGATTAACTACCAACTCATTAAGTTTGTAACTAAATTTTGCAACAGAGCACATGATGCCATCACTAATTTTTGTGATGGAATTCAATAAGTCATAATTAAATTTAGCTATCGAAACATGATTGTCATGTCATAATGCAAGATCTCCTTCCAATTACCTTTCAAACATCTATGCAAAAGAAGGTTGTTTCGGTGTTAATTGAGCTTTCCAATATTTTCAAAACATTTTATGTGAAAGTTCTAAACGTTGAGAATCTACAAAAACTCCATTCTTGTGCTATAATGACTCTTATGTCATTTGGAAAAAATGCACCGTAATTCCTTCTTTACTATTATAGTACATTTAGTGGTTCATCTTCTAACTAAGGTGGATAAGTCCATTATCAATAAATGTATCTGATCGAGAGATACTTTCTATATCCAAGTTTCAAAATCAATTAGTATTTACCTCTTTAATCTATACTAATAAATGAAAACAAAGATATTTGTTTTCTCTGTGTCTTGCTAGATTTAAATCTTATGCGTGTAACAAGTTTCATCTTGAGGGTTCTATTGCAAAAGGATATATTACAAAAGAGTAATTAACCTTTTCATGAAGTAGCTTGTTGGAAAGATTTTAAATGGAAACTCAAATTCCTAATTTAATGGATAATGAAAAGTTGTGTAGTTATTTATTCAGTATTTATAGAAAAATAATTGAAAGAATGTATATTGTAAGTTTGGATAACATCACATGGAATTAAGCACATCATTATGCTTTTTATCACCATGAAAGCATTGTGTCTCTATGCATGTAAGTAAATTAATTAAGTAGGTTTATGTGTTAAATATGTTAAATTCAAATAATTCTAATTTAATTAAATAGGTTTATGTTGTAAGGAAGTGTAAAATATTATGGCATTTTAACTGATATTATTGAGTTAGATTATTATGAAAAAAATAAAAAATTGTTTTATTTTGATATGATTGTCTTGATGTGCTAAGTGAAGTGGCAGAGGTATTAAAAAGGATAACTTGGGTTTTACACTTGTGAGTTTTGATCGATTAATACACATTGGTTAAGAAATGGTTCATGAGTCTTTTGTATTTTTATCCCAAATGAAATATATGTGAAAGAAACCTATAGGGGATGAATAGGTTTATTTGAATAATTTTGATACTAATTGTGGGTTTAAATATAATCTAGAAAATGGTGGTTATAGCAGAGCAAATAAGTTTAATGTTTGCAGAGGAATATAAAGATGAGGACACATAATGTTTATAGTAGTTCTATCAAAACTGGCATACGCCCACTCATAAGATACCTTCCCAGATTTTCACTAAATATTATAAGGATACAAACTTGATTGAAGGTAAGTTAGATCATTATAGTGTTTACCCTCAAACACTAACTCTGTAGTCTTGCTCAGGTTATCACTTTCTCTTTCTAGACCCAAAACTATGAATAGTTCACCAGTCTTTAGAAATTTAGTACAAAAAGAATAAATGATACAGATAATGAGTCTTTGATTCTCAGATGTGACTATCTATGAACTTATAACAAATTTACACTCAAGAAAAAAGGTTTGAATGGAGAACAGAGTGTGTTTCTTTAAGAGCAGAGTATTGATTGTGTAATAAATTCTTATTCGTTTTGTTTGTCAAAGATCATTCACTATGCTCGTTTTTGTTCACAACAACATTTTTGTTCTTAGTAGTTTCGACATTTATATCTCTCTTGGAAAGACCCATTGAGCTGGTAGGTAAGTTTGAATGTTAAAAATAAATTCTTTTCACCTTCCTCAATTAAAGCTTTTGGTTGTTTCTCAATAAATGTTTTTGCCCATTTTCCGCACTTCACCTTCCTTGGTTAAAGCTTTCGGCTGTTTCTTATTAAATGTTTTTGCCTATTATTCATCCTTAAAGCAGCTTTTTGATTTGTTTAAGTAAACAAATCCTATCTGAAGAAAATTCAAAAATGCTTTTTGCTGCAAAAAGAATGTTAACACGAGATAACACATATGTTGACTTTAAATTCAAATAGATTTCTTTTGAACTATTATATCTTTCGTTTGACTTGAGGATACATGTCACCAACTTTTGATTAGTTAAATAATTTTCAATGCTCGATTTGAAAAATCAATAAACACGTAATTTACAAAGAGAAAATGCAGGTCGACCTTTGGTTTGTTTTGGTTGGCCAGAGGAGTGCACAACATCTCCCAAGACTTAGCAGGTTGACCACTTGAACACAGCGGGCTGGCCGCTTATGCTTGTGGTCAGCCACGCAAGTGCTGCACATGCTCACGGTTGGCCACTTGAGCGCATTGTATGCTCGTGGTCGACCGCGAGGGCACTTGCAGTCAACAGCCTATGTGCCACAGGCCAACCGCTTGCTTCAGTGATTCGCCGCCCAAGCTGTGTTGGTCGACGGCACAAGTTGGCGGTTGGCTGCCCAAGCTATGCGGGCTAACTGCACAAGTTGGGCGGTTGATCGCCCAAGCAGTGTGGGCTGACGGCAAGGTGATTGACCGCTCAAGCAGTGCGAGTTAACTGTATATGTTGGTGATCAATTGTTGCGTGCTGCGAACTAACTGAATCTATTTTCATATTATTTCCAGAATATTTCCACATTTAATTTTCACTTAACTTTTCTTATTTTAGTCATCTTCAAAACCTAAATTTTTTCAACAATCAGCCTCTTTTTGTGATGATAAAAGCTTTCTAATACTATGGATATATACATAGTTGAACCTATTTCTTTTAAGTGATTTGAGGAAATGTTTGAAGTTCTCTATTCTCCCCCTTTTGTCAATAACAAAGAGGAGTCAAAACTTCCCCTTAAGAATTAACTAGGCGTCGAATCATAGAAAATTATATCGATAACAAAGAGTAAAAGCAGCATATAATGTTTGATATTACAAAAAATAGAGGGCATCATCAAAACAGTATACAAACAGATCATGAAAGAAGAAAGAGCCTAAGGACATGCTGAATTATGTGTTTAAAACTTTTGGGCTAAATTTAACGTTTTCCTTGTGTCTGCTAGAGGTAGCAAAGGTAGAAGCACCAATGTTAAAAGGAGTGGAAAAGGGTTCACGGATGATGGTAGGGATGGAGGAGGCACCAAAAGTAAAGGAAGCACTTGCAACGACATGGACACTAAATAGGTTTTGAGAGGAGGCTCGTACCGAGAATGGATCAGGTACTGGAGCTCGAGCTCGAGCTCGAGAAGTAGATGAGCAAGGTACAATCAAACTATTTTTGACACTAATAGCAAAATTGGAGATTATTATTATTATTTTTAATCATTGGACATGTGCATCAGCTTGTACTGCAAGTCTAAGTGATTTCCTCCGATTTGTTTCTGAACCTTAGCCAGTTTTGCCTCAATTTATTGGCTAAATTCTCCTAGATTTCTTTTAATTTCTCTTATATTCCTTTGAACATCTCTAACATTCCTTTCTACCTTTTGGATTTTATGGTCCATATTATCAAATTTCTTATTTACTTGACTCTCAAAACCATCAATTTTTTTCCATGATTTTGGTTTGCATACTGTCCATGCGTTCAAAAAATACATTTCACCTGTGATAATAAAAGAGGAACCTTGCGTTAGTATGAGTTGTAATGGGTAGTGATCTTTGTAATGTCTTGCCTCCTCAGTTCTTCCATCTTCCCGAACTTGTTTTGCATGTTTGCCCCATTTCTTTAAATTGACCTAATCACTATTCTCACAAATCTAATTAGCTTTACATAAGGCCGTGACATTTATATTGTTCTTCATACTTGGCTCTACCTTATTTTCTTTCCGTAGGCTAATTCCTTGGCTTCCTAAGATGCCAGTGATCACACTAGCATATGACAGAACTGAACTCTTTAACAATCGTGCTTCTATTATGAACTAAGGGATCAAGAAAAGTAAAGCTAGATTTTTTTTTCTAATAATACATGCCATGAGCCAAAAAAATCATCTCTTGTGATGGTTATATAATTTCCTTCACTTGGTTTAATGGCATGAGTGACTAAGAAATGCAAAATTCTTTCATGTAACCCAAGGTCAGTGGCATTTGTATTAACCTCCTCTAAATTATGGTCATCAAATACAACCCTAGCATTGTCGATTAATTCTCTTTGCCAAAATGTCTCACATTGATCATAATCGACCCAATCAAGTGCACCATCCCTACATATGACCCTAGGATTTATTTCAATTCTCTAACCATCGAAGTATGTTTCAAAAGTATAGGGCCATAATTGACCATCAATTACGGTATGTGAATCAAAGTCTACTACTTTAGACTCCTCGTGATCATCAACTACTTCTGTATTATTAAAGAAGAGCTTAACTGTCTTTTCATAAATTTTCTTACTTGGATGGAGAATCTAACTTGGACAAACTTGATGTAAATATTTTGTGTACTTAAAATCTAAACAACAACAACAATAATAACCTGAGACTTAATTCCAAATTTTGAAGTTGACCATTTGAGAGATAAATATAGGATAGATAAAATATATATATAATTAAAATTTTAAAACAAAATAAATAAAATAATACTACAAAATGAAAATAAAAATGCAATTAATGACAAGAGATATTATTTAACCTGTTCAAAATTTCCTATATCACGCATTCCTATCTAAAGTCATCTCCTCAACTAAATTCTTAACTATCATATTTTTATGAATAACTTGCATCCATATTTTTAATAGTCTATCCTGACGTTTCACACAATTTCTTATATTTAAACTCTCAATTCTCCTAACTGGTATATGTTTGGATTTTCGTTGCACATATCTAAACCACCTCAAGTGATACTCTTGCATTTTCTCCACAATAGAACTCACTCCTAACTTAGTTTGTGTGTCTTCATTACTAACCCTGTCTTTTCTAATTTTACCACACATCCACCTCAACATCCTCATTTCAACTATATCCATTTTTTATTCTTGTTATTGTTTAATGGCCTAATACGCGGTGCCTATAATAGTGTAGGTCTTACTGTAATTTTATAAAACTTCTCCTTCAAATGCAATGGTATCGCATGATCGCAAAGAACTCCAAATGTGCTTCTCCATTTCGTCCGACCTGCTTAGATCCTATGATTCATATCCCTAGATATGTTGTCATCATTTTGGATAACAGATTCAAGATATCTAAAATGTTTATTTTTTGATGCATCATATCCTTGTAATTTAATCGTTTCTTCATCATTCTGATGAGTATCACTAAACATACATCTTATATACTCTATTTTTGATCGGTTTAATTTAAATCTTCTAAATTCTAATGTGTCTTTTCATAACTCTAATTTAACATTAATACACTTTCTAGTTTCGTCGACCAACACTATATCTTCTGGAAAAAGTATACACCATGGTATTTCATCTTGAATGCTCTTTATAATTTCATCTATCACTATTGTAAAAAGGATAGGACCTAATGTCGAATCTTGGTGAAGCCCAATATTAATTGGGACGTTATCACCTATAAGTTTTTACATTGGTAACAGCTTCCTCTTACATATCCTTGATAAGATTGATGTATTTAAAGGACACATCATTCTTCATCAATACTTACCACAATACATATCTAGAAACCCTATCATATTTTTTTCTAGGTCAATAAATACCATATATAAATTTCTCTTGTGTACTCTAAATTTCTCCATTAAATATCTTAACAAGTGAATTGTTTCGGTGGTAGATCGTCCTAACATAAATCTAAATTGATTTTGAGATACACTTATCTCCATTAAAAGTAAAAGAGACATACAACTTCATAGTATGACTCATGAGCTTAATTCCCCTGTAATTGGAATAATCTTGTATGTCTCTTTTATTCTTATATAGTGATACAAATGTACTCTCTCTCCATACTTGAGGCATTTTCTTAGTTTGGCAAATTTTGTTAAAAAGATCCATCAGCATTACTATCCCAATTTCATCCAAACACTTCCACACCTCGATAAGGATGTCATCGGGTGCTATGGCTTTATTATTGCTTATTTTATTTAAGATCTCCTTTACTTCATTAGGACGAATCTTACATTTAAAATCTATATTGATCTTTTCTACAAGTATTGCGATATCGTCGATATCTCTTATATCCTCAATGTTAAAGAGATTATCAAAATAATCTCTGCAATACTTCTTATGTCCTCGTTCCTTACAAATAAACTATTGGTCTCACTCTTGATGCACTTAACACAATTTAGATCTTTTCTTCTCCTTTCTCTTAGTTTGGTAATTCTATAAATCTCTTTTTATTTTCATTCTTAGTTTCTAGTTTTTTATACAATTCGTTATATACCTTACTTTTTGATTCGTGAACAATTTTTTTCACCTCTTTTTTGTAGTCTAATATTTTTCAAATGCATCGCTACTTCTCTTAAATTTAAGGTTCCTATAATACTCTTGTTTGATTTATATAGCAGTTTGTATTTTCTCATTTCATCACTATGACTCCTTGCTTATTGAAACCCGGCCTCTATGTATTCCAATAACCTCCCGACCTATACTCTTAATATTATTAGATATTTTTATCCACATAGTTTTTGAATCATCCTTAATGAACCATGTTGCTACTTGACTTCTTTCAGATTTCATCACTTAGTTCTTGACTTCATAAATGGGCGATACTCCTTTTTCCTTTTAGGTACACGCACATCTAATCTAAAAGTCTATTTTGAGTTGCAACATTCTCTCCTGGTATAATCCTATAATTCTTATAAACCATTCTATCAGTCCTCCTAGTAAGAAAGAAATCTATCTGACTGGTATTCGATTCACTTCTATATGTAATTATATATAATTCTCTTTTCTTGAAGAAAGTGTTTACGAGTATCAAATCGAATGCTATAGCAAATTTTAAAATGATATCTCTGGCTTGATTTCTACTACCAAAATTAAAGTTTCTATGTACGGTTTTAAAATCCTTATTAGTCTCCCTTATATGTCTATTTAGATCTCCTCTAATAAATAACGTTTCCCCATTAGGTATTGATTGTATAAATTCATCTAAATCTTCCCAAATTATTTTTTACTAATTATATCTATGCCTATTTGGTGTACATAAATACTGACTATATTAATTATGTTTTCTCCAATAACTAGCTTAACATTCTAGTTGTATCCCTACTTGTGTACCAAAATTTATGGCTATAAGGCTCTATTATTCTAACCTTTTCCCCCACCCACTTAGTTTCTTGAAGACATATAATATTAATCTTCTTTCTAGTCATTATTTCTCAGATCTCTCCTAACTTACCAGTTAAAAATCCTATGTTCCAAGTGGTTAGATGAATTCTATCTTCATGAACTAACTTCTTTATTTGCACCCGTCCATATAAATATGAGAACCCTTACTTATTTGACACCACATCCAAGCAGCGATATGGCACGTCACTTTTGGGGAACGCCCTAAAGGCCCTTACTAACTTGTCACTGCACCCAAGATCTAATGCAGCACGTCACTAAGAAGGGATCGGTCAAAGAAATTTTTCATATTTTTCTCTTATTTATTTATTTTTTTGTTTTGACAAGAAGTTTTATGCTTGTTGTCAGTGTGTACTTAAAATTTATCTTGTGAAGAAATTTATAATCTATCAATCTACAATGCATGAGGTTTTTATTATAGAAGAGTTTATCAAAGAGTTTATTTTCTCAAAGGATGGAAAGTCCTTCTTATTGTATTTTTCTGTAGGTGCAAATTCAGTTACAACTTGCTTGCTTTTTCTAGTTTTAGGTGCCATTTAAGTGAGAAGTTTTGTGGTTGTTAAGAGTGGTTATTGAGAGGAAGAAGCTTAAACTTGTTGAAAGCTTGAGAGCAAAAGAAATTTTTTTAGGAGGAGAGAGTGCATGAAAGGAAGAAGAGTGATTGTGTTGTTGAAGTGTGTGCCTCCCAAAAATTTAAAAAGCAACGAGAGTTTTCACATGAGAGAGAGAAGGTGATAAGAAGTGTGAAAAAGCATTGTGTTATGCGTATTGTTTTATAGATTTTGTAGGATCTTTGAAGTGAGATTAGGTTACTAGTGTGTAGAGGCTTGAGGTAAAGTGAAGTGAGAGAGGGAATCAATATGGGTATTCTTTGATATGTGTGCCACAAAAGTGGACCAGATGTATTGATTATTAGGTGGTTGAATAATTTATAAGAGATAGAAATTACATGGGACGTGGAGGGACAATGGAGAGAGAGAGAGATAGAATTGGGTTTAAAACAAGTTATGTTGAGTGAAAGAGAGAATAACACAAGTGGAAAGTTCTTTGAGTTTATATGTTGGTGTGAGTATGTGAAATAGTATGTCGTCAAATTATCAAAAATAAATTAATTTACTTCATAAAATATTAGTATAGAGTAAATAGGGCCATCTTCTCAATGAATGGTGAATTTATTTCTTTTAAGGAAATAAAATAAAAATATAAGGGTTTGAAAATTAATTAAACTAACAATTTAATTTAAGAAAAGAAATAATTGACTAAAAGAAATAAATAAATAACTTGAAACTAAATGAATAAAAATTAATGAGAAATTAATTTCTAATTAAAAGAATTTTATTTACCTTGATTTCGTATAATTGATCATCGATCTACCTAATGGATTTAACAAATCATAAATAAATTAATTATAGTTATTTAACAAATGTTGAACAACTAACCTCTTCTTATTTCATCGATAATTAAAAGAAACTCGTTAATTATTTCTCTAATCGAAAGATAATCCTAGAGAAAATCTTAAAATTTAAAGTTCCGATAGCATTAAGATCTAAAGATATCTAATTCTAATTAACAAATACACAACGGGTTTATTTAATTTAAATTATTTAATTTCATGATATAGATTAGACTATTAACAAAGTCATGAATTTATGTCATCATCACTATATTAAAAGAAGCAAACAATTATATATTTGTCATTTTAATTAATCGTAGATTATTTTAGAATTCTTAAATATAAGCCTTTTATTCAATAAAGCCAAAATAAATTATAAACAATGAAATATAGGAATTAAATAAATGTCTATAGAGAGTGATAGAATCAAACAATTAGATTTCATAATCATAGAGAATTAAGATTTCATTAACCCTTTAATTAGAAAAGAAAACTAAGAACAAAACATGGAAGAAGAAAATAAACATGAAATAAATAAATTCTGCTAGAAAAAAATAAATAAAGAATGTGCTAGAAGAATGTGTTGGACGTGGGTGGTTGCTGTTCTCCACTTCTATTGTTACCTTCTAATGTTTCCTCCTATAAATAAGAATGAATTTTTTATTTTCTAAAATGGAAACTTTTCTAAACCCTAAGGGTAGCTACTAAATAAAAAAAAATGAAATTTCTAATGACTAAATAGCCTAAAGAAATAAACTAAATAAAATAGAATATTACAAAATTGGAGTTTTCAAAATTTATATTTCTAGATATTAGGATTAAATCAATATATGTTGCAAATTTTTAATGCTTCCAAATCGATCTCAATTTTCCTTGAATTCAGGTGCAACTTAGGAAAAAAATTTATTGACTCGACCTCTAGGAAGATCTTGCAATGATTCCCATGATCTACATGCCATGCTAATGAAAGAGTATTGCTGTCCATTTTTTTATTTTTTGCATAAATGCTCCACTCCTTTTTTTTATTTTTTTTTCATAAGTCTCCTCTATCATTTCTAAAATATCAATCATTATAAAATATAACAAATAGTGTAATATTTATTCAAAAATCAAATAAAATCAACTATAATTATTATACTAATTTATGTCCTTTGAAATTCATCTTCACCTGGATAATGCTTGTCCTCAAACATTCCTAATAAAAACTATTTCATAAACCTACTTACTTTCTTCCAAACTCACAAGCCAATATGTGTTATAAAAATCAACCTGAAAATATAATCAAAACAATAAGTACCTTACAGTATTTCTCACTAAAATAATCATTACATTTCCTAATAGCTCCTTTGAAATCAAACATGTAAGATTCAACAATTCTCTTAAGGATTCACTCAAAAACACTCAAAATTGGTCATAGAAATTATATGACTCAAATCAACGCAATAGAATGATATTACCATATGTTTGCAAATATATCAATCCACTACTCAAAAGATTGAATTCCATGCACCAATCAGAAGATATTTCATTTGGTTATAATAGGGTTAGGGTTAAGGGTAGAAGAAAAAGAATATTTAAGGTTAAAAACATACCAAAGAAAATATATAATTAACTGCATAACTTCTCTAAAATTGAGCACTTTTGCCCCCAACAAATAGCTTAAAAGATAAAATTTGTCTTCTTTCATTATCTCCTTGTACTTTTGTTAACTTCTTTCGTTCATTCACTTGTTCTTTTCCTACTTTCATTTCCATATATGAAAAGAAACAAAATTTAGCATTTTTTCTCTTTTTTTCTTTCTTCATTTTTTCGTAGCTGTTGCCTTTTTTTTTTGCTTTTTCTTTTTTTTTTGGGAATAATCATCCAACAAAGAATAGTCAAGAGGATAATTAAGTTTCTTTCTTCCTTACATTAAAAAGAAAAAAAAGTTCATTTTCATATCATATCCATGAAAGTATGAGAACCAAGATTTCAATCATTACCTTTCCCTTAAGGCGAATAAATAACCAAATCTTGCAATTAATTATATATACCTTAGGTACCAAAGTTTGAAAAGAAAGACAAAAACAAAGAGGGGTAGGTGCTGTATTTAGATTGTTATAAACAGAAAAAAAAGGTCTTAAACTCAATTTGGTTAACTAAGGGGTTTATAAAATCAAGGTATGGATCTTTTTACGAAAACCAAAAGGGGCTAAATATAGGTATCTTTGTCATTTTAATGCATGAAATGACTTAAATGTGGTCTCGACATCCATAGCAGAGCAACTTCTGGAATGTGTAATCCAAATATGATATTCACTCTACAGGAAAAATAATTTCAAACAAATAGAATGAATTTATTCATTTTAGACTCAAAACCTCACTTTTAGGTAAGGTTTGTCTTAAATCTTGAATGTTTATCCTTCAAAGAAAACCATTACAGAAATGAACAACAATTACAAGTACAAAAATCATTAATACAAGTTATTTTTCATACATTTTTAATCCAACTAAATAACACACATCAACAAGAAAAAAATTTTGACATTTTTTTTTGTACTTTAAAATAAAACAAACTTAAGCTTAACCTATTGCAGAAAAAAAAAAAAAACAAGTATACTATCAAAAACAAAAGCACCAAGCATTTCCCATACCTAAATCATACATTGTCCTCAATGTATATTAAGTGAGAGAAAAACACGAACAATTAGCTCAAATAAAAACAAAAATAAAAAAGATAAAGTAAGAACAAGATTTCGCTAGGGTGAAGTGGAAAATGGAGAGTCAAATTCAATGATCTCGAAGAAAAAGTGAAGGCGTAGGCACGCCTTAACTTTGGACTACTTCTGTCCCTTTTTTAAAACCTTCCTTGAATCCTGTTAAGGCATAAGCATACCTTAACTCTGGAGCACTTTTGTTTCTTTTAAAATTAACTCTTTGTATTCTTCACTTTTATGTAGGCATGCACTAAATTTTAAGCAAATTTGGTCATCAAAATCTTCCAACTTTTATTCATCTACAAAATACCACAAAAATAAATAAAAATTATAAAAATATTGGGTTGCCTCCCAATAAACGAGTTTTTTTAGTGTCTTTAGCTCGACATAGTCTTCTTACTTCAACCTCGCTCAAATAACGATCCGATCCATTTAGACTTCAACTTGCCTAACATAAACTTCAATTTTGACTTGAAGTGAAGGAATTTTTGGCATAGCATGGATTACTTTCGGTGTCATACCCCAATTCAACCCCCTCGCCAAGGCTTCCTTGGTGACGGGCTGCCTAGCTCTCGCTAGGACTTAGTAACTTACATAAGTAATAATAATCAAGTTTAAATTAAAAGATTTTCTTTTATTCAATCACTATGAATATTATAGAGGTCTCTTATATAGGACAAGGCAGTGGAACATTAGTACTCGGAAAGTAATTCATGACAGGGCCCTCTCTACTCGTTTATCTAATTCTCCTCGACTTCTGTTCCTGCAGGGTTTGAAAATAAATTTTTTGGTGTGAGCATGACAGCCCAGTGAGGTTCATGTGTGCATGTGAATAAAATATGCCATTGTAAAATCTATGATAACGGTTTCATCAAAAAATCTTTTTAAAAGTTCCTAATACAATAGCAACATGCACAAGTAATAATAATACAGTAATATGTAACAGTATAGTACAGATAACAGTTCTCTGGCATCTTATCTCTCCACTACAAGAATAGTTTACTTATCCCTCCCAAGAGGTCCATTTCTGGAAAGGCCTATCGGTCTCCCCCATATTAAGTAGACAAATCTCCTATCCACATTAATGGGGTGCTACCAATATGTACTTTAATGCTCAACAGAGCCCTTGCTTGCTTGAGCAATCTCCGCACATATTAGTTATATAATAATCACAAACACATACATTGATAAAGTAACAGTAGAACATAATAATAATAGTAAAACATGATGGCAACAGAAAATCATGGAATCAATACCAACTCATGCTAGTTTTAGAAAATCATGGTAATAATAGGAAATTACAAAATTAGCAGGAATTGATGATGATTATAGGAAATCATGTTAGATTATGCATGAAGAAATATAGAAATGCAAAGAACGTTCACTTTTAAAGGTTGCCCAAAAATCTTCTTTCCTTTTTCTTCCCTTCATTCTCTTCCTTTCTCTCTTTTTCTCTTTCTCTCTTTCTTTCTCTCTTCCTCACGATTTTTGTGATGGTGTTGGTATGAAGGGGATGGGTATTTGTAGTTATTAAGTGACTACGGATTTTTGACAAGTGTGAAGACACTTGTTCTCTATCTAAGTTTACTACCTTTGATTTAAACCAAGTGTCCCTCCATGTGGCAACCATAGAAGACATATACATTTGATATCTAACACTTGGCATCCATGTGGTTCAATATATACATGACAAGTGTTGGTGGACGGTGTTGTCTTGTAGTGGTGGACCGTGTTGTCTTTTAGTGGTTTATTTTTATATATACATTTATATCATTCTTTATGTTCATGTAATTTTATTTTAGTTTATTCACTTACTTGTACATAAGGAAATGACCCTGTTTTGGATAAAATAGTTTCAGAATCTAGTCCTTCAAAATAAAAGTCAATTCTCCTTTTCAAGAAATTCGAAAATATAAATTTTGTTGAATTTTAGTTTCGTAAGCTAATAATTTAGAAAATTTCTAAGAAAATAGGTTTTCTTTTAATTTGATCATAAAGAATAATTATCAAAACATTTTCTCCTAAGGTAATCTTATTAATGCACAATCAACAATAAGTCATTTCTTGTAATTAGATTAGGGTACGTGATATTCAGTGTGAGAGTTTGTCCTAAAATAACTTATCCCATTATGCAACCTTATCTATCAAGCTTTCTTTAAACAAAAAATCCAAATCATCTTGCACAACATTATTATGTACAATGAAGTCCACCATGCTATCACCAAAAATAGATTTAAAATCATTTGGATACTTGATGGAATCAAAAATATTAAAAGTAACAATTTTATCATCAGACTCAAGAGTTAAAGTATCTAAATCTGCATCAATTTTTGTTTTAACTATTTTCATGATTGGTCTTAACATTTGTTCTATTGCTTCTAAGAGTGGGATGATCTCTACCTTTCAGAGAGTTTCCAAGATCTCTTTCTTTTTCTCCTCTTTCTTTGATTATGTTGGCCTACTAGAAAAATGTAGTAGAATCACTATCTCAAATTTTGAATTAAATTCATTACATACCTCTTTAGTCGAAACATCTAAAGTTGTTGACTTTTTTTCATTTTTGTTCTCCTTTTGTACTTCTATTTTTGGTTTAGTACTTTGCACCTCCTTTCCATTTCAAAGAATTATTGCATTAACATTTTCTCTTGGATTGATTTCAACTTGAGAAGGCAATTTTCTATGATTTACTTCGAGCTTGCTCACTGTTGTTATCAATTGTGATATTTGAGTTTCTAAATTTTGAATGCTAGCTCTTGTCTCCTGTTGGAACAATTGAGTACTATTAATCAAACTTTTAACAATATCTTCCAAAGATATACTTGAATTTAAAGATGTCTAACTTGAGGTTGTTGTTGAAACCTTTGGAATTGATTCCCATAACTAAGATTGGGATAATCCTTCCATCTTTAATTCTAAGTATTTGAATAGGGATCATCTTGAAGGGTGAGCCACATATCAGTTGGATGACCCATATTTGAACAAATTCCACAATCTTTTAACTGTTGCCTTTGCCCCTACAATAAATTTTTCTAAAAGAGATGTTAGTGCATTTAATCTTTGATCAATGGAAGAAATATTTACTTCATTCACCTTCCTTAGAATATCATGCCTTATTCCAAATTGTTGTGCATTACCTGTCATATTAGATATTACATTCCTTGCTTTCTTTGGTATTTTATTTACCAATGCACTCCACTAATAGCATCAATCATATTCCTATCCATAGCTAAAATCCCTTCCCAAAAATATTGAATAAGTAATTGTTCTGGAATTTAATGTTGGGCATAGCTCACACATAATTTTTTGAATCTCTTCCAATATTCTACAAAGTCCCTCCACTATATTGTCTTATATCACATATCTCCTTCCTAACAATAGCTACACGAGATGTTATAAAAAAAATTTCCAAAAACAATTTTTTCCATATCATTCCAAATAATGATAAAACCAAAAGCAAACAGTAAAGCCATTCCTTTGCTTTATCAGCTAAAGAAAAAGAAAAAACTATTAATTTTAGTTGTTCTTCAGTTATCTCTTGTCATCTTATTGTTAAACACACAACATGGAACTCTTTTAAATGCTTGTAAGGATCCTCTTCTGGAAGACTATGGAAAGTAGGCAATAAACGTATCAATCCATAATTTAGTTCAAAAAGAGCATCAATATTAGAAAAATCAATGCAGAAAGAATGTTCATTAACATCAGATGTTAATAATTCCCTTAAAGTTCTTTGGGTAGCTATATATTTGTGTTTAAAATCGTTCTCTTCTACAAGTAAGTTCACTGCAAGGGTTAGTCTTGAAAACAAGGAAAAAACATAACTTAAAAGAAATAAATCGTTTAACACCATTCCTCGACAACTGCATTAAAATTTTGTATATTGTCAAACTACCAAAAATAAATTAATCTACTTCACAAAATACTAGTATAGAGTGAATAGAGTTGTCTTCTCAAAAAGAAAGATAGATTTACTTCTTTTAAGGAAATAAAAATTAAAATATTGAGATTTGAAAATTAACTAAACTAATAAATTAATTTAAGAAAAGAAATAATTGACTAAAAGAAAATAAATAAATAACTTAAAACTAAAAGAATAAAAATTAATCAGAAATCAATTTCTATCCAAAGAAATTATATCTATCTTGATTTTATGTGATTGATTATCGATCTACCTAATGGATTCAACAAAATATAAATAAATTAGTTATAGTCATTCAACAAACGCCGAACAACCAATCTCTTCTTATTTCATCAATAATTAAGAGAAGTTTGTTAATTATTTTTCTAATCGAAAGACAATCTTAGAAAAACTCTTAGGATTTAAAGTTCCAATGGCATTAAGATCTAGACAAACTCAATTCCAATTAACAAACATATAATGGATTCATTTAAATTAAATTATTTAATTTCATGACATAGATTAGATTATTAACAAAGTCATGAATTTATGTCATTCACCACTTTATTAAAATAAACAAACAATTATGGATTTGTCGTTTTAATTGGTTATAGATTATTTTAAGATTATCAAAAATAGGTCTTTTATTCAATAAACCCAAAATAAATCATAAACAATGAAATATACGAATTAAATAAATACATATTAGATATTGATACAATATACTCAATTAGATCTAATAATCATGGAGAATCAAAACTTCAATAACTCTTCAATTAGAAAAGAAAAATTAAGAACAAAACATGGAAGAAGAAAATAAACAAAAAATAAATAAATTCTATTGGAAATAAGAAAAAAAAAACAAAGAATGTGCTGGAAGAGTATACTGCATGTGGATAGCTGCTGCCCCCCTCTGCTATTGTTGTCCTCTAATGTTCATTCCTATAAGGGAAATTTTTCTAAACCCTAGGACAACTACTAAATAAATAAAAAAGAGGTTTCTAATAACTAAATAGCCAAACGAAATAGACTTAATAAAATTGAAGATTACAAAAGTTGGAATTTCCAAAATTTGTATTTCTAAATATTAGGAATAAATCAATACATTTTACAAATTTTTAGTAGTTACAAATTCATTTCAATTTTTATTGAATTCACGTGCAACTTAGGAAAAAAATATAATGACTCGGGCTCTAGGAAGATCTTGCAATCATTCCCCCGATCCACATGCCCACATGCTAATGAAAGAGCATTGTTGTCCATTTATTCATTATTTGCATAAATGCTCCAAATTAACCCCTTTTTCTTTACTTTTCTTCATAAGTTTCCTCCATCATTCCTAAAATATCAATCTTCATAAAATATAACAATTAGTATAATATTTATTCAAAAATCAAGTAAAATGAACTATAGTTAGTATACTAATTTATGTTCTATCATGAAGATAGAGAGAGGAAGAGGTAATATTTGGCTGTGAGAGTAATGAGAGTTTTTGGATTTTATGGTTTTGCAAACATGTGAAGAGAGAGAAAGAGAATTGATTAGTGTTTTGTACTTTTATACATAGAGAGGAATTGGGTTAAATAGTCAAAATTGTTTGGTTGTATACATCCACATATGTGCATGTGGAAATGAAAAAAATAATTTCATTAATTTTATAGTATATTCTATTAGGTTGTTGAATGCCACATACATATGGAAGGAGAGAGAGGACACATGGGCTTTAGGTAAGAAATGAATGAATGTTTATAACGATCAACTATGCCTTAGGCGTGGTCAGCCACTGTGTGATTTGGCTTACGACACAGTCGGCTGTGCCCGTGCACAATTAATCGCCTAGTGTAGTATGGTTGACTATATTAAGTATGAAGTTGGACATTCTTTTTAAACTGGTCAACTACCATTTTTGGGCAATCGACCGTGTGATATGCACACGATTGACCTATCAAGCTCACGATTGATTTATGACCTACTATGGATCAACCTTATATCTTGTAGGTTGACCATCTAAGTAAAATAGGTTGGCAAGGGTCAACCACTTTGTCGAGTGGTCACCCATTTCATTTCCTCGGCTGATTGTTTCCTTTTAACAGTCGACTAATTTGCATTCAAGGCATACTTTGCTTTTCAGTTCAATTATTTTTCAAATTCTAACATTCCTAATTCTCTTTTTAATTATAGAGTTTGCTCTTGTCGAGTGGTTTTGTGAATATATCTGATATCTGTTTTTTAGTATTAATGTACTCTAAAATTACATCATTCTTAAGGACTTGATCTCTGATAAAATGATGTCTGAACTCTATGTATTTTGTTCACGAGTGATGTACTAGATTCTTTGTTAAGTTGATAGCACTGGTATTATCACACCTAATTGAAATGCAATCTACTTTTATTTGTTAATCTTTCACCTAATGTTTGTTCCACAATAATTGAACACAACATTACCAAGGTGCAACGTACTCAGCTTTAGTGGTTGAGATTGCCACACTGTTTTATTTCTTTAAGAACCATGAAACCATCATGGTTTCAAAGAATTGGCAAGTACCACTGGTACTTTTTCTATCAATCTTATAGCTTGCATAATCTACATTTGAGAAACCATATAGTTGAAAACTAGAATTCCTATCATACCATAAACCTAAGTTCATGATATTCCTCACATACCTAAGGTTTCTGTTGATTTCTTTCAAATATGATTCTTTAGGGTCTGATTGAAATCTAGTATAAAGACATATATTGAATTGAATGTCTGGCCTAAATGCTATAAAATAGAGAAGGAAATCTATCATACTTCTATATAATTTCTAACAAACTGATTTTCCTTATTGGTCTTTTTCTATTCTAACAGTTGTGCTCATAGACATAGCACTTACTTTATAGCTCTCAAGACCAAACTCCTTTACTAATTCTTTGGAGTACTTGGTCTGACTTATAAATATATCATTCTTAGTTGTTTTATTTGAAAACCTAAGAAGTAATTCAATTCTCTCATCATGCTCATTTTAAATTCTCTCTTCATTAACTCAAAAAATTCTTTACAGAGATTTTCATTAGTGCTGCCGAACACAATATCATCTATGTATATTTGGAGTATCAAAAGATCTTTCTCATTTTTCTTAACAACATGGTATCCACTTTGCCTCTGTTAAAACCATTTTTAACTAGAAAATTACCGAGTTTTTCATACCACACTCTAGGAGTTGCTTAAGACCATATAAGACTTTTGACAATTTAAACACATGGTCTGGGAATGTGGGGTGTTTAAAGGCTGGAGGTTATTTTACATAAACTGTCTCACTTATTACCCTATTCAAAAAGGCACTCTTTATATCCATTTAATAAAGTTTAAAATTTGTGGCATGTGAAGGCAAGAAGCAACTAATTGCTTCTAGTTTAGCTATATGAGAGTATGTTTCATCATAATCAATTCTTTCTTCCTGAAAGTAACCTTTTTTCACTAATTTAGCTTTGTTTCTCACTATGGTGCTGTGTTCATCTAATTTATTTCTAAATACACATTTTATTCCTATAGCTGATTGATCTTCAAGTCTGGGGACTAAATTCCATACTTTATTTCTTTCAAATTGATTTAGTTCCTCTTACATTGTAATACCTCATTTTTATCCTTTAAGGCATCATACGCATTTTTGGGTTTTATATGAGAGATGAATGCTACAAATTCACATTGGTTTTGCAATACTGATCCAGTTTTAAACTCATAATTGCATGTCTCCAATTATGTTTTCTACATTTACACTATTCCTAATTTTTGGAAACTTTGTTTCTTACTCATGACTGTTCTGTACAGGTCATATTCTACCATTTCGTGTTCATATTCTATGATTTCATTCTTAAGCTCCTCTCCCCAAGCATTTTCTGCAGATATTGGTTCTGGTGCTGTTTTATCATCAATAATCATTATCTCAATCTTAAAATCCTTAGATTCATCAAATTTCATGTGAATCAATTCCTCAACAACCATTGTTCTCTTATTATATATTCTATAGGTTTTACTGTTAGTTGAATATTCTAAGAAAATGCCTTTATCACTCTTTGCATCAAATTTCCCAAACTGCTATTTTCAATTGTTTAAAATATAGCATCTACATCCAAATACATAGAAATAGTCTATGTTTGGTTTTCTATCCTTATATAATTTGTAATGGATTTTTTTAAGAATTGGTCTAATTAGAGCTCTATTCAGAATATAACATGTTGTGTTTACAGCTTCTACCCACAAATATTTAGGAGTGTTATGTTCAGAGGGTAAGGCACTTGCCATTTATTCTAATGTTCTATTTTTTCTCTTTACAGTACTATTCTGTTGAGGGGTTCTAGGGGCAAAGAAACTATGATAAATTTCATTTTCTTCACAATATTCCTTTAATTGATTATTTTCAAATTCTCTATTGTGATCACTTCTTGTTTTTGATATTATATACCCTTTCTCATTTTGAAGTTTTTTTATAGAAATTTATAAACTTTGAAGATGCTTCTTTGACTATTACAAATACATAGTGGTTTCCTCCTAAACTTTGGGTTCTTGTTGGACCAAGTAGGTCCATGTGGAGTAGTTCTAAAGGTCTAAAAGTTGAGATCACATCCTTAGACTTAAATGAATTTTGTGTTTGTTTTCGTTTCTTGCAAGTATCGCAAATATTATCTTTTTCAAACTTTAAGACTAAGATATCTTTTATTAAGTATTTCTTTGTTAATCTTTTAATTAGATCCATACTTGCATATTCTAGCCATTTGTGCCAAAGCCTAGAGTGATCTTTATCTATAACCATTAGGCATGATTCATCTGTGGTCTATGTTTTATCAAGATCTATCACATATATCTTTCCTTTCCTAATTCAAATAAACTTTGTTTCGTTTGATGCTTGGTACATGATTAAATAGACATCAAAAACAAAAATCACCCAATAATCTTTATCACATAGCTAACTAATACTGAGCAAACTAAATTTCAAATTAGATACAAGAAGAACATTCTGAATTTGAGTTTCAAAGGACTTACCTCTTATGTTGCCCACTCCAATGATCTTCCTTTTCAAATTATCTTTAAAGGCCACCTTTCCTCCTTTCTTTCTCTTTAATAATGAGAATTTGGATGCATTCCTGGTGATATGTCTCGAAGATCCACACTCTATATATCACATGGATAGACCATGAGATTCCTTTGATTACATACAAACCTCAGAGAAGAAACAATTATATTTTTGCTTTTGGTGCCCATATTTTCTTGGGTTCGGCTAGGTTAATTCTCATTTAACTCTTAGGCATCCATTTCATTGCTCCTAATTTCAGTTTGTACTAATATTTATCAGTTGAATATCCATTTTTAGTGCAATGAGTGTATCTAAGTCTATTAGATTTTAATGCATCGGAGGTGTTTTTCTTTAGTCTGTATTATTCAAATTTATATCCAATTCTCATGCAAGTGTGGCACCTATGTTGTTTAACATCTTTGGAACAATTTACAAATAATTTGTATAGTTTTTTCTGAATCCGATTTGGGTTATATTCTAGTCCAACTTTATCAAAAACTGCTCTTTGGGCTCCTAGGATGGCATCTAATTTTTCTTATCCCTATATGAATTTCATTAAGATTATATTTTGTCTAATGTTCTTCTCTTTCTATTCTATTAATTCTTTTCTTAAAATTTCATTTTCATTGATATAGTTATTTTCGCTTTTAGTATGCTCTGTTTTGTTTTGCAATTGCAGACCTTTGTTCTTTTCAATGACAAGGTTTCCATGTAATTAACTTGCCTTTCCTTTTTCAATTTCTATTTCTTTACTAAGTTAGGTGTTCTTTAATTTTAGATCAGTATTTTTCTTCCTTAACTCATTAGTTTCAATCTTAAGTCTTTATAATTCCTTTTTAAGTTCAAACATGTTTTTCTTTAAGGATTATTTTTCTTCTTCAACCTTTTTGTTTCTTTAAGTAATTCAAGTAATGCTTTATGCAATTTAGTCACTAAGAAATTATTTTCATTGGAATCTGAGAAAGAAAAGTAAGAAGTTGAGATTACCTCATCGTCAAAAGGCTCCTAGATAGCCATGAAGTATAGATTTGCTTGCTACTCCATAGCCCCATCCTCACTGGAGCGTGAGTCTTCATCGCTCCAGATAGTAAGTGCATTCTTCTTTTTCTTTTCTTTTCTTTCCTTCTTGTCTTTCTTATTAACTTTTTTCAACTGAAAATAGTCAGCTCTAATGTGTCCAAACTTCTTACATTCATAGCATCTGACTTCCTCTTTCTTCTTTGGCTTTTTAAAGTTTGGTTTGCTTTAGTTTCTCCTTCACAACATGAATATTCTGAATCTCTTAGCCAATAGAGCCACATCTTCTTCATTGTCTTCATTTTCAAAATTGGAAGAACTCTCGTCACTCTTAGCTTTGAGAGCCACTCCATTTCCTTTCCTCTCTCTAACTAAACCCTTGACAATTAGCTTCATCTCATGTGTGATTAACGAACCTACAAGCTCATCCATGGTCAGAGTTTTAAGGTTCTTTGATTCTTCAATTGTGGTAACCTTGGGTTCCCAAGATATTGGTTGACTTTTGAGATTCTTGTCAACCATATCTTCCTGTGGAATGCCTTTTCCAAGAAACCTCATGGAATGCCTTTCCCAAGAAACCTCAGTTCATATATTATTTTATTGAAATGAGTCATCATTTCACTTACAGATTCTCCTTCCATCATCATAAAGGTTTCATATTCTTATTTTAATAGTCTAATTTTGCTCTTGCGAATTTAATCAGTCCTATCATAGGTGGCTTCGAGTCTCTTCCAAATTTCATTAGTTGTTATATATGATGAGATTCTGTTATATTCGTTGACGCTTAGAGTAAGGTGAAGAATGTTGATAGCTTTACAATTGGCTTGATTGGCCTTTTTTTGCTCTAGTGTCATGTTTTTCAGTTTCACTGGTACACAGACGCTATCATTCTCTTCAGTTGGAAACTCGATCCCTTTTTTAATGATTTCACAGGCAATTAGATCTTGAGCTATATTGAAATTGCGCATTCTTTGTCTTCAATAACTAAAGTTACTTCTGTTGAAAAAGGGAGCCCTGTTTGTAGAACAAGTCTAAACTAGAACAGAGTCTCCGTTAAGTGCCATTTGGAGTTTTGAGAATAAGGTATAGGTAAGAATCTTTGGTCTGAGGTAGTGAAACTTAAAACTAGACACCTACTCTAATACCAATTGAAAGAAACCAAGAGAAGATGAATAGGTTTATTTGAATAATTTTGTCACTGATTGTGGGTTTAAATATAATCTAGAAAGTGGAGATTAAAATTAAAGCAAATAAGTTCAATGTTTATAGAGGAATATAAAAATGAGGACATAGAATTTTTATAGTTGTTCTGCCAAATCAAGTGTATGTCCACTTCCAGGACACCATCTGGGATTGTCACTAATATCACAAGGATACAAACTTGATTGAAGGTTCAACTTAGACCGTTATAGTGTCTACCCTCAAACACAAACTCTACAACCTTGCTTAGGTTAACACTTTCTCTCTTTAGATCCAAGACTATGAATAGCTCATAAGTCTTCAAAAATTTAGTATAGAAAAGAAAAAATGTTACAGGTAATGAGACTTTGATCCTCGGATATGAGAATCTATGAACTAATAATAGATTTACACTCAGGAAAGAAGGTTCGAATGGAAAACAGAGTGTGTTTCTTTAAGAGCATAGTATTGATTGCGCAATAAATTCTTGTTTATTTTGTTTGTCAAAGAGCATTTACTGTAATCATTTCTGTTCGAAACAACATTTTTGTTCTTAGAAGCAAAAGAGCTATTGAGACAATAGATGAGGTTGAACGTTGGAAATAAATGTTCTTCACCTTCCTCAGTTAAAGCGGCAGTTTCTCAATAAATGTTTTTACCTGTTGTCTACTCTTCACCTTCCTCGGTTAAACATTTGGCTATTTCTCATTAATGTTTTTGCCCATTAAACATCCTTTAAACAACACTTTGGTTTGTTTAAGTAAGCAAATCCTGTCTAAAGAAAATGTAAAATAATTTTTGTTACAAACGGAATGTTAGCACAAGAGAGAACATAGATGTTGACTTTAAATTCAAATAGAATAATTATATCTTTCATTTCACTTGATGATACACGTAACCAACTTTTGATTAGTCAAAGAATTTTTAATGTTCAATTTGAAAAAAACATTGTACACGTTATTTGTAAAGAGAAAAGCAGGTCAACCTTTGGTTTGCATCGGTTGGCGGAGGGGAGTGCACTACATCTCCCAAGACTTAGCGGGCTGACCGCTTGAGCCCGTGATCAATCACTTTGAGCACAGCGGGCTAGCCGCTTATGCTCGTGGTCAGCCACTCGATAGCCGCACACGCTCACGATAGACTGCTTGAGCGCATTATGCGCTCGCGGTCGACCACGAGGGCACCGGTGGTCAACCGCACATGTGTCGCGGGCCAACTGCTTGCTTCAGCAATTGGTTGCCCAGACTATGCTGGTCGACCACACAAGATTGCGATTGGCCACACAAGATGTGCAGGCCGACTGCACAAGCTACCGATTAATCACCTAAGCTGTGTGAACCGCTAGCTGGTGTAGACCGATCGCACAAGCTGGGCAGTTAATTGCCCCAGCAGTGTGGGCCAACCGCACTTGTTGGGCGATATGCGGTTGGCCCGCCCAAGCGGTACAGGCCAAATGCACATGTTGGGCGGTTGACCCCCCAAGTAGTGTGGGTTAATTGCATATGTTGGTGATCAATTGCTACGTGTTGTGATTTGGGTGAGTCTATTTTCATATTATTTTCATAACATTTTTGGAGTCCTACAGTCAATTGTTTGAGCACAGCGGGCTGACCGCTTGCGCTCACGGTCAACCGCTTGAGCATTGCACATGCTCGCTTGGCCCCTTAAGCCCATTGTACACTCACGGTTGGCCGCTTTAGCGAATTGTGCTCTCGCAGCCAACCGTGACGGCACTAGCAGTCGGCCGGCCATGTGCCACGGGCTAATCGCTTGCTTCAGTAGTTGGCCACCCAAGTCGTGTTGGCCAATTGCATAAGCTTGCGGTGGGCCGCACAAGCTGTGCGGCCTGACTGTACAAGCTTGCAATGGGCCGCACAAGCTATACGAGCCGACCGTACAAGCTGGGCGGTTGACTACCCAAGCAGTGTGGGCCGACAACACATGTTGGGCAGTTGACTGCCCAAGCAATGCAAGTCAATTGCATTTGTTGGCGATCAACTGTTGCGTGCTGCAAACTGGATAAATCTATTTTCATATTATTTTCAGAACATTGCCACATTTAATTTTCACTTAGCTTTTCTTATTTTATTCATCATCAAAATCTAAATTTTGTCAACAATTTGTTTTACTAGCAAGATTCTAAAAATGAGAAATGGTATGTTCTTGTCTATATTGTAGTAAGATATTCTTTTGATATGGATGATAAACCAAATATCAGTAATTTGGAGATGGATTGTGAATGTTTACATTTTCCTACTCATTCACTAAATAAGAAAGTAGATAGATATTCTAGCATAACTTGTTTTTGGGATGATATAACTGAAAATTTATTTGTTATTTAGCAATTTTCTGACTTCATATATATTTCTTTATGTGCATTGCTCAAACTTTTATTACATTGTTTATGTTTAGACTTATTATTATTTAGAATATGTTTTTCATTTTTATTTTAAGTGAAATTTTCACATTTATCTTAATGTAGTTATTTCTTATATATTATTTCTGATTTATTTTTTTCATAATAATATGTTTAAAATTTTTAATTATAATATGTTCCTTCTATTTATGTTCACATATTTATTATATTTCTTACCTATTTATTTCATACTAATATGTTTAAAATGTGGATTTGTTGTGTTTTAAATAAACATAATCATATTCCAAGAAAGAGGAAAACTAAAAAGTATAAGTATTGTGTAAACATTTGAAAAAACACCAATTAGCTCTCCCAAGGAGAACTCCTTTTAAATTGATCCCGACAATACTCGAAATAAATTAATCAAAATAAAATCTGAATATTGATTGATTATTAAAATTAAAAAAAAAAAGAAAAAAAACCCATTTTGCCAAAGCATATAGGCAATATGGACAACCAGAATAATTGGTGCCTGATGTATAACAGGACAAGAAGAGTGTGAGACGAGCATTTAGAAGTAGTCCGACTCGGAATTGATTGGAATAACGAATTTAGAGACCGTTTGAAGGGGAATGCAAAATTTTCTACGGCCTCACTTGACCGGAAGACGCGTAAACGTGCCTCCGTTGAATTAGCCCTCCCGTCATGCTTGACTCTTGATTGTAGGTCCTCCATTGGGCCCCACAACAAATGAGGACACAACCCTAATTGCATTTTTTATGTATTTTTTTATGATTTTTATAAATATTAATACTTATAAATTTATGGTTATTAGAGTACTATTCAGGAGTCACTGTTACTCACAAATTGGTATATTAAAATAATCGGGATCGTCTGAATCTCAAAACTCATAAAAATTATAGCAAAACTATTTCATAATTTACAAGTTTCTGTCTCCTTTTGAAATAAGTTATATTCTTTATTTAAATTTTCAAGAATTTCTTCTCTTTTTATTATTTATATAAAGTGTCTCTTGGTGAGTTGAAGTTCTACTAGCGTGAATCGGGGGGTTTGAAAACATGTTTTGCAGGAGGAAAATGACAGGGGCCCAATGCAAGGCCATTACGTACTTTAAAAGCATAAGAAAATAAAATAATTAAACATTTTAATTCAAAAAAATATGGGCAATAAATTGGAATTGCCTGTGGCTTTATAGTCAACAATTGTGACCTTAGCAAAAAGTCTGAAATAAAATTCTTCAATTTCACACTTACGTGACATCATGACCCCTTGTTTGGTGAATTCTTTGGAATAATATCTTATTGCTAATATTAAAGAAATTTTGATATAGGAAGTAATATATAATATGAAATCTTAATATTTTATTATTTCAAATAAAATACTACAATAGGTTGGATTTATATTGAAAATTCATCGTTACAAATATGAAAATATAAAAATAAAAAATTTAAATATTTTTAAAATATTTTCTAACAAAATCAAATGTTCTTAAAATATGCTCTAACAGTTGACTTAAATTTAAAAAAAAAATAGCTTATTTTTTTATATTAGTTACTTTTATTAATTGCCGACATTTTTAAGCATAGTATATTATTATTAAGTGGAATAATGGAAATAAAAGTCTAGTTGACTCATGACACTCTTTCTAGAAATATAATTCAAATGGTATATTTTTTAAATTTACGTTTAAAACATTATTTTTAAAAAATACTTTTTTAATTATTTTATACTTATGCTAACGAGCATTTGTACGGTCTATTAGTTTCTGGGGCTAAGTACACAAAACTAAAATTAGATAGGGGAGGGTAGACATATATGCATATAATCTTTCCTTTACATTTTGCAAAAAAAAACTATTTTCACGTTTCGAACATATTGGAGTTGGGTTATAACTCCACAGATACCAACTCTTTCTTGACCAAAACAGTAGCCGTCAATGGGTGGCTGCACCTGTAAAAACCGCCGGAGGGTGCTCCGGTGGGGAGGTTCTGATGCTCAAGTCAGTAGAGAGTGGTTTTCGATTGAAAGAAACAGACTGAGAATTGAGGGAAGACTATTCCCTGTGATCAGTGTGTCCAGAGTATTAAGCCTAGAGAACGTTCCCCATTCTGAGAATTTTTGAGATAACTTATACCTCTGATAGATGTGCGCCACCGGGGGACTCCAACCATACCTTCCTTATCGAACTGATCCGCGAATCTCGGAGATTATATTATGAGTTGATTACGATCCTTATTTATCGGTAGAACTATCATTTTCGGGAGGGGTGCCTTCCTTACTCGAAAGATCTGGGATTTGCCGTTATGAAATAGGAGATTGAAGTTAAGGGAATTATAACCTTCCTTTAAAATTGCTAGGGGTGTTACACAATGTTCGGTCACTCAATCGATTAAGGGATTTTCGTGACCCGTCTGATTGAAGAGTTGATGTCTGCTTGCCCGATTGGGGCGATTACCTTTGTTCGGTGAGTTACGTTCGGTTGGCGGGGTGATTGAGGTCCTATCGTTTGGCAGGTCGATCTGGACGGCTAAGACCTTTCGGTAGATTATCATTCAATCATCGGATGTTGATCTGTAAGCGTCCTTCGTGGACTTTTTGAGAATCTTCTCTTTTGGTTTCAGCTTTTGGCCATGTCTCATCATTTACCCCTGACTCATGGTCTTCTTGAAAAAGAAGCGTCATGAGTGATAATCTTGAAAAATGAGTGTCCCTTTAATTTGACTTCCGTCGCTTCGGTTTCCACAAACCATCTCCCCTACGCTTCACAAAGATTCACGTTCTCTAGAAAATTCCACTTTTCAATCTCTTCTTTCAAAAGAACTCCCTCCTCAGACCGAGATGTCAAAAGATACTTCCTCGTCGTGCAATATAGATAACATTCAAAGCACCATGACCGAAAAAGATCTATCAGAAGTCCAAGGGGAGATATCACTCGGAAGCGATTTTGAGCTTGTGTTGCCCGGTAAGGAGGACAGAGCGAGTTTTGTCCCTGAGGATTGTGTTTCGATGTATAGGTAGTATGTAAAGTACGGCTTGAAGATTCCATACATGGACCCACTGGTGAAAATCCTGAGGCACTGGAACATTCATCCCTTATTGCTCATCCCAAACGCCTAGCGATTTGTGATTGCCCTAATTTCTCTGTTGGAATTTTTTCGTATCCGCTTTGACTTGGAGATTCTAGGAGCCCTTTTCTCTCTAGGGCGATATAGCTCCAAAGGATCCACCCGCGGCTGGTATAAGCTTCAAACCCGCTGGGAGTCTCGTTGGAAATTATTCTACAATGAATCTCAGGATAAATATTGGATGCAAAAGTTTTTCTTCTTTCGATTCTTGAACAGTGACCTTCTTCCCGCTCTTCCGGATGCCAACCAAGCGTCCTTTTTGAATGAGAAGATCCCACCTCTTCTTCGCCATTCCCGTTTCTTACGTGCTATGGCTCGTTATTGTGGGGGCTAGTTATAGGAGTTTGTGGGTGGACAACTTAGTGAGAGACGATATGTTGATATTGTCTGGTCTACTTATGGATGAGTCAAGCCAAATTACCAAGCCCCTTTTGTTGGAACAACAGGAAAAGGAGTTGGTTGATACTATGTCAGTTATTAATGCCCGTTTTCTCGATGAAATCTCTACTGAGCGAGAAATGCGGTCTCATACAAAGAGAAAAGCGGTTGATACTTCTCCTGAATCCCAGTGGAAAATGTCTAAAACTAGGGCGCCCAGTTCACCTGCTAGGGAAGAAGAGCAAGCCGAGTCTAGAGAGTATGTGCTTTCTCAAGAGTATTCTGAAACAGGAGTTTGGAGAGCATATGCAAGGGAAAGGAGTTGGTTGATACTGTGTCGGTTACTAACGCCCGTCTTCTCGATGAAATCTCTACTGAGCGGGAAATGCGGTCTCATACGAAGAGGAAGGCGATTAGTGCTTTTCCTGAATCCCGATAGAAAAAGTCTAAAACTAGGGCGCCTAATCCACCTGTTAGAGAAGAAGAGCCAGCCGAGTCTAGAGAGTATGTAATTTCTCAAGAGTATTCTGAAATAGGAGAGGGCCATCTAGTTGGCGAATCCTTTGATGCGCTTACTGAGGTTAGAGAGGGAGGTGGTTCTGACGAGGAACTCTTCGAAGTGATAGGGAATGTTCTGGTTCAAGATCCGCAATGGTCGGAGGAGTCTCCAGTGACGCAACCTTCCACTTCTATCCTAGAAGAAACTTTGGGACACTCCCCTCGGGGGTCTTAGGGTCTTTTGGTCAACATACCAGATGACTACTGTGTTCCTCCATCTATTCTGATTGGAGAGGGACGGGGTTCTGAAGAAAGATCAGTGGCGGTCCTCATGAGGGGCCACAACTTCAATCTCGTTGATCCACAGGAAGGGCTACAGTTGGCTGAGCGTTTCCAACTTCTTTCGAAATCCGCCCTCCGAAAGATGCCTCTTGAGTGTACTGATAGGGCCATCCAATCTCTTTGCCTTATAGTAAGCATTCTCTTTGTGCGAGTTGAAATTTGATTTTTACTATCTCGTGATTCTGACTACCGTGTCTTTTTTCCAGACCTCTGCTCTAGCTGAACTTCAAAGAAAGTTGAGGGCAGAGCGGGATGAGCAATTTTCTCGTATGAGCGGCCAAGTGTTGGCATTGTGGGACACCTTGAAGAACCAAGAGAAGACTATTGGAGAGGTTAAAGATAAATAGATCAAGCGTCTTCAGGAAGACCTTACTTCAGCTTAAACTCGTTGTAAGGAATTGGAAGCAGAGGCATGCGCTTGGAAAGCGCGGTTAACTGCTGCTGAAACATTATGCCTTTTATGAGAAGAGCCTCTTCGAAGGGCCGAACAAGAGATAGTTGCTCTCAAGGCTTCCGCTGCCAAAGATGTTGTCGACCTCCAACTTTCTCAGCGTAAGCTGCATGAGCGTTTGAAATATGCTAAAGAGATTCTTTGGAAAATCGGACGGTACAAAGCTCTGCCCCCTCTTGAAGGATTAGCGGATTTGAATTCCGCTCCGGTTGTTTCATGCGCCCCCTCCATTCTTTTGTAATCTTGTGGAATGAGGATTTTTTACCCCATGATTTATTGAAATGTAATAATCATCAAAGACCTTCTGAATTTCTTTTTTTTATCTTGCTAGTCAGGCGGGGTCGGGGGGACATCCCCTAATGATGCACTCATTCAGTTGCACTAGGTGGTCCAACTTCTGGTGTGTTATCGAGAGCTCCTGAAGTTAGGGTTACTTCTACCTGTTGTTAAGAGATTGATTTGGAGATATTCGCTCGAAAGGCCTGGGCGTCTTAAGCCTTTCAACTGGTTAAGAACCTTAGGGGGTAGGGCCGTGTCCGCCCGTTCGAGAGAGTTTCATCCCAATTTAGTGACACATTTATTCAAAAAATCTGGGCGACTGGTCGATTAGAGACTTTAGGAGGTAGGGTCGTGTCTACCCATTCGGGGAGTTCTATCTCAACTTAACGACACATTTATTCGGAAGATCTGGGTGGCTGAAACCTTTCAGTCGATTTGAAACTTTAGGAGGTTGGGTCGTGTCTGCCCGTTCGGAGAGTTCTATCCCAACATAATGACACATTTGTTCAGAAAATCTGGGCAACTGAGACCCTTCGGTCGATTTGAAACTTTAGGAGATTGGGTTGTGTCCGCCCGTTCGGGGAGTTCTATCCCAACTTAATGACACATTAGTTCGGAAGATCTGGGCGACTGAGGCCCTTCAATTGATTTGAAACTTTAGGAGATTGGGCCGTGTCCGTCCGTTCGGGGAGTTATATCCCAACTTAATGACACATTTGTTCGGAAGATTTGGGCGACTGAGGCCCTTTGGTCGATTTGAAACTTTAGGAGATTGGGCTGTGTCTGACCATTCGGGGAGTTCTATCCCAACTTAATGACACATTCGTTCGGAAAATCTGAGCGACTAAGGCTCTTCGGTTGATTTGAGACTTTATGAGGCACTTTCTTCGTGGGTCATTAGAAATCACAAGCCACATGCAGTCGGTAAGTAGTAGAAAACATCAAAATCTTGATCAAGAGAAGAGTGCTGGGAAATCTGGGTCGTAAGCCAGACAAATGCTAGTAAGAATGTATGGCTCGTGCCAACCGTATTCATTGTGGACTTGGAGGATCACCCCTCCTGGTTCCTCGAGTAATGGTCTGAGATCTGGCCTATGAAGCAGCTCATTCTCCCTTGATGCGTCACGCTTATTGGGGGAAGGCAGATTTCCTCCTTTTATACTGATGAACTTCTGCAGTTTCCCACTGCGGACCAAGAATTCCAGTTCATCCTTGAGTCTTTTATACTCATCGGTCGTATGGTCGTAATCCCGATGGAAATGACAGTACTTGGACTTGTTTTTTTAGGATCTTCTTCTACCAGGCGTGGGGGCCATCTGACGTATGACTTGTTCTTTATTTGATACAAAACCCGACATGGGTTTCGCTCAGCAGAGTGTAGACGCTGAACTTTTGCAAAGGCGGAATTCTTGGTTTGCCTTTCTTAGGGGAAGGTCGGCGTGGCGACCAGCTATGTTCTTTTCTGCTATGGTGGCCTTTTTGTAAATCGAAAGTCTCTGCTTCTTCCGCAGTAATATATTTCTCCACTGGGGAGTAAAATTCTTGGATGGTTGTCGAGGGCTTCTTTGTGATATAGACCTTCATATTAGAGGAGCGCAGTCAAAACGATGTTATGGTCCAGATCAGGGACTTTCAGCATTTCTATCTTAAATCCCTCCATGAAGTTTCTAAAAGATTTCTCTTTCCATTGATGTAATGATAAGAGGGATATAGATTTTCGCTTAGCCCCTCGACTGATTACAAAGTGGGTCTCAAACTGTTGTCAGAGTTGTGCGAAACTCTTAATACTGAACGGGGGAAGAGATTTGAAACAGACTAGGGTATTACCCTTAAGAGTTGTAGGGAAGTGTTTGCACATCGCGGCATCCGAGAGGTCTCTAGAGACCACAACTGTTATGAAATGGGCAGAATGGTCGCGAGGGTCATTTGTCTTGTCATACCGCTCTATGGGAGGTAGAAGGACATCATTTGGTGTTGGTTCTGATAAGATCTTTGCATCGAATGACGATTCGTCTAGGGAGCGTAGGGGATCTTCCCTATCCTTTACACCCGCTCTTTTAAACTCAGTGACCACGAGCTGTTCAATCTGCCTTATCAGATCTTGGGGGTCGTATTGGGAGGCCGCTGATGGTTCCGGGAATTTTTGTCTAGGTGATTGCTTAAATTCGGATTCTGCAACAGATGAGTGATTGTCTGGTCCGAGAGCTCGACTGAGTCCTTCCAACTGTTTATTTATTCTTTGGATTCCAGACACTAATCTTTCCATTTGAGGCTGGTCTGCCTGTTCTGTTCCTAAGACCATGACTTGTCGTTCCTAGGTTGCATATTGCGGAATTAACCCCGAATGTGACGGTAAGGGAGAAACATAGGATTGCGAATTGGAGGATTCGTTACTAGGGGAACAGTAGGTTTGGCGAGCATAGGGATGTGCCCTCCTACAGCAAGGGTGGCTCTCGAAGATATCCTAGTCCTTGTAGGCATGATTATCGAAATGACCGAAACTTCTCCAGTCTATTTCCTACGGACGGCGCCAATCTGTTGGAGTTGGGTTATGGCTCTATAGATACCAACTCCTTCTTGACCCGAACAGTATCGGTCAATGAGTGGATGCCTCTACAAAAACCGTCGGAGGGTGCTCCGGTGGGGAGGCTCCGACGCTCAAGTCAGTAAAGAGCGATTTTCGATTGAAAGAAACAAACTGAGAATTGAGGGAAGACTATTCCCTATAATCAGTGTGCCCAAAGTGTTAGACCTAGAGAGCGTACCCCGTTCTGAGAATTTTTTGGATAACTTATACCTCTGAGAGACGTGCGCCGTTGGGAGATTTCAACCCTATCTTCCTTATCAAGTTGATCCGGGAATCTCGGAGGTTAATATTATGAGTTGATTATGATCCTCATTTATCGGTAAAACTATCATTTTCGGAAGAGGTGCTTTCCTTACTTGAAAGATTCGGGATTTGTCGTTATGAAATAGGAAACTGAAGTTAATAGAATTATAACATTCCTTTAGAATTATTAGGGATGTTGCACAACGTTCGGTCGCTCGATCGATTAAGGGATCTTCGTGACCCGTCCGATTGAAAAGTTGATGTCTGCTTGCCCGATCGGGACGATTACCTTTATTCAGTGAGTACTGTTCGGTTGGCGGGGCAATTGTGACCATATCGTTTGGCAGGTTGATTTGGACGGCTATGACCCTTCGATATATATCATTTGATCATCGGATGTTGATCTGTAAGCGCCTTTCGTGGGTTTTTTGAGAATCATCTCTTTTGGTTTGAACTTTTTGCCATGTCCCATCAGAACACATGACTTCAAAGTCATGTGGATGGAATTTTAATATAAAAAATAATTAATATAATGATTGTTTTAGTCCCTTTTTTTTTTTTAGAGAACTTTGATTTATGGTTGTGAAATGATATAAATATATATATTTAATAAAATAATTATTTTAATTAAAAAATGTTATAAATAAAATAATGTAAAAACAAGTTGAAGTAAAATTTGTTCAAGCATCGATGAAGATCAAAACCTTGTTTGGGGGTCCGACACTTGGTGGTGGAGATGAAGTTGAAGACGGCCACTATCTTGGGAGCGGAAACCATTAGTGCAGCTCTCAATCCACCATGGTAAACAAATGCAAGAGGCTCCTAGCCTGGACTGGAATTGTAGCATTAATCATACGTCTTCCAGAGTCAAGCGGCCTAATCCGCCGCTTCGAATTATAATTCTTCTATCAAAATCCTCTTTTGAGTTAATTGATCGAATATTCTATTTTTTTAATAAAAACTCTTATATTCGAGTTTCTAGAAATAGAGAAAAAGAATTTAAAAGAGTTAAACTCTAAGTGAATCCCACAGTGATCGAATTAAATTAATTGAATAAAATCTGAATATCGATCCATGAAAACTAAAAAAAAAAAAAGAATTATAATTCCCCTATTTCCACCAAAATGCTTATTTTTGTTTTTAATGCACTATCCGGTAACTATCTAGGATCGGAATAAATCAGTTTAAGTCAGATTAGGCATTTAAAGAATAAAATTCTCTTGTTTTTTTCATACATAAATTTTAATCTAAAATTTTATTTAATTAATATCAATAATCAATCAATAAATCAACTAAATGTTTTTACAGAATGCTTAAATGATATCCTTAAATTGGACCGTCTGAATCTCTTCTCCCTACAATAGTTTTGATTTATGACTTTTTCCGATGTTTCTATCTATTCCTCTTTTATATGATCCCTCATTGGCTTGATTCTAGGGCTAACCACCCTCTCTTTAAATGAATAAAAAAATTTAAAACTTCTTTAATGATTTTTGTTTTCTTGATTATAAAAATTTGAAATAGGTATGGCCGACCCTCTCAAAATATAAAGACCTTGTTAGTACTAATATCTCTTAACTAAAATTTTAAATTCGACTTTTATATATGAAGAAAATAAATGCTAAAATAGTTTTATCCCTTAAGATTATAACTCAATTTGATCTGAATTTAATCAAATTTAACATGATTATTGAATACTAATAGTTTATATATTAAAATAAATAAATAAATAAATAAACCCTCTCAAAATGCGAATCATGAGCACTACATGGATCTGGACGGATCATATGGGCCGAAAAGACACGAAAACATCAAGCCCATTTGCTTATTCTATTGTGTCAAACAAGCAATAACTTGCACATTGCTGGACTAGATATTTGGATAAGGGGAAAAGGATGTTTTTGAAATTTGTAGATTTAATTTATTTTTTTTAATATAAAAAGATAAAATCGAATGAAATCGAATCAGGGAATAATGAAAAAAGGGAGATTTTATCACTTGAACTTCCCTGAGGGACTATAGATTTAATTTAATGATATCAACATGGGTAAAATTTTCAATATCTTATTATATTCGATTCATAAAATTGAATTTCATCGAATTAAAAAAATTTAGAGAAGTAATATAATCATACCGCACCAATCAAATGCTTAAGATTTTACCTTTACAATCATGAAATAGCTAAAGTCTTATATGTGTATATTATAATTTTGAGTGATATTAAAGAGATAAAATAAATCAAAATTTAAATAAATCAAATTTTATTTAACAGTTTAATTTATTAGATTTAAAAAAAAAATTGGATTTATTTGAAAATTATTTTGACTAATTTAAAATTACTCGATTTCAAAGCATTCTAACATTTTACAAATATGGATTGTCGAGTAAGATTTATTCTATTTGGTTAATGATTTATTTAGTTCACATAGCATTACCATATTATTTTCATTTGTTTTAACAAATTTATTTCAATAGATTATATTCCAAATATATAAAATTATGCCAAAATTCTTTTCTGCAGCATACTTATGACTTCATAATAACTGCATTTCTCTTCAATTTCGGGGGGCACATAACAAATTCAAAAAGTTGAAAATATTTTTTTCATATGAAATAACTCTATCATATACTTTTGAGCTTCGATGCATGAAAATTTCTCAACACTAATGCTTTCTCGTTTTCGAAATATTTTTCATTTTCGAAATGTCTCAATTTATTAAATTAAATAATATTTACATGAAAGTTCTTATATTTTTATATTTACATATTTTTCATATTTAACAAATTATTTATTTATTTATAATTTTTATTTTTATATTATTTTTCTTTTGATTAATAATTACATATTTCATCATTTTAGACTTTTAGTATAAAATATGACCATTCTATTATTTTCATAAATAATTAATATTTATAAAAAATACTTACATTTTCTATCTTTATGTATTTTCCCACATTTACGTCTCCTTTATTTTTACAAAGTACCATTTCCTGTTTTTGTTTTTCTCTTTCTATTTCCATGTAACCTAGTTTTTGAGCAATATCTAATACATAAAATTAATTGTATTTTCAGTATAAATAGTTTGAAATTTATAACGTTAGATTGTAACTTTTTCAAATAGTAAATTGAAATATTTTTTTATATATGTTAAAATCATTCTGCAAAACACGTTTTAATTAATCCTACGTGTGAACTTCATTCTACTGATATTTTTCTTAATTATGGTAAAGATTTTTCCATGAATAATCTAAATTCTTGACCAGATGGTATCAAAAATGAATCTCTCTCTCTCTCTCTCTCTGTGAGAGACAGTTTTTTGGGACCCTAATAATCTCCAAATTTTCTCTTCTTAAATAAGATGCAATATTTGAATCTTCATATGCTATTTTCTGATTCATATAGTTTATCATTTATTCTACTTACTTGATAAATTTATAGATAATATAAACTAAATTAGTTAAAAACTAAATGAATTAAATTTTATGTGAAAGTTTTTCTCAGTATATTTTAAAATTTTTGATTTAATTTAAAGATATATTAACCAATTCAGAATTATTTAAACTTGAGAAATTTTTTTTTTTATTAATATAAATTATCATGTAAAGTTGATGCTGCAGAATATGTACATGCTGAAGCGCACCCTAGAAGGGAAACGGAAAGGCATTCCACTTCTCTGAATTTAGCATATTCAAAATAGAGGAAATAAAGAAGACATCTGAATCCATCGCCTATAAATTTTGCTTTTTTATTTTATTATTAGGAGTCTAGTATTATACAATGCAAAATAACTTTTCTTTACGATAATTATTATATATAGATATAACTGGTGGGTTTCATGATTCGACGGCTTAGATCTATTTGGTGTTCGCCCCATCCAATGGTCCCCTCTCTCACACTCTCTCTCTCCTCTTCCCCCTGTCAAACAAAATGGGAGGGGCCCTTTTTATTTTGTTTTTACTTTTTTATTTTGCTTTTTATTTCTTTGTTTTTTTGTTTATTTGTTTTTTATTTTGATTTTATTCTTTTTATTCTTTTGTTTTTTATTCCTTTTTCTTTTATTTTTTTATTGATTTATTAGTTTGGTTTTGCGCCTATACTATATTGAGCCTTTTTTTCTCATTTTTTGTATTTTTTATACTTTAATTTTTAATTTTTAATTTTTGTTCTTTTGTTTTTTCTCTTTTTGTTCTTTTGTTTTTTGATTTTGATTTTTGATTTTGTTTTCCCACTCATTTTGTAGTAGACCGCACATTTTTAGTTTTTTCTTTTTTTTTTCAATCAGAATTAAATTTAATTACGGTCCTAAATTTAATTCATGTATTCTCATTTTTATTTTCAAAATCCACTCAAAATTTTCACTCTCCCGCCTAAAATTTTACTCTCTGACCTCCTTCGTTTTTCCTAAATTGTGATGAATTTAATCTAATTAGTAATTAGTAATCATAATGGTAGTAGTAAAAATAAAAAAATAAAAAAAATAAAAAATAAAAGAATAAACAAAAGAATAAAAAAAACAAAGGAATTTAAAAAAACAAAAGGAAAATCGAGTCTATTACGAACCTCCTCGCTTCTGAAATATCTAAGTAGCAAAAATAATGATCACCGTAGCTTATAATGGCGGTTCCTCTCTCCTTTAACTGATTTGATCGGTTAAACGATTGAATCAAAGTAGGAGGAAGGGGGCCATTTGCTCCAACATCATCCCTTTACCCCTCTAGATGTACAAGTACTCTAGCAAGCACTAGAAAAATCGGGCTCTACTCCTCAAGAAGGGCTCGAAGCAAAGTATCCTCCCCCACGACCAAAGATGGGGCTGGAGGTAACTCCCCAATACCATGTACCATCTCGGTACTAGTAATAGGGGCCAACAACTTACTCCTCTTCCCCTAGGAATAAGAATGGCAATAGGGCACTCATCACTTGCCCTATCCTTTGGCAAATTCTCCCTTTTTTCATCCCTCCCTTCGACTATGGCAACCCATGCTTCCACTTCAACCTCTCTCCCTTCAATAACATCTTCCAATAACACAATAGAATACCCAAGCACCGGCACTATTGCCCCTGCAGAACTTGATCTGTCACCATCGTCACCTTGTTTGCTGCTCAGTGTACACACAAGACTTCTTTTCTTTTGAGGAATATAACCCGAAAGTGCATCCTTAGACGTACTCTCCTCACCTTCGTCTCCCTTGGCGCCCACCATGGCATGAGCTCTCATCGCTATTAAAGTGGTCATGCGGTCGAGGTCATCAACCTCAACAAAATCAACGACGTCAACAAGTTTCTTGGACCTCTTTTCTAACATGAATGGCCTTTGAATTTGTACCTTCTCATCAAACAGAAGGTTGGCTAATTTGAGCATTTAATTCTCAACTAGGGTATCCATCCCCTTACCCTACTCGATGACCTACAAAAACAACCCACAGACCTGAAGACGCAGGTGCCCTCAACCCAACGAAGGGCTTTGCGTTAGCCATTGTAGATGATAGCAATAAATCTCTATTCACAAACTCTATGAAAAAGAATTTGCTTCTCCAAAATTTGTCTAGGGTCTCCTTATAGAAGGACTTCCACTTCGACGAGTTTGAGCACAATACTGTCTTTCAGTAGGACCTCTAGCACCATATTTTCTTAAATGAAAAATAGAAGACAAAATTTTGAAATCAAATCTTAACCAATAGAAACTCAACAAACTAACCATCGCCACCACTAACCACCATGCATTCGAAATTAGAAGGGTGGGAAATACATTCCAACCCCTTAAAATAACAGACAATGGCCCCAAATAAGGAATGCATAACCCATACTCGATATATTCCTTATAGATGGGAACATAACCCCTTGACATTTGGTTAGCCTTTTTCAAGGCAACCTCAGGCAAAAATCTCTACCAAGATTCGTGTCTTTAGCCACATATTCTAATTCCTTCTTTGTCATCACACTTGTAATTTCACCAATCTTATGATACTTATGTGAACCAGAACCCGAGCCATCACTACTTTCCTCATAATTCTATGAACCCTAAAAATCATTTGGTTTCTCTTCTCTCTTTCTCTCTCTCACAAGCGATTACCCAAAATGAAACACATTAACTAATCATAGAGCAAACGAAAAAGAAGTGTATAAAAGAAAATTCACAAAAACTGAAAAAGATGTGACCTGTATTAAATGCTTTACTTTCTCGCCTATCCTACTCAATGAAAAACTCTTCACTTTTGTACTCCTTCAGATTTTTACTCTACTCCTAATACTAGTTCTACACAACAACAATTAGGAGTGGAGGACAAATGATAGTATATGGGCCAACAGCCCACAATTGTGAGGACAAAATTATCTATGTACGCCAAGCCTATAAACGAGTGAATATGCCCTCATCCCTTTTAGTTCCTTGGTTGAGTACTTCCCCGAGCATTAATCTGTGACTTCTGACTCCCTCGGTCATCTTAGTTCTTGGCCCTCTGAACTTCTCAATTACCTAGTTCATTCGGAGACATATCTCATTATACGCAAGCATCTTATTTTGTGATAAGTACAACTTAAGAAAGAAATCTTTAATAAATCTGAATCTCCCCTACTCTTATGATAGTCTCTTCCATGAAAGAAATGGATCTCGACAGTTGTCCCCGATAAGGCAGGAGACTCCTATCACAATTAGAGCTTTCCTTGATCAAGAGAATCCTAAACCATTTTTTAATCTCCCTAACTGTTGACTTCAATCCCAATGGCCTTAAAAGATCCTTGCCAATCTCCCTACAAAGAAATTAGGGTTTCAATTCCCTTAAAGGTCTACGAAAGCTCAGAGACACTATATATATACAGGTCAGAGGCAATCCACTAGGTATGTTCTAAGACACTACACAAAAAGCACACAAGAACAACAGAGGGTGAATACACAACTCTCTCTAGCTTGTTTCTCTTTCTCTTTTTACAAATACTCTCTCCTGATTTAAATATTAGAGTCTTTCTTGCCGGACCAACCCCCGGTGGCCTTTTGCAAGTACACTTCCCAGGAGCGAGCAAGGAACTACATTGACTTTATCTCCGCTCTCAAACTGAAAGAGCTATTATCTGTAGAGTTTAAATCCACCTCCAACAATATCTATGCAATGTATGAGAACTAAAATGTGGGTATGGAGCAAGGAAAGGATTTTAGTTTACAAATGTTAAAAAATGATTAAATATCATCATTATTTATAATAAAACCGATTAAAATTTAAATAATGTAAAGTGAAACCCCTCCATCGTTGGATACATGATAAAGTTACCTCTTGGAGAATATTTTAGTAGTTAGATTGGATAAGAAGGCCCTAATCTTGGTAGTTATACTACCACTGTAGGAGTTATGTTTACTCCCAGATAGAGAAACACCATTCACGAGTTGACATTCCAGGGGATTGAAGGCAAGTGCACCCTCTACCAGTACAAAGGTTATCATAAGATAATGAATGGAAAGAAAGAGATTTCATTTAAAAGAAAGAAAAGTAATAAAAACTAGGAAAAAAAAAGCATTAGAATATGTTGTTGTTTAAAATTTAATTACTTTCCTTATATTAGCATTCATGTATCATGTTCTACGCATAATAACTCTTTTGTGATATGTGCATGTTTCCCTTTCCCTGTTCCCCTTTAGATTTCCTACTAATCGATGGTTTGGCTGATCCAATTCATTTATCACATTTCATGCATAATAACTTATTGATGATATGTGCATATTTCCCTATCCTTATTCCCCTTTGGATTTTTTTGTCGGCCAATGATTTAGCTAACCCAATTCTTAACATTTCAGGTGTTTTAGGAGGTGGGGAGGAGTTATGAATGGTAGATAGAAATTCATCATCAGCAGGATATTATATCCTCTTTATTTTTCTTTATTAACTAATGTCGTACTCTTATCGGGGTACAATTGATTATGATATTTTTATTATTTGATTCCACATTTCATTCTAACTGATGGCAATAATATATGCAGAAAGTATTATAATAATGAAACTGATGACATATGTGTTGCTTTAACTAGTAGAGTTAGTCTAATATGATTTTTTTTTATTGAGATTTGATTATGGTTTATTTGTTTTTCTTAAGTTAGTGTTGAATTCTGATTTTGGTGTCAGGCAGAGAGAATGTAGTCCCACATTATATTTGATTGAAGTGTGACAAGTTTAGTTTTACTTCTATGTGAACTTGTGTGGTAGGGATATTATATCCTCTTTATTTTTCTTTATTAACTAATGTCGTACTCTTATCGGGGTACAATTGATTATGATATTTTTATTATTTGATTCCACATTTCATTCTAACTGATGGCAATAATATATGCAGAAAGTATTATAATAATGAAACTGATGACATATGTGTTGCTTTAACTAGTAGAGTTAGTCTAATATGATTTTTTTTATTGAGATTTGATTATGGTTTATTTGTTTTTCTTAAGTTAGTGTTGAATTCTGATTTTTGTGTCAAGCAAAGAGAATGTAGTCCCACATTATATTTGATTGAAGTGTGACAAGTTTAGTTTTACTTCTATGTGAACTTGTGTGGTAGGGATAGCCAATTTCTAGAGACTTTTCCCAATTTTTTGAAAAAATTAGTTAAAGTAATAGTTTTAAAAAATTCTATCTTTTGTTCATACATTTATACACATGGATGATGATTCAGAAATCGTTATCTTGCACGTCATTTGTTTTGTAATGATTTGAAGTTTTTTTTTCATATATTTTTACTATTGCAAAGAGGTGCGAGACCAGAATAACAAAAATTCAAATTATCATTCCAAAAATTTGCCAATTGTTTTACCCCCTTCGTATGTGTGATGAATTTTTAAAATCATTTAAGCGATGTATAGTAGCATCCATCCACTAATTAGCTGGTTAGAGGGCAAGAAGAAGGAAAACTTAGAACATGTTTGGCATAACTTTTTTCCTCCTTATCTTCTCCTTTTAAGGAGAAGCAAAAATTAATTCTTTTTGAAAAAAATTAAAACTTGTTTGACATTTTTATTTTTAAAAACTACTTCTATACCCCATTTTATAAATAAATTGTTTAACAAAATATTTTTTTTATAAACTCTATCTTTAATGAAATTACCATAAAGAGTATGTGTAATGCCTCGTTTCGAGAAATTATAAAGTCATGCATTTGTATTTGCATTTTTTCTCTTATTTTACCAAGCATATTAAAATTATTTGCATTTCATTGTGCTAAATTTGATTTTTATGGCAATGCATGCATTCGTTGTATGTATGTGGTTTTAACTATAAATTGAGTGCATTAAAATTGGTATAAATCAGTGGGATATACCGACAAATAAGAATGATCGGAATGAGTACTGAATTAGGGTTTTGGTGTGGGACCCACAAAGGGTTTGGTGTGGAGTCCACAAAGACCACTTGTCACATTACTATAAGACATGACACAAGACACTTGGCCCATTCCTTGACACACCACTTGGGTTGGGGGAATAAGGTTTGGTATGGGACCCACAAAAGCACTTGGTCCACCTCTTGATACACCTTTGGTTTAGGGAAAATCCACATTTCACTTAAGTAATGAGAGAGAGAGAGAGAGAAAGCCTAAAAATCTCACCTTTCTCTTCCTAAGCCCTAATCCTGCCACCCACCTTCCTCTCCCAAAAATCCACCCTAAACTCCATTAAACCCTATTAGAGCTTGAAATAAATCACCTCTACCCATATATATGATAACCCTAGTTTTTTGGAAGTACAAGGGGCTGTAGAAAACACAAGAAACAAAATAGAAATTCAAAAAAAGTTTGAAAAGGAAAGCAAGGAGACCCAAAAGAAGAATTTGGCAAATTTGAGACAAGTACCATACTTGTGTTTGTTTCTTTGATGCCTAATAGCCATGTTTGATATGTTTTCAGACTGTTTGTGGTATTAGAATAAGGATGAAGTGAGTTAGGAGAGAAAGAAGTCACGTTTTTAAACCTAGAAATATGAATAGACATGAATTTTGCTTATTGGATGGATTAATAATGCATCAGTTTTTGACCTATACCTTTTTCTGCATACTTACAAATGGAACACGATTTTCTTTTGATTAAACTAGACTCCCATAGCTTTAAAATGATATATGATTCGAAGGATTTCATTCAAAAATGAATTTTTGATAAAATTTTTAAAGAATATGATTCTGTAGAAAACTACCATGTTTTGCCCTGTTTTTATGTGAAAATTTGCTACGATTTTGAACTACTCTCTGGGCTAAATTATGCTAAGCTCTGAACATAAAAATTGTATCTTTATATCTTATCTTTAAATGGCTACTGGAATTGTCTCAATCCGATTTGTACAGAAAAAGTTATGTTAATTTGTCTAAGACTGTGCTAGCAATACTGTGAATGTTGTGTTGTAACTTGTTCTGATTTGGTTTTATCCGTGTAATTGGAATTGAACTTGGCTATAAATATAAAAGTTGTAAATTAGGTCTCAATTTTGTGTGGTAATTAGATTTAACTCAATTCAGACATTGTAACTCAAGATATGACAGTTTTACTAAAACTTGTTTGTGTTGAAAATTCATTGAAATTGTTCATTGGAATGCTGTGAGTTGACTAATTATACGAACTGCATACTTATGATATTTGGTTATGAGTCTTGTATAATTATTGTGATAAATTGTATCAATTACTTTATGAAAAATATAAAGGAATGAAAAGGGAAAGTGATGACATAAGAATTCTTTCGAAAACTTATGCGAAACGTGTGGGTTAAGCTAAAGAAGTATAGGTTGCACATAAAGTCCGAAAGCTTTACGAGGCCTATGGGTGAAACTTAAGGATTACAGTTGGTATTTGGAATTCTGAAAGCTTGACGATGCTTGTAGAGTTTGACGAAGTCTGCAGATGAAGTTTAGGAAACTATGGTTGTATCTCTTTTCCCTATGAGAATAAAATTAGAAACAGGAAAAACGTTTGAAGTTTCTAACTCAAAAAGACCTAGATTCCATTTAGAAATACCTAATTTTGGTTTGCTCTTTCAAACCCTCATACACTAGTTTGGTTTGATATTTTATTCATTTCTTTAATCACTAAAATTAAATTCGATCAATAAAGATGAAAATTGATAATAATTCTAAAGGTGATTATCGAAATTGTTGTCTTAAGATAGTGTTATCACTGGTATATTCTACTATATTTATGCTATTTATATGGTGATGCTGATATTCTTGTGTTCGTTTGCTTGATGTACATGCTATTGGTCCCTCATGTACTTGCTCGGTTTATGCTGACCTTAATATCCTTGTTTTTAGGTGATTTAGAAGACGAGAGAGAACCATCGGGTAAAGACACTCGAGTCGAGAGATTTAGATCCCTACTAGTCATTGACCCCTTTTGTTTCAATTAAGGCATGTAAATATTTGTGCTCTTTTGAGTACTTTGAATTATTTTGCATGTACAGATGTATGGTTGTGTCACATGAGAACTTATGTGTATTTTTGTGAATATAATGGCTATCTATTATGAGGTGTTGTGCCGAGCTATCAAGAGAGCCATTGATGCCAGCTGGTTTGATAATAGAAGTATTATATTGGTTATATTAGATTTTTTATTAATCCCAAGTAACTAAATGGTATCAAAATAAGGGAGATTTAGTCAATTGTCCTTTTAAAAGGCCAAGAAATTGGTTCTCTTTTAATCTAAATCTCTTTTCGTGTTATCACCACGAGGAGTGTGATTGTCGTGAGTCCAGACATTGCATTTTAATCATGATTGGTCATTTCTGCATTTGTATGTTTGTCCCTTTCTGCTAGGGGATGCGGCGCCTAGAGAGCAGGTCGTTATAGTGTGTACATAAAATAAAATTTTTTCTCTTTACTATCGATTGAATAAAATTTATATATCTATATTTTAAAAATAAAATGTATAAATATTAATAATTAAAATAAAAATAAATTAATTATTTTTCTAAACTATTAAAATCAAAAATTTATAAATATAAAATCATTTTTATATAACATAAAGAACTAAAAAATCTAAAAAAAAAAAAAAAAAAAAATTTAAAAAAACAAAGCAAAAAAAAATAGAATAAAAAAATATTTATGAGCATATTTAAAATTTATGAATATATTTAGAATTTATAAAAAATATTTAAATACACCAAAATCATATATTTATAAATACCCAAATCATATAAATGAAATAGAAAAATATTTATAAACATATTTAAAATTTATAAACATAACTGAAATTTATAAAAAAAAAAAATTAAACCCACCCAAATCGTATATTTATGAACACCTAAATCATATAAATGAAATAAACAAAATATTTATGAATATATTTAAAATTTATGAACATATTTAGAATTTATAAAAAAAATATTTAAATCTACCCAATTCATAATATTTATGAATACATTTATGGTATGGATATATTTGAAATTTCATATTATTCAATTGAGGAGATAAGTAAAATAAAAAAAATATAGTTTCGAAAAAGTTAGAACATTAAAAGAAATAGAGAAGAAAAAGCTCTCAACAGATTCTCTTTAAAAGCTATTTTTTTATTTTTATTAAAAAAAATATATTTGTAAAGGGAAGAAATTTTATTTAATAAGATTTCACTTTCTTAAAAGAAAAGAGAAATCAAAAAAAAAAAAAAGGCCCTTTTGCTTCTTGTATTGTATTATTGTAGTTTTTTTTTTTTTTTTTTTTTTTTTTGTTACAAAGAAGTCACGTAAATCTAACAATCATGACTATCGAAAATTAAAGGCACGATAGCTCATACCAATGAAAATCGAACGTACAAAGCTCTTGATTTCAAGCTGACGGCAAATAGGAGACCGCTAAGCCCAGTTTGAACACGATACTTCAAACTATCAAAACAACGATTTCCATCATTTATACAACAACAAAATTCATTTTCATAACTAAATAAGCATACGGTGATTATCAAGGGAGTACTACGCGCCAACTTTCTTGATCCAACATCAAGCACCTCTGCTGCTTGGCTGGCATCATTCCCATCACTTGCTTTTATTACCGATAAGAACCAACAATAGCAATGAGGACGAACACAACAGCGAAATCTTAAGACTCTTCATAGGTAGAAATTTCTTAGAAAACCTTTTACCACTTAACCCTCTTACCCCACGCTTTTTTATCTTATTTGAAATAACATTTTACATGTGAAACATGCAACAAGTGGTGCTACATCAGCCCTGTTGAATGGCATAACTCCCGCACCAAATGCTTTAAAGAGAACAAAATGGTCATCTCAACTCTAAATGTCCAACTTAATACACAATGACTAGAGCATTGGTCCGATAATATTCAAACTGAATTAATCGGGAATTAGTCGGAACATGAATGTGAATACCGGTTGGCTATACCAAAAGAAAAAATGACCATAGCATTGGCAAGGTGGGGATCAATGGAGTGTAATAGCATAAACTTACACTCAAATATTTTGAATTTTCAAGTTTGCCGGACTTTCTTCAACATATATAAACTTAAGTCTTAATAGGCCTGGACAAATGGGAGCATGGGGCCTAAATAGGTATGCATGCTCCCTCATAGGGCAGGCCAGGCGGCGACCAGAGCACCTGGCTCCCCATACCATGTTATCAACCAACAACCTCATACCAACAGGGCTGTAATCTCAGAATGATTGTTACCCAGTGCTAGCAGGAAAAAAAATAAGGTTGCATGGATCATCGAGTGTTTAAAAATCTGTGTTTAAAACTCATAGTACCTTTTTCCTCAGAATAGCAGCTTTTGAAGCCAAAGCGGGAACGTAACTGCATTATGTGGCTAGCACACTTCAAAAATCTAATGTTTAAAATGACTATAGGCCTTGGCAAACAGGTTTGTAGCTTGATGGCAGTATGGTGCATATGAGATTACTAAGACCCTTGTGAAGTTTATTCTAAAACAAAATACGTTTGGTGTAAAGTGTTTTTTATATAATGCCACTCTAAATAAGGCAAAATACAATATATGGGGTTCAACAACCATTCTATCGGAATAACGCTGGCGCAGGCTTGCACACCACACATGGAGACATGCACACACACACACGCACGCACCCTTCTTAATCGGTCACTTTTTCAGGAAAATGTAGCTACGAACACAGCAAGGGACTAAATTTTTCCCTCGAATGTTGTAAACTATATAACTTTAAGCATGCCACCATAAAAAATGAATTATGTATAAGAGAAAAAGAAAACCAAGATATCCATTTTTCAGGATTTGAAAACAGTGCAAATCAGAATCCAATACACACCTAAGCCTAAGCTGTACTATGGAATAACAAAAGAACAATAAGACAGATATACTTAAGTTAAATAATTTAAAAGTTGTTGACCAAAGTTAAACCAATCAAACAACAACATTAAGAAAAAAAAAAAAAATCAAATATAGGCTAGGAATCCAGTTAATTTAGACAAAAAGTACTCAAAAATTCCAGCAAACATTTTTTTCTCTCCGTGCATATGCTGTCGGATTAACTGAATTCTTCTCTTCCTTTTGTCCTTGTGAATTTCGTCATCAATCATTGTCCTGAAACAGTGGATTTAACATAAAATGTAACTCATACTATGTCACACTAACAGAATTCATCAAATTATATAGTATTGTGTTAAAAGAAAAATGTACCTGATGCACTGAAGAGTTTTAATGGCGAGAGTCAGGAGATGAATCCGACGGCTTATCGGACACCTCATCATTGTCATGCTCATCTTCACCCTGAATTCGTGCAGGAATTTGGAATCCCACAAAAGATGGATGGATTTCAGACATTTTTTGAGGATGATCAGAGGATGAAGACATTGAGAGATCATCCCAAGCACGAATTGCAGGATTAAAACTGGACTGAAGGGGTCCCCTCTGAGAGAAAAATATTGAGGATTGACTTTGAGCAAGCAATGCTGCAGCTGCTGATGGTGGTGGTGGTGGTGGCAACTGTGTGGAATTCAGAAAATTCCAAGACTCTATTCTCTGCTCTCCCCAATTCCCAGAATGGGAATTGGAGTTGAAATTTAACGGAATTGGATTTGAGAAAAAGGGTTGGTTCAGATTTGAATTTGCATTTGGATTTGAATTTCCAAGAGTTGGATCTTGGAAAGACTGAAGAGAGAGACACAAGTCCCTTGTTTGATCACTTGGGTAATTCTGAAAATTCATTGAAGCTGGATTTGAAGTACTAGTAGGAAACAGAGATTTCATAGCGTCAACGTCAATTGGTTCGGAATCCAAGGACTGATGATGATGATGATGATGATGATGATTCACAAAAGATGAATCCCCACTTGGGTTTTCAGCCAAGTGCTCTGCAACTGCAATTCCATTTAAATCCGAAGAAGGGTTCCAAGGAGGACGCTCTGCGAGCTTGTCAATGGCGGGTTTCGCCTTCTTGATGAGCCAATCGAGGGCTTTGCTGGGTCTGTCACAGCCGAGACGATCTTGAACATCGTAGAACTGAATTGCAGTGTAAGCAGACAATCTGACACGCCGATCTCGAGGGCCTTTTGCGGTGTAGACTTTGCTGTGTCGGTCTTTTCGGCCTGTGGATCGGACAATGTGGCCTCCTTGGACTTGGATAATCTCTCCTCCACTACTCTTCTTCATCCTCTGTTTCTTTCCTCTGTCTCTAGCTGTTGTTGCATTTTCCTGGGGTTTTGGCAGTGAATATTGGACTTCTGAGGGTTTTGGAAAGTGTATTTTTATGGGGTTTTGGTAGAGTTCATAGTTTGCAAAAATGTGTTGGTTTTGGTTTTGGATTTGGATATGAATTTGTGGGTGTTCTCTGTTTGTTAAGGGTTTGAAAGAAGACTCTTGTCCTTGCTGATTCCTCTGAAAATCCAGATTCTCCACTCTTGGGTCTCTGTCTCCCTCTCGATGAAGTCAGTCCTTGTGTTTGTCACCAAAAACCCTAACAATAAACTCACTAGATTCCATTTCCCAACAAATCCCACCAAAAAAATAATAATAAAATGAGGAGTTAGTTAATGCCAAGATCAAAATAATAATAATAGAAATAATAATAGTAATAATAATAATAATAATAATAATAATAAATAAAAACTTGAAATGTAATTTTGTCTCTCTCTCTCTCTCTCTGTCTCTCTGAGATAAGGTAATTGGAATAAAGTCAAAACGGGGGAGGGGGTAACGATGAAGGGATTTCTCAATGTGGGCAGCAGAAGTTAGCGGAGAGGGAGAAAAGGATAGAGGAGGAAACGATATTCTCGAGTATGGATAAACCCCACTCGGGGAAAGAAATAGCTAGTAATATATACAAGAGTGGTATTCTAATTGCTGTCCTTTTAAGAGGAGAGGAATTGAATTGGAAGGAAAATCAAGCGCAGGAGGTTACAGTACAGAGAAGAGAAAAGGAAAACACTATTTTAGGGAGGGTTTGAATTGGATGGAGAGGTTTTGATGACTTCTGGCAAGTGTGGCAGGCAAAGTGTTCTTTGTTTTTACTTTTTTTGGCGGGGGGGGGGGGGGGTCGGAAAGAAGAAAGACTATTAAAGATGGTTTGTGTTCTGATCTCACAGCTGCACTCCTTTTTCTCTGCTCCCTATCTGCGATTTCTATGTGCTCTGCTAACTGGCCACTGTCCCACATTTCACAACACGGTCCCCAACTCTTTCTCTCTCTCTCTCTCTCTCTCTCTCGGGTTGCTTAGTGAGTTGATGCCATAATAAGAGTAAAAGTATGATCACTGAGGGCTTGATTTGATGCCAAAATAATTTGTGAATGTAGGATCACAATTTAATGGTATTTTATTATTTTAAAACATGATGATCATTAATAGATAATTAAGAGTAAAGGGTTTGATTTGATACTAATAGTACACAGTCAAAACGGCTTAGTATCGAACTCAAAGACCAACTCACAACTTGATGGACAACACTCGATAGCCTAGTTATTCAATCAATCGATATCCACTCAATCGACTAACTGTTCAGCAGATATAGTTATGAGGCTCTAAACCCTTCGAATCCCCGTTACATGAGGTTTGACCAACACGTGTCGTCAATACGATATCTATCTCCCATATGAGTAGACACGGCACATATTATCACCCAGACTAGTAGACACGTCCGCTTAGTGATCGGTGATCATCACCTAATCCACTAAAGCAAATATTCATTTCGCCTACAAATGTAGAAAGAATCTCTCATAAGCGGAAGGGAAACCTCCAATAGGAGGAAAGAAATCCGAACGACCGCAAGACTTTCCCAATCGAAAGTCACTAAGATCTCTTGGAATCTTTTTGCCATAATTTCTGCGATCTCAGGACACTTTCGTAAGGAAATTAGGGTTTTAATACCCCATTTACACACGACTCTGACACCAGATAACTATATATTCATCATAAAGCCCATCGGCTAGGTACACAACCCTTTCCTCTAAACCTACACACGATACTACGAGACATCTCTTTCAGTTTGTTCTTTCCTTCTATAAACCGTTCTCTAACTTGAGCGTCGGAGGGTCCTCGCCAGAGCACCCTCCGACAGTCTTTTACAGGTCTCATCTATCAACGTTGACCAAAGGCCAAGCCCTTTGTTCGAGCTAACAAAACCATTATCTGTGAAGCAAAACTCACATCCAACAGATTGGCGCCGTCCATGAAAACAGACTAGAAAGGAACCTGTCTCACTACCACATCGCTTTCTGAAATGTCTCCCCAAAGAGTGACAGGGGCCATCTCCCGAGCAGCGTCCCTAATAGATGGACACACAGCCTCTCCAACAAACACAGTGCAATATCCCGTTGTCGCTAATCCACCAGAGCTGCAATCTCTGGCCGGCTACCATGGTAACCTCGTACCACCAGTCGCTCGTGTTTCTCCAGAAAGAGCCACTTAACCCCAGGTGGAAAGGCTGGAATCAAAAATACAGAATATGAGCAAACAGTTAGAAGAACTCAGTCGTACTCTTCGACCAGGAGCCCAATCCTCCTCCCGCGAGTCAAGCCATATGCGCACAGAGAGACTCGAACCCAAAGAATATCGAGAACCCTTGGTAACATCACGACACGATCTTGATGACCTAAGAAAACAGGTCGAGGAACTCATAGCCAATGAGCTAAAGTGAGCAAACATGGGAAGAGACGAGCATGTCTAATATCCTACTGGTGTCTTGCTTTTCGATCCTAAGATTTTTTCAGAACCAATGTCTCGTGACGTGCTTCTCCCCCCTGGAGAGGTACGCTGGCACCAACGACTCCAGAGACCATGTTGCCCACTTCATCACTATGATGGTCTTGGGGGACATGTCAGATGCCACCATGTGCGAACACTTCCTGACCACCCTGAAGGGTAACGCCTTGACATAGTTCAATTCACTCCCCTCGTTCAGTGTCAAAAGTTTTTCCCAGTTACGAAGCGCACTTTGTCATCAGCAAGGGGCCAAGAGAAAATTACTTCTCTCCTCTCGTTGCGACTAAGAGACGATGAACCATTGAGGGATTTCCTTGAGAAGTTCAAATCTGAAATGATAAAGGTCTTTGGTCCGGACCACTTAATCGTGGTAGCCGCACTACTCACAGGACTGTGACCGTCCAAGATGAAGAGATCCATCACTAAGAACCCCCATCTTCTATCCATGAGTTTTATGCTCGTGTAGAAAAATACATCACGACAGAAGATGCCAAGACCTTTAACAGCCGACGCAATCGACTAGCTCCAAAAGAGCGCGGCCATTCACCTCGCCGGTCCTCCCCCACGAGGGCCCATCAAGGGCCGCTACAACAATGAAATTTCACTAGTTACATCCTTCTAAACGAGGCTCCCAGCCAAGAGCTCCTCTAAATTTAGAACAAGTCATATGTCAGGTGGCTTTCTCGGCTCACGAAGGATAACCCCAAGAAGGATAAAACCTTATATTGCCACTTTCATTAGGACTATGGATATCTCACTGATGAATGCAAGAAATTAGGGGACGAACTTGAGTTCCTTGTTTGAAACAGTTAACTCCAAAGATTCATCAGCCCAGAAAGAGAGGGCATTCCCTCTCAAGGCTCCCACAACCCAAAACGGGCAAGCAAACGAGTCGACTAGCCGCTTCCAACAAATGTCTTCAACCGACCCGATGGAGTGATCTCCAGGTGCAAGGTGGATATGACTTCTCACAACCTTATATCCCGATTCATATCCTACAAGCACTACATCGATGTAACCGAGTAGATACTCGAATGAACAAGGAGGGACACCTAGTGGCCCCGATCTTTCAGAAGACCGAGATGCCCGACTCTCCGTTCAAAGAGGTCTAGCCACTCGTGCCCGACTCTCCATTCAACGACGATGACTTAATAAGGATCAAACGAGATCGGCATGACTCTATCATCATTACTGCTAAGATTAGACAATATAAAATCAAGAGCATCTTTGTCGACCAAGGAGCCGGATGTAATCTCCTGTATTGAAATGTCTTCTAGCAGATGAGTTATATACCACAGGACACTTGTAGCCTCACGGTGGACCCATTAAGGGTCTCTCATACAAATGGATATACCTTAAAGGCATTATCTCCTTGTCCGTGACCCTTGGGACTTCGCCTAGCCATACGATAGCTTCGACCACGTTTAACTTGGTTAAACTCCTCTCTCTCTATAATGTCATCTTAGGACGTCGAGGTTTAAATGCCCTAGAAGTACTGCCAAGTACAAAGCACATAAAGGTCAAGTTCAAGATCCCTGATGGTACCAGAACTTATCTTGTGATCTAGAGCCCCCGACACCTTCTCCCAAGTAAACGCTAAACCCTCCACTTTTCGTAATTATTTCTATAGTACCCCTTGGCGAGCGACTCCTAACATATACCTTTAGCACTCAAACTACTTGTTATCGATTTTCTTTCCTAACGACATGTTCTATTCCTTTTCATGAGCTAATTGAGTTAAGTCAGATTACTGAGTGGAGCCTATCATTGCGATCAATTTTCCCGAACGGGCCAGCGTTGCCCTGACCTACCATTAGGATCAATCTCCCTGAACGGGCCAGTATCGCCCTGACCTACCATTGGGATCAATCTCCTTGAACAAACCAACATTGCTCTGACCTATCATTGGGATCAATCTCTCTGAACGAACCAGTGTCGTCTTAACCTATTGTTGGGATCAATCTCCCTAAACGGATCAACGTCGCCTTAATCTACCGTTGGGATCAATCTCCCCGAACAGGCTAGTATCACTCTGACCTATCGTTGAGATCAATCTTCCCGAATGGGCCGACGTTGCCCTGACTTATCGTTGGATAAAACTCTCTGAACAGGCCAACATTGCCCTATCCTATCATTAAGATCGATCTCCCCAAAGGGGCTACCATCACCCTATCCTATCATTGGAATCAATCTTCCCGTACAGGCCAAAGTTATAATGACCTATCATTATAAACCATTCTATCCAAACAAGACCCTATTATCTAATCCTCCTGAGCAAAGTTTATAGGGACACACCTCCATAGATGGGCAAACAACATCTAATCTACTTAATACACAGAACTCATCACACAAAACCGGCCGCAGTAGGGAAATGACCCCCAGATAATATTATATTCACCAAAAAGTGCCCCGATCGACATAGGGCCCAAGGCAAAATGAAAACAAGTGAACATTTCATTCATACACCCAAATGAGAAACACAAAAGAAGTTACAAGAAAAAAGTATAGACTCCAATCAGGGGGTAGAAGGGCTATTAGGCTCCACGGGAGCGACAACAGGCTCGAGCACAATAACGGGGTCCTCAATATTTGGGGGCATAGCATCATCTAACCCCGCTTTTAAAACAATCTCCATGGCACACTAAATGTGCAAATTCTCCGCAATAGCAACCCTTAATTCAGCTAGCTCATCCTTAATTCAGCTAGCTCATGCTTAATAGTTTGGAGGGATTGGCCACGCACATCGACCAATTTCCTTGCAACTTGAAGGGATGCCTCGCCCTTCCTAACCTTCACCTCTAGTTCCGCACACTGCTGGAGAGTTGCATCCTTCTTGGCTTGTAACCGTCCTTCCTCCTCAACATAAGCGCTCATAACAGCCACCAAGGAGATTGCGTCCTTAAGTTCCTTTTCCTTCTCCAAGAGGGCCTTCTTCGATTGAAAGACATCTTTAAACATCTGGCAAAACTGACGCCTCATGTGACTTAGAATCTGCTCGTTGCGTCGCTTCTGGAATTCTTCCAGAGCTATAATCTGCACAATTGAACACTAGTCAGTGGGCCGAAAAAGGAAAAGTCAAAAGAGTAAAGGAAAGAAGAGTACCATCATAGCTGCTAAAAATAGGGCCTCGTTGCCCTGTTCAAGTGAGAGCTTATTCAACTCCAAATCAGAACGATAGAAATCCAACTGATCAGCCATTCGCCGCCCTTCGACGATATCCACATAACAATGTTGATGATCCCCAACACAAATCGTCGCCATCCCGCACTCTTTAGAACCCCTGCGTCTGTCGAAAGACCGAACGGGAATGGAACGAGGGAGTGTTTTCTTGTCAAGCACCTTCTGCTTGCCATTGTTTGAAGGCAACAACGAAACTGCAATACACGGCCCCATATTGAGCCCTTTTTCTGAATTAGAGCTAGTGCTTTTGGAACACTTTGGGGAAAGTTCCCTTGCCTCTGCTGGAGCTTCAAAGACATGGCCTTGCTCTCTCACTAGGACACCCTCACCAGTCCCATCACTAAGACGCTCACTCCTACTGGCCTCCTCTGGCTCGTCGACAACCAATCGAGCATATTCATGTTTCTCTTCTGGACTCTCGCCAAACTCTTCCTCAAAGGACTTTTACTACTTCATTCGCCTCCTCTTAACTTTCAACGAGGCGAGTGGGGTTGAATCGAGAAAATGGACCCTCGGCACACTTTTGGCCCCCTTAGGGGCCTCCACCAATTTCTCCCTCATCCGTCGATCGATGGTGACCTCTGTCAAATCCTCCTTTACGGGGATGTGTAAACAGTCAACAAGCTTCTTCTTTGCCTTCTCAAGCAACAGAGGCCTCTCAATTCCCCTCTTCACATCAAGTAAAAGACCTGCTAGTGATAGCACCTCGTCGTCTAGAAGACAATCAATCAAATGTTCCTCCACAAAGTCTTGCAGTACTTTCCAATAAACTGAACAAAGCTCGAGTTACGAAAATATTTGCAGGGCCTTAACCCGATGAACGGATCTGCATCGGGCATTGGAAGTTTTGGCATGGAACCTTTCTCCAGGAATTCAACAAAAAAGCAGAACCAACCTCTAGTGGAACCTTCTTCCCATATTTCTTCAAGGTAAACACAAAGATCAGGACCTCGAAATCGAAATATAATCAACAAAAGTTCATCAGAGAAATAAGCACCACCACTAAACACCAAACACTGGGAATCAGCAGAGTGAGAAATATGTTTCAACACAATGGGGCCCTCTTAATAGGAATGGTGTCGAGTACCTTCGGATCGTATTTCACCGATTGTTTGTACATCTGAACTTGATTCCCCGAGGCCTTATTGGCTTTATCGCTTCAGTCGTGGATACGATTTTAAGGTTGTTGCCCAATTGAATCACACTCCTAATTTTGCACAATTCCTTCTGCGACATGGTGCCCCTGATGTCTCCGATGCCCGGAGAAGAACTAAATGACGAACCCTTGGCCATTTCTCTCAGGAGATCTCTATAGGAAACAGAATTGTGAAAAAGCTTAGCTACCAAAAAGGTAATGGGGAACCAACCGATGAACATTCAGAATAAAAAACATGTTGGGAATGGCTCGTGACAACCAAAATGCCACGTACCACATTTAATGCCTTGATTAACAAGATCCAAAGGTTCTCATCTAAACTGTACTATTGACATTCCTTCTTTAAAACAACCACAAGAGTGGGAACAAATGATGGTGCATGGCCAAAACGGCCCAGACTGTATTGGGCTCAAGACCAACCCACAACTTGATGGATAACACTCGATGACCCAGTTATTCCATTAATCAATATCCACCCAATCGGCTAACTGTTCAACAAATATAGTCATGAGGCTTTAGACCCTTCGAATCCCCATCAGATGGGGTCCAACCAAAATATGTCGTCTATACGAGATCTATCTCTTAGGCAGGTAGACATATCCCATACTATCTCTTGTAAGCATGCACCGATCGCATTCTGATCATTAAACTGTTGACTGGCTGCAACGTCCGCTTAGTAATCAATGATCATCACCCAATCCACTAAAGCAAATATTCATTTCACCTACAAATGCGGAAAGAATCTCCCATAAGCGGAAGGGAAACCTCCAACATGAGGAAAGAAATCCAAACATGCGCCAGGACTTTGCCAATCAAAGGTCACTAAGATCTTTTGGAATCTTTTCATCATGATCCCCATGATCTCAAGACACTTTTGTAATGAAACTAGGGTTTTAACGCCCTGCTTACACACTACTCTGACACCAGAAAACTATATATTCATCACAAAGCCCATCGGCCAGGTGTGCGGCCCTTTCCTCTGAACCTACACACGATACTATGAGACATCTTTTTCAATCTATTCTTTTCTTTTGTAAACCACTCTCTAACTTGAGTATCGGATACTTCTCCGTCGGAACACCTTTTGACGGTTTTTGCAAGTTTCATCTATCAATATTGACAGAAGGCCAAGCTCCTTTATTTGAATTAGCAGAGTAATCATTTGTGGAGCAAACCCACCTTCAACGGATACAAAAACAATTTGTGAATGTAGGATCACAATTTAATGGTCAATTATTATTTTAAAACGTGATGATCGTTAATAGATAATTAATCTAACTATAAATAGTCCTAGTTTTTTGAATTTTTGTGGGTAGAGTTATTTAAATAAATATAAATGAATTAATTATTTTTTACATAACAAAAAAAGATAATACTGAAATTCTCTTTCTCAATTGGTTAACAAACACATATAGTATTTCAACATGAATCGGCAAAAAATATCATTCTTGGTCAATATATGCATTATATTTAACAAACAAAATTGGTAAATATACTTAATTATACTATTGAAATCTAGCACTGCATGTACATCTCTTCGAATAAAATTTAAATTCTATGTAGTGCAGCAACAGTTTTTTCAGTACACTATATGTGATTTACATATTACTTTACCATGTGTCATTATCCACCTATATATATCTGTATATGGTTTAGAACTTTTAAAGAGTAATAAATGAGAATAGTTGGTAGAAAAATTTTAATCATAATATGAAAAGAATAAACAATTTCAAAGATTAGTTTCAAATTATATCTGGATAACTCGATTTGCTCGACTATTGAATGCACATTAACGTTTCAGTAGTTTTGTTTTCAACCCTACATTAAATTATTTTTAAATTTTTCTGGTCAAGAGTTTTGATCATTGTATGTGTGGCTGATATAGTCGTTTAAATCTTTTTAAATAAAAATAATTAAAAAATGAAAATATGATTTTTAAATATGTATAATTGCGTTTATAAAGTTGGGAGTCATGAGGGTCCCTCGCTCTTTTACCATCCACTTCTTTTTAAGCTTTGTTGGTTACTTTCTTTAGCTGCTTTCTTTTGGCTTCCTTTTCCTTTCTTTACACTGCACGCACCAGTCCCTCGCACAGCTCAAATATTAAAATCTCTTTTCTTGTATCGTTTTTTTTTTATTCGATTCTGTTTAATTATATTTATTTATATCAAAAAAAAAAAAATCACTACACGCACTACAGCAATAGAGTTCACACTTTTAGTCACTGCACAATTTCTTCATTTCCACCCTTCCTCACATTTCAAGTGTTTTTTTTGTGTATGTTTCTTTTCTTAACACAAGACCACCTAATAATCTAAATTATTGTTTTTCTCTCATACTCTTTTTCATTAATATCACATTGCTTTCTTCGCCAGGCAATTTAAATCGATAGTTTTTCTGACTTAAAATTTGATGCACTGAAATATTTCTCTTAGAACATTGAAGTTTTGGATCTAATTCTTAAAAGAGTTGTTAATCTATAACCATGCTTGACTAGAATTTGGTCATTAACGATTGGCGATGGCACTAGAGAAGATATCATAGCTCGTAATTTCAACTCCCATCTAGGAAAAAGTGTTGAAATTCATGAATTATTGGATAAATAACATTTCAAATTTTCAATATTTTTATTGTTTTAATTATTAATTATTTAATTTAGGTCAGTTATTATACATCGGTTATAACATAAGGTCCTTATTCAGTGCCAACGCAGTGGATTGGCTCCATACATTTAAAACTGCCCATTAGTATTAACTATGAAGCCATGAAGTATTTTATATTTCTTCTTTTACCCATTTCTCCTAACTAAAAATTAATCACCATTCATTAATATAGAAGCAGCTAGTAGTTGTATGGAGTTTTCCTAGTTAGTATGTGTGAGTTGTATATTTCCTAATTTAGAATGATGGTGAAGGAGGTGGCTTGCCATGAAATTAATCCTCTTTCTTATGAGAGTTAGATGAGATATTTGTTGGATTTCTAGTGAGACAATGCAAGTAAATGATCACCGCAGGAGAAAAAGAGAATCCATGTTCATGGATTTAATTAGAATTAAGTACACTTGAAGTGATTGGCCAACTAATCAATAATTAAGGAAGGTCGCATTGTCAAGAGAGACAAAAGGTAAAAGGCGAGATTAGAACACTTGCAAATAAGATAGAATGGAAAGGCACATCCCTTAACGTGAGGTGATAAAATTTCTCAATTTTATTCTTTTTTTTATTTAATTTTATTTGATTGTATCTCTTTATATCAAAAAGAAAAAGAAAAAACAAAAACACAAACCCCACTTGCCTTAATTAGCATATTTATTCAAAATAATTTGGAATTCTTTGATTAGTGTGATTGTTGTGTGTGTGCCCATAAAGCAAACTGTGCAATACCCCATGGAGTGAAGCCCTTCCAATTTTGAACACAAGTCTATCTATGCACAACCCTGCCATATGCAAATAGAGTTAATATTTGGTAAATAGGCAAAGAGATACAAATATAACAAAAGAGTAATTTCATTTCTGTTTTTATAACAAAAAAATATCTCTTACGGGTGCAAGCATTGGTTGTGATGGGGAGAAGAAAGAAAAAGTTTGTGGCGAAAAAGTGGGTAAAGAATAGAGAGAGACTCTTTACAGCCTGAGAAAAGAAACATGAATTTAGGCACCAAAAAGCAAGAGAGAAGCAAGAAGGAACCTGCTTGCGCCATCCTCCCCCCACTTGGGATTACTAATTTTCGTTTGTTAGGAAAAGTTAATGTTATCTTAAATCATTGAAATTGCCACCCCCCACTTTTGCTTTGCCGTAGAGGAGAAGGGGAATTAAATTTTGAATTAATAAATAAGAGCCTTAAATCTTTTAATTAAATTTTAAATTAAAATTTAAAAATAAAAAATATATATATTAAGAAAATTCTTTTTAAATTAAGATCAAATTAATTTGAATATAGTTTCAGATATAAGGTGATTATTAAAAAAATAAATAAATAAGAGAGAGAAGGATAAACTCTTTTTTTTTTAATATTTTATTTTGGACATCATCTGGTGGTAGTTGAAATTTTATCCCAATAAATCCAGATCGACCCTTATAATGACTTTTTTTGAAAGGTGAATCCCGATAAGAAATGCTCCGTACACACGAGGGAGAACGATAAGCCCTCTCTTGTTCTTGTTTTGTTTTGTTGTTGTTTTGTTGCTTTCTTTTGGATGCCTTACAGCTCTCTCTCTCTCTCTCTCTCTCTCTTTCAAGGTATTTTGGATAATAGTGCCGACCTTGTGCTCTAACAGTGACATGTGGAATACGGGGACCATTGCTTTGCGGATAAATCTACCCTAATTATCTTCGCTTATATGTCATGTAATCATCCAATTAAATTGATATTTGTAATAGTACCAAACTAAATACAAATTATAAATAATAACATTAATCGGATCGAAAAAATCATAATACATGAACTAGAGCTACAATTCAATCGCATAAATTAGATAGTGTTCAAACACGTTTCTCATCTTAACTAATTAAGTCGAGTTAAACCCAATTCTATACGATAAATTCTATACGATAAGTTTATCTTCAAATTTAATTTATTTTGTTAATTGAAAGAGTTGAATTAGAATTTTAAATTATTTTTTTTGGATATAAGAAAATACAATACAAGAGAGTGCTCAAATTAATGTCGTTTGAATTATTCTGAAAGATATTGTTATTTGATTTATCCCGAAAGATACTAAAGTTTTAAATTAACGTATCAATACAAGAGAGTGCCCATATTATGTTGAAATTCAGCACATTTTAATAGAGAAATTTAAAAATTTTGTTTGCTTATCTGAATTAGAGCGTCTTTTAAACAACCTAGATTACAATCGAATGCTTCTCCATAATTTTTAATAGCAATTTATCAAAAGTTCTATCTATTTTTTTAGATCTCATTAAGAGATGTGGAAAGTGGGATTGGAATCTCATGCCATGCTCAAATCTCACAGTGGCCGTTGGCATCATGTGCACTTTTTCATTAGGCGGACATGGTGTGCCCCCTTTTCCCTTCTACAGTGACTGCGGGCGGCCTAGATTATGCACTCGAATGGCCCTGTGACATTGCAACCACACGTTCTATGGCGGCCACACTAGTCGGTTTTTTCTTTCCTCCCCAATTTATTCCTGCTTATATATATTTTATATAAATATATATTAAAAATTTTAAATACCAAATTTATTGAAATATATATTGATAGCAAGCTTTTTCCTGAATAAAATATATTAGGTAGCGCTTGGCAATTTCCTTTGTAAAAGTGGTTTTTCTTTTTCTTTTTTAACAAGAATAAGCAACGAAACGGTATCGAATTGGGAAATGAAAGATGGGAATGGACAGATTTACCACTTGAATTATTCCTGAAGGATTGTAAAAATGGTTTTTAAGTATCAGAATTTATTGGATACTAATTATTTTATATTCATTTAAAATATTACAGATAATTTAAAAATTTTTATATTCTATATAATAACTTTTGTTATAATTAAAAAAGAAATGTCATAAGAAAATATGGCAAACCCTACATCAATTAAAACTTGAAAAGAGATTATCCCACTTAAAAAAGACGTGACCTGGTAATTAGATTTTTCCTACATAAATCATTGCTTTGTTCTTTGGAAAACTACCTTTACACATTGCTCTAGTATATAGTATTGTAAGAAGGTGTGTTATAGTTAAATCATTCGATTTGAGTGTTTCACTATTATTACTTATTTGAGATCATTATATAATTTTTATCATTCATTTTCTTTTTCACTAAAAGATGGATGGATTTATATTTTATAATGAGGACCATTTTTCTTTCTCTTTCTAAAATATTAGAAGAGAATTTCACTTATATTTAAAAGGTAATTGTGAATGTAAAATATTTCTTCTTTATATATCATACTTAAAAAAGTAAGTCGACTTAATAGTTAACATCCCTTTCCATATGGCTAATATTGTTTTTTAGTACAAATAAATATAATCAAGCGATATTAAATTGGGAGAGAAATGATAAAAGTGGGGAGATTATACCGCTTGAGCTATTCTTGAGGAACTTTTACATAACTAATATAAGAGGATATCGGAACGGAATTGAACTAATTTTAATATAATTCGGTTAAACAGATTTCTATAATACAATATTATGAGAAAACATGACTTATATTAAAAAGATAGTTGCTTTTTTATTTATAATACAAAATTTTTTGTGCTCTTCTCATAAATTGTTTAGGTGAGCTCATAATAAGTTTTCGGGGTTGGCTTGTCTTTTTCACTAGTAATTGATTTAGGACCAAAAGGATTGGCAAAACTAACTCAATTTTTTGATAGACACGTTATTGAGGAATTATTAAATGGTGTTGGTATTCTAAATTTCTTTGCAAGAGAAATTATTAAATATATAGGAGGAGGCTGTATTTCTTTTTATCAATTTTTTTATTTATCTTCTGCATTTACTTTTATTAATTTATTATATTTTTAATTTATAATTAATTCTGAAATTTAAATCTACTCAACTTTAATTGTATAATGAATGTATATTTATATATTGAAAATGACGATTCTACCTTTTATAATTGAAATAAATAATTATTATAGGTTTTTCAAGCTAGAAAAGGACCCTAGAACACAACTTGCCTGAAATCAATGTAAAATTATGGAAGAAAACTAAAACATTTGCTAAGAAATCATGCGTTACAAATTGAAAACATTCCTCATCTCGGTGCTTAGTTCTACAAATTGAAGTCATTATTATCTCCTTCAACTTTGAAGGAGAAGAGGTAGTGATCGAATCGTCACAATGTCAAAAACGTGTGGAGGCTGGAGGAAAGCATGCAGGACTCTATAGGGTGAACAGATAAGAGCTATAGCCTGTTCTCTGTTTAGAACCACATACAGCCATGCGACATAGAGAGAGAGAGAGAGAGAGAGAGAGAGAGAGACCGATCCTAGCTAGAAAAGGACATAATGGCAGTGACTGACATGAACAAGCCTAATTTTTTCTCTCATATGTGATCGTGAAGAACGTGTGAAAGGCACCAAAGCATGCGCGTGACCCAAGATGAATCGAAAGTCCATCCGAATTTCGGAGAAATTTGATTTACAGGCTTTCTTGCAATTTATGAGTTGAGAGAGACGCGCCACTCCCCCTATTTATTCTATGCGTCTTTACTTCTGGCGCTGTACGGCCACACAACTTGGATTGACAGCTCGAGAAATTGCTTCCTTACTTCATAGCGATTACCATTTACAGCCACAATAAAACTCTCTCTCTCTCTCTCTTTCTCTCTCTCACACACACACGCACACACTAAACAGAACACCAGAGTTGCTAGTGTCCATATCAGAGTATGAAGATATTAATAATACCAATTGCGCGTGAAAGAATAATCAATCACATTCGGGTCCCAAATTGTACAAAAATTCACTCCCTCGGGCCCCCACCCCACACTTGCTGCACTACATGCCATGAAACAAAAGATTATTCAAAATGTTAAAACTAATTTGTTTAATGGATCTTGGCTAAATGGTAGGGTCAGTAATATCTTACTGCTGGGTGAGTGGGACACAACTAGTTGAGCGCAAAAGTGGATATCAATGTCAAAACTTCAAGGGAAGGTTCTACTCTTTTTCTGTCATGGAGATTAACTTTCTCACAATTCTTTTGCTACTTAAATATAGAAAGAAAAAGTTCTTTGTTTCTATGGGTTGATAATAACAGATGAACAAATTATTAAATGAACATTTGAGGAGAGAGAGAGAGAGAGAAGGGGGCGGGAAAAAAATCAAGCAAACCCTCAAGTTCTTGGGAGGAATTTAAGTTCTTGGGGGAAATAAGTATAAGTGAATCACTTTTTATCTAAGTTGGTCAAATTCAAAAATAAGATTTGAGCAAGAGGATTTGTGTAGTAGCACCTGCACTCGATTTGATTAAGAAATTTTGGATTCAATTAAATTCGATAAAACTTTTGGTACTCTTTTATTTCCGCTTTTCTTAATTCCCTAGTAACCTTGTGTGGCACTTTCTTGAATGAAAAATAAATAAATAAGAATTGAAGAAAATACTTTCAATCAAAAGAATATATATTTCTTTTTTTTTTCCATGCCGTTAGCATGATTGATTTTTTTTTTTTGTGGGGTGCTTTTTTCCTTTTTATTGTATAGATGAATACTTTATTTGGGGAATACCTCATTTTTTTTAAAAAAAGTAATCTTAGGTAAATTAATTAAATTTAAATAGATTAAATATTCATGTGATAATTTATATCAACTTCTTTTGAATAATTGTTAAGAGAGAGAGAGAGAGAGAGAGTTAAGGGAACAAAGGACTATGAGTGTTGCGCATGCCGTGTGAATGTGCCTTGCAGCGGCAGTTTGCTTTATCTAAAATAGAGGAGAGAAGGGCAGAGGTGGATGCGCATGTGGAGCACTAGGTTGGACAAATTGGGTGTGCTTTGGTTAACATCTTCTTCTATTCATTCTCAATCAGACAGGGAGAGAAATATGAAGAGGGCAACAATTTCTTCGAAAGTTGGTTTTGTTCTTAGTTCTCACATCTTACTTTATTAAATGCCTGTATTATGTCTTCATCCTCTCCCACATGTATCTGTCAATGTCATGCGTTCCCAAAATTGGCTAATTTGAAATATATATTTGATAGATCTATTAATACCCTCACAAGGTCATGCCCAACCACACCCATTGTAATCTACCAAATGGTGCCAAAAGAAAATAATTTTTTATTTTAATCATTGACCATTGGAATAACATGTATTTTATATTTTTTTTATATCATTTGAGAGTCCATATAATATTATTATTTTTGGAACTATTTTGTATGGTCCAATTCATTTGGTGTTCGACTCATTTATTTCATATAATAATATATATATATATATTTTGGATAAGGGAGTTATAGATACCTAGTAGAAAATAGCAGAAACTGACAATAAAAAAGTATGAGAAATTTTATATGTAAGAATCAAATTTAGAACCTTTCAGGATGGCCTAGGCCCGCTGCTTTCAAATCCACTAATTGGTAACCTCAGGACACGCCCTTTTCGTTTCAAGGCCTATTAGTACTAGGATCTTGTTGAGGAGGCTTTCTGCCCTTTTACCGATAGTTGATCTGGTTGGGTTGAAAAGCAAAAGAAATAAGGAAGAGGAAGTAAAAATAAAGGAAAACCATATTTTTTAATTTTTGATAAGGAAAAAATATAGAAAAAAAGTAAAAATATGATATAATCCATTTTTCTCTTTTTTAAGAAATTATTTTCGTCTCGATAAAAATGGAAGAAAATAAAATTTTTGAACAAATTTGTTCTTATTCTTCTTTAATATTTACGAAATTATCTATTATTGTTTTTCTTTTTTATTTTTATTTAATATAAAATAATAAAATCTAATTTCTTTTGTTAATTTTATTAGACAAATTATTTTTTTTCTAATTTTACTTTTTTTTTACATTGATATTTTAATTTTATTTAAAATAAAATAATAATGAAAATAATTTATAAAAATAAGAAAAATATATTAAATAACTATTTTTTAAAAAAATTATATTTTTAGAAAAATATTTTAAATAAAAAAATGAAAAAATACGTGATGAAAAATATTAAAAATATTATTTTACAAGAATATAATAATAAATAATATGGTATTTTTTCTCACTTTTTATTCCAACCAAATAAAAAAAGTATTTCAATTTTCTTCCCTTCCATCCCTATCAAACAAAAATAAAAAAAATGTATTTACTTCTATCAGGTAAAGTAAATCTTCCCCTCTCCCTCCCCCTCCCTTTCTACGAATCAAATTTACCCTAAAATATAGCCATATATAACCTATCAAAAAAGAAAAAAATACGGCTATATATTCAATTTACAAAAGTATATCCTTTTAAAAAAATTAAAGAAAAAAATTACAACCATAAAAAATAACAAGAAAAAAGGCAAGAAATTTTAAAATTATTTTAAAGTTACATATTATTTTCTCTTCAATTCTTTTACAACTTCATTTTTGTCGAAAAAATAACGAGATTTTAATTTTGGTGGAAGAAATGGCTTTGGCCTTTTCCAGATTTATTGATTCAGCATTTTATTTTTTTAATAGACATAATTGTCTGCCTTATTTCACTTCAATCAATTTTTTTTTTCTACTTATTATGTGGGCATTATATGGTAAATGATTTTGAAGGAAATGAAATTACAATGAGACCAAATCATTGGCATTCTCATATTTGATTTCGGGTTTCATTCCAATGCACTAAAACGATAAAACCAAATCTAAAAAACGGATTTGGAATTTATTCAATTCTGTGTGGTGAATGGTTTGATCAGACCTTACCTTTCCGAAAGTGAATGAAATGAAAATACTAAAAAAAGAGCCAAATACAAAAACATCATTTGGGTTTTCATTGGCGCCCTTTCCCCTTCCCACCAAGCTTTAGTACTTTCTTTAATTAGAAACTCAAAAACCAAACCAAACCGCTCGAGGGAAGGAACCCCAGATTTTCATTTTTATTCTTAATTTTAATTTTTTTTTTCTTGAAAAGCTTGAAATTTCATTTTCAATTCAAACAAAACCCTCTTTCTCTCTCCTCTCAAAAATTATGAAATTTTACTTCTCCCTCCTTCCCGGAACTAAAATTCAACTCCTGAAAATTCCTGTACACAACTGTGAGCTCCCTCCAAATGAAATGAAACCCATTATAAATAGCAATTCTTCCCCCACCGTTTCTGTCTACTCAAATCTTCAAACATCCATCCATCTCCCTCTTTCTCTAGAAAAATGGAGACCAATGCCATAACTCTTCTTGAGCAATATGAGAGCATCAAAGAGAACATTCCTCCTACAAGTCCAAAGCAAAACAACGAAAACATACTTCTTCCTTCAATGAAATCCAAGAAGAGAAGAATCAGAAAGCCTCTTGAAGACATTTCCCATCTCACGAATCCTCCAACTAATTCAACTTCCAATTCTCTTCCTCTGCTTCCTCTCTGTCTTCCTGTCTTTGTTACAAATCCCAGAAAGCGAAGAGCGGTTGACGACATTGCACCAATGAGCACAAGGGTTTCCAATTCCAAGTCATCGAGAATGAATTTCAGATGATACCCAATAGAAATAGAATACACGTTTCTTGAATTTTCTGTCTTTGTTCATACATTGTTCTGATTTAGGTTTTAATTCGTAATGTCTTCCATAGAAATTCTGTCAAAATCAGATACAGAAATGTTTTATCCGAGGTTACGGTACTTGATAAACAGTCGAGAATTGATTTGGGCAGAAAGGATTTGGATTTCATGGGCCCAATCCAATTGGATAGGTTTAATGATCCGTGGATGGCAACTGTTGTTGGCAAAGCTTTCGAACTATGCGACATGGAAACTCCAAATTCAAGTATCATCAAATCAAAATTTGTCAGCCAAAAAATTAAAAAAAAAAAATTAACCAGTTGATAGTTGGTATTGCAAATACATGCTAAATTTCACTACAATTTTCATAGTTTTATTGGATTTCCAGTCAAGAGTTCTTTCAGCATTCAACTTGTCCTGTGTGTTGTGAATTGGCAGGCTCTGACAGTCTTTCCAAGACAAATGATTTTTTGGTATTTGTGAGTGTGCAAGTACAGGACAGGACCATTTCCAAGCAAATGAGGATAGACTATAGTCTATAGATGATTTAACTATGTGTAAGCTAAAGTTTTTGACGTGGTTTGATCTTTATTAGTTGAAACTCTAAATTAACAAATTTCATCCAAGATTTGGAAGAAAGAAATGTAGTTTTCAATAAAATGAAAGTTGGAAAAATAATCCATACAACAACAAAAATAAGATGCTTTAATAATTTACAAATCTTAATGCAAACTCTAAATCATGTGTAAAATAATTTTTGATATAATTCTCTTTATGAGATATCAAATGTCTAAAAACATAGCTATCACACTATGTCCCAATATCTGTGCACAACTTAAATGAGTACCAAATGCATCATTATTGTTGGTCCCAGAGACAACTAAAAGTGGGGTTGAATTGGTTATCTAAAATTCGGATTTTGAAAAATTTATCTAATTCCACTTAAATATAGTTTAATCCTATGATCAATCTATAACAAGTATAGCAAAAATTAAAAGAAAGAGTGAGGAGACAAATTCAGATCAAAATAGTTTGGTCTTGTACCTACAATCACTCTTTTAGCCAAGCAAGCCGGAATCTTGTAACCTGATAGTTTCCACTACGATCCAAGATAACAATATACAACCACTTGTCGATTTCTGATCTTCACATCATTAAGATTGCTTTGTCTAATAATGGAAGACAACACACACAAAGGTTTACTCACAGAGTACAACTCATATAATTCAAAACTCAAACAAAAGATTACAGAATGAAGAAATTAAGTGACAACAACAGGCTCCTTTTCGTAACTCATAATGCAGAACTCTCTCTTGATTTTTAAGTGCTATGCAGCAACTGAGATGTGTAAATTTCGGCCACACTTATATACTTTAGAACCTGCTGTATGACTGCATTACGTGATAATTATGAAACTCAACAAATTGCAGTAAAAATTCCCAGACTTATTGTGATCAACCCCTAGCAACTGCCCTGAAAAATCAACTGAAAATCCTCTTGAGTTGTGATGTTTACCAGCAGTAAAAAATTTTCTTCTGAAGTTCAAACATCGCTTATTCATCATCACAAACTGTTTTGATTATATCCATATGGTAGCACTTCCATAAAAATCGAAAATTGCCCTAGATGTTCAGCCTTAACTCTGAAAATAAGCAAACAATCAGCTAACTTAACCCATTTGTTTTTCTGGCAAAATCTCAAAATAATTGTGTCACGAATCATCATATCTGCTATCCAACTATAGTATTATAATGTAGAATAATTAAATTTATAAGTCCTTAACCAATGATGAAGATATCGAAGGCCAAATACTCCCTTGAGAACCAATTTCTGACAAACAATTTTGCTATGTAAAATGGATAACTAACCAACTTCTGACTGATTTTACTCTAACATATCCGCAAGATATTTGTATTGTGAATGCTTGAAATTGAAGTTCCACACACTTTTTTTGAAATATAATTTTCGGTTTTAAAAATATTTCAACACATAAGAAAATATGGTTGTCCAAACATACTCAAATGATCTTGCTTCAACACTTAGAAAAATTTCTAAGTATTGGAATGTGAATTATCTCATATTGTGAGATCTTTTATGCATATCTTGGCTCAATATAAACTAAGTGTAGTACCCAAACTACACTTATCTTGTTAGCTGGGTTTTCAACAAATATAAAAAAATCTTGCTTCTATGATCAAATAAGTTTTGCTTCTATGACTGGTTCTATGATTGATTTTATGACTTTTTTTTAATAAAAACTATCTATTGAACATAACATATGTACACTAAATAAATTGGTTAGAATAACATGAGAGAATTTGTTATCATCAAAACTAAGGAGATAATAATTTTCTTAACATTCTCTCCCTTTTTTATGACAATAAAAAATAAATGCACAAAAATTATTCATTACTGCACATTCTCAAATAACATGTATAATTATACAAGTTCAAATCACATAAACACAACTTCAAATGATACGAGCAAATACATATACTCAATACTCATCTTCATCCAAAAGGATTCAACTCCCAGTTCAAAAGCTCCCCATAAATTCATACCTTTGTTTTTTTTTTTTTTTAACATGTGTTACAATTTGTTCTCCTCATCAATATGTGCAGTTTCCCTTTTATTTGTCTTCAAAATGCAGTTATTTATTTGTCTTTTATGAGTCCATTGTATTTTTTTAACTTAGCTTTTATTCTCCCCCTTTTTGTTGTATCAAAAAGAATACACGACAAGATACAGAAGAAAGGATTAGAATTTTATTGAAGTCTAACATCATTACATGAGAAGTACAACATTTGAAGTATAAGCACAAAGGAAGTGTCCTTGTCAGAACATAGAAACAAATGACAGAACATAGAAGCAGACAGAGAAGAGGAAGTGTCTGAGCTTAAGATGCATTCTTTGACAGCAATTTTAGAATTTCAGTGAGCTGTGATTGAGTGTCTCTTTGCCTTTCTAGGCACTCATCAAGTTTCCTTTCGATTCTCTCCTTTCATTCATCTTTATCAGTTTTGGCTTGTTTCTTTTTTCTTCTTGAAGATTCACCATAAACAAAGGCGGATCTTAATGGCTTTTTAGTGGTTCTTTCCTCAAATGGACATTCTATGCCACCATTTCCTTCAAATTTTCCTTTCCAAAAGGAATTATCTTTGCTTCTCTAGACACTGTGGTCATAAATGTCTATTTCCATGTGAGAGACCATTGGTTCTCCTAACACAGATGGCTCTAGGACAGGATCCCTTAAACTCAAACAGCCTCATGAGAACATTGTCATAGGGTTTGCTACTCTTGTTCCTATGGATGTGATTGAGAAATACACTAACAATATCAAGCTCTCTTCCGAGTAACAATGCAACCAGAATTCTACCATCTTCAACAGTTACTATGGTAGAACTTCCATACCTAGGAATTAAGCACATCAAAACTATTTTGTGCAATACTCTAACCAGCAGAGGGAAGTCTTTCTCATACAAGTATCCTATTCCAAAATCAACATTTGCTTGAAGTAGTCTATAGACATCCTTTTTCATCATGTTCTCCAATGACTTATCATCTGTCTATTTAAGTCTTAAACAGTTAACAATATCATTCTTGCTAATCTCAATTCTAAACCCCAATATCCTTGATTTCAAAATATCAGATTGTTCAACATCCAAATTTTTGTAGAAATCAAAAATTACCTTCTTAATGCAGTTTCTATTTGTGTCACATAATCTGACACCTCCAATCCTTTCAAGTACAGTCCGCATCTCCAAACTCATTTGCTCAAAGTAATCAAAGTCAACGAACCTACAGGAACCAATTTCAAACATAATTGGTTGTGACTGAGTGTAGGGAATTTGGATTTGAAGGGGTTGAGGCATCTCTTCTTCAGGAAAATCTTGTTGAGCTTCTTGATACGAAGAATGAGTTTGATTTTGAGTTGATTGAGATTCAGATTCATGAATGGACATCGAATTTGATTGTGAGTTCAGTGGATGTTCATCATGACCTAAATGAAAACTTGAAGAATCAGAACTTGATGAATCCAAATTAGAGATGTCAATGTGAGAAGAATATGGAATCTTGGATATTTTCTTCATGATTCTTGAAGATTAGCATGAAGCCATGGCGAATTTGGATTTAGGGTTCTCTGTTAGGACTTTCAAAGAAAGAAGGATTCAAACAGTTTCGATCTAGAGGCTCTAGGTGTTCTGTTAACTTAAGGCTCTATGTTCCGATTTTTTTTTCATTTTTTTTTATATTGTAATTTTTAAAATGGAAAGCACACTCCTATTTTATTTCTAATATTTTCAAATCTTTCTTTATCTGAAAGTTTTGTAAAAATATCAACAAATTGATTTTTTATCTCAATATATTCCAAAATTATATCACCACTTAAAACATGATCTCTAATAAAATGGTGTCTAATCTTTATATGTTTTGATCTTGAATGATTTATGAGATTTTTGGTAAGATATATAATACTTGTATTGTCACATTTATGATAATATTTTTATACTCTAACCCATAATTTGTAAGTTGTTGTTTTAATCATAAAATTTAAGTACAATAATTTTCTATTGAGACATATTCCGATTTTGCTGTTGACAATGTAACTGAATTTTGTTTATTAGATACTCAGCTTATGATTCTATTACCTAAAAATTGATAAGTACCTGAGATACTTTTTCGGTCAATTTTGCTACCGGCATAGTCAGTATCTGAATGTCTAATTAATTCAAAATTTGAATTCTTTGGATACCATATTCCTAAATTTTTGGTACAGGCCATATACTATAAAATTCTTTTAGTGGCTCCAAAATAAGAATCCTTAGATTTATTTTGAAATCTTGCACACCAATATATACTAAATAAAATATCAGGTCTAGAAGCAGTCAAATATAACAATGATCCTATCATACTTCTATAGAGTTTTTCATTCGCATCTTTCCCTTCTACATTTAGGTCTAATTTAATAGAAATCGACATAGGGGTACTAACATGTTTTGAATTTTTATGCCAAATTTTTTAATTAATTCTTTTGTATACTTTTTTTAACTTATAAAAATGTTATGAGGAGATTGTTTAATTTGCAATCCAAGAAAAAAAATTTAATTCACTCATTATTGACATTTCAAATTCACTCTTCATGATATTGCTAAAATCATCACACAAATATTCATTTGTAGATCTAAAGACAATATCATCAACATATATTTGAACAACAAGAATATTATCATCACATGCTTGATAAATAAAGTGGTATCTATATTTCCCTTTTTAAAGTTATTTTTCATAAGATATTCACTTAATCTATCATACCATGCACTTGATACTTGTTTTAGACCATACAATGCCTTTTGCAATTTATAGACATAATCTTCTTTACTATATTTTTCAAAATTAGGTGGTTGACTAACATATATTTCTTCTTTTATGTAGTCATTTAAAAATACAATTTTAATATCCATTTGATATAGTTTAAAATTTTTAAAACATGCAAAAACCAAAAGTAGTCAAATAGCCTCTAATCTAGCAATGGGTGCAAAAGTTTCATCATAGTCAATTCATTCCTCTTGTGAATATCTTTTTGCAACTAACCTAGCTTTGTTTCTTATAAAATTTCCATTTTGATCAAATTTATTTCGAAAAACCTGTTTAGTTCAAATTATTGATTTATCTTTAGGTTTTGGTTCTAAAGTCCGAATATTATATCTTTTAAATTGATTTAATTCTTTTTCCATAGCATCTATCCAACTTTCATCTTCTATGACTTCTTCTATGGTTTTCGATTCTATAGTAGATATTAATAAAAATTGATTTTCAATATTTCTATAACTTGATTTAGTTCTTATTCCTTCACTTACATCTCCTATTACATCATTTGGTGAATGACTAGGTAAGAATTTTAAAATTCTAACTATTTCTTCTCTTTGTTCATTTTGATTTATTTTATTTTGATAATCTTGTTTTGCATTTTGTTTTTCAATGGAGATTTCATATTGTATAACATGATCATCTTTTATTTCTATTTTTTGAAATCTATTTTCATGAAACTTAACATTTATTGTTTCTTCTACAATTTTAGACTTTTTATTAAAAACTCTATAAACCTTGCTATTTAAAGAATAACTTAGAAATATTCCTTCAATAACTTTTTCATCAAATTTACCTCTAATGTTCATATTAATTTTTAGAATAAAACATGTGTATCCAAATGTATGAAAATATGAAATATTTGGTTTTCTTCCTTTAAAAATTTCATAGGGGGTTTTGTTTGTCATAGATCTTGTATAGGCTCTATTCATTATATAACATGTTGTAGATACGGTTTTGACCCAAAAATATTTTCCTGCACCATTATCATTTAATATAGTTCTAGTCATTTCTTGAATGATTCTATTTTTACTTTCAACTACCCCATTTTGTTGTGGTGTGTAAGGTGCTGAAAAATTTTGATTTATTCTCTTTTTATCACAATACTTTATAAATTCTAAGTTATCAATTTTTTTCCATGATCGGTTCTTAAACTAACTATTTTTAAATCTTTTTCATTTTGAATTTTATTTACAAAAATTTTAAAGGTTTCAAAGATTCCACTTTTGTGAGCTAAAAATAAAATCTAAGTGAATCTAGAAAAATCATCTATAATAACTAATCCATATTTGTTTCCTCCAAGACTTAGATTTCTAACCAGTCCAAATAAATCCATATGCAATATTTCTAGTGGTCTAGATGTAGAAATGTGATCGTTACTCTTAAAAGAAGTTTTTACTTATTTATTCAATGAACATGTACTATATGTTATAGGTTCTTTCAATGAAATTTCAAAAATTCCTCTAATTAAATTTTTTTTGGATAATTTTTTAATTGTTTAAAGTTTATGTGCCCTAGTTTCTTATGCCATGTAAAAATATCATCATTAAAAGATATCAAACAATTTTTTTTAAACTATTTAAAATTATAGAGTCTGCTATATAAACATTGCCAACCTAATTCCTTCAAAAATTTGTTCATGTGACTCACTATCAAACACTATGCATTTATCATTTTTAAATAACACATCATATTCTAAATCACACAGTTGATTTACACTCAACAAATTATGCATCAATTTGTCAACAAAAAGCACATTCTTTATATAGGTAGAATTTATATCTATAATGCATTTTCCAATTATTTTTTCTTTTTAATTGTCTCCAAAAGTCACCACTTCATGGTTTCTTCTTTTGAGTTTCTTGAATAATGAGACATCACCCGTCATATGTTTCAACCATCCACTATCAACATACCATTTTCTTTTAGTTTTTGCCTCTTGTTCCTATACATAAAGAAAACCATCATCTATTCTTGGGAACCCAAACAAATTTGGGTCCTTTTGAAAACAAGTTTGTATATGAATTAAATTTACCTTGATATGCACTGAGCTTTTTCAAAAACAACTTCTAGCAAAATGACCCATTTTATGGCATATGTAGCATGAACCAATATTATTTTTATTTCTTGTATAATTAGATCTATAAGTAAAATAATTTTGCATATTGCCAAATTTACCATATCCAAATCCAGAATTAAATTTTTTTATAAAAGTTCGGTTTCTTGCTAGAACTTCTATGGGTAGTTCTACGGTTGCTTCTATGGGTTCTTTTATATGCATTTCTGTGTAACATTCTATGATATTTTTTTGTAGTTTGTGAAAAGTTTTTGTGCAGATTGTGAGGGAGATTTATGCAGGTTTTGTGCAGTTTGTTGGGTAATTTTTGGAGTAAAACTTTGATTTTTCTGTATAGATTTTTGTATATTTTTGTGAGTGTTTTCTGCAGGTTGAAATGTACTTATATCTTATGTTTCTGCAGTTTTAACAAAACCATTATTGTTAGAGCTTGAAGGCATCTTATAATCATTAATATTGCCTAAACCTCTTTTGGAAAAATTCATTCTTTGTATGGAAAGTAACTTAGTTAATTTCTTATCACTCTCATGAAATTTTTTGTGTCACGCCCCGAACCGGAGCCATGAATAGCCGCCTGTTATCCCGGATGTTGACTTTCTATAACCAAACGGGCAGAACTTCTCCATAAGTCAGAGGTTCATCCAATACCATATATCAATCTGTCACATATCAATATACATAGGCCAGCCTAGCCACAATCAACAATCTTCTCAGATCCTCCAATCCCTGTCAACCATCCAGAATAACGTAAGGCTAATAATAGTCCTACACCAGACCTCTACTGTCATGCCCCCATCAAAGGCATGAAGAGTCGCCAGTTACCCCTCCTATGATTTAGAGGTGGCACCGAATGAACCTAGAGGACACTTCTAGAACATGACACGTTTCCCAAAATAAATGTACACAATAGTACAAGTCATGCCTCAATGCAATAGAATATAATTGAGAGTTTCAATAAGATACACATACATTACATACAGTCATCCCTTTTTATACATAATGGTCTATCTACAATCCCAGTACAAAAATATACAATTTCATTTGACAAATCTTTCCCCATATCATATTGAGTATCTAATCAACAGCCTCGATCTCCAACGAAAGCCTCGTGCGATGATAAGTCTCAACGCGTCCTACTATAGCTATCTCTGTATAAAATGAGGAGTGAGTATCAAGGAAGATACCCAGTGAGTGAGAAGGTATACATCATGTGTTTAATGTGTTGGTGAAAAATGGAGTGTCAAAGTTCTCAATAATTCCACATATTGTAAGAAATCATGTATAATGTTCAATTTATCATAAATCATTCTTTGCATATACATTTCAAACATATAGGCATCCATGTCATCAAATCATGCTAGAATAGAGCGTGCCAAAATCAGTCCTAGCAAGGGTCGACCATGACCAATGACAAGCGCATCAGGGGTTTTGTATGTAATGGGTTAGAAAAGCTCTCTACCCCGACGTTGGCGATGGTCCTCATCAGGTGCTAGACTACGGAGCACCATAGCCCTCCCCATTATAGGTTCAACCTGACTAGTACCGTGTCGAATTACTATACATTTACCTTTTTTCTGATGTCATATGGGATACCTTCCGTAGAAGCGTATCGGGTGCAAATATGGATCACCCTACACATGTAACCTTCGTAGCTACGGAATGGGATTTACCCATCACAAAGTTATCATCATCACATGCTAGAGCTCTCGGCCAGTATATAATTTCATCATCAAATCAATCACGTGCCATGCCATATTTCTCAAGCAATGCCAATCATTTCCATAAGGATGATTTCATAAAACATGTATAAATCAATGCAATGACATGGTTTCATATTTTAAAACTCGTTTGGATGCATATACAACACGTAAAAATATGTTTGTGGACACTCCATGAATTCACAAAAACATTTCATAATTCGTTCACAATTCCACATCACATATTCATTAAACCATGCTTGCATCAGAAAATATTTTAAAACATAATATTGTGCATCAGACACATAATATAATAAATCTCATTCACCGTATACAGGAGGGTACGCCACTCCCGACACAAATCTCGAGGCACACAAAATGCTCCTCTCAATATCACCGACGAGGCTTTATAAACATAATGTAGAATGTGTGTCACTAAAGAGATCATATGATGCATGTATGATGATGTAAATATGATGCAATCCTAGTTATAGACAAACCTAGGTTTTTTTAAAATCAAATCTTGCATCATTCTCGAGAATCAACCACAAGTTCCTCAACCGGGGTCAAAATTGGGAAATTCTAATTTCTATAGTTGGCTCACATGAAAACTCACACTTTTCATGTTGAACTTATATCCAAAATCTCGGTGGAAGATTCCTTAAAGTCCACATTTTCAAACCAATCCAAATCTCACTTCCCATTCTGTCCAGTTTGAGCAAATTTTCCATGTCTCCCAATACACTCATGCAAATACTCTGATTTTTGACTATGTTGTAGTTAAGACATAGGGATACAACTTCCTAGCTAGGAACTTTCTCGGATTCCTAGTGCAAGTCCATAAAATAGCACCAATTATGCCCATATTATGTTTCAGACACTACAAAATAAGAGGAGTACGCTGACGGAAAAAAACCGTGAGCAAAACATATAAAATCCGTCACTAATACTTTCTCCAACGGATAGAATATGGTTGAGTATATACCAGTCGGGATAGGTATATGCTGATGTTTTGTGTAACTGTTGTAGCATGTATATATCTATTGTGACGTTTAAAAAGTGTCGATAGAAACAGTAGTTCTATTGTCAGTTAATTGGTTGTTAGAAATATTAGGATTTTTATCATCGGTTACTATATGTTACGATTTGTTATTACTTTTATCGTCTGTTACTATAGTGTGAAGAAAAATTAGTCATTTTATTATCAGTTACTATATGTTATGAAATGTTACTATTTTTATCGTCGGATACATTGAGTTAGGAGATGTTACAATTTTATTATCAGTTATTATATGTTATAAGATGTTACTATTTACATCGTCGGCACCATCATGTGAGGAAAATCACTACTTTTATCGACTGTTACAATGAGTTAGAAAAAGTAATTGATTTTATCATCGGTTACCATATATTACTATATGTTATACTTTCATTGTCGATTAGGAAAGTGAGGAAATGTAACTATACCAAAAGTTGTGAGATGTTACTATATTTATCATTGGTTACATTGAGTTAGGAAAAGTTACTAATTTGAACATCGCTTATCATGTGTTGCAAGATTATACTACTTTTATCGACGGTTAGATTGAGTGAGGAAAAATAATTGATTTTATCAACAGTTACATTCAGTGAGAAAAAAATATGTTATACTTTCATTGTTACCTTGAGTTAGGAAAGTTAAGAAATGTAACTAATTTTATCATCGATTACTATATATTATTAGATGTTACTATTTTTATTAGTTACCATTCAGTCGATTTGTGTTAGAAAATGTTAATAACTTTTATCATCGGCTAGCAGTAATGTTAGGAAATGTTATTCTCTTTTTCTTCGATTTTCATGTGTTACTACACTTTTAACTTTTATATTAGTTACACTAATGTTATTGTAGGTTCCCATGTGTTACTATCTTTTGTGTTACTACCTTTTACAATTTGTTACTATCAAAGATTACCACGTGTTAGTACCTTATTTTCAATAATTACTATGTCTTAGAAAATATTATAATTTTTTGCCATCGGTTACTATAGTATAGTCTGAAAAATCACATTACACAAGTGTTACCAATCTCTTACAAAAGTTGTAGTTATCAGAAGTGATAGGAAATCACTACATGATATGATATCGATATTTACATCAATAATGACACAGTTTTAATTTTAAATTTAAGAGGGTATAAAATAATTACAAAATTAATATAAATATAATTAGAATTGCATTGATATGTGAGATTGACTAATACATATAAGATCAAAAGGGAAAAAAAGATTCCTTTCCCACAACAACATGTCTTCTGCTAAGACATGAATATCTTCTACTAAGATGGTGAAACCAAAAATGAAACAAAAAATATTCACTTTGATCACCAAAAATATTACCATCACAAAATGAAGGGCACAATCCCACCATAAATCTAAAACTAAGCGGAAGCAGAAGCGGCGAGCGGAAGCGAGCAGAGTAGAGTAGAGCAGAGCAGAGCAGTGACCAACTAGTTTATCATACTCTTTCTTCCTGTTGATCTATTAAAAAAAATTAAGTTAATATAATTAGATAGTGACGTTGTAAAGAATGTAAAGAATGGTTAAAAATGAAAACATTACCCCGTGGGATGGAGTCAGGTGTTGATGATGATGGTTGATTTCTATGTGCACTACTAGCATCTGGTATTAGAGGAATCTAACAATAAAAATAATTTGGATTATTATTAAAAGATAAATGTGAAAATAGTAAGATTATGTGACCAAAGAAATGACATTCATACCTGAACACCAGCAATAAGCCTTACTTCATTAACCAGATTCATCAATTCATTTTGCTGTCCACTTCCGGCATGTGTAGCAACATGCATAAGAACATTGCTGACCAAATTAGTAAGATTGTGATTTTGTTCCATTAATCGTTCCATCATAATAGTCATATCTTCGTTCCCAGCTTTAGTTGAATGCACACGCGGAGTTGTAATCTTTCCCACACATCTAATTCTTCCCCTTGAATCAGGCCCTTTAACTTTAGATACAATATCACTTTCCCAAGACAAATTGGAACTTTCGATTTGCACTTCTTCATTAGATTCCATTCCACTCTTTATTATTTCCTGTAAGAAGTAAAAAGTAAAGTGAATCAAATGTTAAGTATAAATAATTTTACATAAAAAGATAATCATCCATATCACAAGTTCTGATGCTTTTGTAGAAACTAAACTACCATCTGATCGTGTTCTACTTGTAATATAAAGTTCAGCTCTAGAAAGTTTCCTCCCAGATTGTGTCATCTATAATGAAAAAAAGAAAACCACACTTTGTAATATTTTGATTGTAATTAATCGCAAGTAAATGAAATATGAATTCTTTATACCTTTTCATGTATGAGCTTTGCAAATGATTTTGATCCTAAACAATGCGGATCAGTCAACTTTGAACGACATTCTGAATTTCTTTTACTAATTTCCTAGCATAAAGAAAAAAAAAATATCAGAATAACAAGAGTGAATTATATAGTGAATTGTATAGTGGATTGTATTTGTACCTTTCCTTTATCACTTAACCAGAAACTAACAAGCTCCTTGTATTGATCTGGATCAACTCTTTCATCTTCCATTCTCTTGATATTTTCATCTATTCCAAGTGATTCATCGAACCATTTTGATTTCAAAGAATTTTTAAAACTCTTCCATTTTTCAGACAAATTTCCAATAACCCATTTCTTAGTGTCATCCTTGAGTGGGTTGAAAGTAATCTTTGACTACAATTAAAGTAAAAGAAATATGTAAAAAATAAAATTAGATATATTAGCTTTTTCATCTACTCGTCCAGTAATAAAAATAGATTACCAAATACCTGTACAATGTTCCACATGTCATCTTTATACTCCATTGGCATTTCGCGCCACGTTTTATAGTTTATTGGAGCAATGGCATGCACTCTAACTATAGACCCAAGAAATCTTGTAAAGATTGTACCATCAATTCCTATGGGTTGATTTAATTCGTTCATTTCAACTAGCATGCGTTGTCCTTTTTCTAAGTCCCAAACATCTTGACAGCGAGTTGGGCCTCTATGTTTCTTGACAACTGAAAAAAAAGGTAATTAGTTGATAACATGTCAATGTGAAATCTCAAATTGAAATGATCGATAACCTGGGGTAGCATCTTCGTAAGATTGATTTTCTTCACATTGAACTTGTTGGGATTGTTGTGATTCTTCATGATTAGATACAATACTCATCCGGCGTTTAGTTCGTCCCATAGTCGATGGAAATATTTTAAATTTTTGAAATACTCATCAAACAGTAAAAATCTTTTTGTTGAGTTAAGAAAGGTTTGAGGAGAGTTTTGAATATGTATTGGGATTGAATTTATAGAGAAAATTAAAAAGTCCGTCAATTTCAAAGCCCGCCACAATTTCAAAGGCCGTCAATTTTTTCCGCTAATTTTTTCATTAGATTTACCCGCTTTTTTTTCATTACTCGCGCTTTTTTTCATTACCCGCACTTTTGTTTACCGCCTTTTTTATATTACAATCCTTATCTTTGTTTAACCATTAGCCATTACCTTGTCTCATATTTTTTATAATTTTTGTCGTTTCATTTTTTTCCATATTTTTAGTTGGTGATATGTATTTTATTTAGATTGATTTTATATAATTTTCACAACTAAAATAATTTTATATAAATTTTTACAACCAGTTAAATTAAAATTTATTATTATATTATTTTGGAATTAAATTGCAAATAAATAAATAGCAATCTATAATAATATAGTAAATGTAGATAAATAAATACAAGAATATATAATATAGTCTCTAATTATAATATAATATAATTATATATATATAGTCTGTAATTATCAATATATAATATATATTAATATCAGTATTAGTAATATGTAATAATGTATAATAATATATGATAATATATAGTAATATATTATAGTAATATAGTATTAATATCACGATAATGTAATAAGCGGGCACCCGTCGTAGGGGACGGGTGCCGGGCTCCCATTCTTGCGGTCGCCCGTAGATAAGGGCGGGCGCCAGGCTCCACTTGCGCGGGTGCCCGTGGATGGGTCCTGGCGCCAGCTGGCATACCCGGGCGCCCCGGGCATTGAGGGGGGGCGCGGGCCCTCTCAGTACCGGGTGCTCACGGATAAGGGCGATCTTGATAATTAATATAAATTCATATTTTTTATTTGTATTGGTAATTAATTATATTATATAATATTCATAATTACTAATAATTAATAATCTAAATATAACAATATTTCTACTTGATAATTTGATATTTTGTGCATTCCATGTAATTCCATGTAATGTAATTTAAAACTTGATAACAATCACTTGTTATTATATTTTGTTAAGACAATATTCATCAGATATATCAAAAATATTTAAGAGTTGTTATTTAAAATTTTTTAGTAGATGTTGTTCGGAATATATTAAAATTTTAGTTGAAAATGTGTTAAATTGAAAATAAGGATGAATTAAGAAGAGTTTTGAGGAGAGTTTTGAGCGGAAGAAAAGCTTTGAGTTGAGTGAAAGAAAAACTTTGAGGGAAAGATTATAATTAAAAAACTATCAGCTTAGTATAGTAATATATAGTAATATATAATAATATATTATTAAGATATATGAGTAATTTAAGATTATATAGTGATTGTAAATAAAAAAAATATATAGTATATATACAACTCATATATATTATACTAATATATATATATAATGAAGTAATATATAATATAATATAGATTGTAATATATAGTAATGTACAGTAATGTGAATGCGACGGGCGCCCGCTGATGGGGTCAACAGAGACTCAATATATTGGTATATTAGTAATAATGTATAGTAACGTGTAGTAATGTATAGTAATATATAATAATATATAGCATTGGATATATTACTAGTAATTTTATATTAATATATATTATATAGTAATTGTAATTAAAAAAATTATACTAATATATAATAAAGTAATATATAATATAATATAATATAATATAATATAATATAATATAATATAATATAATATAGATCGTAATATATAGTAATAGTAATATAGTAATGCTAATAGTTATATAAAATTATTGGTGGTAGCCAATTCAAGCCCGCCTTTTTTTTGACAATTTTTTTTCATAGTTTTTATCCTATTTTTTCAATTTTATCTGCCCTTTTTTATATTACAATCCTTATTATTACTAGACCTCATATTTTTCTTTTTCACATTCAACCTTTTTTACGTTACAATCTTTGCCACTACCTGTTCATATTTTTTATATTTTTAGTTATTGAAGTTTTTTTTAGGTTAATTTTATAGAATTTTTATAACCTGTAGATATATAATTTCGTACAATCTTTTCAATTTTTACTAACTTAAAATATAGTCCAAATGCACTTAATTAAAAATTTATTAATAGATTACTTTCAAATTAAATTATTATAATCAAAATGTTATTTTATTTTTTATGAGATTGTATTAACTTTTTATGACGTTTTTCTTGATTATTACTTATTATGTATAACATGTATATGCTTAATAATAAAATAGATAAGTACTCAAGTCTAGTCTATACAAATTAGATGCAAATTAAAAAATATATATATAGAATATATTTACAACTTGCAAGAAAGCAAGCAAAATAAATAAGAGAGTTGAAAAATAATTTTAATTGATTAAAGTAATTAATTAATTAATTAACTAATTAAGTAATGTGTCTTTAAATTAAATATCAACTTTGAAATTCAAAATAATATTAATGTTGTCATTCTTTTTTTCTAAATTTATATATAATTATATAATATTGATAGTTAATATGAATTTTTACTTCTTTAATAATTATTTCTTTCTATATAAAATTAAATAATATTGATAACTTAATTAAGTTTACCCTAAATTAATTATTTCAAATATTATTGCTGTATATCTAACATTGATAATTAGAGTTTAGGAATATATAGTATTGTGTTGTGTATTAATGTATAGTAATTTATAATAAAATATAGTAAATAAATAATTGTAATATATAATATTAATATTTAGTAGCATGTAATAGTAATATATAATGTTAATAGTGATTTAATATTAATTATAATTTTAATTAAAAAATTATATTCGTATATATATAATAATGTCATATGTAGTAATGTACATAGCACTCATGGCTCCATTTCGGGCACCGCCGGCATGCGTGGGCCAGCTTTTCAAATTTTACGACTTGTTACTTGACTTTTTACCTTTATTATCATATGTTACTATATTTTATTAGTTGTTACCATCTATTATAACCATACCACTCTATTATTATTTTTACCATATTATTATTCAACAATAAAATAATATCAATTCATATTCATATGATGCATTATTAAGCCTTCTTACCATATTTAAGATAAAAAATAATGAGTCATTATCATTTCTTATCTTAAATGCATTATGTTACAAACCAAAAGAAGAATAGAAAAAAAAATTAATGATCATATAAATAAAATGTCATTACATTACATTACATTTCATATGTATATGCATCCCATCCTACTCTATCAATCTCATCATCATCATCATTTATGTGTGTTAATTCATCTCCTCCATCTCCATCTTCAAGATTAGTCCGAACCCATACATGATTGTCTGTATGGCTACTTTCTGAATTTAGACGTTGATTCATGTTTTCATTACCCATATCAAATTCATCTCTCACTTTGACATGTTTAATAATAAGCCATCCCTTGTGTCTTTCATCAGCTACATAAAATACCTTTTTTGCCTGGGATGCCAACACATAAGGATCATCCAGTAAATCGGCACCCGTATGATTCAGATAAGAGAAATTCAAAAGTGTTGAGTCAAATGTATCCTTCTTGTATCCTCGTTGTAGATCGACCCAATCACACCGAAATAATACAAAACTATACATCCCATTATAGTTTATTTGAATAATTTGCTGTAAAATTCCATAATAATTGACTTTACCTTTAGTCGGCCTTTTATCCTTGGCATTTGCATAAGTAATGTCATCCACGGCTACAACAACACCTGAATTCTGAGTTTGAAGGCATTTTTCGTGATCTTTTACATGAAATCGATATCCATTGATTACATATCCATTAAAATTTCTAACCAATGGATTTGGTCCACGAGCAATCCATTTAACTTCATCTGTAATCTCTCCAGAGTATTTTGGATTCAAAACCTAGAAAAGAAATCATATAAATATAATAATTTAATAATACTACAAATGATTGTCTATTGATACTTACACGACGACTAAACCAGGTATTAAAGTCTTTGCTATGAAGTTTGTCAATTTGGAAAGTATTTAACTTCTTCCCCCGATTTGTCCTTCGAACATGTTGCATATGTTCCCTTCATATGAAACAATTGACATTAAGGTTAAAAATTGATATTCATTATTATTATAATATTATGACAATGTATACTTACAGTCTAAATGAGGCAATCGATTCGGTGTTGAATAATATGTATCTATGGCATTGCTCCAATGATTTCTCATCAAGACGAATTCGAGCTATTCTTTTTCTTTTTTGCCTTTTACATATTCTTATTCCCAGAGGTCTTCCGATAGTGGACTCCTCTTCTCCAAATGCAATGTGGTTGTCATTATTCCGCAATAGACGATTAAACCTTGTTTCAACTCCATCTAAATATCTTGAACAGAACAGCAAGCACTCATTTGCTATGTATCCTTCTGCGATTGAACCTTCAGGTCGTGCTCTATTACGTACATAGGACTTGAGCAGAAGCAAATATCTACACACAATATTACATACAATAAATATATATACATGGTAATTGTTAAATAAATTGAGTATGCTTGTTATATAAATTTACCTTTCAACCGGATACATCCACCTATACGTTACTGGTCCACCAATCTTTGCTTCGCTTGTCAAGTGCACGATTAAGTGTATCATGCTGGTAAAAAATGAAGGAGGGAAAATCTTTTCAAGTTCACACATAATTTGTGGAACTAATGCCTCTAGTTGTTCAAGCTCTTGTGGGTCAAGTACCCTAGAGCAAAGATATTTAAAAATGTTACAAATTTTGATTATAACAGAGGCAACATTATCGGGCAGTGATCCACAGATTGCTATGGAAATAAACTCTTGCATTAAAATGTGACAATCATAACTCTTTAAACCTATTAGCTTCCGTTGCTTGAGTTGAACGCAACTGGAGATATTAGTTGAGTATTCATCTGGAAGTTTTAAATTCTTCAAAACCTTAAGAAATTCATCTTTCTCCTGCAAGGTCATTTGGTAATAAGCTTTATGCAGAAATAGGTTCGTACAGTTAACTTGTCTACGTACATGTAGATCCTTTCTTATTCCCATCTCTTGAAGATCAAGTCTAGCCTTATAATTATCTTTAGACTTTCCTTCTTGTCCAAGAATTGTACCAATAATTATATCAAAACAATTTTTCTCTGTATGCATCATGTCAATATTGTGTCTGATTAAAACATTCTCCCAGTAAGGCAAATCAAATAATATACTTTTTTTTTCCATCCTTGCATTTCCTTGGTGCTTGTTGAGTGAATCTCATCTAATTCTTGCAAAACATCAGCTCCAGTTCTTTGTTTGGGAGCAACTCTAAATTCCTCTGTCCCATCGAAAGAGTATTTATCATATCTGAATGGATGAGTTGACTCCAACCATCTTCGATGTCCCATATAACAATACTTTCGACCATGATATAACCATTGCGAACATGTATCGTATCCACATACTGGACATGCATATCTACCTTTAGTACTCTATCCAGACAAATTCGCATATGCAGGAAAGTCATTAATAGTCCATAATAATGCTGCATGCATTTTAAATCTTTCACCAACCGAAGAATCATAAGTATTTACTCCTCTGTACCATAATTCTTTCAGTTCTACCACCAGTGGCTGCATATATACATCAATCTTATCACCGGGACTTTTAGGACCAGGAATAAGTAATGTGAGTATAAAATTTGTAGATTTCATGCACAACCAAGGAGGTAGATTATATGGTATCATTATTACTGGCCAAGTGCTATATGTAACATTCATGGTTTTGAATGGATTGAAACCGTCTGCCGCTAATCCTAATCGAATATTTCTGGGGTCATCAGAGAACTTAGGATACAGAGAATCAAATCTTTTCCATGCAGGTGAATCTTCCGGGTGTCTTAAGAGTCCGTCCTTTGTTCTTTTATCATAATGCCATCTCATCAAAGAAGCAGTTTTATCACATGTAAATAGTCTTTGTAATCTAGGAATCAATGGAAACCATCTCAATATTTTGAGGGTTTTTTTTTTTTACCATCTTGAGCTCCTTGATTTCCATCTATTTGTTCTCCATTTCGTTTCCATTTGGAAGCCCCGCATATATAACATGCATCATCTTTATCTCTTTCTTTCCAGTATAACATGCAATCATTAGGACAAGCATGAATTTTCTCATATCCCAATCCTAAAGCTGAGATAGCTTTCTTCACTTGGTGGCAACTATTTGGTAATATGTTTTGAGGAGGCAACAATTCTCCTAAAAACTCTAACAATAATGAAAAGGATTTATTGGTCCACCCAGACAAACATTTTAAATGATACAAGTGCACAATAGTTGTAAGCATGCTATATTTAGAATTTGGATATATTGGTTTTTTTGCATTTTCAAGTAATTCATGAAACTTATCTAAAATTGGGTCAATTGGCTGAGGCGTATGAGAAGTTGGCTGAGGTGTATGAGAAATTGATTCAGAATTCTGTAAGTCTATAAATGCATCATGTAGCATGCCAAAGATGTCATGATCAAAAAGGGTATCATTACCATTGCCATTCAATGGATCATGATAAGATGGATCTTGGTTGGTATCCTTCGTTGTATGAGATTTAGACTTTTCATTACTCTCTCCATGAAATATCCACTTCTGATACCCACGTTGAAATCCATAGCGTAACAAGTGATTGAATACCGTGTGTGTGGCATATCTCAATGTGTTGAAGCATTTAACACAAGGACATGATATCTTGCCATCCATAGATTGAATATTTTCTGATGCAAATTCAAGAAAGGCATTAACTCCCCCAATATATTCATCACTTCCTCTTGATTTAGAATACATCCATGACCTCTCCATTATTTTACAAAAGTTAATATAGAAATATTAGAGAAATATTTATATATATAAATGGAAGGAAAAGTAAAATAAATAAGGATGATTGGTTTTGGCGCTATAAAGAAGAAGCAAAATGTTTTTGGCGTGAATTTTGGCGCCAAAAAATTATTAGAATATCAATTAAATTAAATAAGCAAAATATGTTTTAAATGTAAATTTTTAAGCGAAAAAAATTTATTAACACATCAATAATTAAATTAATATTTTTAGGTATTTTGTGGAATTTATATAAGTAATATAATTATGATAATTAATTTTAGAATTAGGTTTTTTGTGCTACAAATAAATTATAAAAAAATTGATCACTTTTGTTATTTTAAATATTATACTAATATATAATTCAATAATATATTTTATAATATATAATATAATCCTATATATATATATTTTGGTATTATGTATTAGTATTATATATATATCTATTAGATAAAAAAATATATATTTAAATAATTATGATAATTATTTTTAGACAAATAAACTAGAAAATATTTAAAATTTTGTTATTTTAGATATTTTAGTATTATATATTAGTATTTTATATATAGTACTATTATAAATATATATATTATAAATATATATTTATATATAGAAGGGCCCGACACACCCAGGTGGCCGGGCGCCTGTTAGCCACCGGCGCCACTGCTTGGCGCTGGCGCCCAGCACCCAAGGCGCGGGCGCCCTACGCGGTGGCGCCCTGCCGGGGCCGGCGCCCGGCCCCCGAGCGTGGGCGCACAGCCCCAGGCTGGCGCCGGCCCTCCCGAGCGCGGGCGCTGCCCCTGGGGCTGGCGCCGGGCACCCAGTGTGCGGGCCCGGCCCCCCCCGTGCGCGGGCGCCCGCCCTGGGCTGGCGACCGGCCCTCCTAGCTTTGCGCCCGGCCCCGGGGCTGGCGCCCTGGCACCCGTGTGGCGCGGGCGCCCCAACCTGTGCTGGCGCCCGTGCTCCTGGCGCCTGGCATTATTATTTTTTTTTTCAATTGTTTTTTAATGGAGAAAAAATGATTTAATTTGGATGAATAATTTTATTTTTAATGGAATATTAAATTTATCTATTTATTCTAATTTATTCTAAATTGAAACAAATAATATGTTGCATATTCATTTGAAACATTTGAAATAAATATATGCATTTGAAACAAATAACATATTACATATCATTGCAGACATATTACATATTCAAACATAAAAACATAAATGATTCATTACAAACACACATTAAAATTACATACTCCAAATATATTACATTAAATTTAAAACAAATTTATCAATCTTCCCCCCTAATCTTCCATGGTCTTATCTTCCCTTGTCTTCGGTTTAAATTTTGCTTTTGCTTTTCTGTTTTCTCTTGAAGAGGTGGTGGTAGTGGGACTAGACATCTTCTCGGTATTTGATGATGTAGGAAAAATATTGGGTGGTGTGGGACAAAAATTAGGTGTTTGTGCAAAAAATCTCGAAGGAGGAGGTGTTCTGAGTGGGATACTAGTTGTTCCAGACCTGAGTCCAGGAGGAGGAGGTGTTCTGAGTGGGATACTAGCTGTTCCAGCACGGAGTCCAGGTTGATTGACAGTGTTTTCCCATATGTTAGTGATGAAACCTGAATAATATTTCATTTCACAAGACATGTGTTTCATCTTATCTTGTATATCCAGATGTTGCACTCTTGATTGCTGCATATAGTCTCCTGACTGATGCATGTGGTGAGTAGATTGTTTCATGTAATCTCTGGACTCTTTCATATATTGATCAACGTTGGTTTGAAAAATTTTGAAATCACCAAAATCCTTTTCCAATCCTGTTACTCGGTTGTTCAGATTATCAAATTTATTTCCCATGTCATAGAAGCCATCATGCACACTTGTTCGAATATCATTCATTACTTCAAAAAATTGATTCCATTTTTGCTCATTGTTGAAATGTTCTTCCTCGATACTACTGGTATTGATGACATTGTCTCTGCTTCACCTCTTCTTGCTTCACCTCTTCTCCTTTTCAAATTTACCCAATCACCATCTTCAAACACCCAATTAGTTCTTTGGATACTAAGTTTATTGATTCCATTTTTCATACTAAGTTGAACTTTTATTTCTTTATGAAGATCAATTCTTTGGTCAATCAAAATCCGTGTTATCATCTTTGGGATACGGAGATTTATATTAGGAACACTCCTGGCAACTATAATAAAATAGGGAATTAAGTAATGGATACCAGGATTTTTTCCTCTAATCAAACACGCCATCAACCAAAAGTCCTCTCTAGTGATAGTGGTATAGTTTCCGGCTCTTGGTCTGATAACACGTGTCACGATAATATGTAAAATCCTTTCATGAAAACCTAAATCCACTGCATTGTGATTAACTTCCTCAATATTATCATCATCAAAAACAACTTTGGCATCGTCAAGTAAGTCGGATTCCATATAAGGCATACAATCACTATATTTAACCCATGTTAGATTATTTTCTATACATATGATTTTAGGATTGATTTCTATGATTTGACCATTCACGTAAGTTTTGAAGGCAGAAGGTTGTATCTCATTTTCAATTTTGAAGAAGGAATCATCATCCTCATCATCCTCCATCCACCCTTCGTCCACTTCTATATTAGTGAAAAAAATCCTTGTTGGTCGTTCATATATATCCCTGTGGGGATAGAGAAGCCATCTGGGACAATATAAATGTAAAATTTCTTCATATTTAAATTCAATAGATCTAAGATAGTCCCAATCTATTAAACGACCATAGTTGATATGTCTTTGTAAGAAATTTTTTTCAAACTCTCTGCTTCTTTGAAGTGATAAAAAATCATTTTTATTGAACTTACTTTTGGTTTTTGCCGTGGATTCATCCTGCACAATTTCCTTTCCCTTTCCTTTTTTGCTTCTGCTGTTTGATGCCATGTCCAAAGGATTAGAAAGTGTAAGGATGAGAAAAGAGAAATATATTCGGAAGGCAAAGAAGAAATAGGAAAAGAAAGGTTTGGTTGAGAGTAGATTTAAAGAAAGGTTTTTGAGGATGAGTAATGTTAAAGGTGAATGAACATCATTTATAGCAGTGTGCATAAAAGTGTGCATAAAGTAAAGAAAAGCTAGTAACACGTGAATAGCTAGTAGTGTGCATAAAGTAAAGAAAAGCTAGTAACACGTGAATAGCTAGTAGTAAGAGATAGTAGAGGCTAGAGAATAGCTAGTAAGAGATAGTAGAGGCCTAGAGCTATAAATGTGAAAATCACGTGAAGTGTTGTCTTGTTGAAAAAAGGTGTCATTGAGTTATCATAAAGTCACCTTTAAGTTGTTGAATGGTCTAATTAGCAATAGTTGTGTGACCTTTTAAGTTGTTGAATGGTCTTATGAGTAATAGTTATTTTGGATGAATTTGAAGAGAGATAGTAAAGACTCAGACGGATTTGAAGAACTATAATTGATTTGATTTGAAGACAAAATGCATATATTACAATCCAATATATATATATATATATATATATATATATATGTATGTATATTAAAAATTCCAATACATATTTGATATATAAAATCATAAAATTAACAATATTAGTAGAACTATATAGTAATAAAATATAATAATATATAGTGATGTATAGTAATATATAGTAATATGTAGAAGTATATCATTATAATTTAATAAGTAATTTAAAATATAGATTATAATTTGTAATAATATAATACAAATATCACATATACACTAATATAATATATAATATTAATATATAGTAGTATAGATTTATATATACATATATAATATAGTAATATACAGTAATATATAATAATATATAATAAAATATAGTAATATAATATATAGTTATAATTTAATAAAAAATTTAAAAATGTAATATAGGGCTCCCGCTATCCCCGCGTGTGTATTTATATATATATATATATATATTTATATACTACATATATTTGAAATATATATTACTAATATTTATATGTTTATATATAGTAATATAGAGTAATAAAAAAAGTAATTGTAGTAATAAATAATAATAATATTTAATATTAAAGTAACATATCACTATTACTATTACCAACATTAATAGTAATATATAATAATAAATAGTTTTAATATTTAATATTAATATATAATAGTAATTTGTTCTTGTATAAAATAAAATATATAATACATTCTATAATAATAAAACATGTAAGACAATAATATAATATATATAATATAAAGCAACAATATATAATAATGGTAAAATATAATATTAATTTATAATAGTAATATATAATATTAATATATAATTGTATATATTAGTAATATATAATATTAATAGTAATAATGGATATATTAATATATAAACAAAATATATATAATATCATATAAATATATATTAATATATAGTAGTAATATATCGTAATATGAAATATATATATATTTGTATTACAATATATATTATATATTATGTAGTATATATAATATATATAATTAAAAATATAAATGTATCATTAATAAGTAATAAAATAAATATAAAATTAAATATTATTATAATAATAAATGACAGATATCTAATGGTTATGGTTGTTTGAGTGTGACTACCGTATTGATCCTATGGCTGGGGCTTGCATTCATCGTCCTTTCAAGCACGCATCTCTAATACTTCCATTATTATTCTTTACAAAAGGCAAAAAGACGACTCGAGTGAGGAGAAGAGTTTAAGGGCGGAGAAGGGCGAGATTGAGGAAAAAGGGTTAGTTACAGGAGCGGAATAGAAGTTCCAGGAGCGGAGACGAGCATTGCAGGAAGAGAAACCAGGGAAAAGGGCAGAACGAGAGGGGAAAAAGAAGAAAAATAGTTTCGGAAATTTTTATTCAAAAATGGGTGATGCAGATGTAAAGATTGTGCTTTCTAGCGAAGCTTCTGGGTCTGCAGTCAAATATCTTTCCGGATACAAATGTTTCAGGTGATGATTTAGTATTTTTTACTTTAAAACTTAATTTTATAAATTAATTTTAGTAGTTATTAGATGGTGAAAAAAATTTAATTTGGAAGAACGAATGAATGAAAGTGATTGTTTTACTTCGTTGCATTTAGTTATAAATTTTCAATTATAAACATATTTTTTATTTGACCTTCACTGTTAGGTAATTTTTTTAAAAATTTAATAATCCTCTATCAATCTAAAGAATTGATCTTACTTTATAAAACTAATTATGGAAGTTTCTGAAGCAGAAAAATCAACATTGCATACTTGTATGTCTGGATGGAGCCAATTTTTAGATACTTCGAAAGGGAAAATATGTTTATGTTTACTTGTGTATCAATTATGATAGTGATAAGTTATTTGCTAAACATGCGTAGAATACCGAAATACTTATTTGGTTCCTTGAGAGATATTTGAATGAGATTTTTTTTACTTTGTTCTTTGTTAAAATATTTCTTCTATTATTATTATTATTATTATTAATTAAGAGATTACAAACATTTTATCTATTAATATTATTTTATATTAAAGTGAGTGCTTTATATAGTTATTTTGTTATTTTATTTGATGTAATACTTCATTATATAGCATCATTTTGGTTATTATATTGTTAATTTGTTTGATTTTTAATGTTTTATTTTTTGTTGTAATGTTTTCCATTTTTAATTAATATAAACAAATGTATAATATCAAAAAATTTGATTATATTGTCCAATATAGAAAAGAATTTTTCTCCAAGAATAAAGTGAACAAAAGTGAATGCAATAAAAGATGGAAAGAATTAAGTGAAACAGAGAGGGAGAAGTACAACAAAGCGACAGGGGAAACAAAGGAAATGCTTGGCATAACAAAGGCAATGCTACCGATTCAAACAAGGTGTTCTCCTAGGCAACTGAAGGAGTTAATTCTTTCCCTCACTGAAGATATGAGACAAGTAGTAAAACATATGGGGTTTGGAAAACTTTTGAGTCTTACCTGCGATACTCTGAGTCAAAAATTATGTGAAGAATTGATTATGAGGTTTGAACCTATGGATAAACTTCTTTGTATCAGTGCAACTCAAAAGTTTAAACTCACACCTGATGAAGTAGGGCGAATTCTAGGAATTCCCTATACCAGACGTGATGTTTTAGGCTCTTCATCTTTGATTGAATCCTCAGAGATCAAGTTATTTTCCAAGCTAAAACATATCCAATTAAAAGAACAAATGCAAATGGAAGATCCTTCATCCCCCAGATTTAAACGATGCTTCTTGTTGTTCATTCTCGGATGCTTTTTATGTCCGTCTACAAATATCTTCCCTACTGCTAGACACCTTACGGCTAGCATTGATGTGGACAATGCTGACCAATACAACTGGGCAAAATTTGTATTACAATGGCTAGCTGATGAGGTGTGGCAATTTAAGGGTGTTTTGAAGAGGAGAAAAGGAAGATCAGAGCTATTGGTGGTTGTTTATTTTTACTTATGGTAAGTTTATAAATATTAATTCAATGTTTATAACTATTGTTAACCTTTGTCCTGTGCTAACCAAATGATGTTGGTCCTCTGCATGCATAGATTTTTTACTTTGAGAAGGTGAGAATTGGTGGATTGGGTGGTAAAACAAAGAAACTACCCATTCGCTATTGGACTACAGATCTTGTTATTCGAATACTAGGATTTGAGCGTGTAAATGTAAGTTAACTGCACTCTTGTGTCAACTCTTATTTGAAGTAATATTGTTATGTTGTTTTGATCTCTGTTATTTATTTAATGTAAGTTCTTTTATGAATATTTATTTATAATTAAGAATAGACTGCATTATTATTTAAAACAACATTATTGTCTAAACTCTTATTTGATTCAAATACTATGTATGAACTCTCTTATTTATTTGAACTTTAAAACGTGAGTTATTTGATAATATGTTGTATGATCTATATAGGGTTTGTTGTCAAATAAAACAACTCAAAATGAAGAAATCAATTGATGGAATAAATCTGTTCAAGCTGCTGGAGAAAAAACTAAGGTAAACTAATACCATTTACACTTTATCACATACTTTAATATCTCTCATCTTAGAATCATTTATTTTGTTTTTTAGAGAATTGACATCAAAGAGGAAGTTAAAACATTTTTGGAGAAGTCAATTCAAATATTGAAGGGTTCAATTCAACTACAATCTGATTTGTTACAAATGCACCATGATTTGTTGCATAGAATATCCAGCTTTGAACATGTAGACGATTTTGATGTAGAGGAAGAGAAGAAAAAACTAAATCATGATTTTGTTGAGGAGGATGAGGTATGGGAGGAGGATAAGGGCTTGGATGAGCCTTTGGATAAACAGGAGGGATCAGATCTTCAATTGTATGAAATAGTCGATGCTTTAACTGAAATGAAGGAGGTTAATGCAAACACAATTTCTACCTTTGCTAACCTTAGAACTTTTTCTACTGAAGAGGAAAGTGTTTGGATTTTTTATGGACGAAAACCCATAAAAAATGAAACCAGGTAAATTATCTCTCAGTGATACCTCTCTTATTTATCATTTCTGATTTCTATTCATATATCAAACAATATTATTTAATACATTACTAAAACGTTATGACTTTTTATGACAATGCATAGAACAATTTTGCGTAATATTGCTGGAAAATACATGTCATGGACTGATGCTCATGAGTTGCTCCCGCCTCATTGGATTGGCACATTGGTATGAATTTTAATTTATTTTTAAAATTTTTATATTACCTTATGAGATAATGAATACTATTTGCAGACTATGGATTGCTATATAGGGCTCCTCAATACTTACCGCCAAAACCCATCTCCCTTATTCTCAAGATGTGTTTTGCCATTATGGTTTTCGGTAAGTATTATTTATCTCATTATTCTTTCTTTCATTCATTGTGTTTATTTTTCTATTTTTTCTCAACACTACACTTACTCTTCTTCTTGTATCTTTATTCTTCACTGTTTCATTTTATTAACTTTGATTGGATTTAGATTTGAATTTGGAATTGGATTTCTATTATGTCTTTGATGATGGAAATTTAAGTGATTTATCCTTTTACAAGTATGCAGTATTTTTTAGTAATGTATGCAGTGTTTAATATCCTTACGTACCTTATTTTTTTTATCTTGTTTTTAGTAACTTTCTAATTTATTTTTAGTAATGCAAATATCTACCTTCTTTTCTCACTTCCTTATAAATATGTCACCTTTTTTTTTTCTACCTAGTTTATGCACTAATACTGATGCAATGCAGATGTCTGTGGTGTGCACCTCTGGTTTGGATATCAAACAAAATATGAAGTGGGATATTTCAATGGTTCAACATTGTTTGTCAACAAAAGCACTTGGATTCGATTTTAAATCTTGCAATCTAGTAGGTTACTTTTTACATATTAATACTTCAATTAATATACTATTTGTATTTTATGCATTTAATTTGTCAATAATTTTCTACTAACTTGTTTTATCATTACACATTAATATTTCAATTAATAGTTTCAATTAATATGCTATTGTGTTTTCGTAATAGGTTTTCATTCCTATAATTTTCAAACACCACTGGTTTTGTTATGCTGTTTGTATCGAGAAACATATCATGTACGTTTTGGACTCGGGTTATTGCTTTAGAGGCGGTGAAGAACAGGAATTACAAATTTTGATGGTAATTGTTTAATATACTTAATCATTAAATTTTCTTTCACATTAAATTTTCTTTCACTTTAACCTTTAATTTTTTTTTTTTTAGAAAAATTGCATTGAAAGAATTTATGAAAACTCCCTCGTTATCTCCGAAATAGTACCTATTCAAGTTCCTCAGCAGCCTAACACGTAAGTACTACTAGTATTACTATACCTATGGATCTTTGAAATTCATAAGAAATGCATATCTAAAATAAATTTAACAGGAATGATTGTGGAGTATTTGTAATGCGCTTTTTGGAGATATGGGAACCATGGATGTTGATGATTCCTCCAACTCAAGAAGTACATTCATATTCATATTCTTATTATTCTTATTATTATTATCATTATTTTGTTCTTCCAGTCATGATTCTTTTGATAACTTTATTTCATGGTGGCAGGACCTTAATTTCTTGAGAAAAGAATATTTTCTCACACTTTTATTGTCTGAGCATAATATGGTTCGAGCTGAGATCATGCACAAGATGCAAATGAAGAATAAATCAATCAAACCAATCTCTGAACCATGTGAATCAGCCGTGAGAAAAGAAAAAGCAAATACCCAATCTTCAAGAAAAGCAAAAGCAAAGGCCGCACCACTACGAAAGACAAGATCATTTTTTAAAAGGAGTTAAATGTAAGGGTGAAAAGAAATTGAATTTAATTGCTTAAATGTGTGTAATTTTTTTTTATTACCTAATTATGATCCTTGTTACAGTATTAGATTTGTAGATGAATCACTATGGCATATTAGATTTGTAGATGAATCACTATGGCAAAAGATGAATGGTGATACTATCTTGTAACATTCCAATTCCAAGGGAAAAGCTTCTGGTCCTCTCCCTGACCCTCCAAATGACTTCTATGACAAGAGAATGTCAATGAGTCAGGCAAAATCTGTCAGGTAATTATTTTGTGCTTCCATGCTATGCATTTTGATTTTGTAAGATAGAGGTTATCCTGAATATGCCTTCTACTTTGTAATATATTCATTACTTTGAATATACATTCGAATACTAATGCTTCCTAGCCCAAATAGTTATATTATCATTATGTATCTATTCTGGTGGTTAACTTTTGTATCAGCTAAGTTAATAATGAAAGGTCTTCATAGCCATGGTGAGCATGATTGTGGCCTTTTGCCTATAATATTCGATATTGAATTGAAATCTTGATGCACAATGGTGGCGAAAAGATAGAAGTGAGAAAATTATAGGGACGAAACATTGATTTTGTTATGCTTTAGTGCTATTTCCAATAAATGTTTATATGACAACATTATAATTATTTACAAAATCATAGTCTATTTTCAATATAAAATAGGAAAAAAATGTAATAGTAATACTTATTGAAGTATCTTATTGTGCTACCTGAGTGGAGAAAAAAGTGATTATAATGTCCTTTACACTAAATTTTTTGTTGTAAAACTATTCAGACTATATTGTACAGTAACTCAATATCAGTAAAATCTGCACGATCGACTTCATTCTTTTACTTGAAATTATATTTGGAATATAATGTTGGATTTCGATATTTTCTTTCAGTTTTACGAAATTCTGTATATCTCATACCGTTTGTACCTTATTGAAACTGACTTGTTTTCTCGGGCCAAGTATTAGGTGAGTGTTTTTGTTATTTTGTTTTAACAGATGATAGAATATATTCCTTGGATTTCACAGCATTTTCTCAGCTAAGCAACAGAATTCAAGCTCTTGTTTTCCAGATTTACTACACTCAAGAAAATGCAGGACTTCAAGTGCAAGTCACATTTTAGTTGTAAGCTTGTGAAACATGACACAAATTCTTGGTCTATAAGGGAGGTTTATTTTTATCGTCCGATAAATTCTTTCATGAGAGGGCTAAATCAAGTAATTGCCGAAATAGTTATAATGCACATCTACAACGTGCATAAGAAAATTCAGATTCCCTAGCAACCGAGACATTAGTAGAGTCCTAACAAACAACTCAAGGTCTAACTATCAATAAACACATGCATGCATACACACTATTAAATAAAAGGTTGTTACCCACATACTTCAAAGCAAATCACTGCAAGACAGCGGGTAATTTCTATTTCCTCTAGAAGTAGCTCTTTCTATTATGAAAAGAAGCTATGATGATGAAAATCAGACATTGGTAGCTTAGTTGTCATCCTAGGGCCAGGAGGGATACCATGTGTTGGCATCTATGCTATGTTACTATAAAGATGCATAAGGGACATATGTGCTCACAAATTGGGGAAGAATGGCAGGGCAAGGTCATTCTAGAAAGGTTATCGACTGCATCTCATGGTGGGTGAATATGCAGGGTCACATATAAAGTCCTTTAATGATTATAAGAGCTTGGCATTCTTAGATGAAAACAAGGCTTTTATCCAAATATGGTGCCTCATGAAGATGTTTTCTACTTGTCACAAGTGAGAAAGCAGTAAATTGAGCTCAGATAAGCACAAAAACCTTGAAACTGAGAAGAGCAATCCCTCTGAACTTTCCACTGTCAGGAAACGTCATACAATCAACCTCAGTTATGGTGCCACAACCCTCAAAGAAACTCCGAATATGCTCCTCTGACGAATAGTATGGGATACCTCCAACATATACTTTGTTAGCAACATCTTCATTTTTTTGATTGCAGATTATATGACAACCCATTAAACCACTAGAAAATTTCAGAAGCACACCATTAAATATATATATATATATATCTGAGACACACTTAAGTAAACCAAAAGTGTCATTACACTTCCTTTGAATGTCTAACAATAATTTCAGTAAGAGTGATAATTTTAACACCCTCTTCAAGTAGACCAAACTCTTATACTTTCCCTAGCTAAGCAACAAAATTTGGGGAGAAGTAAAAAATTTTGGGTGCCATCTTCTAATCAAACCAAAATCACTCCGACAATGTCCTTACTTATACATCCAATAGAATCAACAAACCTTTGGTAAAGAAAAAGAACAAATCACAAATAAGCAGAATCACATTAACCCGGAACCGAAGAAATGAAATAATTCAAATCAATTTTATCCTTTCGCTTTTCTGCAGAACACTTTCATTCATAAAACTCTAAATTTCCATTTTAAAAAATTTGACGAAGAAAAGAAGAAAATCATGGCATCACCACCTTAAGCCCAAATCAATATAAATAAAATAGTTTAATCAATTTTTTTTTCCTTTTTCTTATAGCAACATTTATTAAGAATTTCTCCAAATCTTTACCGCATAACCCTTTCATTGGTTTCAATTGTCTACGTCACTCAGCAAATTAACAAAAAAGATATAGGGGAACAAGCAGAAGCAGAAGAAAATGAAATCAGCAACACAATTCAATCACAACACAAATCTTTACCACACAATTTCCACAAGCACTAAATACCTGACATTAATCTCAATTGCCCCTTTGGCCAGTCCTTCATCACTTTGTCCATTTTCAGCCATAACAACCTTAGCCTCTTCCTCACTCTTCACCTTGTTATCAACATCCTCATTCTTTCCACTGCAGATATATACGACACATACCTTTCATTGGTCTCAATTGTCTCTCTAACTTCTTCCTCATGATTCACTTGATTCTTCTTCCATCTTGGCTTTTTCTTCTTCTTCTTTTCCTCACTCTCTTTACTAACCACGATAAATGTCAGAATTGAATATACCCTTTAAAGACTGTATAATATAAGGGTTAGTATAGATTTTGAATTTATGTAGATGGTATAATTAACTAGATAGTAAAGAATAGTCATATAGAAACACTTCTCTAACCGTCTATAAAACTTTACCATATTTACTGATCATAAATAATAATCGTCAGAATTGCTTTGATCTTATAAAGACAGTATGCTTATATAGACAGTAAAAATAGTCGTATCGAGACTATTTTCAAACTATCCTTAAAACTCTATTATATTTACTGACTACAAATGATAACCGTCTGTATTGATTATAGCATTTTATGACTGTATAATGTATAAGTTAGTATAGATGCAGAACTTATGTAGTCGGTATAGTTAGGTAGACAATAAAAACAGTCATATAGTGACTGTTTTCGAATCGTCCTTAAAACTTTGATATTTACTGACCACGAGTAATAATTGTGATAATTTAACATCGCTTTTTACACACGGTTGTGCTATCTTTACTGACAATCGCTAAACCTTTTTTGACGAATAATTTTATACCGTCGTAAATTATATATATTTCTTAACGGTTTCGTCAAAAGTGTTGCTATAGGACACAAAAAAGCGTTACTAAAAGTTACCGACAATAAATATTACCGTCACTAGAACGCTTTAATTTTGTAGTGAGAAGTCTGTTTTGACCAAATTTTAGTACAGCCCTCACAACTTTTAATACTCAACTTCAATTTACCTGAAATGTTTACAATATTTAGAAGACACATAACCCTACTTCTTTCATGTTTTGGATTTCTCCCAATTATTCCTAGAAGGGGTCTGAAATGGACCACCAAAGTCTCTGTTCAGTTTTGGTTGAGAAGCAGAATCCTTTCTGCACAGTTTTGGAAGATTTTGTATAACTTTTGATTCCCTCATGTAAATTAGTTGATATTTTCACAGTAGGTGGCTAAGTGGGAGAGCTACAATGTTTCTTCTTTGAGGTTTTGCAAACAGGGGATGGAAAGGGGTCGTCCAAAGCTACTTATTTTAGTGTTGGAAAATGGATGACCCTCTAACGAGATTCAGAAGATGGATGTAACTTTTGACACAGGGTTGGATTGAGGTGATTCTTATCTCGTTGGAAAGATAAGACATAGATATACAAATTTTATGACTATAGCTCAGGTTTATTCAGACCATAAGATACCTCAAAATTGAAATAAATTCCACGGCCAAAACAGGATAGAACAGGATATTCCACTGCAGAACATCTAACTTTGAAAAATCACTAAAAATCCAATTCTCTTCAGAATTAAACGAATCATATCTTATTTTAAATCTATGAGAGTCTAGTTTCATATGCAGAAGACCTCACTAAATTTGCATTTGTGCATAAAATGTTATTATAGAAAAACTATAGTTTGGTCAGTTTGCCCTGTTTTGCAGAAATTTACAATTTCAATGTTTACATCAATTCTTTCATTCTTCTAAATTTTTAGCCAAACATAACCAATTTTCTGCATACGTTTCCCTATCATTTTAAATCAACAAATATCCATATATATTCATCATTTTCACATAAAAATACTGCACAAATAATCTGCATTTTAAGAACTAAATTAAGCTCCTTAAAATATAGCATTTTCATTCCAATTCTCTTTTAACACAAGTTCAAATTTTCTGCACACCCTTGCTCATATTTTATTTGGGTTACACCTAGACTCTAGATTATAAAATCATGCTAGAACATTAATTTAAATCATTCACACAAGGCCTCCCAATTTCCAGCAAAGTTCAGAATTTTTATTTACCTCAAAATGTTGATGCTTCAAGCCCAAATCAAGATCCCTTCACAAAATCAATCATTCCTCCAATTTCCTAACTCTCGGCCATACAAGATTTACCATGTTAGCTATCTCCTTTTGACCCCAAATTAACATATGTTTTACGAGGGTAGATGAAGAGTCTCTTACCTTAAAATGGTTGGCTGAACTTTGAAGAAAAACAGAAATTTGTTTCTTCCTTAAACCTCTCGGCTGTCCCTTGGATTCCACCAAGCAAAACTCCTCATTTTTGCTTGATTTTTGGATATGTTATAGTTGAAGATGTGAGGAATGATCTATGTAATAAAATTTAGGTAGTGTAGTAGAAGATTCATGAGTTACCCTACCTTGAAGTTCACTGTTTTGAGAGAAAATGTGAGGAGAGGTGTTGTGTTCTTGCTTGAATGTTCTCACGGTTTTGAAAAAAAAATAAGTCTAAGTGTTTTTAAGCTTTGTTTACAAGACTCCATTCAATCTTAGCCTTCCAACCATTCTCAAGATCAATCCTAGACCATTGGATCTCCCTCTCTCACAACAACTCTCTTGTCTTCATTTAATGTTGTGTCCCCCAACAACCAAGATCAAAGGTCTACAATTTAGATTCCATTTCTTGGGTAAATCCTCACCATTGATGTGTTTTCAAGAAGGCATACTCTTTTACCCAATGGACAATGTTTTGTCTCCCACTAACTAGATCCAAAGGTTCATATTCATTTATCTCTCTTCAATTAAATCTCCACCATTGGATTTATATATATATATTTTAAAAGTAAATAAAATAATATATCAAAGAAAAATCTCTTCTCTCCTCACCCAAAATCGTCCATGTCACTCTCTCCCTCTCTACACTCTTTTGTTTAGTCTTTATTTAGGTAAATACATTTATTTAAATTACTTTTAAATTTTTGTAAATTGCAAGTAAGTCCCTTGACTTATAAAAATTATAAATTAACCCCAAAAATTTTTAAAATTTCAAGTTGGACCCAAAATCTCATTTTAGGTTTAACTTATTTTATTCCGCATCAAAACGTGATCATTTAGTCATGCCGAGGCACATTTCTGTCTGATTAGGGTTTTTTGAATGATTTTCCAGAAATCTCCGATTTGGCTCTACGAAGTATGATTCACTCATATTTGAGGTGTCTATACACTCTAGAGTCATTTTCATTACGTTTGGACCCTCTCTGGTCATTTTGAAAATTTTTAATTTCCGGCGATTTTAGCCGAAATTCTCGAAAACGATTATATCGGAAAAATTTCTGAGTGAATTTTGCGCCATGAAAACATGATTAATATCATATACACATCGAGGAGAGCACAATATGAAAGATACCAATGTGTCGGTGTTACATTTGGAATGTATTTTCTATTGATTTTGATAATTCAGCTATTTTATTTTTTAGAATGTGTATTTCATTTTTCAGTCCACAGTTCGCAATTTTTAGTGTTTCATTTTCAGCTTTAATGGTTTCCTTTTCAGAGTTCAGCAAGTACTTGGTTTGCCTAAACAAATCTTTCTCATTCTCTAATGTGATAACTTTATTTTCTAGTTCTGAAATTATGCTTACTAAGTTGTCAGATTCAACAATGTCAAATGAATTTTCAGAGATCACCTCATCCTTTGCCATAAGACAAAGGTTAACTTCCTCTAATGTGTCAGAACTTTCATCATCTGAATCTTCATGTTTTGAATCACTCAATGTAGCCATATTGCTTTGTCTTTCTTCTTGAATGCTTCAATTTTTTTTCAGCAGCACTAGACACTCATATTTTATGTGTCCCTTCTTCTTGCACTCATAGCCGATTTTTTTATCTTTTAGCTCCAGTTTTCTGCTATCTTTTCCTGCATTGAATTTAAGCTTTTGTGAGTTTTGAAAATTCACCCTTTTTCTTAAAGGCACGAGTGAGCTTTTTGGCCAGCAAGTTGATGTCTTGATCACTATTGTTATCTTCTACAGAATCTTCATTTTTTCAACAGTGAATGTAATAGACTTCTTCTTGTTTTCAGATTCAGCAGTATAAAATATCTCGATTTCATAGGACATCAACTTCCCTCTTAATTCATTGAGAGATAACTTGTTCAAGTCTTGGGCTTCCTCAATAGCAGTCTTCTTGGAATCCTAAGTTCTTGGCAATACTCAAAGAACTTTTCTCACTTAATCAGAATCTAAATTCCTTTTTCTAAGAAAATTAAGTTCATTAGTTATTATAGAAAATCTATTGAACATATCCTTTACACTTTCTCCTTGCTAAAAACGAAAGAGCTCATATTCCCATATCAATAGATTAATTCGATTCTCTTTTACGGTGCTGGTCCCTTCATATGTAATGTACAATCTATCACAGATTTCTTTTGCTGTTGCACATAAAGAAACTAAGTAAAATTCAGTTGGTGAGATTGAACATAAAAGCAAGTATTTAGCACGAGAATTAATAGATATCTTTCTCTTGTCATCCTTTGTGATTATAGGCAATTTAATTTCTATATTTCCAAAGGTAATCACTTTCCAAGCCTCATTATTAGTGGCTTGAATGAAAGTCTCCATCCTACATTTCCAGTGGAAAAAGTTTGCACTATCAAAGTATGGTGTCTTGTTCACGACTTGACCATAGTTATAGGGAAAAACCATTGGTTAATCATTCTAAAGAGGTCTCTTTAGTGGAGTAGAGGACTTAGCTCTGATACTAATTGTTTGTCCCAAAGACAACCAAAAAGAGGGGTTGAATTGGTTGTCTAAAACTCAACTTTTGAAAAATTTATCTAACTCCACTTAAATCTGGTTTAATCTTATGGTCAATCTATAACATATATAGTAAAAATTAAAAAGAAAGAGCGATGAGACAAATCCGGTTTATAGTGATTCGGCCTTGTGCCTACATTCAGTTTTCCAGTGAAGTAAGCCGGGATCTAGCAACCTGCTAGTTTCCACTTGATCTAAGACAACAATGTACAACCATTTGATGACTTCTGATCTTCACACCATGAAGATTGTTTCGTCCAACAATAGAAGACAACATACACAAAGGTTCACTCACAGAGTATAACTCATATAACTCAAAGCTCAAACAAAAGATTACAGAATGAAGAAGTTAAGTGACAGCAACATGCTCTTTTTCATGACTTAGAATGCATAACTCTCTCTTGATTTTTAGGTGTTGTATAGTAACTAAGATGTGTAAATTTCAGCCACACTTATGCACTTCAGATGCTGTATGACTGCATTATGTGATAATTATGAAGCTCAACAAACTGCAGTAAGAATTCCCAGAGTTACTATGATCAGTTCCTAGCAACTTCCTTGAAAAATCGACTGAAAATCCTATTGAGTTGTGATGTTTACTAGCAGTAAAAAATTTTCTTCTGAAGTTCAAACATCCCTTATTCATTATCACAAACTTTTTGGTTATATCCATATGGTAGCACTTCCATAAAAATCGAAAACTACCCCAGATATTCAGCCTTAACTCTGAAAATAAGCAAACAACCAGCTAACTTAGCTCATTTGTTTCTCCACCAAAATCTTGAAATAATTGTGCCATGAATCATCATATTTATTGTCCAACTATAGTATTATAATGTAGAGTAATTAAATTCATAAATTCTTAACCAATGATGAAGATATCGAAGGCCAAATACCCCTTGACAATCAATTTCTAACAAACAATTCTGCTATGTAAAATGGGTAACTAACTAACTTCAAACTGATTTTTCTCTAACATATCCGCAAGATATTTGTACTATGAATGCTTGAAATTAAAGTTCCACACACCTTTTTTGAAACATAATTTTCAATTTTAAAAATATTTCAACACATAAGAAGATATGTTGTCCAAATATACCCAAATGATCACGCTTCAACACTTAGAAAATTTCTAAGTATTGGAATGTGAATTGTCCTCTTATCGTGAGATCTTTTATGCATATTTAGGCTTAATTATAGGCTAAGTGTAGTACCCAATCTATACTTACCTTGCTGGCTGGGTCTTCAACAAATATAAAAAAATTTTATTTCTATGACCAAATAAACCTTGCTTCTATGATCGGTTCTATGATTGGTTCTATAACTTTCTTTTATTAAAACCATCTATTGAATATAACATATGTACACTAAATAAATTGGTTAGAACAACATAGGAGATTTTGTTACCATCAAAACTAAGGTAACAATAATTTCCTTAACAATTATAAATCATAAAATCTCGTTTGCTGACCAACAATATCAAAATTGGCACCAATACAAGCACACCCTTTGGAGACAGAAAACTAGCCTCCCAATGCTCACCCATCTAAAAGGTGAATTTTTACGAGTTAATTTAGTAAATAGAGCAACTATCGAGAAAAAATCTTTAACAAATCTATGATAATATTCTATTAAACCCAAAAACCTACCCACCTATGTAAATTATGGTAGTTGCACATAAATTGATAATAATTTTAACTTTATTTAGATCCATAGCAAGTCCACACAATCTAACCCAATAAAATTACTTCACTACCAAAAACTCATATTTATTTAGTCTGATATACAATTTCTTGATCCTCAAAGTTTGTAAGCCAATGTAGAAATGTTAATCATGCTGCACTATGTCTTTGGAGTAAAGGATAACATTATTAATAAACACAACAATAAAATCATCTAAATAGAGTTTGAAAATATAGTTCATTAAATCCATGAAAACAACAATAGCATCAAACCCAAATGGTATCACCAAAAACTTATAGCGACATAGCAAGTATAGAAATTTGTCTCCACCTCCCTCACCCTAATCTGATGGTAACACAATTTGAGATCTAACTTGCAAGAAGGTCCCAAACTTCTTTAGCCGTCTCAAAACGACTAAATTGCAGATGAATAGAAGGTGCAGATGTGTTACGAAACCAAGTAAGAATTTGGTGATTTTTGCTATCCCAATCTTCAAGACGGTTACCAAAATCATCATCCGATTCGTCATCAGATTTTATAGGCAATTTGATATCTCCCGTAACATAACGCCATAGCCTCCTTCCCTTAAGAAAACTTCTCATCCCTTGAAACCATGCCTGATAGTTGTATCCATCAAGCATAACTGATATAGGTTGAGAAATATCTAATTTCTCCATAACACGGCAAAAAAAAAAAAAAAAGTGTTTAATTGATAAAATAAAATCAGATCGAATACCTAGTGCTCTGATAACATGTTAGAAAAAGCAGAATAAAGCAGAAAAACTAAGAAAATAAAGAAAAGCAGACTAAGAGAAAATTGTTTGTGTATATTGTATATACAATAGATTGTACAATAACCCTATAAATAGGGTGACTCCATGAGACTAAACCCTAGAAATATAAAAAGAAAGAATATATAGAATATTTACAAGATTGTAAAGAATAAACTAAATAATTACAATATTGGAATTTTAGAAAGTCAATATTCTAAGACTTCTTTAATTTGGAAATCTCCAAAATTTGTTCCCAATACTTGCAATATTAATTCCCAAGATATTTCTAAAAATCTCTTCAATTTAGGAATTGCCAATATTCTTTACAAGAAGAATCAGAAAGCCACTTGAAGATATTACCAATCTCATTAACTGTCCAAATAATTCAGCTTTCAATTCTCTACCACTACTTCCTCTCTATCTTTCTGTTGGTGTTTCAAATCTCAGAAAGCAAATGGTTGAGCACATTGCTCCAATGAATGTAATTGTTTCCAATTCCAAGTCAATGGGAATGAATTTTAGATGATACCAAATAGAAATAGATTGCGTTTTACTTGGTTTTTCTTTTTCTATGTTAATACAATTTCTACCCTTTGGGTATTCTAAAGGATCAATGATTCCTTGTTCATACTCATATTATGGGTACTGGTATTTGATAAACAGTTAAAAATTTATTTGGATTTTATGGACCAAATACAAATTTGACTTGGATAAACTTGATGATAGGTGCATTGGCATTGTAGATCTTTCTAATATGCTCATAAAGTCATCCAAAGTCTCTGACCTTCAAGATTACAGGTATCTTAGGTTTTGAGCTTGTATGTGGTGGCAAGTTTATGTTCTTCTAACTCCTATAAAACAATGCTTATCAATCCTGTTAGAACCTTTGTTTTGTCACTAGGAGAATGTTTGAATTGAAGGGTAGAAACTCTGTATTTATTTTGAGTAATCTATAAAGAATTGATTTGTCCTGTTGGGTCAGCAGAGTTTATATTGAGTTTTGTTCTAATATTTCGCTTGCTATGCAGCGCAAAAAACCATTTGATACAACAAAACTTCTTTTTTTTTGTGTTTGACCAATCGATATTTGTAACTATAATTTGAATAACTCGACACGATTTATTATCGAACCCTCTTTAAGAAGAGTTCTCTTTGTTAGGAATTATTTTTTTTAAAAAAAAAATCAAATCTCATGTATCAATACATTTAAAATTGAGTTAATGGAAAAAATATAATTGAAAAAGGATTAAATGTGATGAAAAATAAAAGAATTTGAATTGGATTGTATTTGATCGAATTTTGATAATCCATTCAAACCTCTATATAATTAATTTTTTTTTTTCATTTTGAATATTTAATTATCTTCTCATAAAGTTCAACAATAATTTAGGATAATAATTATAATATTTTAATGACTCTTTAATGGTTGAGAGCTTATATAAAACCTCTTCTAGTACATTAGCTCTCTAAATCCAAATTTTGTGACTCCATATCATCTATTAAATGAAATTGAAGGTTTAGAAGACTTTTACACATTCTAAGAAACATTTTGGAATTTTTACGATTGTCGGAATTGAAAGAAAAAAGAATGGGTGGAGGTAATCCTAAAAAACCCTGTTTAGCTTCCATTTTATTTTAACTCAATTTTTACATTAGAAGCATGCATTCGGTTTGTCATGCATACTAACATTTGGTATCAGAGTCAATTTTACCTTTGTCTGTATTTTTTTGATGAATTTTCAAAATTTTTTATGTTGGATTTTTCTCAAATTAGCCCAAAATAATTGTTTTTCCTTAAAAATGGAGACAAAAAATGGATTGGACATGAGGTTTCGCACAATCCGGTGTTTTCAAAACTCAATTTTAATCACTTTTACGGTTTCAGACGGGTCTCCAGCATCAAAGACCCACTGGATCTAGTCAAAACCCTCGGCCTCTTTCCGAGTGAAGTAGACCTGAAAAGATTGTGTCACTATAGACATAAAGACACGTGCTTGGAGCCTAGTTACCAGGCTGGCTTGCATGAGGGGGATAAAGTGGTCCAATTCATTTTTTTTCTCCTTTTGTTATGGAACATAGTACTTGGGCCAAGCATAATGGCCCATTGTAACATCTTTTTTTTAAAAAGACTCAACAAACTTTAAAATGTATCATTTTAATCCTTTAGACTTCAAAAAAAAATTAAATTTTATACGTTAAGACAAGTACAAAATTGGTAAAATATATATTTTTTAATGCATGAAAATTTTTTAATAATTTATTTATTTATTTATTTATTTTACATAAGGAAGTATACTAAATTATTAAATATTATTTTGGGAAAGAAATTTTCAAAAATTTTCAAAAAAAAAATTCAAAGTATCTTCTAAGCTCAAAATTTGAAAAATCATACATAAAATTAATTTTGGACATAATTTGTACATAAGAGGAAGTACAAAATTAATAAAATACATTAGATAATTTGGTTTTTATTTTTGTATTAAAATTTTATTCACTTTGATATGACAAAATTAAGTAACATTATTATTCTAATAATCAATATAATTTCTAAAATTAATTAGTGTCTAGCCACAACAACTATAATTAAATAAGAAATTATGTACAAAGCATGATCACATTAGAAAAAAATAATTTGTCATGAAATAATTTTTATATATTGAATTTTATCGCACAAAAATTTTTATTGCATAAATAATAAAATTAAAGATTAAATATCAAAATACTATTTTTAATAGTAGTCTATTTGGTTGAAATCCCTTTTTCTATGTAATATTATAATTGTGATTGATCTAGTGCATGTATAGACTCATTTTGTCAAAAAGATGAAGATAAGTCTAAAACTGCTAGTTCTTAAACAGTTTCATTTAACCCACCACTTACTTGGGAACCTATCTGGTGCAGTAGAGAGAATGTCTTATAGGAATAAGTAGAAAAAGAAAAAGTGATTAGGAATAAACTAGTTATCTGTAATTTCCTAATTAACCCACATGTATTGGAGAATGAGTTATTTTTGATAAATCATATCATTAGATCAAATAAATCTAATAGAACTAGAAATTTAGCCCATGGATAATTTTTATATCATATATTTTTTTTATATATTTGTATTGGTAGACAAATATTAAATACCTCATATATAGTTAATAAACATATTTATTTATTTTATAGTATTCCAAATCATAGATTTGAAATCGGATTTTTTCAAATTAACCAGATGAAACTATAAAAAGTGGAGAGAAATAGTTCTTCTTTATCTAGGATGTCTAGATATTGACTTTGTTATCTAAAAAAATGAGCCACCTCCGGTAATTAATACCAGCTCTATGGTAGAAAAAACTCTTTATGAACAGTGAAAGTGATTTAATCACCTAAGTACCATATTCATAAAGAGTAAAATTTCAGTTGGTATCCATAACTCGATCAACCAACATACCAATATCTATACTCTTCTTAAGACTATAGATGAGCAATTCCAGGTATCGAAGAAGTGTTTGACCAGTACCCTTATTATACAGTTCTCCTCCATGAGACTCACTACTATCCAAGGTGTGTATGAGCACATCATTTGGATGTGGGATATAGAGGCGCAGTTAAAACTCAAGAGGTTAAGATATCTAAATCTTTCCTCATGCACTTTATTCTGAATTCTCTCTTTCAATGTTACGGTGCTTTTAAGATCTCCTACAAAACATTTAAGGAGAAATAGTATATCAATGAGTTGATGGCCATGTGTATGCATGAGGAAGGAGGACAATTGATAGAGATAAAGCAGGGTTCTACAAGTGAACATATAGCGATGCAAGGGAAGAAAAAGGATAAGTCCAAACTGAACCAAAAGGGCAAAAAACCGAAAGTGAATATAAAAAAGAGTCCAAATGCTTTTTCTATAAAAAAAGGACATATGAAGTAGGATTGTGTCAAATACAAGCGGTGGTTTAAAAATAAAGGTACAGAAATCTCATTAGTTTGTTATGAATCTTGTATGATTGATATTTTTCATAACATATGGTGGATTGATTTTGATTGTATCATCCACATTAGAAATATGTTGCATGGTTTGCAAAACCTAAGAAAGTCAGTGGATCGTGAACAACTCATCTACTTAGACAACAAGATGAGTTCATGGGTAAAGGGAATTGGTGATTACAACTCATTCCAACCAACAGGAATATCTTAAAATTAGAGAGAGTGTTTTATATACCTAAATTTTCTAGAAAATTAATTTTCATTTCAAAACTTATACAATTTAGTTAATCTTTCAAATTTAGTAACAAAATGATATTAATTTTTTTTTTGTTCAAATGTCATTGGTTATGGATCATTATTAGATGGATTGTATAATATTATCTTATAAGACAATACTTGCATGAATGTAACACTAACAGGAGTTAAAAGAAGTGTCATTAAGGAAAACTCTTTCATGTTATGGTACCCAAAATTATGACACATTTCTATAAAGAGGATAACAAAGTTGATAAAAGATGGGGTACTTGATACTCTAGATTTTAGTGGTGGCTGTCAAATCAACAAAAATAAATAAACCTACTTCATAAAAAAGAGTCTAGGGTGAGTAGGGTCGTATCCACAGGGAAGAAGGAGATTTATCTTTTTTAAGAAATAAAAAAAAAATATATGTATGAGGGTTTTGAATTAACCAAATAACCTACTAAATCGAAATGAACAAAGAATTAAAATCGAAATAACAATTAACAAAATAAAATGAGAAGATAAAATTAACCTAGTTGAAGGGGTTGTTTTCATTTTAATTCAATCGTTTGATTCTTGATTCAAAGATAATTCAATAACACATAAATAAATTGGTTATAGTTGTCGACAAACGTCAAATGACCAATCTCTCCTTACTTCATCGATAATTAAGAGACACTCTTTAATTATTTTCCTAATCAAGAGTTAACCCTAAAAAAACTCTTAGTATTGAAAGTCTCAACAGTATTAAAATTTAGAGAGACTCAATTATAATTAACAAAAACACGATGTGTTCATTTAAATTAAATTATTCAATTCCATGACATGAATACTATTCGCCATTTTATTAAAATTAACAAATAATTACGGATTTGATGTTTTAATTAGTTATAGATTATTCTAGATCTATTAAACATTGGTCATCATTTAACAAACCCTAGAAAATCATGATCCATAAAGTGCATGAATTAAATAAATACCTATAATTGTTGAATGAATAAACATATTTAGATCTCACAATGCCATGAATCGAAAGTTCAACTAGTCTTTAACTAGAAAATAAATTAAAATGAAAACATAATTAAAAAGAACTCACAAAATAGAAGTTTTATTGCTTTAGAAAAATGTTGGAACAATGACCGTCCAATAACAAGTGCAGCCGCCAAGGACAAGCGATTATGAAGAAGAAAAATTGTTTTCTTAATGAATCACTCTTTCTTACATAACCTAGCCTAAAAACAACCAGACTTCCTTCCTAAAGTCAACAAAACTCCTCAAAACAAGGGATTTCCATCCCTTATACCTTTTTACTAAAGGTAAAAATATTGTAACCCTAAGTTGCTAAAATAAAAGAAGAGAAATTTTTAAATGACTTAACAACTCAAAGGTTAACTAAAAATAAAAATTACAAAAATATCAAGATTTTCTAAATTCCAAAATCCAAATAAAACAAAAAATCTTCAGTTTTCAATATTCCCAATTTTAGTTCAACTTCTCCTTGAGTGTATAAATAGAAAGAGAGATTCGTTGCAGTGAACCTTCCATAATTTCTTGCACAACCCTTTTTAAATTGGCATGTCCATGTGCCAACAAATGAATATTTCTATCCAAATTTCCTTATTGCATGTAAAGCCACTAGTTTAGCTTAATTTCTCAATTTTTCTTCATGAATGTTCTCCATTGAATCTAACACATCAAATACCTAAAATTAGTGCAATATTTACTCAAAAATAATATAAAATAAATCTTAAATATTACATTTATTTTGTCCCTATCAAATTCCCCCGCATCTAATTGATATTTGTCCTCAAGCATCCTTACTCAAGCAAAACAAAAACTATCCCATCTATTTTTCTTCTTCCAAGTTCCAAAGTTAATAAGCGCTATAAGAGTCCAAAATTAGAATAACAAGTACTTCATAGCTATTTGTACCCAAAACAATAGCCACACATCCCAACAACTCCTTATGAGATCAAAATAGCAAGATCTAACAATCCTTTCCAATGGTTCACTCAAATGCACTTGAAAAGAATTGAGGAATATATGAATAACACTCAAATCAACATTAGAATTATTATAACCATATGCTTGCAAATACATCAAATCTCTATTATTTAAAAATTAGAATTTTATGTATCAATTAAAAGGTCTTTCATTTGATTGTAACGTGGCTGAGGTTAAGGGTAGGATAAAAAGGATTATTAAAAGTTAAAACATACCAAAGATAATATGCAATTAACTACATAATTTCTCGGTGATAACATATTCGCCTCACACAAATGGCACAAAAATAATTGATCTTGCTATCCACATGTGTTCAACAACCCAACAATTAAATGCATATAAAAATGTCAAAATTTTTCTATAATCCATGATTGAAATAAAGTTCTTAGAGATGCAGCACTTTTCCTTTTATTTCTCTCTTTTTTTTTTGCTGCTTTTTTCTTTTTTCTTTTCTCTTTTCAGAATGACCAAGTCCATTCATCTTTCATATCAATACAAATATCAAAATCATGACTCTAATCAACACAATTCTTATGAGGCAAAAATATAATTAAATCATGTAATTAACTATATATATCCTTGGTACAAGGGTTGAAACACAAGTCAAAATAAGGTTTTAGTGTTGTATTGTGGGGTTATAAAGAAATAAAAGGTTTTAGACTCAACTTGGTTCACTAAGTGGATTAAAAATCAGGGTAGGGATTTTTTTTTTTTATGCAAGCCAAAAGGGGTAAAACCAAATTGTTTTTGTCACTTCAATGCATGAAACCCTATATGTGATCTTGAAATATATAATAGAGAAAGTTCTAGAATGACCAATCCAAGTGTGATAATCACTCAATAAGAAAGGAAATTCCGAGCACAAATAATAAAGTTGTTCACTTTTAAGCTCAAATCCTCACGTTTAAATGGGGTTTATGTCAATTCTTGCATGTTCATCTCTCAAAGAAAACTATTAAAGACATGAAAAACTATTTCAAACACAAAAGACCATTGATACAAGTTGTTCTTTATATGTTTTTAGCCAATCAAATAGCACACATTAAGTAAGAGAGTTTGAATTTTTTTTTTAAAGAAAAATGAAAGTAAACCCTAAATCAAGCAAACAAGCAAAATCGAAACAATCTTAACATCAAGCAAGAACTAAAAATACCTAGAAAACTACTAAACACCCTCACACCTAAATCATACATTATCCCCAATGTATACTTTGGTGAAAGAGAAATAAGAAAAGGAAAAATAAATAACAATAGTCTTAAATTAAAGTAAAAATGAAAAGATAAAGTAAGAACAAGATTTCCATAGGGTGGAGGTGGGAAAGGAAGGCAATGTGGGTGATGGTCAAACTAGATTCAGGTGATCGAGAAGACCGTATCGACGATGAGAAGAATGCTTCCTTCCCATAGCTAGTTTCGATAGATAGAGCCAAGTCGATGGAGATATTCTTCAATGGTGGTTTTTGGCTTGAAGGTGCATGAAGGAGAAGGAAACCTTAGGCAAAACAACAAAAGCTCAATTAGAATCTCTCAATAATAATGCATCGTTTCCCTATCTTTTCTCTCTTTCTATCTCTCTCTCTCTTTTTTTTTTATATGTATGGGTATGCTTGTTGGCAGATATGGACCCTTTCTTAGGGTGTGCCTACGTCCTAAGAAGGGTTCTTTACTGTGTGCTTTATGCTGAAGTCCCACGGTAGATAGCCTTGGAGTTGAGTTAGGGCATGGGCATGCCCTAACTCAGGTTCATTTCTGGTCACTTAAAAACAATAGCAAAATTGGGTAGAAATGAAGGCTTATTAAGGCGTGGGAACGCTTTAACAACAGTACACATCTATCATTTTTTTTTTAAGAAAACTCAATCCTAAATTAAACCAACATAAATAAAGAAAATAAATTATAAAAAAAGTCTCCCAATAAATGCTTTTGTTTAATGTCGTTTGCTCAACATTGTTTTCTCGTCTCAATTTAGCTCATAGCTCAGTCTGGTCCATCTCGACTTCAACTTTTTTGGCATAAACTTCAATCTCGAACAAAAGTGAGGGATTTTTTGGTTAACTATGGATTGCTTTCGACACAGGAGTTTATGATGGAGAAATTTGTCTAACTGTGTATCCTCACCTGTCTAACTCGCTTATAGCACATGATCAAATTTATCATACACACAATTATCTTCAAAATTATCTTGCATAAAGGATTCACAACATGAAAAACAAATTCAGAATTATTTGGATACTTCATGGAGTTAAAAATATTGAAAGTAACAACTTCACCATCAAATTCAAAATTCAAAGTACCCAAATCTACATCAATTTTCGTCTTAGTTATTTTCGTGAAAGGTCTACCCAACAAGATAAGAGAAGGGTTAGGAGAACATGCATCATACATATTAATCACATAAAAATTGGTAGGAAAAATAAGATCACCCATTTTTACTAAAACATCTTCAATTACACCCTTTGGATATGAATATGACCTATCAACTAACTAAATTATCATGTTTATCTCTTTTAAAGGTCCTAGTTCAAATTCTTATAAACAGACAAAAGCATAACATTTATCGTTGCTCCTAGATTAAGTATATCATTTTCTAAAAATTTAGTGCAAATCATACATGATATAGTGAACATACCGAGGTCTTTACATTTTGGTGGCAACTTTCTTCCGATGATTGTTGAAACATTCTCACTAACTACAACACTATCATCATTTTTCAACAACAATTTCTTAGTGCACAACTCCTTAAGAATCTTAGCATACCATGACAGTTGTCGTATGGCCTCTAAGAGTGGTAAGTTGACTTCTACCTTTCGTAAAGTCTCTAAAATCTTCTTTTCCCCATTCTCTTTCTTTGATTGTGCCAACCTATCAGAAAAATGTGAAAAAATCACTATTTTAGGTTTTGAATTAAATTCACTACTTACCTTCTTAGTTGAAGCATCCAAAATTGTTGATTTTTCTTCACTTTTGTTTACCCTTTTTGCTTCAACTTGTGATGAAGTATCTCGTGCCTCCTTTCCACTTCTAAGGATCATAGCACTAACATTCTCCCTTGGATTGATCTCAACTTGAGAAGGTAGTTGTCTTGATTTTTCTTCAATTTACTCACGGTTGTTGCCAATTGTGATACCTGGTTCTCTAAATTTTGGATGCTGACCCTTATTTCTCGTTGAAATCGTTGGCTTTCCTATTGAAATAATTGAGTGCTTTAGCCAAATTTTTAACTATTTCTTTTAAAGATGTACCTTGATTCAAAGAGGGTTGTTGTAGCTGAAATTGTGGTCGAGGTTGTTGTTGAAACCCTTGTGGTCTAGCCCCATAACTTAAATTTGGGTGATCCCTCCATCCTTGGTTGTAGGTGTTTGAATAGGAATCATACTTTCGTTGTGGTTGACCCGGGAATCCTCCTACTACATTGATTTGTTCATTGGAATCTTTTTGAAGGGTAGGGTATATATCTGTTGTGTGACCCATATTCGAGCAAATTCAGCATGTTTTCACTTGTTGTATTTGTCCTATAACCAATCGTTTCACAGTAGAAGTTAGGGAATCTATCTTATGTTCAAAGGAAGAAATGTTAATCTCATTAACCCTTTTTTGGAGTATCTCGCCACCCTCTAAATTGCGGCGCGTTTGTTGCCATGTTGGAGATCAAATTTTGTGCCTTCTCAGGTGTTTTGTTCATTAATGCACCACCACTTGCTACATCGATCATATTCTTCTCTGACAATAAGAGGTCTTCATAAAAATATTGGATTGTTCGGGAATTTGGTGCTGCAGACAACTTGCACAAAGTTGTGTAAATCTTTCTCAATATTCGTATAGAGTTTCCCCACTAAATTGCCTTTATCACAAATTTTCTTCCGAATGTTTGCTGCACGAGACGTTGGGAAAAATTTCTCTAAAAACAATCTTTTCAAATCATTTCAATTAGTAATTGAATTAGAGGGTAAATAAAATAACCAATTCTTAGCTTTATCAACTAAAGAAAATGGAAAAACCCTTATCTTCAATTGCTCCTTGGATACACCTTGTAGCCTCATTGTGGAACACATGATATGAAATTCCTTAAGGTGTTTATTCAGATTTTCTCCTACAAGTCCATGAAATTTAGGAAGTAAGTGAATAAGTCCAAAATTCAATTCAAATGAAGTCTCAACTTTAGATAGATTAATGCACAGAGGCTATTGATTAACATCAGGTATAGCTAACTCTCTTAAAGTTCTCTATGCAGCCATGGTTTCGTCTTTGGTGCATTGGCCCTCATTGTCAATTATTTGGTCCTACAAGTCCTCATCCAAAGTTAGTTCGAGAAATGAAGATATGAGCTATTTTGTTTGCTTGGTTTCCTTTATAAGTTACTGAGTTGTTTCTTAATCTACGAGTCAAACACAAGTTCACCTATACGAGAAGAACGAGACATAAACTAGAAATAAATAGACAAAATTAAAAGAAATAAATCTTTTAACACTTTCTGCCCCGACAATGGTGCCAAAATTTGATGGGTGTCAAACCAACAAAAATAAATAAACCTACTTCACAAAAAAGAATTTAGGGTGAGTAGGGTCGTATCCACTGGAAGAAATTGATTTATCTTCTTTAAGGAACCAAGAAAAATAAAAATAAAAATACGAGGATTTTGAATTAACTAAATAACCTACTAAATCGAAATGAACAAAGAATTAAAATCGAAACAACAATTGGTAAAATAAAATAAGGCAAAATTAAAAGAATAAAAATCAAGATAAATTAATCGAGTTGAAGGGGTTGTTTCCACTTTGATTCAATCAGTTGATTCCCGATTCAAAGATAATTTAACAACATATTGATAAATTGGTTATAGTCATTGACAAACGCCCAATAACTAATCTCTCATTACTTCATCGATAATTAAGAGACGCTCTTTAATTATTTTCCTAATCGAGAGTCAAGCCTAGAGAAGTTCTTAGGATTAAAAGTCTCAATAGTATTAAGATTTAGAGAGACTCAATTCTAATTAACAAATATACGATGAATTTATTTAAATTAGATTATTCAATTCCAATAACATGAATGTCATTCATCACTTTATTAAAACTAACAAATAATTACGGATTTGTCGTTTTAATTAGTTGTAGATTATTCTTGATCTATTAAACATTGGTCACTATTTAATAAATTTTAGAAAATCATGATCCATGAAATGCAAGAATTAAATTAATAACTATGACTATTGAATGAATAAGCACATTTAGATCTTACAATATCATGAATCAAAACTTCAATTAGCATTCAATTAGAAAATAAATTAAAATAAAACATAATTGAAAAGAACACACAAAATAGAAGTCTTATTACTGTATAAAAATGTTGGAACAATGACTGTCCAATAACAAGTGCAGCCGCCAAGAACAAGCAATTAGGAAGAAGAAAATTTGTTTTCTTAATGAATCACTCTTTCCTACGTGATCTAGCCTAAAAGAAACCACACTCCCTTCCTAAAGTCAACAAAACTCCTCAAAACAAGTGATTTCCATCCCTTATACCTTTTTACTAAAGGTAAAAATCTTAAAACCCTAAATTGCTAAAATAAAAGAAGGAAAATTTCTAAATGACTAAACAACTCAAAGGCTAACTAAAAATAAAATTACAAAAATATCAAGATTTCCTAAATTTCAAAATCCAAATAAAACAAAAAATATTCAGCCTTAAATGTTCCCAATTTTAGTCCAACTTCTTCTTGAGTGTATCAATGGAAAGAGAGACTCGCTGCAGTGAACCTTCTATAATTTCTTACACAACCATTTTAAAATTGGCATGTCCACGTGCTAACGAATGAGCATTTCTATCCAAATTTCCTTATTGCATGCAAAACCACCAGTTTAACTTAATTTCTCCATTTTTCTTCATAATGTCCTCCATCAAATCTAACACATCAAATGCCCAAAATTAGTGTAATATTTATTCAAAAATAATATAAAATAAATCACAAATATTACATTTATTTTTCCCTATCATTTAGTGACTTTGAGATGTTTGAATTGCATTAAGGGAAAAAAATTAACAAGATTCAAAAAGGTGTAAGGAAGAGCTCAGAATTATTTGAAATCATATATACAAACATTTGTAATCTAGGTATAGACTCACTATATAGTCATAGTTACTTAATTTCATTTATAGATGACTATTCATCATATATGTATCTCTTTATGTTTCGTCATAAGGACGAGATATTGGATGTCTTTAAAATTTTCAAGACAAGAGTAGGGAAACAAGGCGATAAACAAATAAAGATCGTTGAGTCAGATAGAGGTGTGAAATACTATGGAGGTTAGACGGAGGATAGATAAACACCAAATTCATTTGCAAAATTCTTTTAAGAAAATGGAATTGTTACCTAATACACTATGTCTGGTTCACCTGATCAGAATGAGATAGTTGAAAGAAGGAACAGAATCTTACTTAATATGGTTAGAAGTATGATAGCTAGCTCTAAATTGTCTAAATTTTTGTAGACTAAAACTCTCAAGACAGTAGTATACATCCTAAACAGGGTCTAACCAAGGCAGTAGCCAAAACTCCCTTTGATTTATTTAAGAGTTGGAAACCAAGTTTAAGACATGTACAAATTTGGAACTATCCTATAGAGATAATAGGTTTACTATCCACGAGAAAAGAAACTGAATCCAAGAATCGTGAGTGGATACTTTGTCGGTTATGTTGATAAGTTCAAAAGATACCGGTTTTATTATCTGTCCTACTATACTAAGTTCATGGAATATAAAAATGGTAAATTTTTATAGAATGATTTGGTTAGTGGGAAGGATTACTTTTGGAACTTAACTCCTGAAAGGAACCCATTAAGTATACCGTCAAATTCTAGTACCAAGTTAGTTGTCATCTAAAATGACTCTCAAGTGCCTATAGACATAAATTAGAGTATGGATGATAATCGAGAAATTCCATAAACAACTGATCAAGATCAAGTTTGCCAACCTTATCTTATAGAGTAGAATGTTGAACCAACATTAAAGTGATCTACTTGGAAAAAAAGGTCAGTTATATCTAATGACTATGTGATAAATCTTCAAGAGTTTGACTATAACATTGGACCCGTAAAGAACTCAGAAACTTTTTCAGAAGCCATGAGTCCTAAGAACTCAAACTTATGGCTGAATACCATGAAAGATGATATGAATTCTATGAGAAGCAATGGAGTCTGGGACTTTATAGAGTTATTAGATGAGTAAAACTCATTAGATATAAATGAGTCTTCAAAAATAAAACTCACTTATTAGGCTACATCGAGAAATATAAGGTCATACTCATTGTTAAAGAGTTCACCCAAAGGGAAGGAATCGACTATGCGAAGACATTTTCTCCGGTATGTAAGAAAGATTTCCTCTGTACCATTCTGACACTTGTTGCATATTTCAACCTAAAATTGCAACAAATGTATGTGAAAATGACTTTCTTTAATAAGGAATTAGAGGAATAAGTTTACATATATCAACGTGAAGAATTCTCCTCTAATGATAGTGAGAATTTGGTGTGCAAGTTCAAGAAATCAATATATAGGCTGAAACAAACCTCTTATCAGTGGTATTTGAAATTTCACAATATAGTTATTTCATTCGATTTTGAAGAGAACATTGTGAATCAATATATATATCTTAAGTTCAGTGGGAGCAGATTTTGTTTCCTTATCCTATATGTGGATGATATACTACTTGCCACAAATGATAAGTAGATGTTGTATAAGGCGAAATAGTTCTTCTTTAAAAACTTTGAGATGAAAAATTTAAGTGATATATTTTATGTCATCGGCATATATTTACATTGAGATAGATCCCATAAAATTCTAAAACTATTTCAAGAGATCTACATCAACAAGGTGCTTAAGAGATACAGAATAGAAAACTATTCACCAAGTATAGCTCCGATTGTCAAAGGGGATAGATTCAATTTAGATTAATGCCATAAGACAGATTTGGAAAGGGAACAGATGGCTAACATTCCATATGTTTTTGTTATTGGAAGCCTTATGTATATATAACTCTGTACAAGATTTACTATAACACATGCTGTGGGGATGTTAAGTAGATATCAAAATAACTCAGGTTTGGAACATTGAAAAGTTGCAAAAAGGTGTTAAGATATCTACAAGGCACGAAGAAGCACATGCTTATTTATAGAACAACCGATAGTCTGGAAGTATTCGGATACTCGGATTTAGATTTTGCCGACTGTGTTGATTCTCGAAAATTAACGTCAGATTACATCTTCATGATAGGCAGTGAAGCTATATCATGGAGGAGTGTTAAGTATACATTGACTACAATCTTTACTATGGAAGTTAAGTTCGTAGCATGTTTTGAGTCTACGTCACATGCAGCGTGGTTCAAGAGTTTCATATTTGGATTTAGGGTTTTAAATTCTGTATCTAAGCTATTATATATATTTTGTGACAATTCAATTACTGTATTTTTGTTAAGAATAATAAGAGTAATGGTCGAAATAAACCCATCGACATAAAGTATTTAGCCATTAGGGAAAGAGTATTGGAAAATAAAGTTATAATCCAATACATTAGCATTGATTGTATGTTGGTTAATCCCTTAACCAAATGCATGCCACAAGTAAGTTTAGAGATAATGTTATAAATATGGGTTGATTGCCTTATTTAAATGAAATCCAAAATTGAATTTTTTCAATAAAATTGTGCACACATTTTTTGTTTAAAAAATAGAATACATTGTGTTACACAGAAGATAATACCCACTTTTAGAGAACTTATTGCCATGACTCATGTACTATATTTTTATAAAAAATTGATTTAGTTTTGACTTCAAGTCAGTTTGTTGGGTCAAGTGGGAGAATGTTAGGAATTGTTTTAAAAAAATTCAAATTTCATGTATTAATACATTCAAAATTGAGTTAATAGCAAAAACATAACTGAAAAAGGAATAAATGTGATGAAGAATGAAAGAAATTTGAATTGGTTTGCATTTGGCCGGATTTAGGTGGCCCATTCAAAACTATACACAATTAATCTTATTTTTTCATTTTTAATATTTAATTATCTTCTCATAATGTTTGACAATAATTTAGAGTAATAATTATAGGATTTTAATGACTCTTTGATGGTTGGGAACCTATATAAAATCTCTCATAGTGCATTGGGTCACTAAGTCTAAATTTCGTAACTTTACACCATCTATTGAGTGAAATAGAGAGGTTAAAACATTTTTGCATGTCCCAAGAAATATTTTGGAGTGTATACAATCACCGGAAGTGAATAAGAAAGTATGACCAGATGTAACCCTAAAACTCCTTTTTAGTCCCCGCTTTATTTTGTCTCAATTTTTGCATTAGAAGCATGTATTAGATTTGCAATATATACTAAGCGTAAGTTTGGTTGGAGTGTCAAGTAGAAGGAAAAGAGAATGAAAAGGTAAAAGTGAAATAAAATGATTCTTTTATTCATTTGGTAAGGAAGGAGATGCGGAGTGAAAATAAAAGTGAGATGTAATCATAATCCCTCCCTATTAAGAAATGATTTCCGTTCCCAAGTGGATGGATTAGGAAGGAAATAAAATTTTTGAACAAATTTATTTTTGTTATTTTTTTGATATTTACAAAATTCTCCATTAATTTTTTCTATTTTAATTTTATTTAATATAAAGTTATAAAATTTTATTTTTTTCATCAATTTTATTGAAGAAATTATTTTTTTCATTAATGATGAAATTTTGCTTTTTTTTTTTCATTACTATTTCAATTTTATTTAATATAAAGTAACAATGAAAATAATTTGTAAAAAATTTAAAAATATATTAAATAGCTATTTTTTAGAAAAAATATATTTTTAGAAAAGTATTTTAAATTAGAAAAATAAAAAAATTTCGTAGTGAGAAATATTAAAAATATTATTTACAAGGGTATAATAGTTAATTTAAATAAATAAGATAGTATTTCTTTTCACTTTTCATTCCAATCAAACAAAAAAAAGTGTCATCAATTTTCTTCCCTTTCATTCCTATAAAAAAAAAGAAGAAAATATATTTATTTCTATTAGGTAAAGTAAATTTTCCATCCCCTTCGCTTCTGTGAATCACACTTACCCTAGCACTTTTAATATAATTTTTTTTTATTTACAAAATTTAAAACTGAATTTTAATTAAAGAATTTAACATTTTTCGTGCTAGATCAATCGCCTTAACAAAACTATTTATATGTAGAGAGTATCAATAATGTTCAATCTGATCAAAATTCCTAAACGAAGGCTTTTTTTTGGTGGGTGGGGGGGGGGGGGGCAAATGTATGCATCCTTTTTGGGTTAGACTGTGACTTCCCTCATTCTCCACAAAGAATGAATAATGAAAATCAAGAATATTTTGCATGTACTTGGTTTTTTCTTTTTTGAAATTTTTTATGTAAATTTCTTTTGGTTTTGTTCAAAAAATCACTTAGATATAACAATTTAGAAATACAATTAAATTTTTTTAATATTTTAAAATGATACAGTTTATGAACGCCCAAGTGTTAACCCTAAAAATTCAAGATTATTTTTGAAGTCACACTGTATTTTCCATTTAATTTTCGAAATAAAACTTCTTTATTAATAAATAGAAAATAGTATAAAAGTACGTTTATTATTGTAAATTCATTGTTTAATCTCTTTTCTACAAATGTAAATACTTATTTTCTTTACTTTCTCCTGTTTAAAATCTTATTTTTTTCTATCTAAAAATCCGTGAAATATGGCATTCTCTTCTAAATAAATATTTTTTTTTTAACAAAATCATAACCGGACCAAATAAAAAATGAATGATTTACACTTGGCAATTATTCAATTCATTTGACTTCCCTACCCAAGCCTTCATAAACCCTAAAAAACAGCCCGACCCAATTCCAAAGACGCTCTTTCCCGCGCACGCCCACCTCTGCAAACTTGATTGAAAACTCAAAAACCAAATCAATGGAGGGAATCCCAATTCCTATTTTTTCTAAAAAATTTTTTATTCTTCTTTCTCTTTCTGAAAAAGAATGAAATTCTTCTTTTCTCCCTCCTCGCTGGAACTAAATTCAACACCTGAAAAATTTTTACACCAACGCATGAACTTTTGAAACAATCCCTCCAAAAGAAACCCCGCCCCACTACAAATAACTCTTCTTCCCATCAACCATTTCTCTCACTCACTTGGAGCATCAGTCAAACAACCCCTTTCTCTCCCTTTGTGAGAATGGAGAGGAGTGCCATCACTCTCCTTGAGCAAGATGAGAGCAACAAAGAGAACATTCCTCCTACAAGTCCAAAGCAAAACAACGGGAACATACTTATTCCATCAATGAAATCCAAGAAGAGAAGAATTAGAAAGCCACTTGAAGACATCACGAATCACATTAGTCGGCCAAGAAAGTCGGCTTCCAATTTTCCTCCTCTGCATCCTCTCTGTCATCCTGTTTCTGTTACAAATCCCAGAAAGCGAAAAGCAGTGGACAACATTGCTCCAATGAACACAAGTGTTTCCAATTCAAAGTCATTGAGAATGAATTTCAGATGATACCCAATAGTAATAGATCACATGTGACTTTGTTCATTTGTTGTTTCCCCTTTGCAATGGTATTGTAAAAGATAAAAATTTTCCTTTAATTTTTTAGTGAAATACAAATTCTTCATTTCAAGGGTATTTTAGTTTAGCCTCTTGTTCTCATTTTGGTTTTAATTGGTACCATTTTCCACACAAATACTGTCAAATTCAGGTATGTATATATGTGGGCGTACATTTTATGTGAGGTAGTTGAACTTGATGAACAGTTGAGAATTGATTGGCAGAATGGATTGGGATTTCATGGACCAAATCCAAATCTTTGACTCGTATAAATTTAAAGGTGGGTGGATTTGAATCATAGTTGGGCAATGCTCTCCAACTATGTAGGTATTTCAAATTAAAATTTAGTGTTGCAAACCTATGCTAAATTTCACGACAACATTCATAGTTTTCTAGGATTTTTAGGTAAGCACTACGTTTCAACGTTCCATTTGTCAGTGTGTAAATTGGCAGGCTATGACTGCCTTTCCAAGACTAAGACATTTTGTGTCTTTGTCATGACTATGCATCTGCGAGTCACATACGAGAAAAGTGCTTAACATTTGGGGGTGGGGGGGGGGGGTGGGAATTTGACTCTATATGGCATATGCTCCATTGTCAATGTATGTAGGCCATTCTGCCATACTTAATAGTTTCATAGGATTGAGATGCATCAACAAATTTACAAGTAATTGAGGATGAACTTAAGCTGAAGTTTTCAGCTATACGTTTGTAGTTCCTTCTGCTTCTATCATATGCTTATAAGGTCATCATAAGTTTTTGGCCTTCGATTGCATTTGTGGTGGGTTTTGAGCCTCGTACATGATATAACTGAACTCTAAGTTATGTAGACTAAAAAGCAGTCTGATATAACTGAACTCTTCGTTAGAACATAGTAAATTAGCATCCACTAATTTTAATCACATAACATGTGATGGGACGAAGGTCCATAAGCAAGCATCCTTTTTACCTTTGATTGTGACTTCTTATGTTCTCCACAAAGAATGAAGAGCCGAAATTCAAGAAGTTGTCAGACGTTATAAGTGGGTTAGTTGGAAATTGCGGAGCTTTTTCTCTTGCCCCTTGGCTTTTCTAGGCCTACCAACTAATTGGAGTCCTAAACTAAAGGAGTTTTATATGGTGACACAAAGTTAAAACAGGACAAGTCAATTATGAACGAAAGCTTCACCTGGACAACAATGCAGAAAAGCAAATTACACCCATTTTTTGATTAATGACCCCAATTAAAAACTATGTCAAACAAACGCTAATGTCACTAACAATCCTTGTCATTTTCATTTCTTGGATGGTCATCAAGTAAGGCTTTAGGCCTAAAAGTAGAACAGCTTTTGCTCTGAGTGGTGGTCCTTGCATTACAAGTCTTATGTGACAAATGCGCCTGATGTCCATTTACAGTGACTTGTCCACAATTCTTTTTTGACAATTGGCTATAAAGGGATATGTAAGAGGTCTAACTCCGTCGGTGGCAAGCGTGCAAAATTTTCAATAGTCTCGGTTCATAAAATTGACCTGTCACAACATAGGATTGCTAGTAGGCTAGATGTTGGCAACAGAATGGATGCAGTATTTGGATCCACATATGCCCGATCAATGAGGCGTATACTTCATATTATTAAGTTAAACTATCGCTGTCACAGCAATCCACGTGGAAAGAGTCGCGAGTTGCTTCTGACGATCATCAACTACTTAAAGGCTAAAAGGTTACTCCTTGTGCGGCGAAACCTGTAAAATTGAACACAACCGGGTCTGCCGCTTAACAAGACTTTCATTAGGAACATGCACCAATTTTTGTCTTGGTGTCTTTCTTAAAATTTTGAGAGCTTTTTAAGAAGATGATCTGATAATCCTAAATATTGTCTTTGTAGAAAAGTGATTTTGACAGGTTACTTGCCAGAATAGAATTTGTGTCGTTAGCTCTTAATCATTGGTTTTTACTAGGAGAGCCCATCAACAAGTGAAGACAAATCCACCTTTTGAGAGGAAGGAACTAAAAGATAAGTCTGTTTGTTTTAGTGTTCGAGCATATGATAATGATTGCCTTGTATGTAAAGACACAGCTTATCTAGCAGCCTTAGTAGTTAGTGATCTTTAAAACTCTCATCTTTCACTGGAATGCTAGATGCATATACTAGCAACCTTTTTATTGGAGGCTATTGGAATGTATGATCACTCGATGATCATGAAAGAGTCGGCGTGCATTATATTTTCTTAAGCGTTAAAACGCTTGTGTAGCTAATTATTTATCACTTTATAAGCTTTTCCTTACCTAAAATTTGCCTTTTTGCTTCTTCTTCTTCTTCTTTTTTTTTTTTTTTTTTGATTTTCCACATTCATTGATATGTCCCTCTGCTTTGCTTTCTTTAATGATCTATGCTTTCTTCAAGCTGGTGGGTGAAGTGATCTTATACAACATATCAAAGGAAGCTTTTCAGCCAACTCTTGCTAATGGGAAAAAATGATTTTAAAGCTAATTTTCCTGGACATTGAATTGGGTTTTTGAACTTGAAGAACAAGGGACTGTTTACCTACACATTTTCGCGAAATCTCATTTATCCTTTTTGGTTTTTGACCAAACATTTGTGGCCCAACACAAAACTAGAATCCTAGTAGAAAATACCCTTAGGAGTCTTTTGTCTAGGTGATGGGACCATCTCTAAAAGACTCGATCCATAGAATGGAGCACATTCAATAGACGGCTAAGACCCATGATTCAATATAATTTAACATGTTCAGGCGTAAGTGGGTCTCTGACGCCCCATTCTACCAAAGGGACAAGCCTCCCTGAACGGGCCTCAGTCGCCTCGACTACTTGAATGAGTCTAACTCCATAGAATCCTACTCGCTAATCATCTGACTCCCGATGGAGTTTATGTGATTCAATCTATAAGAGCATACGGTAGAACCGAATGACCATTCTTCTCTCCCTCACCCGATCGTTGGTAGTCGAATATTGAGGGAACCGAACACTTCTACTCCCAACCGGTAATATTCAATTGAATTTTACCCTGATTGAGTTTTCTATTGCAATACGAGATGTATCTCTCAAATAGGGAAGAAAACCTTGAAAATCTAATTAATAAGGGAAAGAATCTTTCCGTATAATTTAACTTTTTAAATGATAATAACATTTTTGATAATTGAGATCCGGAATCCTCGGATCACTTTGTAAGGGAATTAGGGTTGCAATGTCCCACGATTACATGATTCTAAAAGGGACGCTATATAAAAGCTCTCAATGTATCAAACTAGGTAAATCCTCTAACTCAACATGTAACACCAAAAGTTAGGTGTTAGGAAAATTTTGTCGAATTTATTGTAAAAGATAGAGAAAATTGGACTGAAATTGATTTTTAGACTAGTTAAATTTCCAATTATTCTTATTTTATGAGATGAGAAAAGAAATTATAAATTGAATTGAGGTATATAAGAATCAAATCATTAAATGGTCTATTGGTCTAAAATTTTTTGGACAAACTTTAGGTCTTGAGATCAATTTCCATTGGAGACACGTGAAGGCATGAATTGAATTGTGAAAAATTTGTGAGGGGCAGTGGAAAGGGCTGGTGGAACCAGGAGATGAGTGTAGTGTGTGTGTGTGTGTGAAGCCAAATTGGAGAGAGAGAGAGACAAATTGAATTATTAAAGAAAAAAGAAAAAGAAAGAAAACAACAAATGTTTGTGAGGGGGCGGTTTCCTCTGTGAGTAAAATAATAATAATAATAATAATAATAATAAGGAAAAAAATAATATAAATAATAACATATACATAAAAAAAATGTTTGTGCACATGGCACTCGTGGTGGAACCGCCTAGACAGAACAAGACAACAACAGTGACAAATGACCAGAATACCCTCCAAGTAAGCTCATGCGGTGGAACCGCGAGGCAAATGAGTAAGGGCAAAAGGGCATTTTCACATTTCCATTAACTTCAATTAAACCTCAAAAATTCATTTTTGTTTCACTTAGTTGGATTCATTTTCTCTCATCTATGTATGCGAACTCTCGCGAACCTTCACTTCTTCTCTCTACATCCTCATCTCTCTCTATCACAATTGATTTCTCTCTCAAGAAATCAATTTGTGCTTTGATTAAATCACCTCTCCAAGAGTTGATCGTGTGGAAAAGAAAATCAAGGGTTGGCCGAGGAAGGAGAAAAATTAGTTGAAACCTAGCTTCCAAAGATCATTCCAATTCTGAAATTGAGGTAATTTCTTTACCTTAAACTTGGATTTAATCTTTCCATTAATAGATCATAACTTATTTTAGAGATTTATGAAAATCCTGTTAGTGAATCGAAACCCTAGAAATTTTGTGAATAGTGAATTTGGGGAAAATGAAATTAGAAATTTTATTTACATTGCAATTGATGAAATTAAAATATACACTCATGAATTGGAGAAATCAGAAGGAATTAGGGTTATGTTAATTTGGAGAAAATTAGGGAAAATTTGTAAACCCTTGAAATTGTGGAGAAATGGCCTGAAAAATTTTTGTTTCTGGTTTAGGATAATTAATTGAAGTTTGAAGAGAGATTTTTTGGTATTGATATTGTATAGAGAGTGAATACCCTCCTAAGAGGTGAGTGGATGGTTATGTTTCATATGAATGAGTAATTTGTTTTCAATTATGATCTATGAATTAAATTTTGAAAAGAATTTTGAAATGGATTTAAATGTTTTGTGATTGTGGTATACCTTGAAATGTAATTTGATAAATTCCATCACTCTTGAGCTTAAATGTTGATTTATTTGTACCATATTATAATTGGATACTCATGTAAATTGTAAAATGTTGTTTTATCTTGTAATTGAGCATGAAATTGATTGAGAAATTAAATTTGGTAATATGGTGTTGGAAAATAACTATAGTCTGAGTCTTGCCATGGACCGGTCCATCGGAGCGGCATGGTTAAACCTAATTTGATTGATAATTAGAGGCTTGGAGGAGACGGGATGGAGAGCCACTCAAGAAGGCTGGATGACGTGATGGCACCCACGAAAACAATTCCGGGCCAACGCCAAGGTGAAGAGGATTTTATAAAAATTATGAAAAAAACTCTTGGTGGATCCTACCAACGGCCATTGGTAGGAAAATGTTTTTGGCAAACCCCAAAATTATGGAAATGAAAGTTTAAGTAACTAATTTGTATATTCGAGTCATGGTGGTTTTTGATACAAATTATTGTATGCAAAAACTCTCTTTGTTTCATTGAATTATATTTGATATATGTGTTTAGCATCACCATTCTCACCTCTTATTTATATATTATATGCCATTGCACTCTATTCACTTGGTATTTTAAATACTCACTCCTCTCTTCCTAATTTTTTTTTTCAGAGGAAGTTTAGGTGGGAGACACTATTTTGGGACAGTTGAAGAAATCATTTCGCTGAAGTCTCAGTAGGTATTAAAATGTGGATTTCAATTTGGAATGATTGAGGTAGTATGATCCAAGGAAGGAAATTTTTGTACTCTTTATTTGGTTGGGATTTGATTTATACTTGTTTTATTTATTTTGAGAAAGTATTGGTGAAATCCCAACTTAGAAAATATGGAACTTGTTAATTTTTGTCTAAATTTTTCCTTTGTAAAACTTATTTCTTTTATTGGGACATTTAAATTTTATTTTGAATTTTGAGATATTTTGTGTAACACCGAGTTTTTTGGAAATTTGTTTTATAATATAAAGAGAAATTTTAATTTTATTGATTTTTGATTTTGGAGTATAAATTTGAAATTTTTGGTATAATTGAAATGCCGTGTTACAAATTCCAATGAGATGAGAAAAAAAAAAAATATATATATATATAGGTATTAATTAAAAAAAAAAAAAAAAAAAAAAGTAAGAGGGAAAGAGGAGATGCTGCGTTTCGGGGTGAAACGCAGCACCCCATCATCCCCAAATCGATTAGGGCTAATAGCCCTAATCGAAGCTCTGCTCTCCCCTCTTTCGTCTCTCTCGCTCTCTGCACTCTCTCTCCCTCACGAAATCTCTCCCGCGAGCCCTTGTTTCACCCTACCTCAGTCTCTCTTCCAGTCTCTCTCCCTCTCTCTTCGAACGTATCTCTCCTTCTCGCGGTTCTCCGCCACTGTTACCACAACCCACAGCCACCGCGGCCACCGCGAGCCACCGCGGTCGCCACCGCGAGCCTGTCCCGCACCATCTCTCTCTCATCTGACCACCATCTCAGCCTCTCTCGCGGTTTCTCTATCACAGTCGCTTGCGGTCTCTTGCGAGCAACTTGTCACCTGCGGGAGCCCCAACTGAAAAACCCTAGCTACGATTATGGTCTGCTCTGCATAGGTGAGATTCAGTCCCTAACCCTAATTTTAGGGTTTCAAATTTTCTTAAAAATTAGCTTTAGATTTCTGAAATTGACTTTAAATTGGGAGCTTTGCAGGTTTCAGAATGGAATGAGAAGACAGTTGGACGAAGGTTGTGAACTGCAAAACACCCTAGGTGAGGGATTTTCAATCCCTTCAATATTCAGACTATTCTATCGAATTTAGCTTGAGAATAAGTGTAGATATATTCTGAAAATATGCTAGATCCGTAGGAAATGCTTTATTCTTGAGAGTTTGTATGAAATTATTGAGGTTAGGTCTAGAAATTGATGTAAATTGGATTGCAAAGTATGATTGAATGTCTTAGAGAGTATTAGAGTTTTGTTTGATTGGTTTGTGTAGTTTTCCTTGAGATTTGAATTGAAATTGGCATGAATTAAATTTGGATTATGTAAATTCGGGAGGAAATTGGTAAAATTGAGGAATATTGGAAATTTAAAGCCGTCGGTGATGGAAATGATCCTAGATTGATGGAACGAAAATTTAGGAATGTAATTGTGCAAATTAAGGCTATTTTAAATAAAAGGGAAATTTGAAAACCCTTTAATAGAGCCTTAATTGATGATTATTTGTGTTGATTGGTTTAGGTTGACATTTGGAGACTCGAAAGGAGTCATTTTGGATTAATTGTAGAAATAGGGAGTGGGTACCCTCCCTACAGGTGAGTGAGATTTACGATATCATGTTATTAATATCAAACCATGTTTTACCGTTTTCAGAAACGATATGATTTATCCGTGTGAAAAATGATATTGCTAAAGGTTTTGATAAATGTTTTGTGATAAATGGAGTGTCTAAAAATGAGTTGATAATATGCATCCATGTGAATTGTTAAAAATGATATCGTGCCATGTTTTGAAATTCTGAAACATGATTTCTGTTATATCTATGCATCTTGGCACATTCGATTGATAATGATTTGGTACTTGGGCTGAGAGTCCATGGGAATTGATGGATATGATATAGTCCCTAGGGGACAACCGTAGCTACGGAGGGCGTTTGTTGAGGCACTCGTTGTGTCTGGATACGCTTCTGCAGGAGGTATCCCCAAACGTCATGTTTTTATAGATCACGGACTAGCCCAGTTGAACCGAAAGGGGATGGCCGTCAGAATAGGCGGTCTAGCACTGGGGGAGGCCTGTGGCCCAGATTACGGACTAGCCCAGTTGAACCGAAAGGGGAGGGCCGTCAGAATAGGCGGTCTAGCACTGGGGGAGGCCCGTGGCCAACGTCGGGGTAGAGAGCTAAATTTGAACTTCACATGCATTTGAAAAACCCCCGATGCGCCTGTCCTTGGTTGTGGTTGACCCTTGTTGGGAACGATTTTTCTGGCCAGCTCTATTGATTTCTAAAAGTGATCTGGATGCATATGAATGGTTTGATATGTATGCTTAAAATATAATATGTTTGAAAAATTTAATGTGAATTTGAGAAATGTATTCATTATACTGATTTTGACACTCCATGTTCACCACATATTAATTACATGATATCAACCCCCCCCACTCACTGAGTATTTCCCAATACTCACCCCTCTTTAACATCTTTCAGAGGAAGTTTAGGCTTGCGACAGAGATTGGAGCTTGGGGAGGGCCTACCAGCTGGCTTTTGTAGGTATACATCGTGATGTATAGTGATTTTGGTCTGAGTTGAAATCCGAAGAAAGGAAGACTTGTACAATTCTTTTGGTACGGATTTAATTGATACTTGTTTCCTGTATAGGAACAAGTATCGATGGAATCCTTACGTGGTTTGTTGTTTATTTTCTCTTCTCCCATTTTTGGTAAAAACTCATTGTTTAAGTGGAACATTTGGTTTGTAATGTTGAGAATGGTTATTTTCTTTTGATTTCACGAAGTCTTGGACAATTCATATCGTTTGGATCTTACGGACGTTTGCTTGATTTCTTCAGGCAAGTGTTAGTAAGATCTTACGACTATGTTTTGGGACTTCCTATTTGTTAAGTGTTTTTCTTATTCTGTGAACTTGGAAATGGCTAGGATGGCCATATTGTGTGTTCGTGCATGTACAGGTTCCCTCTCCCCGATTGTGTGTTGATGTGAAATCGTGCATGTACAGGTCCCCTCTCCCCGATGTGTGCTCGTGTGTACAGGGATGGACCGGATGAGTCCTTGCATGTGTATTGTTATGTGATGTTTTTCTGTTTTTGATGATTGGTGTAGAAAGAATTATTGTGTTGTTTTTGATAGCCTTGCGGAGTCCCGGTATATGGGGAGGTTCTGTCCGTGTACCGAGACTACGCGACGGCTGTCGCGTGGTCGATCCGAGGATCGGGGCGTGACAGCTTTAGTGGTATTAGAGCTTAGGCTCACGATTTTAAAAGTTTATTGGTTTTTGAATGTTTTAAATTGTTTCCAAATGTCCCGAAAAGTTTCTAAAGACTTTGAAGTATTTGGTTTTTGAAAAAGGTGTTTTTGAGAATGTACAAGTCTTCCATGGATTTCTTAGGAGGATAGGAATGCTCATTTTTAGGGGGTTAAATACCTAGTTCAATTCCTATTCTACTTGTTGAGATTTGACTCTTCTTCGTAGAACTATCCCTTATAGACGAAAATTGAGGAACCGAATGAGATTCCTCCTACACACCTCTACATATTAATTATAGTCATCTTATATCTTGATTTCACCTCTTTATTGAGTTGTGGTTAAGATCCTTGCTAGTAGATTGCTTACGGTACTCGGTGATACTTTTATCTATAATTTAATAACTAGGGTGTTTTTATTGAAGATAGATTCTACATTTGGTTTTAGTGGCTTATTAAGTGGTTCATTTTGCTAAGAAGCATGATAAAAGAGTATATTTGAGATTTAAAAGGACTTGGCCATTAGGGGTTCATTTAGATGGCACTTTGAGGAGTGTTCCTAGTTGTGGAGTCTTGATAGCACGGTGGTGGTGAAGGATTAGATTGAAATGATGACATGAAAAGTTACAAATGTGATGCCGTGACTTTGGTAGGGTTTCCTACAATCGGAAGAAGGAAAGGTTGTAATGAGGCTGTAGATTGGATAGTAAAGGATGTGTGCACATTGAAATTTATGGTTCAAAATTGGTTGAGTTTGTGAAATTCAAGAAGATTTAAATGCCGAAAAGTTTGGAGGATTTTATTTAGAAATTGTGTTCAAAGGATTCTAATATGAGGAAAACCTGGCAAATCTGCCTTCAAGGCGCTAATAAACAAATGGATATTATTAAAAGGAATTTATGGATATTTCTTCTAGATAATTTAACCTTGGAAAAATGGATATTTCTTCTTAAACAAGCAATGGCCAAGTGATTCGTGGTTAGAGATTGAAATACTAGAGCTGGTATCAATTATTTCTTTTCCCCTAAATAGTGGGAGTTCGAAATTTTTTAATCATGGACATGAGAACTTTATTAGAACCATATGAATGCAAATTTAGTATATTAGATAGAATGAAGGAAAGGTTGGTAAGGATAAACTGAAATGATATTGACAGGAATTGCTAGAAAGTTTCTTCCTATTGCTTGTAACCGATATGGAAAATTTTGATGATTTGAGTGGATATTTGTATTTAATTATTGGCATAAAAGGGAATGCTTAGTTGTGTTTTGTTAATAAGTGCAATCTGTCATAAAGTTAGATAGGGAAATTTACAACATGAATTTGATATTATTTGATAGAGATGCAAGGGTTTGTTTAGTACATTGAGTATGATAAAATTTCTTGCCATGGAAGACATTAGTTTGTCAGGAAAATTAAGAACATTTGTTGTCCCACAATTATCTGAGTTTAGTTTTTTTTTAATATGGATCAAAGAGCAAAGAAAGATTTGTAATGCTGACTATGCGTTAGGGCAGATTTCAAAAATCACTTCTTTGGCCAATTGACCCAAGCTAAGGTCCACGATGAGTACTACCATAGTGATGCACAATTTTGTATAATTTTGTTTTCATAATTGCATAAAAGGACTATTTGATGCTAAAGATGGTAAGTGGTTTGGGTTAATGCTAAGTAGATTCTTGGAAAATGTGGAGTCTTCGGAAACTCACAGAGGTGTATATCATGTGTTCAATGATGGTATTTACTTGAACTTTTAGTAGTTCGGCTAATAGAAGGTAAATGAGGAATTTTAGAGAAATCAACTGTAAGATCGCCCTCACATTATCTTCTGATTTGTATGGGCTTTACTGCAGGACAAAGGTGTGAAATACAGTGGAATGGGTAAAACAGATGTTCGACCGAGGGTTGTATGCAAAATTTTGAGGAACCTGATGATCGAATAGGTAGGAACCATGGGGAAGATCTACTGAGTCTTATGGGGTCTGATGACAATTTGTTCTTGGAGAAAATTAAAGAACATGAATGATGGAGGTGGTAGTTGATAAGGGTTTAAATGAGGAAATCAAGTTAACTGAATCTGTTTTGGGGCATATTTTACAGAATGAGGGCGCTGTATGTTGTGGTGATAGCTATAGGACTTAAAGAGATGTTACCAGTATGTTCAGCACCATGGAGTTTCTGTGTACATTAAAGGTCAAGGTAGAATAAGACATTTTCAATTACGGCTGAGCAGCATCTTAGAGAATAATTGTAATCTTAAGTGATCTTGATAACAAGAAGCTTTGTTGTCTAGTTTGAACAATTGAGAATATGGAAAACCAGTGACAAGTTTCCTAATTGCTTGATGCAGTCACCTTGGAGAAACTAATATGATGAGCCTTTGTGGGATCTATATATTGTAGTGAGATTTCTCTGGTGTTTCAGTCTGCTATAGTTGTTTAGAGTTCTTAAGATAAACTTTAATTTGGGATAAATGTATCCTTCAAATGGAAATATGAGGTAATATGGACCCTTCTAGCTTTTACAATATTGAAATGGTGAATCTTATAAGCATATAGGCAGAAATGTTTATGCATGGTTACTTGAGCACCATTTAGAAGTAAGAAAGTCTGTAAATGAAATTTTGAGGTATATTGAATTGGTCGAGTTCAATGATAGTATTTTCAGATATGTGTGATATGTGTATGAAAGACTTTAGTTTTGATCTTCTACAATGCCTTGTAGTAGATACAAAGTGGCGGCCTATTCCAATTGTTGTTGAGGAATGTGTTAATCGAGAAAGTGTTGCTCTTTTTATATCCAAAGGTTTCAAGATCTTAGAACAAATACGGAGATTCAGAGACTATTGATTTTTGTGTTTTATTTGCGGCAATTAGAAAAAGGAAACTAAAGGATATCCTCAATATGCTAAATATACTTGAGAGTTATAAGGAATTTTGACCAAGGTAGATAAGATCAGTAGAAGATTAAATGAATGCAAAACAAATTCTTGTGATGTATCTTTTGTAATTGTATAAATCGTAGTTGTATGATGGCTTGTAGGAGGCATTGGTTCTAATAGAAATTTTTGAGTTATTCTAGAATGAACAGAAATTAGAATTATAGTATTGATGCGAGAAAATTGGTATTTTTGAAAATATTTCTTTGGAAAGAAGTAATCTGGTTTCAGAAGCAGAGAAATTTGCATATTGGCCAAGCCAATCAATCCGGGGTTGTTTTTTTTAGAGAATAAGAAAGTTATATTGAAAGCACTGTATATAGATAGAAAGATTGTAATGTCTAAAGTGCAATAGTGATAAATATAAGAGACACTAGAAGTGGTTATTACTTTGATGATTTGGGGGTATTAATGCAAACACCGGGTGATATGCAAATATATGTACTAGATTTAATTTGGATAGAATATTGGTGATATTGCATGATACTAAAATAATAGAGAATGATCATGATAGAAACATCTTGACTAAAAGAGTTATCTAAATAAGGATTGGAGATTTAAAACTTGGAAGCATTCAAATATTGTCAGTGGATTAAATTTTCTCACTTAGTCTAAGCCATATTGAGGTTGATTTACATTTTGACATACACAAGTTTGAGGATATAAGGATTTTCTCTATCTTTGGATCTGCAATTGATATGGATATGACATACTAGTGGACATTTCTTATTTAAAGTCTCTTTTGAAAGATAATTTAAGGAATTTTTATAGTTTTGGAGTTTGATAGCTTAGTTGTTGATTCTGAAGTTAAAATATGTCAGTCCTAATATATCATGAGAAATATTTGACGGAACTCTCTCATGTAGTTGAAAATCCTACGATAGAATTGAACCTAGATCCAAATTTCAAAGTGTAGCCTGTGTTAATACTAGATCGGCGGATTCAAACAGTTGAGAAATAAGTAGATTCCTATAGTTAAAGTGTTGTGGAGAATATAATCAACTAGAAAAACAAACTTGGGAGACAGAGGAATTAATGCAAAAGCAACATTCGCAGCTCTTTGATGTATGAATTATATTTTGGAATTTCGAGGACGAAATTTGTTTTTAGGGGGTTAAGAGTTGTAACACCGAGTTTTTTGGAAATTTGTTTTATAATATAAAGAGAAATTTTAATTTTATTGATTTTTGATTTTGGGGTATAAATTTGAAATTTTTGGTATAATTGAAATGCCGTGTTACAAATTCCAATGAGATGAGAAAAAAAAAATATATATATATATAGGTATTAATTAAAAAAAAAAAAAAAAGTAAGAGGGAAAGAGGAGATGCTGCGTTTCGGGGTGAAACGCAGCACCCCATCATCCCCAAATCGATTAGGGCTAATAGCCCTAATCGAAGCTCTGCTCTCCCCTCTTTCGTCTCTCTCGCTCTCTGCACTCTCTCTCCCTCACGAAATCTCTCCCGCGAGCCCTTGTTTCACCCTACCTCAGTCTCTCTTCCAGTCTCTCTCTCTCTCTCTTCGAACGTATCTCTCCTTCTCGCGGTTCTCCGCCGCTGTTACCACAACCCACAGCCACCGCGGCCACCGCGAGCCACCGCGGTCGCCACCGCGAGCCTATCCCGCACCATCTCTCTCTCATCTGACCACCATCTCAGCCTCTCTCGCGGTTTCTCTATCACAGTCGCTTGCGGTCTCCTGCGAGCAACTTGTCACCTGCGGGAGCCCCAACTGAAAAACCCTAGCTACGATTATGGTTTGCTCTGCATAGGTGAGATTCAGTCCCTAACCCTAATTTTAGGGTTTCAAATTTTCTTAAAAATTAGCTTTAGATTTCTGAAATTGACTTTAAATTGGGAGCTTTGCAGGTTTCAGAATGGAATGAGAAGACAGTTGGACGAAGGTTGCGAACTGCAAAACACCCTAGGTGAGGGATTTTCAATCCCTTCAATATTCAGACTATTCTGTCGAATTTAGCTTGAGAATAAGTGTAGATATATTCTGAAAATATGCTAGATCCGTAGGAAATGCTTTATTCTTGAGAGTTTGTATGAATTTATTGAGGTTAGGTCTAGAAATTGATGTAAATTGGATTGCAAAGTATGATTGAATGTCTTAGAGAGTATTAGAGTTTTGTTTGATTGGTTTGTGTAGTTTTCCTTGAGATTTGAATTGAAATTGGCATGAATTAAATTTGGATTATGTAAATTCGGGAGGAAATTGGTAAAATTGAGGAATATTGGAAATTTAAAGCCGTCGGTGATGGAAATGATCCTAGATTGATGGAACGAAAATTTAGGAATGTAATTGTGCAAATTAAGGCTATTTTAAATAAAAGGGAAATTTGAAAACCCTTTAATAGAGCCTTAATTGATGATTATTTGTGTTGATTGGTTTAGGTTGACATTTGGAGACTCGAAAGGAGTCATTTTGGATTAATTGTAGAAATAGGGAGTAGGTACCCTCCCTACAAAGTGAGTGAGATTTACGATATCATGTTATTAATATCAAACCATGTTTTACCGTTTTCAGAAACGATATGATTTATCCGTGTGAAAAATGATATTGCTAAAGGTTTTGATAAATGCTTTGTGATAAATGGAGTGTCTAAAAATGAGTTGATAATATGCATCCATGTGAATTGTTAAAAATGATATCGTGCCATGTTTTGAAATTCTGAAACATGATTTATGTTATATCTATGCATCTTGGCACATTCGATTGATAATGATTTGGTACTTGGGCTGAGAGTCCATGGGAATTGATGGATATGATATAGTCCCTAGGGGACAACCGTAGCTACGGAGGGCGTTTGTTGAGGCACTCGTTGTGTCTGGATACGCTTCTGCAGGAGGTATCCCCAAACGTCATGTTTTTATAGATCACGGACTAGCCCAGTTGAACCGAAAGGGGAGGGCCGTCAGAATAGGCGGTCTAGCACTGGGGGAGGCCTGTGGCCCAGATTACGGACTAGCCCAGTTGAACCGAAAGGGGAGGGCCGTCAGAATAGGCGGTCTAGCACTGGGGGAGGCCCGTGGCCAACGTCGGGGTAGAGAGCTAAATTTGAACTTCACATGCATTTGAAAAACCCCCGATGCGCCTGTCATTGGTCGTGGTTGACCCTTGCTGGGAACGATTTTTCTGGCCAGCTCTATTGATTTCTAAAAGTGATCTGGATGCATATGAATGGTTTGATATGTATGCTTGAAATATAATATGTTTGAAAAATTTAATGTGAATTTGAGAAATGTATTCATTATACTGATTTTGACACTCCATGTTCACCACATATTAATTACATGATATCAACCCCCCCACTCACTGAGTATTTCCCAATACTCACCCCTCTTTAACATCTTTCAGAGGAAGTTTAGGCTTGCGACAGAGATTGGAGCTTGGGGAGGGCCTACCAGCTGGCTTTTGTAGGTATACATCGTGATGTATAGTGATTTTGGTCTGAATTGAAATCCGAAGAAAGGAAGACTTGTACAATTCTTTTGGTACGGATTTAATTGATACTTGTTTCCTGTATAGGAACAAGTATCGATGGAATCCTTACGTGGTTTGTTGTTTATTTTCTCTTCTCCCATTTTTGGTAAAAACTCATTGTTTAAGTGGGACATTTGGTTTGTAATGTTGAGAATGGTTATTTTCTTTTGATTTCACGAAGTCTTGGACAATTCATATCGTTTGGATCTTACGGACGTTTGCTTGATTTCTTCAGGCAAGTGTTAGTAAGATCTTACGACTATGTTTTGGGACTTCCTATTTGTTAAGTGTTTTTCTTATTCTGTGAACTTGGAAATGGCTAGGATGGCCATATTGTGTGTTCGTGCATGTACAGGTTCCCTCTCCCCGATTGTGTGTTGATGTGAAATCGTGCATGTACAGGTCCCCTCTCCCCGATGTGTGCTCGTGTGTACAGGGATGGACCGGATGAGTCTTTGCATGTGTATTGTTATGTGATGTTTTTCTGTTTTTGATGATTGGTGTAGAAAGAATTATTGTGTTGTTTTTGATAGCCTTGCGGAGTCCCGGTATATGGGGAGGTTCTGTCCGTGTACCGAGACTACGCGGCGGCTGTCGCGTGGTCGATCCGAGGATCGGGGCGTGACATTTTGAGTTTGTGAATGATGAGAAAGTGTGGGAAATCTGTTGGAAGGCTGGGTTGGCCAATTTGCATGTGTGTATGTACAGGGATGGATCATTGATTTGTGTGTTAATGCATGTTTTTGAGGTTGAATGACCTGGGATGGTCTTTAAAATGATGTCGAATTATTTTCAAATTGGTTGAATACCTTGCACTATCCCGGTATATGGGGAGATGCTGCCCGTATATTGAGATAACGCGGCGGTTGTTACGTACTCGATGAGAGAGTCGAGGCCATTTCACTTGATGTGCAAAAGGTTTTTCAAAAGTTTAGGCTCACGATTTTAAATATGTAAAGGTCTGAAATATTTCCAAACGTCCCTAAAGGTTTTAAAAGTGTTTTTCTTTTTGAATTTCAAAAAATATTTTTTCAAGAGATGTGCAAAAACCTTCCATGGATCATTAAGGACTAAGGTTTACATTCTTTTAGGGGGGTTAAATACCTAATCTATTGCCTGACTTAGGGAGCTAAGCATAGTGTTTCTTTTTATAGGAATCATGCCTCCTAGATGAAGGTTGAGGAATGTAAATGAGATTCCTCCTTCCGAGCGTGACGATGAATCATCCTCGCATGCTCCAACTCCTCCTCCAGTAGCTACTAGCACTCACCCAACACCTTTAACTAGGATTCCTCCACCACCACGTGATGTACTCCGACAATGGAGTGAGTGGTGAAATACTTATAGCATTTGTCTCCAAGCCCCTCCACAAGCACCAATACCTCCTCCACCAAGTCCAGCCATTTCACTTACTCCTCCCACAGCACCAAATGTTCCTCCCACTCCAGTAACTACTCAAATCACCCATTCAACCTTTGAATTGTCCAAGTTGATCAAAAAAGCCCGACAACTTGGGTATGTCACTTTTACAGCGACAAGTGATGCTATGATGGCTAAGAATTGGATTAATTGGGTTTGGGAGACGGTGACCGACATGAGACTTGATGATAAGTTGAAACTCTTAGTAGCCGTAAAGCTATTGGATGAGGATGCTAGATCATGGTGCGATAGTCTCAAGGAGAGGATCCCAACACTTATTTCATGGAGTGAATTCTTTAGGGAATTCGATGAAAAATACTATACTCGGTTCCACCGAGACTTAAAGAGAAAAGAATTCCTTCATCTCCGCCAAGGCAGCAAGTTAGTGGCGGAATATGAGACAAAATTGAGAAGATTGTCCACATTTGTCCCGGATTGGTGACTTTGGATAAGTACCTACGATTTAGGTTTGAAGAAGCTCTGAACTTGGCTATTAGGGAGAAAATGTCAGTGACCTCGGCACACACAAGAATGTTTTGGAATTAGCTCTAAGGGCTGAGAAAATAGTTGAAAAAAGAGGAAGAACGCGAGAAGGACAGAAGAAGAAAAGGAGGTCCGAATATACATCGGGCCAAGGTTCAAAGCAGGGTAGGAGCACAGGCTTCTACGGTGGAACTTCCATTATTGGATCCGTTGGCATTCCTTAAGGCCAGCGAACATCTCATCTTGGGACTCCCACTTCTAGTGCTGTTTTTGGGAGCAAATCGACGGGAAACAAGAAAGAGTAGTGTAAGCACTGCGGGAAACATTCCGGGTTTTGTCATCACTCAAGAGGTGTTACGAGTGTGGAAAATATGGCCATTTCTACAACACTTGTCCGGAGTTGGGGCAGAGAAGCCAAATAAGTCGAGAATGCCCTAGTGGATCTATGGGCAGTCAAGCCAACATCCCCACCGCACCTCCTAATGTCACACCACGGATGGGGACTGGGAGCAATACAATAGCTGCTCCAACTCAGCGTCTGTAGACAAGGACTCAGACCAGAATCTATGCAATGACTAATGAGGATATCCAGAACAGCCCCAACATAGTCACAGGTAAGTTTCTTGGAACCTGAACTTGATGGATTAGAGATTAAATATAAACGTTAGAGATCATGACTGCATGACCTTAAAATGAGGTAAATTAGAGATATTGCTTGATATTGAGGTGATTGAAAATGATTTTGATGACTAATAATAGTTTTGTGGCATGGAGGACTTTAAATTTCAATTGAGTTTGATTTAATCAAGAGTTAATTTTATCCTTCATGTGTATTTATAGGTATGATAAAAATTTTTAGAGTTAATACTCTTGTTCTAATTGATATGGGGTTGAATAAATCTTTTGTGAGCGTTAAATTTGCCAAACGCTCGAATAGGCCTTTGACCCCTCTTGAAGATGAGTTATTGGTTATCACTCATTTGGGGGAATGGTTGACTAGAAATACTGTGTTCAATGCATGTGAAGTAGTTATAGAGGGTCAGATTCTCGAAGCGGACTTGATTCCGTTAGAGATAAGAGACTTTGGTGTAATATTGGGCATGGATTGGCTGCATCCTCATAGAGCATCAGTGAATTTCTTCACTAAGGAGGTAGAGTTCCATAGGTCAGGATGTTCTCCACTTATATTCACTGGTGAACGGCGAGTCTTACCGAGTTGTGTAATCTCGGTATTAGAGGCATAGAAACTAGTGCACAGGGTTGTGAGGCTTACTAAGCCCACATTATCAACACCACTATACAGAGTTCAGAATTGATAAATGTTCCAGTGGTGAATGAGTTCCCGGATGTTTTCCCAGATGAGTTGCTCGGTTTGCCTCCAATTCAGGAGTTTGATTTCACTATCGATTTAACTCTTGACACTACACTTATTTCCATCCCTTCTTATAGGATGACACCTGTAGAGTTGAAAGAATTGAAGGTCCAACTTCAGGAGTTGTTGGATAAAGGTTTTATCCGATCGAGTGCCTCACTTGGGGTGCTTCGGTTTGTTCGTGAAGAAGAAATATGACACCCTTCGGTTGTGTGTCGACTACTGGCAGTTGAATAAGGTGACCATTAAGAACAAATATCCTTTGCCGAGGATTGATAACTTATTTGATCAACTCCAAGGGGCTGGTGTCTTTTCAAAGATTGATTTAAGATCCGACTATCATCAATTGAGGATAAGGGATGATGATGGGCACAAGACTGCATTTAGGACGCGATATGGACACTATGAATTCTTGGTGATGCCTTTTGGTTTGATAAATGCTCATGCGGTTTTCATGGACCTCATGAACCGAGTCTTCCATTCCTACCTCGATAAGTTCATCATAGTATTCATTGATGACATCCTTTTGTACTCTAAGAACGATGAGAAACACTTTGAACATCTTCGGATTGTGTTACAAACTTTTTGAGAGAAGCCACTATATGCCAAGTTCTCCAAGTATGAGTTTTGGCTCAGGAAAATTGGCTTTTTAGTGTACATTATATCCGAAGAAGGGATATTTGTTGATCCAAAGAAAGTAGAGACAATTCTGAGATGGGAACAACCTATGAATGTCATTGAGGTACGTAGTTTTCTCAATTTGGCTGGGTACTACTGAAGATTTGTAGAGGGTTTTTCTAGAATTGTAGCTCCACTGTCTGGTTTGATACGAAAAGGAGTCAAATTTGAATGAAGTGATAAGTGTGAGTAGAGTTTTAAAGAACTGAAAAGAAGACTCACGTCAGCTCCAATACTTGCTTTCCAATTAGTGGCAGCGACTATGTGGTTTATAATGACGTTAGTAAACAAGGGTTGGGATATATTTTAATGCAAGGTGATAAAGTCATCACCTATGCTTCTCGACAGTTGAAGAAGCATAAATTGAATTACCCTACCTAGATCTAGAGTTAGCCGCAATTATTTTTGCTTTGAAAATTTGACGGCATTATTTATATGGAGCTACATGCAGAATCTTCACCGACCACAAGAGTTTCAAAGTATTGCTTACTCAGAAGGAGTTCAATTTGAGACAAAGAAGGTGGTTAGAGCTAATCAAAGACTATGACTTGGTGATTGATTATCACCTGGGCAAAGCCAATGTTGTTGCGGATGCTTTAAGTCGCAAATCCTCTTCCTCTTCATCTCATGAAAATTCTTACCTCTCATGTTTGCTAGGATTTGGTACATTGGGAGTCCAATTGGCCAGTGATGAAAATGGTGTACTCTTGGCCAAGTTTGAGGTACGACCAACCCTAGTGGATCGTATTAAAGAGCTCCAAGCCATTGATGAGGAGCTAAAGGGGATAGTGGAAAAGGTTCACAAGGGTGAAAGTGGTGACTTCCATTCCAAGATGATTGCATGGTGATGTATGGGAAACAGATATGCGTTCCCAAGAATGATGAGCTTCAAAAGACTATATTAGAAGAGGCACACTCTTCGGTTTATGTTATGTATCCCAGAATCACTAAAATGTATAGAACCATTAAGGAAACTTATTGGTGGTTGGGATTGAAGCGTGAAATAGCCGAATTTGTGGCAAGGTGTTTTGTGTGTTAACAAATCAAGGCCGAACATCAGAAGCCTACTAGAACACTTCAACCCTTGTCTATACCCGAATGGAAATTGGAGCACATCACCATGGATTTCGTGGTGGGGTTGCCACATAGTTCGAGCTGTCACGATGCTATTTGGGTGATAGTTAATAGACTCACTAAATCGACACACTTCCTTCCAATTTAGAATATCTACTCTTTGGAGAGGTTAGCCATTGATGAGATTGTCTGACTTCACGGGGTTCTGGTATCAATAGTATCGGATCGTGATTCTTGATTTACATCCAGATTTTGGCCTAAAATATAAGAGGCCTTGGAAACCAAATTGAAATTCAGCACTGCATTCCATCCTCAAACTGAAGGACAGTCAGAGCGTACAATCCAGACTTTGAAAGACATGCTGAGAGCATGTGTTATGGACTTTCAAGGGAGCTGGGATAGGCACCTCCCGTTAGTTAAATTTGTATACAATAATAGCTATCAAGCTAGTATTGGGATGTCTCCCTATGAAGCCCTCTATGGAAGGAAATGTAGGACTCAACTATGTTGGGAAGAAGTAGGAGAACGGAAGATTGAAAATATGGAGCTAATAGAAGCAACTATAGAGAAAGTGATGGTAATGCGAGCAAAAATGAAGGCGACTCAAGACAGACAAAAGAGCTATGTCAACAAAAGAAGAAGAACTTTGGAATTCGAGGTTGGAGACATGGTTTTCTTGAAGGTTTCTCCTTGGAAAGGTGTAATCCGATTTTGGAGAGAGGAAAACTGAATCCAAGGTATATTGGGCCATTCAAGATCCTTGAGAGGGTTGGAATGGTGGCCTATTGATTAGAGTTACCTCTGGATTTGAAGAAAATTTATGATATATTTCATGTCTTAATGTTAAAGAAGTATTTGCTGGATCCCTTTCACATAATTAAACCTCCTCCGATAGAGTTAAATCCAGACTTGAGTTTCAAAGTACAACCGGTACAAATTCTTGATTGACAACTCAAGCAACTAAGGAATAAGCAAATCCCAATGGTAAAAATGTTGTGGAGAAACAATCAAGTAGAAGAACAGACTTTGGAGACTAGAGAGTCGATTCAGAAACAACACCCATAACTTTTTGATGTATAAATTCTGTTTTGCAATTTCGAGGACGAAATTTGTTTTAGGGGGTTAAGTATTGTAACACCAAAAGTTAGGTGTTAGGAAATTTTTGTCGAATATATTATAAAAGATAGAGAAAATCAGACTGAAATTGATTTTTGGACTAGTTAAATTTCCAATTATTCTTATTTTATAAGATGAGAAAAGAAATTATAAATTAAATTGAGGTATATAGGAATTAAAGTATTAAATGATTTATTGGTCTAAAACTTTTTGGACAAACTTTAGGTCTTGAGATCAATTCCCATTGGAGACACATGAAGGCATGAATTGAATTGTGAAAAATTTGTGAGGGGCGGTGGAAAGGGCCGGTGGAACCGGGAGATGAGTGTAGTGTGTGTGTGTGTGTGTCAAGCCAAATTGGAGAGAGAGAAAGAGAGAGAGAAATTGAATTATTAAAAAAAAAAAAGAAAACAACAAATGTTTGTGAGGGGGCGATGGAACCGTGGATGCTCACGGTTCCACTGTGAGTAAAATAATAATAATAATAATAATAAGGAAAAAATATAAATAATAATATATATATTAAAAAAAAAATGTTTGTGCACATGGCACACCGCTTAGCATTCAAGGTGGAAGCGCCTAGAGAGAGCAAGATGTCACGCTCCGATCCTCGATTTGAGGCCGTAAATAGTCGTCGTCACCCCGTATACTGCCACCACTCGACATGCATACCAAGACAACGAAGACTAACACCAATATTCGTATAAAACCTGTTTCCTCAAAATATCATTTTCGCAACTAAAGAATGTAAAATGTAAAACATTTGTCTTAATGCATAAGTATACAACATATCTGAGAGTTTCAATTTCATTATACAATATAATTTCAGTCATAAAAAAAAGTATACAATGGTCATTCTTAGACTTCATATATATATATATATATATCATCCAACATCATCAAATACATTACTACGGAAGAATGGTGATACCATTCCTAAAGTCCAAGGTCCCAATACAAGTCAAGTATGTCGAACTCTCTCGACACGTCTTCCTATCAATCTATCTCTGAAATCAAGGAAGGTGAAGGGTGAGTATTATGGGAAAATACTCAGTAAGTGAGGGGATCGACAATATGTTCTCGATATAAGTGTGAGCATGGAGTGCCAAAATACATTTCAAAACCAATATGATATCAAAACTGAGTATGTCATGTCCAGAAACCAAGTGATCACATATCACACATAATAGTATCAAAGTATGTATCCATTTACATTTCCAAAATTATTTTGAGCTTGCCAAGAAAATAACCCGGGCAAAAGTCTACCTCGACCAATGACCGGCGCGTTGGGGGTTTTCCATAAGCAAGTATATAAAATTTAGCTCTCTTCCCCAATGTTGGTCATAGGCCTCACCAAGTGCTAGATAGTGGCTTACGCATGTCCTCCCCTTTCGGGTCAACTTGACTAGCCTGTGTCTATGGGCATATAAATAATCAACCATGTATAGAACCCCGCTCGGAGCTAGACAGTGGCGTCACACATGTCCTTCTCAATTTGGTTCATCCGGCCGCAACTATACATATGGCATTTGGGGGATACCTCCGGCCAAAGTGTATCCGGACACAATGGGTGCCATTGCAAAAGCTCTTCGTAGCTACGAAAATCCATCAATGATACATCATCATATTATCATATCACAGGTAGGCATCCGACCCACATGTATCATCAAATCATATCAAATCTGCGTGCCAATATATTTCATCAAATCATTTCAAATCAATGTGCCAATGCAATAGTAGCATATAAATCATGTCAAGGTTTCAAAGAGTGGCACGATATCATTTCATTACAAACCGTGGATGCATAATATTCAAATCAATCATTTTGGGCCACTCCAATGAATCACAAAAGAATGTTTACAAAATATAGTTCAAGTCATCTGTGCTCACACATGCTATGAAACATGTTATTTGGAAAGCTGTAAAACATGAGTTTGGTTCAACCGAAAACATAACATCAAAGTCTCACTCACTGTATTAGAAATGATAGTCACTCCCGGACATCTTTGCAGTGAATGTCCTGCCTTGTTTAGCTTTCGGCAACTCCTAAGGGACATAATCAAATATTCACTATCATCAATGTCAATCCTTTCAAATAAATCAAAAACCCCTAACATTGAATACCCAAATCTTTCTCTCACTTACGGTGACTCCAAAACCCATCAATTCTTTTTCACCAAATTTCAATATAACTCTAAAGTCATGAAAGAGGAAAAATAAACACAAACTAAAATTAAAAATATTACCTAAATTTCAGTCTCTGATTTGCCTCAAGTCGAATCACTATCAAACCCTAGATTTTCTCTTACTAGAAACCTCAACTCTCTCACTAGTTTTAACTTGATAGGGGTTGGGACATAAGTTTTGAAAGTTTTAGAGTGTGGGTCTAGAGGTATTTTGATTGATCTTTGAAAGAAACAGGAAGAAAGAGAGAGAGAAGGCGTGAACCGAGAGAGAAAAGGAAGAAGAAGAAAAATCGAGTTTAGCTTTCGTGGGTTCTAATGTCCCACCCCTTCTCTTTACTTATAAACTCATTTCTTGAATTTACTTAGTTACCCCTTTCTCTCCTAACTTACTCAAACTCCCAATATGTCCCTTTTTGGTAATTTAAAACTCAAGCTAATGGGTTTAAGCATTTATTGGAAATGGGGTGATTGGCAGAGAAGGTGGGAATGAAAGTTGGGGGTTATTGGTTTAATTCCCATCTGTTACCGAACAGGAAAAGACATTTAACCAAAACGAACATGAATATTGGGAGGATTTGCAAATTGAAGGCTAAAGTGTACGTTATGAAATCGACGGAGCTTGTGAGGTTACGTGTGTGTGCAAACTTCCCGGACAGCCCAGTGAGGATGAATAGCTAGGTGAGGATCCATACGTCCGGACAATAAGGTAGGGATTGGCGATCAGATCATGCAGGAGAAAAGAAATGCACATGTTCGGTCAAGCTGTTTATATATATAAAATGAAGTGTAGATAGATAAAGCCGATTGGAAAGTGCCAAAGGCTGTTAGGTCATGTTCAGTCAATTGGAAGGGACCGAAGAAGAAAATACATATTGAAGGAAAATGAGCATGTTCGGTACCGATGAGATAGCTACCGAACAACCAAGATGGAAAGTTAAATGCTATCACTGAAGAGCATTATTAAAATGGTGCCGATTCGTAAATAGAGGGACACAGGCTCCTCAAAATTACAAGTGTATACCAACAGACTCTTGACAGCACCAAGAATTTATTGTCAATAGTACCGAATAGGATTTAGAAATATCCGAAAGGAAATGTAATGGGCACCATTCGGTCAATACCGAACGAAGGAATATTAGAGAAAATTTATAACCGAATAGATTGGCAAATACCCGAAGGGAAATGAAACGGACTATCCAGCCAATGAAGAAAATTATGCCGAACTGGTGCAGAAGCAAAATTGGAAAGCACCGATAAGAATTATTTAAAATTTCCAATTTCAGGTACCAAATAGAAATTACCCAATACTGCCGAAGAGAACGGAAGGTGCCGAATTGAGATTGGAAATGCTATTCGGTCAACGGACCGTTGAGAAATAAATATTTAAATATATCAGTGAGGCAAAAATACCGACGGGTCTATGAAAGTGTTCAACACCTGAAATTTTGAAAAATATGAGAAAGTCACTGATAGGTAGATACTGATCAAAAATTTAATTATAACTGACGGTTATATACTGAACAATAGAAACAAAATAAATGATCTAGAGATAACAATCTCCCAGGAGCAGTCGCTACTGAACAAACCAATACTCTATTAACCGATCACCTAAAATTTAAAAACATCTGCAGATCAAATATTTGAGAAATTTTCGGAGTGAATTTCGCTCTATGAAACATGAATAACATTATATATAAATGTGAGGATAAGTAAAATATGAGTAAACCGTGGTGTCGGTGTTATATTTTCTAACCCCCTAAAAATAAGTTTCGTCTTCAAAACTAAATGAAGACTCTACAGAGAAAAGCTGGGTATATTGTCTCCTTAGGCTCCCAGGTCTCCTCCTCGACCTGGTCACTCCTCCATAAGACTTGGACTAAAGGAATTTCCTTACTCCGTAGCTTCCTAGTCTATCGATCGAGGATAGCCGCGGGCTGAATTGGTAGACACAAGTCCTCATGCAATTCAACTGGCGGAGGCTCTAAGATATTTGATGGATCAGGCAGGAACTTTCTAAGTACCAAGACGTAGAAGATATCGTGAATGCCTGAAAGCTCATCCGACAGATTTAGCCTGTATGCCATATTTCTGACCCTCTCAAGGATACGGAAAGACCCAATATACCTGGGGCTTAGTTTACTCCACTGTTTGAATCGAATTACCCCTTTCCCGGGTGATATCCGTAGGAAAACCTTATCTCCCTCTTCGAACTCAAGTGGTCGTCGTCTCCTATCGGCATAAGCCTTCTGTCAGTCCTGGGCGGCTTTCATCCGCTCACGGATGATCCTTACTTTTCCTTTAGTCTCCTCAACAATCTCAACACTGTTGAGTCGTCTCTCTCCTACCTCATCCCAGCATAACGGAGTACGGCATTAGCTTCCATACAATGCCTCATAAGGAGGCATCCCAATGCTGGCTTGATAGTTATTATTATATGCAAACTCTACCAATGGGAGATATCGATCCCATCTGTCCCGAAAATCCATAAAACATACTCTCAGCATGTCCTCTAGAGTCTGGATGGTCCTCACTGACTGACCATTGATCTGGGGGTGGTATACTGTGCTGAAACTCAGTCTAGTACCCAATGCCTCTTGTAATCTAGGCCAAAATCTAGACATAAATCTGGGGTCTCTGTCTGACACTATCGACATAGGCACCCCATGAAGTCTAACAATGGTGTCGATGTAAAGGCATGCCAACACCTCTAAGGAATAATTACCATAAAAATCTGTACACATTTGAATTCTTTTCCCTCACATTTCACTACACAACTAACATAAAAATGACCCCATTGCTATTATTTTTGGTGCGAAAATTTTTGCACTCTTTTCTTCTTCATTTCAACCAACTATACTCATACATTTACATCACATAAGTACTAAAACTTCAGCACACACACTAGTGCATTGAATCTAAATTTTTAACACCCTAAATCACATTAAAAACCATCCAAATTCTTAGCCAACAAAATCTGAATTTTTTTTTTCTGCACTCTTTCCCTCACAGTTTTCGCCTCAAATTGTGATCATTCAAAGCTTAAATCAAACTTTTCACATGCTGAAATTTTCTGCACATACTCTAGTGTTTGTTTACTTGATTTCCACATCTAAACTAAACTAAAATCAACACATTTATCACACTCATACAAGGTTTTCAAGTTCAAACACAGTGCAGAATTTTTATACCTCAATTTTAGGTTGTTTCAAGCCCAACCAAAACTTTTCCTCCAAAGATCAATCTTCCTCCTTTGCTCCTAGCTCATGGTCAAGGTAAGTTCACCAAGTTAGAGATTTCCTTTTGGCTCCAAATCGATATATGATATACTAGAGGATGAGAGAAGATGTTCTTACCTAGAAGCGTCGGTTGAAGTTTGAAGAAAACTGAATTTTCTTCCCTTCTTGGAACTTTCGGCCACTTTAGATCCACCTACCTAGGGTTCTTCTTTCCTTCCAATTTTTGGATATGTTGAACTAGGGTTTGTAAGTGTTTGATTTATGGAAAAACATTGAAGATTGATTGAAGGAATCAAGTCCTCCTTCAAAGTGTAACTCACGGCCTTTGGAGAAGAAAAGAGGAAGCTTTCTTTGTTCTCTCTAGGCCTCTCACGATTTTTGAAGAATGGAAGGGGTAAGTGTTTAGGTTTAGGTTTAGTTACTTGTTTCCTTTAATCCTATCCATCCAAATTTTCAAGACAAATTTCTAGACTTTGGATCACATTTATTATATCAAGACTAGTATCTTATCCTCTCTCTCTCTCTCTCACATTTTGGCCTCTTCCCTCTCTATAAATTGCCAATAATAACCTGCAAGATCAAGGAAACTCTGAACCTCAGTCACAGTCTTCGGCTGCTCCCATTTCAATATAGCCTCAACCTTCTGCGGGTCAACGAAAATACCTTCCGCAAATACAATGTGCCCGAGAAAACCAATCTGTCGCAACCAAAACTCACACTTGATGAATTTGGCATATAATTGTCTCTCGCGAAGGATCTGTAAAACAACCCGAAGGTGTTGAGCATGCTCCTCATCACTTCGCGACTAGACTAGGATGTCATCAATAAACACGATGACGAACCGATCCAAGTAATCGTGGAAGACCCGATTCTTTAGGTCCATAAATGTGGTTGGTGCATTGGTCAGCCCAAATGGCATGACCAAGAACTCAAAATGTCCGTATCGGGTGCAAATGCGGTCTTGGGCACATCCTCGGTCCTAATCCATAACTGGTGATAACCCGATCGGAGATATTTCTTTGAGAAAACCCTAGTACCCTGAAGCTGATCAAATAGATCATCAATGTGGGGTAATGGATATCGGTTCTTGATAGTGACTTTGTTCAATTGCCGATAATCCACACAAAGTCTGAGAGTATTATCCTTCTTCTTCACAAATAACACCGGAGCACCCCAAGGTAAAGTGCTCGGACGGATAAATCCTTTGTCCAACAGTTCCTGCAGCTGAACCTTGAGCTCTCTCAGCTCGGCTGGTGCCATTTTATATGGTGGAATAGAGATAGGAGTAGTCCCCAGAGTCAAATCGATCTCAAAATCGAATTCCCAAACTGGTGGTAATCGGGGTAGCTCATCGGGGAATACATCGAGAAAGTCTTGTACCACCGGGACCTCATCAAGCCTTGGACCCTCTATGGTGGTATCTATCACGTGGGCCAGATATGCCGTGCAGTCTCGGCATATCATCCGTCTGGCCTCCATCACTGATACTACACAATGGGGTAATACTCGTCTCTCACCCGCAAACATCTGTGGTGGCCCTTCAAATCTCCAGAACTCTACTTCCTTAGTGAAACAGTCCATGGAAGCCCTATGAGTACTCAGCCAATCCATCCCTAGGATGGCATCGAAGTCTGTCATGTCAAGTGGAATCAATTCAGCTTTTAACACTGTCTCCTCAATCATGACATTGCTCCCTCTATATACGGAATCCCTTATCAACTACTCACCAAGAGGTGTGATAACCATTAACACCTCTTCTACTAGTGATAACGGCCTACCCGACTGCTGAGCGAAAGAAGCTCTTACATAAGAATAATTTGACCCTGTGTCTATAAGAACACGAGCGTCGACCCCGAATATTTTCATGGTACCTAGACGCGAGAGATTGGAAGAGGGTTCAATTTAGGGTGCACAAAAGATATATGTATATATATATATCTAAAATAGTTAAGCCTCTAGAGTTTTAACTAGTCATGACTGTACATAATCATCATGATACACATGATTTCCAAAAAGAAGAGTATTAAAAGCTCCTAAACAGGGGGATCTGTGGGAGGATTACCCATGATCATATCTGGGTTCGCTTGAGCGTCCTCCTGCGTTATAGCAAATACGTGGGCCATTGCCCTTGACTGCTGTCGCAAAGGACTAGATACAATATTGCTCCTGGCTGTCGTCTGTGGAGCAGTGTGAGTCGAATGTGCAGGTACTCCCTACTATCCTACCCGTAGACCACTCGAATGACTCGACATCACCTGACCTCCAAGTCCTAAATCGGGGCACGAACTCTTGATATGTCCTTGCTTCCCACACTGGAAGCACGTGATAGGTACCTTGCAAGCTCCCAGAGGATGGTGCCTGTTACATCTGCGGCAAGGAGGGTGCCACCGAGTTGTGGTCTGACTCATGGCACGGGGGGCTGGTGTTCCAAACCCCTAGGGACGTGGTCCCTGTCCAAAGTGTGCTGGTCTGAAGTGAGAGGGGCCTCTATGAAAACCAAAAGTCCTACCACTCTTTGAGCTCTGACCCATCTGGGTCCTAGACTTCTTCCTCTGATCTCTACTCTCCCTTTGCCTACTCTCATCGTGGATAATCTCCTCAGCACGGTGGGCTGAATCGACTATCTCTGTGAGGGAGAAGCTGAATGTGACTATCATATACCTTCTTATGTTCAAGTTGAGGTCGTCCTCAAACTTGAACCTTAACTGCTTTGGTGTAGCTAAATTGGGAACAAAAGCTACTAATCTCCTCAGTTCTGTCTCGTACTCCGCAACTGATCTAGTCCCCTATAGCAAGTGAAGGAACTTTGTCCTCTTGCGATCCTGCTGAAACTCTGAGAAGTACCTGCGGTTAAACTCTCTCAAGAAGTCCTCCCACCGCAGTGGCCCGGTAGCGTCATTACATATAACCTCCTACCAAGTGAGGGCATCCCCATCTAACAACCTCTCTGCTACCCGCAGCCTGTACTCCTCACTCAGCCCCAAATCTGTCAAAATTCGAAGGGTCAGGTTGACCTAGTGTTTAACCGTGGTGGCATCACCGAGTCCCACAGAATCTGTGCATCCTAACTGCCGAGCTTCCTTGACTAACTGAGTCAGCTCGTGGATGCGTCTAAGTGTGGATGACGTAGTGTCACTCGGACAAGAAACTAAAGAAGGATCGGCCACCAGTGGAGGATCTGGTACTGCAGGAGAAGGTGTTGTCGTAGGAATAGGCATTGTTGTAGGAGTCGGCACTACCATCGGTGGTGATGGGGGTAGCATCTGAACCCCGTATGTGGTGTACCACTCATACACCTACCTAAATGCCTCGAGTGATGGTGGTGGAACCACGGCTATAGTAGCCGACTAAGAAGGTGCTAGAAGAGGCACACGAGATGAGGAAACATCCTCGGATACTTTAGACGTCTCAGGAAGTGGCTCAGGGAGTGGCTCAGGGGGTACTAACTAGTGCCCCGCCTAGTTGTCATAATTCTACATAGGAATGATTTTCATTAGGTGAGATTCAAGAATTAGCGTTAGTTATGAAGTAACTAACCCCTTAAAATGAATGAAGTTATCGGTTTAAGAACCGATGAAAATGATAAGTTAGGTTAGATACGAACCGTATCTAACCCCCTAAAATGAAAGAACTCAATGCCTAAGACATGTACTGGGATCAAGAAACTCTCATATGCATTGAGGATTTTGAAAATGTACTTGGGAATATTTTCAAAACTCTTTTATAAAACATAGCTCTCAACCTAAGGCTCTGATACTAACCAAACTATCATGCCCCGATCCTCGATTCGAGGCCGTGAACAGTCGCCCGTCACCCCGTAACTACCACCACTCGACAGCATACCGAGACAATGAAGGCTAACACCAATACTCGTATAAAACTTGTTTCCTCAAAATATTATTTTTCCAAGTAAAGAATGTAAAATGTAAGACATTTGTCTCAATGCATAAGTATACAACATATCTGAGAGTTTTAATTTCATTACACAATATAATTTCTGTCATCCCAAAAAAAAATATATAATGGTCTTTCTATAAATCTCAAATATACATATATATCATCCAACATCATCAAATACATCACTACGGAAGAATGGTCGATACCATACCCAAAGTCCAAGATCTCCAGTACAAGTCAAGTATGTCGAACTCTCTCGACACGTCTTCCTGTCAATCTATCTCTGAAATCAAGGAAGGTGAGGGGTGAGTATTATGGGGGAATACTCAGTGAGTGAGGGGATTGACAATATGTCTTCGATAAAAGTGTGAGCATGGAGTGTCAAAATACATTTCAAAACCAATATGATATCAAAACCATGTAATGTCCAGAAACCAAGTGATCACATATCACAGATAATAGTATCAAAGTATGCATCCATTTACATTTCTAAAATCATTTAGAGCTTGCCAAGAAAATAACCCGGGTAAAGGTCTACCTCGACCAATGACCGGCGCGTTGCTGGGTTTTTCATAAACAAATATAAAATTTAGCTCTCTTCCTCAACGTTGGCCACAGGCCTCACCAAGTGCTAGACACTGGCTCACGCATGTCCTCTTCTTTCGGTTCAACTTGACTAGCCCGTGTCTATGCGCATATAAATAATCAACCATGTATAGAATCCCACCTGGAGCTAGACAGTGGCGTCACACATGTCCTCCCCGATTTGGATCATCCGGCCGCAACTATACATATGGCATTTGGGGGATATCTCCAGCCGAAGTGTATCCGGACACAATGGGTGCCACTGCCAAAGCCCTTCATAGCTACGAAAATTTATCAAGGATACATTATCATATCATCATATCACAGGTAGGCATCTGGTCCACATATATCATCAAATCATATCAAATCCGCAAGCCAATATATTTCATCAAATCATTTCAAATCAATGTGCCAATGCAATGGTAGTATATAAATCATGTTAAGATTTCAAAGAGTGGCACGATATCATTTCATTACAAACCATGGATGCATAATATTCAAATCAATCATTTTAGGACACTCCAATCAATTACAAAAGAATATTTATAAAACATAGTTCAAGTCATCTGTGCTCACACATGCTATGAAACATGTTATTTGAAAAGTTGTAAAACATGAATTTGGTTCAATCGAAAATATAGCATCAAAGTCCCACTCACTGTACTAGAAACGATAGTCACTCCCGGACGTCTCTGCAATGAATGTCCTGCCTTGTTTAGCTTTCGGCAACTCCTAAGGGACATAATCAAATATTCACTATCATCAATATCAATCCTTTCAAACAAATCCAAAACCTCTAACATTGAATACCAAAATCTTTCTCTCACTTACGGTGACTCAAAACCCATCAATTCTTTTTCACCAAATTTCAACAAAACTCCAAATCCATGAAAGAGAAAAAATAAACTCAAACTAAAATTAAAAATATTGCCTAAATTTTAGTCTCTGATTTGCCTCAAGTTAAATCACAATCAAACCCTGGATTTTCTCTTACTAGAAACCTCAGCTCTCTCACTAGCTTTAACTTGATAGAGGTTGGGTCATGAGTTATGGAGCTTTTAGAGTGTGGGTCTAGAGGTATTTTGATTGATCTTTAGAAGAAATAGGAAGAAAGAGAGAGAGAATGTGTGAACCGAGAGAAAAAGGAAAAAGAAGAAAACTGGAGTTTGGTCTTCGTGGGTTCTAATGTCCCACCCCTTCTCTTTACTTATAAACCCATTTCTTGAATTTGCTTAGTTACCCCTTTCTCTCCTAACTTACTCAAACTCCCAATATGTCCCTTTTTGGTAATTTGAAACTCAAGCCAATGGGTTTAAGCATTTATTGGGATTAGGGTGATTGGCAGAGGTCGGAATGAAAGTTGGGGGTTATTGGTTTAATCCCCATCGGTTACCGAATAAGAGAAGGCATTTAACCAAAACGAACATGAATATTGGGAGGATTTGCAAATTGAAGGCTGAAGTGTATGTTATGAAATTGACGGAGCTTGTGAGGTTGCGTATGTGTGCAAACTTCCCAAACAACCAAGTGAGGATGAATAGCTGGTGAGGATGCATATGTCCAGACAATAAGGTAGGGATTATCGATTAGATCAGGTTGGAGAAAAGAAATGCACATGTTCGGTCAAGCTGTTTATATATATAAAATGAAGTGTAGATAGATAAAGCCGATTGGAAAGTGCCAAAGGCTGTTCAGTCATGTTCAGTCAATTGGAAGGGACCGAAGAAGAAAATACATATTGAAGGAAAATGAGCATGTTCAGTATCGTTGAGATAGCTGCCGATCAACAAAGATGGAAGGTTAAATGCTATCATCGAAGAGTATTATTAAAATGGTGCCGATTCGTAAATAGAGGGACACAGGCTCCGCAAAATTACAAGTGTATACCGACAGACTCTTGACAGCACCAAGAATTTATTGTCAACAGTACCGAATAGGATTTACAAATATCCAAAGGGAAATGTAATGGATACCGTTCGAGCAATACCAAATGAAGGAATATTGGAAAAAATTTATGATCGAATAGATTGGCAAATACCCAAAGGGAAATGAAACAGACTGTCCGGCCAATGAAGAAAATTATGCCGGACTCGTGCAGGAGCAAAATTGGAAAGCACCGATAAGAATTATTTAAAATTTTCAATTTCAGGTGCCGAATAGAAATTATCCAACAGTGCCAAAGAGAACGGAAGGTGCTAATTGGAGATTGGAAATGCTATTCGGTCAACAGACCAATGAGAAATAAGTATTTAAACATATCAGTGAGGCTAAGATACCGATGGGTCTATGAAAGTGTTCAACACCTGAAATTTTGAAAAATATGAAAAAGTCACTAGTAGGTAGATACTGATCGGGAATTCAATTATAATCGACGGTAATATACCGAACGATAAAAACAAAAGAAATGGTCTAGAGATAACAATCTCCCAGAAGTAGTCGCTATTGAACAAGCCAATATTCTACTAACCGATTACCTAAAATTTAAAAATATCTACTGATCAAATATTTGAGAAATTTTCTGAGTGAATTTCGCTCTATAAAACATGAAGAACATTATATATAAATGTGAGAAGAAGTAAAATATGAATACACTGAGGTGTGGTATTACACAAGACACCAGTGATGACAAATGAACAGAATACCCTCCAAGTCAAGCTCATGCGGTGGAATCGTCGGTGGAATCGCAAGGCACATGAGCAAGGGAAAAAGGGCACTTTCACATTTCCACTAACTTCAATTAAACCTCAAAAATTCATTTTTGTTTCACTTAGTTGGATTCATTTTCTCTCGTCTGTACATGTGAACTCTCGCGAACCTTCACTTCTTCTCTCTACATCCTTATCTCTCTCTCTCACAATTGATTTCTCTCTCAAGAAATCAATTTGTGCTTTGATTAAATCACCTCTCCAAGAGTCAATCGTGTGGAAAAGAAAATCAAGGGTCTGCCGAGGAAGGAGAACAATTTGATTTTTGAAACCTAGCTTCCAAAGATCATTCCAATTCCGAAATTGAGGTAATTTTTTTACCTTAAACTTTGTTTTAATCTTTCCATTAATAGATCATAACTTATTTTAGAGATTTATGAAAATCCTGTTAGTAAATCGGAACCTAGAAATTTTATGAATAGTGAATTTGGGGAAAATGAAATTAGAAATTCTATTTACATTACAATTGATAAAATTAAAATATACACTCATGAATTGGAGAAATCAGAAGGAATTAGGGTTGTGTTAATTCGGAGAAAATTAGGAAAAATTTGTAAACCCTTGAAATTGTGGAGAAATGGCCTGAAAAATTTTTGTTCCTGGTTTAGGATAATCAATTGGAGTTTGAAGAGAGATTCTTTGGTACTGATATTGTATAAGGAGTGAATACCCTCTCGAGAGGTGAGTGGATGATTATATTTTATATGAATGAGTAATTTGTTTTCAATTATGATCTGTGAATTAAATTTTGAAAAGAATTTTGAAATGGATTTATAATATTTTGTGATTGTGGTATGCCTTAAAGTGTAATTTGATAAATTCCATGACTCTTGAGCTTAAATGTTGATTTATTTGTACCATATTACAATTGGATGCTCATGTAAATTGTGAAATGTTTTTCTACCTTGTAATTGAGCATGAAATTAATTGAGAAATTGAATTTGGTAATATGGTGTTAGAAAATGACTATAGTCTTAATCTTGCCATGGACCGATCCATCGGGCCGGCATGGTTAAGCCTAATTTGAATGATAATTAGAGGCCTGGAGGAGGCGGGATAGAGAGCCACTCAAGTTGGTCAGATGACGTGGTAGCACCCCACGAAAACAATTCCGGGCCAACGTCAAAGTAAAGGGGATTTTATAAAAATTATGAAAAAAACTGTTGACGGATCCTACCAACGGCCATTGGTAGAAAAATATTTTCGGCAAACCCCAAAATTATGGAAATAAAAGTTTAACTAATTTATATATTCGATTCATGGTGGTTTTTGATACAAATTATTGCATGCAAAAACTCTCATTGTTGCATTGAATTATATTTGATACATGTGTTTGGCATCACCACCCTCACTCCTCATTTATATGTTACATGTCACCGCACTCCACTCACTAAGTATTTTAAATACTCACTCCACTCTTCCCCATTTTTTTTTTTAAAGGAAGTTTAGGTGGGAGACACTATTTTGGGACAGTTGAAGAAGTCATTTTGCTGAAGTCTCAATAGGTTTTGAAATGTGGATTTCAATTTGGAATGACTGAGGTAGTATGTTCAAGAAAGGAAATTTTTGTACTCTTTATTTGGTTGGAATTTGATTTATACTTGTTTTATTTATTTTTTTTTTGAGCAAGTATTGGTGAAATCCCAACTTAGAAAATATGGAACTTGTTAATTTTTGTTTAAAATTTTCCTTTGTAAAACTTATTTCTTTTATTGAGACATTTGGATTTTATTTTGAATTTTGAGGTATTTTGAGTATGTGAATGATGAAAAAGTGTGGCAAATCTGTTGGAAGGCCAGGTTGGCCAATTTGCATGTGTGTATGTATAGGGATGGATCATTGATTTGTGTGTTAATGCATGTTTTTGAGGTTAAATGACTTGGGATGGTCTTTAAAATAATGTCGAATTATTTTCAAATAGGTTGAATACCTTGTGCTATCCTGGTATATGGGGAGATGTTGCTCGTATATTGAGATAACACGGTAGTTGTTACGTACTCGACGAGAAATTCGGGGCGTGACACAATACAGGACATACAAAGATCACAGGAAGATCTTTCCTCTCTTCTTCTCAGTCTCTTTATCCTTTAGAAAAATGCTTTTTCTGACTTGAGTGTCAGAGTCTCCCCCACCAGAGCACCCTTTAATGATCTTTTGTAGGTTTCAAGCCTCCTCACTGAGTACCCGTTCGAGTCACAAGGAGTCGGATCTGTGGAGATGAAATCCACCTCCAATAGATTAGCGTCGTTTGTGGCAAATAGACAAGAGAATCTTTATTAAGCACTCAAAACTATCAAACTAACATGCCTCCGAAGTGGAGAACTAGAGCAGCATTAAGGGCTGCATCTACAGTAGATGGCCATACCACTACCCCTACTGACGTAGCCCCTCTTACGGCACCCACTCGACCTACTAACAATTCTCCTACTCACATTCAACCTCCTTGCTCGGAGTCGGTCTCGCGACTTGGATCTCAGGTGCACCCAGCCATAGTTCCTATGCTGAAACCCCCAAAACGGGTCATTTAACCCCAAATAGACAAACTAAAGTCCAAAATTTTGGACATGAGTAAACAATTGGAGGATCTTAGTCGTGCGGTAAGGCTTGAGAGTCATTCGTTTGGAGGACATGGATGCGAGCGTCCTTGACGACGAATGCTACCACTCAGTTATGAGCCCTCGATGACTTCCCACCATAACCTTGAAGACCTAAGAAGACAAGCTGAACAACTTGTTGCTGATGAACTCAAACGGGCCAACACTCAAGAAAATCGGAGTCCCTCTACTCTAACAATGCTTCGCCCTTCAACTGAAGGTCTCTTCAGAACCAATACCCAGTGACGTGCTTTTGCCTCCCATGGAAAGTTATAAGGGGACAACCGACCCACGTGATCACATGGCACACTTTATGATGGTAATGGTCTCAAAAGACATGACCGACACCGCTATGTGCAAATACTTCCCTATCACTCTGAAGGGGAATACGTTAACATGGTTCAATTCACTTACATCGCCGAGCATAAAAACTTTCTCCCACCTTTGATTACAATTCGAGATTCACTTTGTGATAAGTAAGGGAGTGAAGAGAAAATCCACCTCTTTACTGAGGAAGGATGAACCCCTGAGGGACTTCTTAGCAAAATTCAAGATAGAGATGATGAAAGTTCCATCCTCAGACCACTCTATTGCATTAGTGGCGCTGCTTACTGGGTTGCGCCCCTCTAGTATGAAAATCTCGATTACGAAAAATCTTCCCTCCATAATCCAGGAGTTTTACTCTCATGCTAAGAAGGAAGAACTGATCTTTTAGGACAGAACATAGTCAATCACTTCGACAGCTCTCACCGAAGAGGAACTGATCAGGTCCTCCACTTCCTCAAAGATTCAGCACCTGGACTCCTTTATATAAAACCCCCAGTCAAGTTCTGCTCCAGATCAGGGACCAACCTTATATCCGATGGTCTTCTCAACCTATGGAGAACGATCCCAAGAAAGATAGAAGCAAATACGGTCACTTCCATCGTGACCATGACCACACGATTGATAATTGTAGAAGGCTCAAAGATAAGCTTGAATTCCTCATCAGAAGTGGGAAGTTATAAAGGTTCATCAATAAAGAAGGAAGGGATATGCCGAACTTTGATAGACAAGTACCGCTAAGGCGAAATAAATTGAATAATAGGCCGGTCACTCCACCATCGACTAGTTGTCAAGACGGAGTCATCCTCCAAATTCATGAGAAGTGAACCCCTCGAACGTCTCCGCCCCCGTCGGACATTCCGAACACCTTAGATGATGCACAAGGAAACAAGGCTGAACGCCTAATTACACCAATTTTCTACTCGCCTAGCATTTCTGTCCCTCATATATTAGAAGTATTAACAACTCACATTGAAAACAAAGCAAAAAGTAAGCAACCGATTATCGGTTTCATCGACAAAGACCTAGTCAGTGTAGATCCAAGTCGCCACAACCCTCTCATCATCACTGTCAAAATAGGCCCATATGAAGTCCGAAGGATCTTTGTCGGTCAAGGAGTAGGGGTGTGATCTCCTATACTGGAATGCTTTCAAAAGAATGAGTTTCGGCCCCACACATCTACAACCCATGCAGGTCCTGTCAAAGGGCTTTCCGGCGAATGGATATACCCTTAAGGGATTATGCCTCTCTCGATCATGCTGGGCACGCCCCCCGACCACGCGACAACTACAATGACATTCAATGTGGTCAACCTTATAACATCAAAAATTCGGTGTTAGAGATGTTCTGTAAAATATATTGATAATTATAAAAGAAAATTTTAAATTTTATTGATTTTTGATTTTGGGGTATTAAATTGAAATTTTGGTATATTTAAAATATGCATGTTTGCAATTCGTAGTGTATTCTATTCTTGGTAAATCTAGAGTTTTAATATAATAAGTGTATATATATATTTATTTATTAAAAAAAAGAAAGAAAGAAAAAAGAGAGCAGACATAGCGTTTTGGGGCAAAATGCTACGTCCCCCCCTTTTTGGAAATTAGGGTTTGAAAAACCCTAATCTCCCTCTCTCCTTCGTCTCTCTCCCCTGAATTATCTCTGTTTTCTCCGCCTCTCTCTCTTCCTCGACTCTCCGCCATGATCTCCCTCTCTTGCCACTCTCTGCCGCTCACCGGTGGCTCCTCCGACCACCATCATCACTGCCTAGCCACTCATCTCTCTCTCTCTCTCTCTCTCAAATTCTCTCTCTCTCTTCGTTGCGCTCTTTTCTTTCTCTCTCTACCTCTCATGGTGGCATATCAGACCACCGTAGCTGGCCATCATCATGGAAGTTATTCTCTTTATCTCTCTCTCCCGCGCGCGTGACAACCCTCTGATTCTCTTCCTCGCCCGTTCGCGTGCTGTGCTCTTTGCTGCTGCAACACTCTTCTGCAACCCTCACAGAAGTCCCAACCGGCAGTCGTCAACTGACCCTGAAAAACCCTAGGCCGCGGTTCCTGCGATTCCTTCTTTGCCCAGGTAAGGGTTGATTTCTAATTATAGTTCTAGGGTTTCGATTTTTTTTAGTGATTAGGCCTAATTGATAAACCTTGCTTCGATTTGAAAGCATTGCAAGATTCCAGACTGAGCTGAAGGTACACAGACGTTAAGGCTGCGAACTGTGAAAAACCCTAGGTGAGGGAATTTCTAATCCCTTTAGTATTCGAACAAATTCTTGCTGAATTTAGGGTGAGAAGACTAGTATATGTCCTGAAAATATGTTGAATTCGAAAGAGATGCATTTTCCTGAAATTCTGCATGTAATTATTTGGGTTAAGTCTAAAATTCTACATGAATTTAGGTTCTCTAGTACGAGAGAACATGTTAGATGATAATAGAACTTTGCCGGATTGATTGGGATAGTTTTCCAGAAGTTTGATTGAAATGAGCATGAAAAATTAAATTAGGGTTATGTAAATTCGGGAGAAAATTGGAAAAATTGAGGAATATTAAGAATTAAAGTCATTGTTGAGGCAAATAATCTTAGATTGATGAAATGAGAATCTAGAAATGTGAATGTGTAAATTAAGGTTATATTAAATTAGGAGTACATTTGTAAACCCTTTAACGGGATTTTATTTGATGATAAATTGTGATAATTGGTCTAGGTTAACCTTTTGGAGATCGAAAGGAGTCATTTTGGAGTAATTATGGAAATAGGGAGTGAATACCCTCCCTAGAGATGAGTGAATGATTATATATCGTATGAATGAGTAAATAATTTTAAATATGATTGGTAAATTTGATTTTAAAAATAATTTTGCAATGAATTTATAATGTTTTGTGATTGTGGTGAGCTTGAAATGAATTTTGTGACAAATCCATGACTCGTGAGTTGAATGATGATTTATTTGCACCATGTTACGATTGAATACTCATATGAATTGTGAAATGTTGCTCTATATTACAAATAAATGCTCATGCGAATTGTTGAATGTTCTTTTATCATATTTGTGAGCATGAATTGATTTATGAATGAAATTGCACAACATGGTGCTGGAAAAAAACTATAGTTTGAGTCCTACCACGGACCTAGCCAGCAGGGCGGCGTGGTTAGGGCTAACTTCTGATTAAATTAGGGGCTTGGAGGTGGTGGGTTGGAGAGCCACTCAAGTTGGCCGGATGACGTGGTGGCACCCCACGAAAAAATTTCCGGGCCAACTCCAAAGGGAAGGGGATTTTTATGCAAAAATTGTAGAAAATCCTTTGGCGGATCTTGCCAACGGCCATTGGCAGGATAATGATTTCGATATACCCCAAAATTATGGAAAAATGAATTTAGATTGTTTGATTTGATTATATGAGTCATGGTGGTTTGATATGAATGATTTTATGTGAATAAATTTCTTTATGGCATTAAATTATATTTGATACATGTATTTGGTATCACCACCCTCACCCCTCATTTATATGCTGCATACCATTGTACTCTACTCTCTGGGTATTTAAAATACTCATCCCTCTGCTTTATATTTTTCAGAGGAAGTATAGAGGGACGATGCCTACTAGTGCGGATTGGAGGTTTATTTTGTTGGATTTTGGTCGGTATGGATTATATAATTACTTTGGGATTTGTAAATCATTGGACCATAGAAAGAAAGTTCTGTACATCTCATACCATGTGGATTTTACTGATACTGGTTTGAGTTTTCGAGCAAGTATTGGTAAAATCCAAAAGCTATGATTTGAGACTTCATTATTTTGTGTTAACTCATGTTTGAAAGATATTTATTTTTGAAATGGGACATTTGGAATATTTACCTTGGATTTCTGGATTTATAGCTTATTTTGTAAACTCTATGAAATGCTTGAGAACTCTGGATTGGCTGGGATGGCCACACTACATACATGCATGTACAAGAACCCCTCCCCAAATGTGTGCCGATGTATGCTCGTATGTACAGGGATGGGTCGAATGAGCTCCTTGTACGTGTATTGTTTATATGATTTCTCATTTTGATGAGTTTTGTGTTTTTGAAGATTTATTGTACAATTGGAATATTTTGCGCTATCCCGGTATATGGGGAGGTCATACCCGTATGTCGAGATAACGTGACGATTGTTACATGCTTGATGGGACGCCTTATAATACTATCTTGGGAAGGCCGGACTTGAACGCTTTGGAAGGCTTACCTAGCATGAAACATATGAAGTTAAAGTTCATAACTCCACTCAGCGTTGGGATCTTGTCTTGCGATCAAGAGTCTTCAACCTCTGTCCTAAAGTAGTCTCACGATACATTTTGATTTGTTTCTTATGTTCTCACCATGATATTCTTCCGTCTAATAATAAACACACATGCGCCTTATTGTTTGCATCGAACTCCCCACTGCATATGGGAAAGAAATACACAAACGAAGGGATCTATCTTCCCGAACGGGCTTTTGTCGCCCTGATCAGATGAAGGGATCTATCTCCCCAAATGGGCCTCCATTACCCTAATTGCACGAAGGGATCTATCTCCCCGAATGGACCTCCGTCACTCTAATTGAATAAAGGGATTTGTCTCCCCGAACAGACCTCTGTCATCCTGACCGGACGAAAGGATTTGTCTCCCTGAACGGGTCTTCGTTGTCCTAACCGAACGAAGAGATCTGTCTCCTCGAATGGGCTTCCATCGTCCTAATCGAATGAAGGGATCTATCTCCCCAAACAGGCCTTCATCGCCCTGATCGAATGAAGGGATCTATCTCCCTAAACAAGCCTCCATCGCCCTGACCGAACAAAGAGTTTTGTCTTCCCAAACAGGCCTCCGTTGCCTTCACTAAATGAAAGGATCTCTCTCCCCGAACGGGTCTCCATCGCCCTGACCAAACGAAGGGATCTCTTTCCACGAATGGACTTCCATTGCCCTAACTGGACGAAGGGATCTATTTCCCCAAATAGGCCTCCGTTGCCCTAACCAGATGAAAGGATCTATCTCTCTGAATGGGCCTCCATCACCCTGACCGAATGAAGTGATCTATCTCCCCGGATGGGCCTCCGTCACCCTGACCGAACGAAGAGATCTATCTCTCTGAATGGACCTCTGTCACCCTGACCGAATGGAAAAATCTATCTCCCCAAATGGGCCTTCATTGCTCTGATCGAATGAAGAAATCTATCTTCTCGGATGGGCCTCTGTCGCCCTGACCGAACGAAGGGATCTATCGCCTCAAGTAGGCTTCCGTCGCCCTATCTAAATAAAGGGATCTATTCCCCTAGAAGACCTCTATCGCCTCGGCTTAACGAAGAACATTCCTTCTCCTCTTCTTCCTAGCAAATATTTCTCAGAAAACCTGAGACACATATGAAAACACACGTTTAGAGAATGCCCCAAATCAGACCAACATTCTTGGAAAAGCCCGAAACAATGGGATATAGCCGAGAAGTTCATTCAAGGCAATGAAGGGAATATCCCTTGTTATCAACACACATCGAATGAAAAGAAACATGAAAGAGTCTCTCATTAAAAATCACTGTGATACAATGGTGTTAGAACTACATAGCCTTTAGAGGAATAGAGGCCTCCTAAAATGAAGTCCTTGTATTGATTGCACTCGTTTCAGCTGGGGCACCAATCGATCTGATAGAAACTACACATCAACCCGTCGTATCCTGGTTGGCCATCTCCTTGAGCGGAAGCAGGGCTCCATCCAATTCCAACTGACAGATTAGCTCTTCGACACATCGTAGCCTCTCTGTCAACTCATGCTGAGCATCTCTAGAGGAAGCACCACATTAGAGTAAAGCTTTTTTCGATTCAATTGCTCTCTGTTCCGCCACCTGGAGAGACTACTCATGCAATTGAGCCAGCATCTCAGCGTTATGCAATCGTACCTCGAGGGCCTTTTTCTCAAATTCTAGTTACTCACAGTAATCTCGAAGGTTCTTAATTTCCTCTTCCTTTTTAGCTAGCGAGGTCTCGAATGCCTCCTTTGTCCCTGTGCTTTTCTCCTTCTGATTGGTGTACCCCACAAGGCCCCGACTTGAGCATTCAACTGATTAACTTTCTCTTCCAAATGTCCAACAGTCTGTTTCCTTTGCCGCTCTTGGAATTCTACCAGAGTCATCATCTATGAGAAAAGAAAAACTAAATTACTTTATAATAAGATGAAGACAAAATGAGGTAAATTTAGAAGATGATACCATTAATCTAAGAGACTTAAGAGCTCTGCTAGCTTTCTCCATAGACATCATGTGCAACTCTAAATCGTAATGATAAAAGTTGAGCCGATAAACTATTTTCTCTGTCTCAGCTAAGTCCATGTAGCTGTATTGCTTATCCCTAGAGCTGATGGCCACGTCCCTCTTTCCTTCGATCCTTTGTCGCCATGAAAGGAATGGATAGGGATAGGAGGGATAACAGTTCCATCAAGTATCTTGCGTTTCCTTTTATGAGGAGGCCACAGAGGAATCGCGCGCAACGGACCAGATAGTTCTTCCATAAGCATCACTATCCTCCTTAATGCCTTAACTTTCGCAACAACCGATGGATCTCTATTGAGTCTCTCTGGTAGCGGAGCTCCCTCATTTCTGGTTGATAGCGCATGACCAACCCCATCCAAACCCTCTGGCTTGACCTTGGATGTCTTTGATGAGACCGAAGGCATGCACTCCTCGATTACCTTGTCCACCTCATGTCCACTCCCTATTGGAGATTCAGACTGAACCATCGAAGGTAGCCGAATATTGAGGGAACTGAACGCTTCTACTCCCAACCGATAATACTCAATTAAATCTCACTTTAATTGAGTTTTCTATTGCAATACGAACTGTATCTCTCGGATAGGGAAGAAAACTTTGAGAATTTAATCGATAAGGGAAAGAATCTCTCTGTATAATTCTACTTTCTAAATGATAACATCTTTGACAATTGAGATCCGGAATCCTCAGATTGCTTCGTAAGAGAATTAGGGTTGCAACACCCCGCGATTACAGGATTCTAAGAGAGATGCTATATAAAATCTCTTGATGCATCTGGTCAAGTAAGTCCTCTAACTCAACATAGGACACACAAAGGTTATAGGGAGATCCTTCCTCCCTTCTTTTTAGTCTCCTTATCCTTTCGAAAACCGTTTTTTCTGATTTGAGCGTTGGATCTTCCACCTTCGGAGCACCCTCCGACGGTCTTTTGCAGGTTTTAAACTTCCTCACTGAGCTAACATTCGAGTCACATGAAATCGGATTTGTGGAGTCGAAACCCATCTTCAACACTAGGGAATATGACTGGTTCCCACTCTCTCAACAAAATTTTCAGGCCAGAAATGAAAGCTTGGTGCTTCAATGGAATGTTTACCACGAGACAAGATCAATGTGGGCATTTGTTGGATTTTTCATCTGTCTATATCGCTCCTCACAGCAACATGCACTTGAAATAGGAAATTGTTCATAATAGAATCCACAGCAGAGGTTTAAACACAAGCGAAAAAGAGCATTCAACTCAAAACTGGCCCTTCAGGACCTTGGAAGGGAATTTGCAGAGAAATCTCCAATGGGGTACACCTTTTTAGTTGGGGGACATCATTAAATGATCGTACCTTAAAAGCCAATGACTAGACAAACACTCATTTCTAACTGACTTTATCATTAATGACAAATTGGGGGTTAATAGAAAAACAAAGATTTAAAGGGTGAATTGGTACTGGGTACAATTTTTAATCAAAGAGAATTTAGTGAAAAAGGACAACTCATTTCTGATCAAACATTGGTTAATTACTCTAATACTCTTTTTTGTTGCGGCAGATAATGTTGTTAGCCTACAAATGCTAAGCCCTAATGCACTACAGAACAAGACGAGCCTTAATGGCTCTAAACGCTTCCACTTAGTTCTTTTATAATCAATTTGGAGAGAACGAGCTATATATACATATAGAGAGAGAGATAGAGAGGAGCCCCTAGCTTTGAATCTTCATCCGGGGAATAATTTAAAGAGCATGGTGCAGAGAAAATGATGAACTTGAAGTTCAAAGCATGCCTAATCTTGGTTTTCCTTTCATTTGATTTTTCAGAATCACGAACTCTTCCCAACCCCTTAACAGAGGTGAAGAATTCACTTGGATCATTTCGAGCATTGCTTGAGACAACTAAAGAAGTACCCATGGTGGGGTTGGCAAGTGAAAATGCATATGCAACTCCTGATGAATCAAAGCGACTTAGTCCTGGAGGATCCGATCCAATACATCACAAGAACTAGTCCGAAACAAACATGACAGAAGGCGACGAATTGTTTCAGAGCAGAAGTGAAGGAGAACACTTTTGTAGGAACACTTATGTAGCAGTTCCCACTAGTTTTGCTTATTTTTATAATCCAATGCTCTTGAGCCCCTGCATTTCAGAATGACTGAAGTCAAAAGGTTCGCTAAACCATTCACGCTTTTGCATAAACAATGTGTTACAATATCAATGTGGGATTTGGTGATGAATAAACTAGCATAAAGCATGATATGATGGAGTCCTTGTCTGCTCAATATTCAATTTTGATGTTTCTGTTTTTTTTTTTTTCCGACTTCACCCTCATTTAATTTTATATTTTAATACAAGGATAAAAACTTTCCAACACTCCGAACTAATCTATCCACACTCCAAACTAATTATAATTCTTAAAAATCAATTTAATTTATATTTTTTATTTTAAATGTAGAATTTCTAAATTTAAAAATATTAGTTCTCCTTTAAAAATTTCTATTTACTTTAATTTTTTCTCTACATATATAAAAAAATAAAAAAGAAAAATCAATTTATTTTTTATTCAAAATGAATACATCGCAGCCCAAGCGGCATTGGGAAATAGTTGGGAAACGTTTAGCTCAGGATTTGCCGGGTAGAACCGAAGATAATGTCAAAAATTATTGGCATTCAATTCAACGGAGAAAAAGGCCTTGACGCTACTAAATTAAATCTGACCGGTCAAATCGCGGGAGTGCGGTTCAAAGAGTAGGAGCCACATTTGCGTCATGGTGCTTTCTTCCATATTGGGCTGCTATTGGAATGAAATGAAAGTGCCCCCTAGTACAGGGAAAGAGTAAAGGTGTGTGTTTTTTTTTTTTTTTTTTTTTTTTTTTTTTTTTTTTTTTAAATAGAGAATAAGGAAGAAAATGTTATATGAAGGGCATAAATGAAGAATTAAAATGAAAAAATTTTATGTGATAATTTATATTAATATATTTTAATTGATTCTTAATTAAATTATCAGTTTAATTTAATTTAATTTAAATTTGATTAAATAAATTGATTAATCCGACAGTAGCCTTAGAGAGAGAGAGAGAGATCCCAAGAGGACAACTTTTCATAATCTAGTCATTAGCCAAAATATGAAATTTAACAAATATTGGTTAATCTCGCAAATCAACACTTAAGAAACATATCTTATAGATAAATATCTCATTTATACAAGTCAACAAAGGAGTTTTTAATACAGCACATAAACTTGACTTCCTAACTTAATATATATATATATATATATATATATATTTCCTAAACATGTATAGGCTTAGATTAGGCCTGAAATAATAGCACAAGCAGCACAACAACACACTAAATAACATTTGTTCAATTTGGTCACCATTCTAGAGTCTCAATAATACATTTCCTTCATTTCTGTAGATTGAAAATGAGGTTTCAACACCACTAACACAATATATAAATATACATAAGCCTATGATCTTAAACTCTTGTCATAAGATTCTAAATATCTTATTTCTTAAGAAAAAATATAGCTAACAAGCAGAACGTGCCAATTCATCATCCAAGAATCTCAATTCAAGCCCAAAACCAATGAAAATATTATGTGACATCATATACATTATGCTTATATGTTCTAGTCACAGATTACAAATCAACCACGCCATATTTATCCTCTATCAACTCACATAGCTACTAAGGCATGGCAAAGTTCATTCAACACCTTAAAAGTAACATACACGTGATACAATAAAAGAAGTACTTGCCTTAGCTTTGCATAGAACAATCTTCTCAAGTTAACACCCTCACTCCTCCTTGTTCAACCTAGGCAACTAAAGCACACAACATCACAACTTTAGGTGGGAAAGCTAACACATTCAAAACTAGCAAGGTGGGTTATCATCTACATGGTTTCTCACACTAAAAACAACAAGAAATCAAGAGAAAGTTGATGGGAGTAGAATACCTACTCATCTAGTATATCTCGATTAAGAAAAATGGGAGCAGAGAGCCCCAGCTTCATTAGATGAAATTAACACATGGAAAAACATCCAAAATATCGTTAATTATAGAAATTAGTTGGGCCTAAGAGAAAAACGTGAATGAATCATAGAAATTTAAGAAATTTTGGGAGAACCCCACTTACCTTCAAATGAAATAGAGAGAGAACTCTTAGTAGCAACTCAACAGTAAGGATGTTAGGCAAATAGTGGTTACTGATGATGGTCGTAGCGTCTGTCTGTGTGGATGATGGTGAAGGGAGATGGAGAGAGCTGTGAGAGTGAGAGGGAGAGATGAGAGATGAGAGCGAGAGTGAGGGAGGGCAAGAGAATGGGGGGTTTGGGTCTTGGGTGAGTGAGAGGGGGAGGAGAGAAATTAAGTGGGGAGAGTTAACTTTTTTTTGGTCTTATAGGAATATTATGGAAGCTATATAGAGAATTGACAAATACTAGGTCCATTTATAAAATTCCTTTAAGAAAATGGAATTGTTATCCAATACACCATCCTGGTTCACCTGACCAAATGGAATAGCTGAAAGAAGGAATATAACCTTACTTGATATGCTTAGGAACATAATGGCTAACTTTAAACTATTTAAATTCTTGTAAACTAAAACTCTCAAGATAGCAATGTATATCCTAAATAGGGTTCTAACCAAGGTAGTTGATGTAAACCCAATGGGTATAGAAACACTAGAATCCACAAACAAGTTAATATAGTCCAAGAATAGTCCCAACGAATGAATTTGTACCGGTAAAAATAAAGACTTCAACCCGTTGTCCTAAAGAATGAAGAATCTAAGATATATGATTTTAGACTCATTTCTTACTAGAACAAGAATCTTAGTATAAAGATAGAATGAATGACGGCACAATCTAGGTAATTCGAAATCTAGATTAATAAGTTAAAGAACTAAACAAAACTCCAATCTTGAATAAGTTTAAAAGTTCTCAATAGAACAAGACTTGTATGAAGAAATCTCACAATTTTATTAATTCTCACCAAAGTTGTGTTTTTATATAATGTGTAATGACCTATTTATAAGTTAGAGATAAAGACTAAAATGACAATTAAAAATTTAGTAACTCCCTAAATAATCAAAAATTAGAAAACTAAAATATAAATTATAAAGAAAAAATTAGAAAATTAAATAAAGTAAACCTACCTATTTTAACCAATTCTTTGCCACTATTTTTTCTTTATTTTCGTCTTTCCTTGGTTTTGGGTAGTTTTGGTCCCCTTATTATTCTAATCGGGCTTATATGAGCATAATTAAGATCCTTTATGGTTCTTTATTCACTTGGACTCTAATTTATTGATAAAAACCCTCTAAATTAAGTTATTCAGTACTTTTTTGAATCTTTTAACTCGAGCTTTTGTCACTGGCCCAACTAGAACTTGAATTAGATCATACAAATTCCTTACAACCTTGATGATCTCATCATTCCCCCTTTTGAGAAAGATTTGTCCTTAAATCGTCACCTACATCAAAAGGACTCAAGTCAGTAATATTGAAAGTAACATTAATATTATACTCACATTGTAAATTAAATCTGTAAGCATTGTCATTGATCCGTTCTAGTACTTGAAAAGAACCATCTCTTCGGGGTAACAACTTAGAACGCTTTGTTGTCGGAAATCTTTTTTTTCACATTTGTAACCAAACCTAATCACTAGCCTCAAAAACCAGCTTGTGACGTCCCTTATTGGTTTGCTTAATATATTATTCGGTCATCCTCTCTATGTTGAATCGTATCTTCTCATGAAATTGCTTCACAAATTCTACCTTATTCTTACCATCTAAATTTACTTGATCAGAAACAGGTAAAAGTAATAAATCCAAAGCAGTTAAAAGATTAAAACCATAAACAATTTCAAAAGGTGAAAATTTAGTAGCAGAAAAAATTGTACAATTATAAGTAAACTCAATATGTGGCAAACAATCCTCCTATGTCTTAATGTTTTTACTGATGATAGCTCTCTACAAAGTGGATAATGTCCTATTAACTACTTCTATTTGACCATCAGTTTGAGGATGACAAGTTGTTGAAAACAAAAGTTTTATTCCGAACTTTCTCCATAATATCTTCCAAAAGTAACTCAAGAATTTAGCATCCCGATCTGAAACGATTGTCCTAAGTATGCCATATAACCTCACAATCTCCCTTAAAAATAAATCCGCAATATGAAAAGTATCATCAGACTTATGACAAGGGATAAAATGAGCCATCTTAAAAAATCTATTTACAACCACAAAGATCAAATCTCATCCATGTTTACTTCTAGACAAACCCAAAATAAAATCTATCGAAATATCAATCCAAAGAGAACTAGGAATAGATAGGGGTGTGTAAAAACCATTAGGTTGAACTTTTGATTTAGTTTACCTACAGGTAATACATTTACCACAAAGTCTCTCGACATCTCGCTTCATATGTGACCAATAAAAATGTTCTTGTAAAATAGCTAAGATTTTGGCGACTCTAAAATGTCCCATTAATCCTCCACCATGAGATTTTCGAACTAACAAATCTCTCAATGATCAATTAGGCATACACAACTTATTTTCTCTAAACAAAAAATTCTCGTATCTATAAGACTTACCCTCTATAGATTTTTCACAAGCACTATAAATTTCTCCAAAATCGTGATCATCCTGATAAAATTCTTATCATGAAATTTAGCATCAAGAGTAGAAATTAATATATATTTGCACGAAAGTGTATCCGCAACCACATTTTCCTTACCTTATTTATATCGAATAATGTAGAAAAAAGTTTCAGTGAATTCCATCCATCGAGTATGTCTCTTGTTCAACTTGTGTAGACTTTTCAAATATTTGAAGGATTCATGATCTATATGAATCACAAATTCCTTCGGCCACAAATAGTATAGCTATGTCTCCAAATCTCGAGCTAAGGCATACAACTCTGTCATAGGTAGGATAGTTAAGTGCAACCCATTTAACTTCTTGCTAAAATACGCAAGTGGTCTTTCATCCTGCATAAGAACAGTGCCTATACCTGCACTAGAAGTATCATATTCAATTTTAAATGTTTTAGAAAACTTAGGTAAACCAAGTAAAGGAGCATGGGTAAACTTATGTTTAATAAGTTGAAACGCATTCTCTTGTTCTTCACTCCACTGGGATACAATGTTCTTCTTGATGACTTATGTAAGTGGTGCAGTGATAGAACTAAAATCCTTCATGAACCTCCTGTAAAAACTAGCAAACTCATAAAAACTTCTAAAATCACCTATACTGGAAGGGGTCTGCCATTATTGGATGGCTTTGATTTCTCTTCATCCACCTCGATACCTTTAGCACTCACAATAAAATCTAGAAAAACAAGATTATCGGTACTGAAGGTACACTTTTTGAGGTTCTCTTATAACTTTTCCTTTTTAAGTATATCCAAGACCGAATGTAAATGTGAGACATGATTATGTAAGGTTTACTATAAACCAAAATATCATCAAAATAAATAACCATGAATTTACCAATGAAAAATATGATTCATTAAGCGTATGAATGGATTAGGAGCATTGCTTAATCTAAAGAGTATGACTAACCACTCATACAATCCATATTTAGTTTTAAATTCTGTTTTTCATTCATCTCCTTCTTTCAATCGTATTTGATGATACCCACTCTTAAGGTCAATCTTAGAAAACATACAAGTACTATGCAGTTCATCTAACATATCATCTAATCGAGAAATAAGGTGTCGATATCTTACCGTTATGTTGTTGATGGCTCGACAATCAACACACATCCTCTATATCTCATCTTTTTTAAATACCAAAATCATCGAAACTGCAATGGACTCGTGTTCTCTCTCACATATCCTTTTTCCATCAGCTCTTTAACTTGTCTTTGAAGCTCCTTCACCTCTTCGGATTGCTTCTATATGTTAGACGATTTGAAATTGATGCACTGGGTACGAGATCGATTTGATATTCAATCCCTTGGATCAATGACACACGTTGGGATAACTCTTTGGGAAACACATTTTTGAATTCCAACAAAAGAGAAACAACAACATTAGGCAAAGAAGGGTTAAGTTGGTCCATAATTAAAAGGGTTTTCTTATACATAAGTATAATTATTGGCCGTTTTGAGAGCAAGACTCGCTTAACCTCACTTATTTTGGTATAGAAATTACTTTGTTTTCTTTCTGATTTTACCTCATTAGCCAAACTTTTCTCTCTTCTCTTTCTCACCAAATTTGGCCTCTCTCTCTTCTTTTCTCTCTTTTTTTTCTTCTCTTAATACATTTTGAGCTCTCTATTTCTTTTGTTCACTCAATTGTTGTAATCTCACTCGGTCTTCATAGACTTGTTCTGGTGTCATCGGAATTAGAGTGATTTTCATTAATTGAAGATGAATGAATATTTGTTGGTAAAGCCATCATGTTTCAAATGTCGATCAAATTACCATGGTCTTCCTAACAAAACATGCCCAATCCACATTGGTACCACATCATATAACACCTCATGTTCATATTTACCAATCTGAAATAGCATAATAACTTGTTTTGTGTAAGACCCTATTTTAAGAAACTACCAAATCATGCATATGCATATGCATTTGCATTTGCATTTATATTTTTCTTCTTTTATTTTACTGAGAACATTTAAATTCTTCGTATTATTTATGTTAAAAATTCATTGAAATTGTTCATTGGAATGCTATGAGTTAGCTTATTATACGAACTGCATACTTGTGATATTTGGTTATGAGTCTTGTGTAATTATTGTGATAAATTGTATCAATTACTTTATGAGAAATATAAAGGAATGAAAAGGGAAAGTGATGACATAAGAATTCCTCTGAAAGTTTGTGCGAAACCTACGAATGAAACTTGAGGAGTATGAGTTGCACATAAAGTTCTAAAACTTTGCGAGGCCTGCGGGTGAAGCTTAAGGATTACAATTGGTATATGGAGTTCCAAAAGCTTGACGATGCCTGTAGAGCTTGACGAAGCCTGCGGGCGGAGCTTAGGGAACATAGATGTATTTCTTCTCCCTATGAGGGTAGAATTAGAAGTTAGTGAAATGTTTGAGATATCTAACCCAAAAAGACCTAGATTTCATTTAGGAATACCTAATTTTAGCTTGCTCTTCCAGACCCTCATACACTAACTTGGTTTGACATTCTATTCCTTTATTTAATCACTAAGATTAAATTGGATCAACAAAGATGGAAATTGATAATGATTCTAAAGGTGATTATCGAAATTGTTATCTTGAGACAGTGTTGTCACTGCTATATTCTGCTATGTTTATGTTATTTATATGGTGAGGCTGATATTCTTATGTCTGCTTGCTTACTATGCATGCTATTGGTCTCCCATGTACTTGCTCATATTATACTTACCCCGATATCATTACTTTTAGGTGATCTAGGAGATGAGAGGGAACCATTGGGTAGAGGCACTTGAGCCAAGAGATTTAGATCCCTACTTGTCTTTGACCCCTTTTATTTTGTCTAAGGCATGTAAATATTTTGTGTTTTCTGAGATGTTTGAGATATATTGTATATATAGATGTATGGTTATATCATACAGATAACTTATGTATGGTTTTGCGAATACAATGACTATATATCATGGTATGTTGTGCTAGGCAGCCAAGAGGACTATTGATGTCAGCTGGTTTGATAATAGAAGTGCTATATTTGTTTTATTAGGTTATATATTTACCCCAGGTGGCTAAATGGTCACTAAATAGGGGAGATTGTCAATTTTTCTTTTGAAAAGGGCAAGTAATAGGTTTTCTTTAATCTAAATCTCTATCCATGTTATCACACATGAGGAGTGCGGCTGTCGCGAGTCCAAACATTGTATTTTAATTGTGATTGGTCGCTCCCGTCTTTGTATATTTGTCCCTTTCTGCTAGGGGGTATGACGCCTGGATAGCGAATCGTCACACTTTGTAACCCTCACTTCTCCACTATCATTCAACTAGTGCAGCTTGTTTGGTTATGAATGTTTAGTGGTTGACAAATTGAACTTTTTCACTAAAGTAGTACTCGCAATATTAGTAAATCTACTATTGTCAATAATTAAAATACAGACTTTATCATTCACATGGTAACGAGTGTAAAAAATATTCTCTCACTGTACTTCTTTTTTATCTCATCTGGCATGTAAGCTTAAGGCTCGACATGTAATTAGTGCTAACATCTCACCATCAACCCCGTACTCCTCATCTCCGATGAGGGCGTCTTCCAATGGTGGCATACAATCAAGGTCATCTTTATCTTCAGACTCGATTGCACCATTTTCACAAATCACCATAGCTCGCTTGTTGGGATATTGGGTAGCTATATGTCCCCTTCCATGATACCTGAAGCATTTAATCTCACTAGAATGAGTTGAAATAGAGACTGCCTTACCTTGAGAAGTCGTGGTGGACGAAGCTGGTTTGTGTTCAGGTTTAACCTTGGAGATGGCTGGATTTTCTTCTTTCTTTGGGTAGCTTATTTTCTGAGATATTGTACTCAAAATCTATGGGGTTGGTCTTGGTCGTGTGTTGCCTCTCTTGGGTTGTCTCTTAACCTTGATTGCCATATGTACTAAATCCTCCAACTCTATATAATGATGAAATTCGATCGTATTGGCAATCTCTCGGTTTAAACCATTCAAAAACCTGACCATCGCAGCCTCTCGATCTTTTTCCATATTGGCTCTAATCATAACCATCTCTATCTCTTTATAATATTCATCTATACTTTGGTTATCTTGGTGGAGACTCTGCAACTTTAGATATAAATTCTGATAGTAATGACTCGGCACAAATCGTCTTCTCATCACCCTATTTATCTCATCCCAAATTTTAATGGGACGATCCCCATTTTGTCTCTTATTGATACACAACTGATCCTATCATACAATTGCATAATCAATAAATTTAATGGTAGCAAGTTTTACCTTCTTTAATTTGGATTAGTTGTGACAATCAAAACCCAATTCCATCTTCTTTTCCCACTCAAAATATGCTTGGGGATCATTTTTGCCTTGAAACGATGAAATTTTCATATTGATACTACCTAAATTGTTGTCTACCTGATTTCTAACTTCTCTATCCCAACCAAATCTTCTATGACTACCCATTGACAAGCTATCCAACTCCTCCTCTAACCTATCCCCTTCAAATTCATCCACAATTTTAGCTTCCCTTTGATAAAACCTATTCCTCCTTGAGGGATTCGACACTATTGATGGCTGCTCCCTTTGCAACCCCTCTTCTACCCTATCCAACCTTTCAAGTGTAAGATCTAACTCTCTTTTCATCATCCATCTCATCTCTACCATAAAGGTTTATAATTATAGATTCGGTCCAACGTGTGGTTGAATCTCCTCACTTGTGTTATCTTTTTGATTTTGAGATATGACTAGAATCTGCAAGACATTATTAGAATAAAATAGGAAAGAATCTCACCACACTCCCTCATGTGTTTCACTCAAAATAATGATTCACCCAAATTTACTCGTGTTTTACTCTTTGAATTTGGCTTTTATCTTTAATGAATTCTCTCTTTCCTTTTACCACTCTACTTCATTTAGTCAAGTTCTTTATTGAATTCGAGAACTCAACTCAAATATAATTATCTTGTGAAATTCAATAACTTATATGAAAGAAAGTATTAACAAGAGGAACAAAGAAAGAAAGAACAAGGAAAAAAAATGGGAGATAAGGGAAGTCACAAACTTGGAAAATTCCAATTTAAGAAAGAAATAAATAAGGAAGGAGAACAAATAAAGAAAGGGTTCAAGAAAAGAGAACAAATGAGGAAAGAGATCAAGGAAGGTAAACAAATAAAGAAAGTTTTAAATTTTGAAATGTGCACCAAATTAGGAAAGTGCACAATTAAGAAAATATTCCAAACCCTACTCTAAAAAATTTAGAAAGTTCTAATCGAAAAGTATCAAATTGATAATAACAATTTAGAAAATTTGTCAAATTTGAACAAGATCACAATGTGAATAGTTTTCCAATTTGAGAATAAAATGCAAAATTTAGAAGCTATTTCTTTTTTTTTTTTGCCTCTTTTTTTTTGCCTCTTTTTTTTTGGCCCTTCCTTTGTTTGTTTGTTTGTTTTTTTTTTTCTGCCTCCTTTTTTTACTTTTTTTTTTAAAAAACTATGGCAGTGCAAAAAAAAAATAAGAATAAAGTACACAAAAAAAAGAATTAAACCAACAAACGATGAATTGAGATTGAAATTAGAGTTTCAAGATACAAACAAGAATAAAAGAAAGATAAAAAAATAAGAATAATTCGAAGGAAAAAAAAAAAACTTGGATTGGCTCTGATACTAGCTGATATAAACCCGATAGGTATAAAAACCCTAGAATCTATGAATAAGTTAATATAGCCCAAAAATCATCCAACAAATGAATTTGAACGGGTGAAAATAAAGACCTAACCTATTGCCCTAAAGGAGAAAAAACATAAGATATATGATTTTAAACCCGTTTCTCACTAGAATAAGAATTTTGGTATAAAGATGGAATGAATGACACTACAAGCTAAGTGGTTCAAAATCTAGATTGATAAGTCAAAGAATTAAATGAGACTCCTATCTTGAATAATTTCAAAAGTTCTTAAAAGATCAAGACTTGAGTGAAGAAAATTCACAATTTTATTAATTCTCTCTCAAGTTGTGTTTTTACACAATGTGTATTGGTCTATTTATATGGCAGAGGTAAAGACTAAAATGACAACTAAAAATTTAGTAACTCCCTAAATAATCAAAAATTAGGAAACTAAAATATAAATTATAAAGAAAAAATTTGAAAACAAAATAAACTAAATTAACTATTTTGACCAAATCTTTACTACAATTTTTTCTTTATTTTTGTCCTCCCTTGGTCTTAGATAGTTTTGCGTTCTTTATTCTTCCAATTCGACTTGTATGAGTATAATTAAGGTCACTTTTGGTTTTTCATTCACTTGAACTCCAATTTCTTAATATAAAATTCTCTGAATTAAGTTATTCAGTACTTTTTTGAATCTTTTAACTTGAACTTTTGTCACCGACCCAACTAGAACTTGAATTAGATCATACGAGTTCTTTGCAGTCTTGATGATCTTATCAATAGTAGTCAAAACTCCATTTGAGTTATATAAGAGTTGGAAATCTAGTTTAAAACATGTACACATTTGGAGTTGTTCTGCAGAGATAAGGGATTACAATCTATGAGAAAAGAAACTAGACCCAATGACCATATGTGGATACTTTGTCGATTATGCTAATAAGTTCAAGGGATAATCGTGGAATCTAGAAATGGTAGATTTTTAAAGAATGATTTGATAGTGGGAGGGATTATTTTTGGAACTTAACTTCTAAAAGGGATCAATAAAGTATCTCGTCAAATTTTAATACTAAGTTAGTTGTCATCCAAAATGACTCTCAAGTGCCTATAGACATAAATCAAGTACAGATGATAATTGAGAAATTTCATAAACAACTGATCAAGATCAAGTTGGCTAGTCTTCTTTTACAGAGAATGTTGAATCAATATTAAAGAGATTTACTCAAAAAGAAGGTTAACTATATCTGATGACTATGTGGTATACCTTCAAAAGTCTGACTATAACGTTAGAGTCATAGAAGACCCGAAAACATTTTCACAAGCCATGAGTTCTAAGAACTCAAACTTATGGTTGAATGCCAAGAAAAGTGAGATGGATTCTATAGGGAGCAGTGAAGTCTGGGACCTTTTAGAGTTGCCAAATGGGGTAAAATCCATCTGATGTAAATGAGGCTTTAAAACTAAGACTGACTCATTAGGTAATATCGAGAAATACAAGACTAGACTCATTGTTAAAGACTTCATCTAAAAAGAAGGAATCGACTATTCGAAAACATTTTCTCCAATATCTAAGAAAAATTTTCCCAGCATTATTCTATACTTGTTGCACATTTCGCTTTAGAATTACAACAAATGGATGTGAAAATGACTTTCTTTAATAGTGAATTAGAGGAAGAGGTTTACATGTGTCGACTAAAGGATTCTCCTCTAGTGATAGCGAACATTTGGTATGTAAGTTCAAAAAATTTACATATGAGATGAAACAATCCTCCCGCTAGTTGTATTTAAAATTTCACAATGTAGTTATTTCATTCAGTTTTGAAGAAAACATTGTGGATCAATATATATACCACAAGGTCATTGGGAGTAGGTTTTGTTTCCTTTTCATGTACGTGGATGATACACTACTTGTAACAAATGATAAAGGGACACTATATGAGGTGAAACAGTTTTTCTCTGAGAACTTTGAGACGAAGGATTTGGGTGATGTATCTTATATTATCGGCATACAAATACATAGAGATAGATCCCATAAGATCTTGTGATTATCTCAAGAGGCCTATATCAATAGGGTGTTTAAGAGATATATGATGGAGAACTATTCACCAAGTATAGCTTCGATTATCAAAGGTAAGGCTGTTATGCGAACCGAGTCGAGTTAGAGCCGCTCATGAATGACTCGACTCGACTCAATTTTGACCGAACTCGAATCGAGTTCGAATTGAATTCATTACACAATTGAGTCGAATTCGAATAATAGAATTTTAGACTCGAAAACTTGTTGAGTAACTCGATAACATATATTAATATATATTATATATATTTATCTATGATTATAATATAAAAATAAAATAAAATAAAATATATTAATATATTACATAATAATTGAGTTTTCGAGTCGAATTTGAGTCCTATTATTCATTACTCATCAAATTCGAGTTTGAGTTCGAGTTGGATTAAAAAAATCGAGTTCGAGTTCATAAAACGAGATAGTCGGGATCAACTTGACTCAAATACACCCCTATTCGAAGGAGATTGGTTTAATTTGGACCAATATCCTAAGATAGATTTGGAAAGGAAACATATGGTTAACATCTCATATTCTTGCGTTGTTAGAAATCTCATGTATGTATAGCTCTGTACAAGAGCTGATATGACACATGCTGTGGGGATACTAGATAGATATCAAAGTAACCAAAATTTGAAACATTGGAAGGTTGCAAAGAAAGTGTTGAGATTTCTACAAGACACCAAGAAGCACATACTTTCATACAGAAGAACCAACAATCTGGAAGTAGTCGGATATTCGGATTCGGATTTTGCTGATTGTGTTGATTCTTGAAAATTAATGTAGGGTTACATTTTCATGATAGCCGATGGAGGTATATCATGGAGGAGTGCTATGTAGACATTGATTGTAACTTCCACTATGAAAGCTGAGCTCGTGGCGTGTTTTGAGGATATGTCACACACAGTGTTGCTCAAAAGTTTTATATCCAAGTTTAGAGTTTTAGACTCTGTATCTAGGCCATTATATATATCTTGTAACAATTCAGCTTATATATTTTTTATTAAGAATAATAAGAGTGATAGTCGAAATAAACATATCAACATAAGGTACTTAGACATTAGGGAAAGAGTGTTGGAAAACAAAGTTGTAATCCAACATATTATTACTAATTTTATGTTGGCTAATCTCTTAACTTAATATATACCACCAAGTAGATTCAGAGATCATGCTATAAATATGGGCTTATTGTCTCATTTAAATGAAACTCAGAATTGAATTTTTTCAATAAAATTGTGTACACATTTTTTGTTTTAAGATAAATTCATCAAATTTGAATTCCAAATAAACATAGGGTTTATTTATAAAATAAATGTTACTATAAAGTTATAAAATAAAATACATTGTGGTATATGAAAGATAATACTCACTTTTAAAGGGTTTATCGCTATAACTCATGTACTCTATTTTTATAAAAAAATTGACTAGGTTTTAACTTCGAGTCAGTTTGTTGGGTCAAGTGAGAGAATGTTAAGAATTATTTTAAAAAAATTCAAATTTCATGTATTAATGCATTCAAAATCGAGTTAATAGAAAAACCATAATTGAAAAAGAGTTAAATATGATAAAAAATGAAAGAAATTTGAATTGAATTGTATTTGGCTGGATTTTGGTGGTTCATTTAAAACTCGACACAATTAATCTTTTTTTTCTATTTTTAATATTTAATTATCTTCCCATAACATCCAACAATAATTTAGAGTGATAGTTATAGGGTTTTAATAACTCATTGATAGTTGAGAGCTGATACAAAGCCCTTTCTAGTGTATTGGATTCTTAAGTCTAAATTTTATGATCCACACCATCTATTTAGTGAAATTAATGATCTAAAAGAGTTTTGCATGTTCCAAAGAACATTTTGGAGTTTTTAGAGTCACCGGAAGTAAAGGAGAAAGGTCTGGTCGAAAGTTACCTTAAAATCCCTTTTTAGATTCTATTTTATTTTGCCTCAATTTTTGTATTAGAAGTATGTTTGTTATACACACTAATACTATTAACGTAATTTTTTCTATTTTTAAAATTTAAATTCGAATCTTAATTAAATGTTATAGCGTTCTTACCACTAAATTAACTATGATAATGTAGATAGTATCAATTATGTTCAATCTAATCAAAGTTCCTAACGAAGGCTTATTTTTGGGGGCTTGGGGGGATACAGTCCCAATGTATGCATCCTTCTTGGGTTAGATTGTGACTTCCCTCATTCTCCACAAAGAATGAAAATGAAAATCAAGAATAATTTGTATGGTATTGGTTTTTTCTTTTTTGAAATTTTTATGTAAATTTCTTTTGGTTTTGTTGAAAAAAATCACTTCGATGAAACAATTTAGAAATACAAATAAATCTTTTAAATATTTTAAGATGATACAGTTTATGGACGCCCAACTGTTAACCCTAAATATTCAAGATTATTTTTGAAGTCACGCTGTATTTTCCATTTAATTTTCAAAATAAAACTTCTTTATTAATAAATAGAAAATAATATAAAAGTTCATTTATTTATTGAAAATTCATTGTTTAATCACTTTTCTACGTATGTAAATGCTTATTTTCTTTACTTTCTCCTGTTTAAAATCTTTTTTTTTCTATGTAAAAATCCCTAAAATATAGCATTCTCTTCTAAATAAATATATTTTTTTAACAAAATCATAACCGGACCAAATAAAAAATGAATGATTTACACTTGGCAATTATTCAATTCATTTGACTTCCCTACCCAAGCCTTCAAAAACCCTAAAAAACAGCCAGACCCAATTCCAAAGATCCTCTTTCCCGCTCTGGCTCACCCCTGCAAACTTGATTGAAAACTCAAAAACCAAATTAATGGAGGGAATCCCAATTTCTATTTTTTCTAAAAAAAATTTTGATTCTTCTCTCTCTCTTTCTGAAAAAGAATGAAAATTTTCTTTTCTCCCTCCTCGCTGGAAATAAATTCAACACCTGAAAAATTTTTACACCAACACATGAACTTTTGAAACAATCCCTCCAAATGAAATGAAACGCCCCCGCCCCATTACAAATACTTCTTCTTCCCCTCCACCATTTCTCTCACTCACTCGGAGCATCAGTCAAACAACCCCTCTCTCTCTCTCCCTCCCTGTGAGAATGGAGACGAGTGCCGTCACTCTTCCTGAGCAAGATGAGAGCAACAAAGACAACATTCCTCCTACAAGTCCAAAGCAGAACAACGAAAACATACTTATTCCATCAATGAAATCCAAGAAGAGAAGAATTAGAAGCCATTTGAAGACATTACGAATCTCATTAGTCGGCCAAGAAAGTCGGCTTCCAATTTTCCTCCTCTGCATCCTCTGTGTCTTCCCGTTTCTGTTACAAATCCTAGAAAGCGAAAAGCGGTGGACAACATTGCTCCAATGAACACAAGTGTTTCCAATTCAAAGTCATTGAGAATGAATTTCAGATGATACCCAATAGTAATAGATCACATGTGACTTTGTTCATTTGTTGTTTCCCCTTTGCAATGGGTATTGTAAAAGATAAAAATTTTCCTTCAATTTTTAATGAAATACAAATTCTTCATTTCAAGGGTATTTTAGTTTGGCCTCTTGCTCTCATTTTGGTTTTATGTATATATGTTGGGGGGTGTGTGTAGGTAATATATAACGTACATTTTATGTGAGGTAGTTGTACCTGATGAACAGTTGAGAATTGATTGGCAGAAAGGATTTGGATTTCATGGACCAAATCCAAATCTTTGACTCGTTTAAATTTAAAGGTGTAAATTTAAAGGTGTGGATTTGAATCTATTAGTTTAAAATGCCTACGAGGGGCATTTTAGACATTTGTAATAGGGTTAGTGGGGTAATTCCCACTAACCACATCTAAACCACTTACCATTATTCTCTTCATGTTGGTAGGATCACACTTGTGGAAGAGAATGAACAACTCCTTTGATTGTACGTGAGATTTTTTAGAGCAACAATGGATGAAAATAGAGAGAAAACAAAAATATTCTTTAGAGAGAGAATATAGAGGGTTGAGAAGAATTCCGAGTAGGGAATTTTTCTCGTCACAACGAATCGCCGAACTGAGGGTTGTGGCGTCGTGGCATTGCGGTGGTGGTTCGATTAACATCGTGATCACCATCCCGACCGCGAGATCCGATCGAGGAACGCACGGTCGATTTTTGGTTCTGCATATTCGAGGTATTTATATCCTATACCCAATCTATATTTATTTTTCCCGAAAATATTAATGAATGCTTCCGCTGCATGTGACTCAATTAATTCCAGCATTGGTATCAGAGCGATACGTTGGATTAAAAATAATTTTCGGGTTAATTTTTGGGTATAAAAAATATTGGGTTTAAAATTTGGGGTTCGGATCACGGATGAGTTTCGTGATTCCGAGAACACCACTGCGTTCCCCATGATCCCTAGAACACAAAAATGATTTTTTCGTAATTTTCTGAGCACGTTTAGGCAAAGAAAACTCTGGTTGAAAGTTTCGGCCGTGAATAGTGACCGACCCCTTCAACCTTAGATTTGTCGAGTTTTAGGGCAAATCAATGCTTGAAATTTATAGATCTGTAATCCTTGTTTCATGCTCTTCAATTTGGTATATATATTGTATATATTTGTGGCCGAAAAATGGGGTTTCAAATTTGACTGCGGAGGGTCGAATTTTTGGATTCAAAATACGTCGAGTTTAGGGCGCAATTATTCCAAAAATCGAGTCAAGGATACTTGGAATAAATGGAATTAGAGATTCCATAAAAAATCCGGTCAAAATGGTGCCGGAAATGGGTTTTTCCGGAAACCGGGTTGAGAGACTCGGTTACAGAAACCATCGGGCGAAGAAGAAGAGCTCCAGACCCGCGGGCGCGTGAGATACACGCGCGAGGCAGGCGCGTGAAGCAGCAGGGGAATGGCGCGTGTCTTCCACGCGCAAACAGGGGCGTGAACGACTGGGGTCGTCCGGGTCGGGTTATGACCCGGACACGTGTCCCAGACCCGCGACACACGGATCCGGGTTTCGACCCGCATTCGGGTTCCGACCCGCATCCGGGTCCGGAACCGACCCCCTCACGCGGGTCTCGTGCGTGCATACGCGTGAACCGCGCGCCTGCGCGTCAGGCGCGTGAGCCGACGCGCAGAGCGCGCGCGTGAGCACGTGCAAGACGCGCTGCGCGTCTGGCACGCGCCAGAAGAGGTTCCCGGCGCGTGGAGGCACGTGCGAACGCACCGCCGGTGCGTGGCGGCGCGTGGGACCACCGGCGGCGAGTCAGGTCGTCCGGAATTGAAATTTTTTTAATTTTTGAGGGTCCCATATCCATAAAAGTGACTTTTTGTGGGTTTTTGTGCATCGAATCCTAATCCAAATGGTGAGATGCTATCCCGGATTGTGGTGTATGGTATCTGTTGATTCATACGCTCGTCTTGGGGTATGTATTCGAATTATTTGGGTCTTGTTGATTCGTAGGGTGCGCAAAATATGAGAATAAGCATCACAAGTCACGGCTATCTCATTAACTGCTTCTAAAATTGTCATATTTGATTTTTGCAAGGGGGATAAAATTGAATGGTGATAAATACGAGATTTTTCACTGGTAGATTCAATTTATCCTCGAGGAGCAAGATCTAATTAAAATTCTGAGGCATGGGATAGTGGACTCCAGGGAGGGTTCCACACCTCAGAGAGACGGGATTAGGAGACATTACGTGCATGAAAGAGGAATGATAGCCGAGTCAGGGCAATCCTCCTGAGTAGCATGCACGATGATGTGATCCCAGTCTATGAGCAATATCCTACGGTTTTATCGGTTTGGCTCACCCTATAAAGAGTATTGTGGTACTCTTACAGATCCTGAGATAAGGATACTGACTTATAAGTGTAACAACTTATAAGAAAATGGTTGATCATATGATGATGCAACATTTGATAAAAATGTCGAGTATGATCGCCGAGTTGGGGAATGTGACCGAGCCCATTTCGGATATATTTTCTTGTACTGGATGTGATCCAATTCTTTACCTGATTCATGAGAAATCATGAAAGTCTATTTCACATACGACGAAAGTATTCGCACTTTCACTAATGTGAATAGGCACAGTGAGCTCGAGTAGGAGTATCTAGAGGCGAGTAGGCCATACTCGGGTCATGCTCATGCGATGGAGTCGAGCAAGGACTCCTGTGTGACTCGAGCCTCAGGTAAGAAGAAAACCATCCGAGAAAACCGATAATACTTCGCAGCTCGAGATAGGAGTGCGCTTATAAAGTTCCGTCCAGTAAGTCCTCAAGTAGGAGGATTTACGTACAGAAACGGAGTGTTTTGTTGACATCAGAGGTAGTAGCACTTGCAAGTTGGAGTTGCAAAGTTACTAGACTCTGTATGTTTTTTACATTCCAAAAGTTTGACGGAACTTGATTTCAGTTTAGAATATGCTCTGTTAATTTGGAAATTTTATAATTTCCATTTATTACGACAATTCTATGATTGGTTCTATTTTGGTCCATGAGGGACTATATGCACTGAAAATAATTCTTTTCAATGGTATTTCTTGTTGTCCTCTTAGTGTGAGAGAGGATGAACCGGTTAGCAGTGAGTGGTTTTGTAGAGCCCGCTAACCAGTCTTGCCTAAACGGCAAACTTACAAGAAAACCATTCGACAATGCAATGAGGGCTGGGACTCCATTGCAGTCGGTTCACTCCAACATCTGTGGCCTTATGAACGTGAGAACCTGAAATGGTGTTGGGTACTCTATTACGTTCATAGACAATTACACGTGTTTCGGTTACATCTATCTGATCTCGCGCAAGTCTGAGGCATTGAGATGCTTCAGGAGGTTACTAGCGAGGTTGAAAATCAGTTAGGCTTGAGAGTAGAGACTCTCAGAACCGATCGAGGGCGCGGGTATTTGTCTAAAGAGCTCAATTTCAAGAAGGGCATTACGAGAAACTGACTATTCCTTGCTACTCAGTGGAGTAGAGTAGCCGCGAGAAAGGAATATGACTTTGTTTGAAACGGTGAGGCCGATGATGGCGCAAACCAATTTACTCGTTTCTCATTGGGGAGATGCGTTATTGGCTGCAGCTTATGTTCTCAATCGTATTCTATTAAAGTCCGCAGTCAGTACTCCATATGAGCTTTGGACAGGGAGGCAGCCTGACCTTAGCCATTCGAGATTATGGGGTTATGCAACGTATGTTCACTATTAGTTGCATTTACACAGCGAGTTAGGCTTGCGAGAAAAGAGATGTATTTCTAATGAGCATACAGATGGCACTCTCACTGAGATTGAGTCTCATGATGCCGAGATTCTTGAAAGTGATTTCCCTATGAGAGGTGAAATCAATTGGGATTTTACCTTTCATGAGATGGATGAGCCTAGTGGTTGGCTAATCCCAGTGGCAGGATCCAAGAATCCATTACGGATCTGGGTTCTAGTGGGAGTGATCAATCTAGAGGTAAAAAGGTTTCCCATCCTCTTAAGAGTAGTCGAGGATGCGTACCTAACCGTCGCTTCCCGATTGAAGGAGAGGATCTCAATATGACTCTTGAGGATTACGAGAAACCTTTAACTGTCCTAGAGTTTCTTGAGGGTTCCATGGAGGACCATTGATTATAGGCCATGGGTGAGAGGAGTTGATGAGAATCAACGGGATCTGGGATCTAGTTGATTTACCTGAGGGAAGTAGGGCCGTTGAGAATATGTGAGTTCTCAACATCAAGAAAAAGGCCGATGGATCGGTGTAGAGGTATAAGGCCTATCTGATAACCAGGGGTTACTCAGACTGAGGGCAAGATTACCTCGATCCATTTACTTTTAGCGATTGTTGTGGACATGGTATGGATCTGGGGTGAGACCAGATGAACGTTGAGACTGTTCTCCTGAGTGGGAGTTTGGATGAGGATATAAAAGGAATGGTCATCTGGCTTTATTCTTATAGATCTGGATGATAAGGTCTGTTGACTTTGGAAGTTTACATATGACCTTAATCATCAATCCAGGCAGTGACGTTTGAGATTTCACGAGAAGGTGATATCTTACGGTTTCATGATGATCGAGGAGGATCATCGCGTATACCTTTTACGTTCTTTTGATCATGTCCTCATGTGAATGACATTCTGTTGACTGGGAACAACAGAGAGTATCTGATCACCACGAAAACGTGGATATTGTCAAGTCTTGATGTGAAGAACATGGGTGAGACTCAGTTCTTCCTCGAAGTTAAGATCCAGAGGGATCGCTCGAGACAGGTGTTGACCATTCCACAGGAGTCAAACATCAAGAAAGTTCTCGAGTACTTTGAGAAGATCGACTACGACCTTAAAGATACTCTTATCGCTAAAAGGTTAAAGCCTAATTCTTGACATATGCCCTAAGACTCAGAAAAGGACAAGGGAAATGAGTAGATCCCTTGTTCCAGTGCACTGAGTGATCTGATGTACGCAGTGTCGCGTACACGTTCAGACGTTTGATTTGCAGTCACTATGGTAATTAGGTATCGATCGAATCCTATAGGGGATCACTGGAGAGCAGTGAAAGGATTCCGAGATATCTCGAGAGAACTGCGAACCTCTTCTAGTGTTACGGAGGAGGTGATTTGCATCTTATTGGGTATTCAGATACCAACTGGGTTGGTGATCTGAACGTGTGCAAATCGATATTAGGTTTTACTGTCTTGGAGTAGCAAGAAGTAAACCTGTATATCTCTATCTACGATAGAGACTGAGCTTATGAGATGCTCAGCGGCAGTTCAGGAGAGTGTTTGGCTCCGGAGATTTCCGGATCACTTAGGGGTTGTGTCAGATAGTGGGAGGCCAGTGATGATTTATTGAGAAAATCAGGCCGCCTTTGACCACACTTGAGACCCTAAGTATCAATAAGTCCAAACACATTGATACCTAATACTACGTTATGAGATACATCACCGAGAAGGGTGAAGTGACAAATTAAGTACATTACTATACAGCATGTTGGCTGATCCCTTCAATAAACCCATTGTGATAGATTCCTGTATGAGATATTGGAATCATTGGGTTTGCATGTACATTCACATTTCTCACCTTGTACTGATGCTTATTGTGTTATATATATGACATGTGTGCATGATTGAGTCACTTATTTATTGCACTACTTTGATTGTCATATATTTTGTGATATGTTGTGATAAATGATATGTCAGGCAGGCGTGGTCGACTCTCTCACACGAGTGACCACCTCCAGCTCTGGGTGAGCGGAGATGAGACGGTTTCTAGTTGTAAGAGGCTTTGAGAGTGGCCCTACTAGAACATAAGTCGCCCTGATATGTGTTCAGGATGAGGTCATATGCGATATGACCGGCATGGACGTACCCATATCCATGTTGCCTGTAAGTAGCCAGGTTTGAGATCTCAGATATCACCTGCGACTAGTGACATTGTCTCTGAGATACTCTCTCTGAGATCTCTGGGTAAAGTTTTATGTGTAGACTGAGTCCCATACCTGCACAGTGTTAGAGAAATCTGATATATGCCCTTTGAGAGATGGGGGAATAACTTTAGCGCGGCACGCGTTTCTTACCGCGTGTGATATGTCGACCAGGGATAGTGGGAGCATTATTTGAGACACTGATATGATTTTGATCCCCGTTCCCACTGTGTGAGACCCGAGATCCATTGGGTGGGATCTCTAGTACCCTTATCACTTTCGGCTGTTTCTAGAAGTTTTGGTTCAGTGTTGCTACTTTAGTCTGTTTACCGATGGCCCGGAAGATAAATTGAGGTCTGAGGGACAGGTCTAGGAAAGTAGCTGAATTGAGGCTAATAGATTCGAGTTTGGGAAAAGGAAGACCAATTGACATTACATCATTATGTTGTATTCACCGGCTAGCCTATTATGTCTATCCATGTTGGGATGTAAGCATAATAGTGGATACACAGTCGAACATTTATTGGGGATTACTTTCGTTGAGGAAAGTAGCTCGATGGATGTAATTAGTCTTGGATCTGGGGTGCAACGAGTTCTTTTGATACTAACGATGGCTTCTCGATCATCCTAACAAGTGCATCGAGAGGTCTTTGCTTGCAGGTGTACTCGCAGGTCGCACGACGCCCAATCCTGTATGAAAGTCCAGCAGGGTGATGTGATCGCATGAGTTGTGATCTTGTGACGAATATTAAAATGCCATCGCGTGCAAGTGGGAGATATTAGTTTAAAATGCCCACGAGGGGCATTTTAGACATTTGCAATAGGGTTAGTGGGGTAACTCCCACTAACCACATCTAAACCACTTACCATTATTCTCTCCATGTTGGTAGGATCACACTTGTGGAAGAGAATGAACAACTCCTTTGATTGTACGTGAGATTTTTTAGAGCAACAATGGATGAAAATAGAGAGAAAAAAAAGTATTCTTTAGAGAGAGAATATAGAGGGTTGAGAAGAATTCCGAGTAGGGAATTTTTCTCGTCACAACGAATTGCCGAACTGAGGGTTGTGGCGTCGTGGCATTGCGGTGGTGGTTCGATTAACATCGTGATCACCATCCCGACCGCGAGATCCGATCGAGGGACGCACGGTCGATTTTTGGTTCTGCATATTCGAGGTATTTATATCCTATACCCAATCTATATTTATTTTTCCCGAAAATATTAATGAATGCTTCCGCTGCATGTGACTCAATTAATTCCAACAGAATCATAGTTGGGCATTGCCCTCCAACCATGTAGGTCTATCAAATAAAAATTTAGTGTTGCAAACCTGTGCTAAATTTCACAACATTCATAGTTTTCCAGGATTTTAGGTAAGCATTCCGTTTCAACATTACATTTGTCAGTGTGTAAATTGGCGGGCTATGACTGCCTTTCTAAGACAGAAATTTTGTGTCTCTGTGACTCTGCATCTGCAAGTCACATACGAGATAAGTGCTTAACATTTGGGGGTGGGGGAGGGGTGGGAATTTGACTCTATATGGCATATGCTCCATTGTCCATGTACGTAGGTTAGTCTTGTTGGATCATTAATTCAATATTGGGCTTATATGTTCAAATAATTATATAATTATATACTGTCAAATCCATTAGTCAAGTCCATATAAACGTGATCTGATACATTAAGAAAATTCGATAATTTGGGTTTAACTATTTCAAAGAATATAGAAATAAATTAATGTGTAGATACCAATGGACATTTGCTATTTGTGATGGATTAAATATGGAATATCAAAGGGTGACTTGAGGATAGCAGAAAAGTTATCTAAATTCATATGAATTTGGTAAGATAACTGGAATAAACTAAATAGACAAATTCTGTTATGAATTTGGAAGTAAAAATTATCCCTACAGCTATAAATAAGGTTATGGTCTCCGGGTCAAAGTATCACTCTTTTCCCTAATACTCCATCATGTAGAGAGACTCTGTGAGAATACTTTTGACTTGGAAGGCCGTACCTGGATTCTGTCCAAACGAAGTTCAAATCAAGATTTTAATTTTTGACTATGGAATCAGGTATAATTTCGATCTATTTTATGTTTCAATTTCAGTTTAATTAAACTTTTAATTCCAATAAATCAACACGATGATTGATATTTTTTTATATCAAATTATTTTCCTAACAAGTAGTGTCAGAGCCACTCATACTTGAGTCATTGGAATTTGTTTTTATGCATATTTTAATATTCTTTCATGACTTTGTGACTATATGAATTTTGAGAATATGCATGACCTTTTATTTCAGAAATTTTTGGGTGTAGACATGAATAAAAAAAAAAAAATCTAGAAAGTTTTCATTAAGTTAACATTCGGTTTTATCAAAGTCGACATTAAGTTTCATTAAAGTCGATTTCTAGTTTTTCGTTAAAATTATTTTTTTTAATATATATATATATATATATATATATGTATTTGTGCCTTTTTTGTTTTAGATCTTTCCAACATTAAAAAAAAAAGGAGAAAAAGGGAGCCCTGCACGAAAATCAAAAGAAGCATACAGCAAGTCTTCACAAAATTTACTTTCCTTTTTCTTATTTTTTATTAGACAATTTTTTTTTTAAAGAAAGTTGACCATTTTTTAAGAATCTTTAGGATTTCCTAAAAAAAAAAATGATTTAAGGACATTAGTATCTCAAAAGTTGTAACTTTCAATTCATTAAGTTTTGGAATTTTTTTTTTAAGCAATGGACTTTATTAAAAAAAAAATTGAAAGTCAAAGATTTATGGTATTTTGAGACTTTCCTCTTTTTTTGAGATGTCATTCTTTATGGTATCTTTTTTTTAGTAACTGTAAATCTAATTTTGGGAATTTTTTATTTTAAAGAGTATCTGAAATTTAGTTTCTTGTAAGAAACTTTCAGAATTTGAGAAAACAAAAAAAAAAGGAAAATCTCAGATTTCAATTTTTTCCTTTTTTTTAAAGCTTGATTTCCCAATTTTAGAATAAAGTTTTCAAAAAAAGAAAAAATGATTTTTTTGAAGCAATTAAAAAAAAAGGAATTTCTTTTTTTTTTTGGGATTTCTATTTCCTTATTTTTTTTTAAAGTATGACTTACTAATTTCAAATGTAAACTTTCAAATTTTAACAAAATAATTTTTTTTTTTTATTACAACTCCACGTCACAAAAGAAATATATATATATATATTTTAAAAATATATATATAAGGTTTTATGGACTATTTTGGGCCCAAACAGACCCAACCCTAGGTATAAAGGTTTTGGAACTCATTAGACTAAATCGAACCCATTTTTCATCCTTATCATTTTTCAATATCCCTTTTATGTTCAAAATTGGTCATTCTTTTAGTATGCGATGGCATGAGACATGTCTAAGAAAGTTCTGTCAAAAAGACGGGGATAAGTCTAAGGCTTGCTGGTTCTTAAGCGGTTCTAAATGAACTTACCACCTACCTAGGAACTTTCCAGGTGTCCTCTGCTACAGAGCGGGGATTGATCAAATTTTGGATCAGTTGTCGACAAAAGGTGAAAACTTTGGTTTCACTAAAGTATAGGGATAAAAAAGAAAGATAAAGGAGATAGATTCGGTAAAATTGGACCATTATAGGCCCAATTTAAAGTTAATAAAATTGGGTTTTAAATAACCCAATTTTCAAGAAATTGAATCTATTAGGATAAATTAAAATTTTTTTCAATTACGAATATTATTGTTTAAATATGAGTATGGTTTTATATATATTTCGAAATAAATTAATTGACACAATATGTCACCAAAGTGATCTCTTTTGTGAAAATTAATTTATTCTTGGAATATAAAAGGTTGTGTATATGCAATTCATGTGGATACCGATCGGCCCAAAGGAAGATTTGTATTTGATGGAATTGCATGTACATCTTGTGGTAATAAATATGTGATAATTTTTCGGTTTTACATGTGATCAATTTATCGACCCACAGGAAGATAGTTGATTGATATGTTTTTATTGTCAGTATTTGATTACTACACCAAGATACCATTTACAAGTTAATTATTTTGTCCAAAGATAAAATATTAATGGAGTTATCGGTATGTTGTGATGGGGATTTCTCATATTTGAATGCATTTAGTTTTAAAGTTCCATTTGAGAATATATTGATTATCGTTCTCTGTTTTTTGACAGTTAACGCTATTCCCACCAATATAATGCCCAACTCAATTCCATTTCCATGTTAAATGACTTAAATTTCAAATCATGGCGAGAAAATCTTTTGATTATTCTCGGAGTTATGGATATGGACTTTACGCTAAGGACTGACTGTCATCCACCAATTACAGATACGAGTACCTTTGATGAAAAGAGGGAGTTTGAAAGATGTGAGAGGTTGAACCGCATAAATCTAATGATTATGAAATGGACCAATCCAGAAACATTTAGGGGCACAATGTCTGAGTCTGCTATGACAGCCAAAACTTTCCTTAAAGATTTTGAGAAACAATTTATCAAGAATGAAAAAATTGAAACTAGTAAAATCTTGACAAATTCTATCTTAATGCGAGATAAAGGTCAAGAACACTTAACCATTAAGGACAAGAAAGGAAAAATAAGGAAACAGGATAAGGATGCTGCTATGTTCTTTAGTTTGGTTTGTTCTGAAGTTAATTTAACTTCGGTACCAGGACACACTTGGTGGCTAGATTCCGTTGCAACCACTCACATCAGTGTATCCATACAGGATTGCTTAAATTGCAGATCGCCAAATGATGGTGAAAGATACATCTACGTAGGCGATGGCAATAAAGTTCCAGTTGAAGCATTAGAAGATTTAGAATATTGTTAAAAACTGGATTTTATTTGGATTTACATAAAACATTTGTGGTGCCATCTTTTAGATGGAATTTGATTTTTATTTCTGTATCGGACAAATTCGGTTTTACTTGTTCTTTCGGAAATAGAAAAGTTAGTTTGTTTCTTGAATCCAAATTAGTTGGTTCCGGTTCTTTATTAGGATTCGATAATCTTTATTTATTTGATACCGTGGCTTATTTTAATGAATCCCTACAAACCATTACTCGAAGTGTAAAACGAAAATTAACCAATGAGCATTCCTCCTCATTGTGGCATAAGAGATTGGGTCATATCTCCAGACGGAGAATAGAGAGACTTATGTCAGAAGGAATTCTTGATTCCCTTGATTTCACAGATTTTGATATTTATGTAAATTGTATAAAGGGAAAACAAACCAATAAAAGAAGTTTTGAGGCCAAAAGGTCTTCAGACTTCTTAGAACTGATTCATACAGATATCTGTGGACCATTCCCTTCGACTTCTTGGAATGGTCAATGATATTTTCTTACGTTCATAGGCGACTATTCAAGATATGACTACATTTATCTCCTTACAGAAAAGTCTCAATCTTTGGATGTGTTCAAAATTTATAAGGCTGAAGTTGAAAACCAACTCAGCAAAAGAATTAAGAAAGTCAGATCTGACCATGGTAGAGAATACTACGGTAGAAATGATAGATCAAGTGAACAACGTCCAGGACCATTTGCTCACTTCCTAGAGGAATGTGGTATCGTCCCACAGTATACCATGCCTGGCTCACCTGCTATGAATGGTATTGCTGAGAGATGAAATAGGACTCTACAAGATATGGTAGAAGCATGATAACTCATTCTGCCTTAACTAAGTCACTCTGGGGAGAGGCACTCAAGGCTGCAACATACATCCTAAACAGGGTTCCTACTAAGACAACTACCAAAACCCCTTAGGAACTTTGGACAGGCAGACATCCTAGTCTGAAACATCTACACGTTTGGGGTTGTCCAGCTGAGACTAGGCCTTTTAGGCCTAATGAAAAGAAACTGGATGCTAAGATAGTTAGTTGCTATTTTATAGGATATTCTGAAAAGTCTAAGGGGTATAAATTTTATGATCCCATAAATAAGGTCATCTTTGAGTTGGGAAATATCTGGTTCTTTGAGAATGTTGAGTTTGCAGGGGGAGATATGGTTAGAGACATTATCTTCCAAGAGAAATATGTTAATATTCCCACAGGTGTTATTGGACTTGATTATGTTTCTATCCTTGATCCTGTTCAAAACACATCAGAATCAAAAAATGTTGGAGAACTCTCCAATTCAGAAGAACAAACTCTATCCTCTCAAGAACCTATGCCATTAAGAAGATCCATTAGAGAAAAAAGAAGTGCAATTCTAGATGATTATGTTGTAGTTCTTCAAGAACATGATGTTGACATTGGAGTGATGGAAGATGATTCAATCAACTTCCGTCAAGCCATGGAATGTTGTAACTCTCAAAAGTGGATCGATGCCATGAGTGGGGAGATGAAGTCTATGAAGGACAATGACGTTTGCGATCTTGTCCCATTGCCTGAAGGTGCGAAACCCATTGGCTTTAAATGGATATTTAAAACCAAAAGGGATTCAAAAGGCAATATGGAGAGATATAAAGTTCGTCTTGTCGCAAAAGGCTTCGCACAGAAAGAAGGCATCGATTATAAAGAGACTTTCTCTCCGGTTTCTTTGAAAGACTCTTTTAGAATTATAATGGCATTAATGGCACATTTTAATCTTGAGTTACATCAGATGGATGTGAAGATGACATTTCTCAATGGTGACATTGATGAAACACTCTATATGTTACAACCAGAAAACTTTGTGTCGAGAGATCCAAAGAATATGGTTTGTAAACTTAAGAAATCCATCTATGGATTCAAGTAAGCATCTCGACAATGGTATTTTAAATTTTATCAAGTGATCATCTCATTTGGTTTTGAGATGAATTTAGTTGATGAATGTATATACCATAAATTCTGTGGGAGTAAGTATATTTTTCTGGTTTTATATGTCAATGACATATTGCTTGCTAGTAACGATAAAGACCTATTGTATGAAACCAAGATTTTTCTCACCAAGAAATTTGAGATAAAAGATCTTGGAGAAAGTTATTTGGTATTAGGCATTCAGATACACCGAGATCGTTCTCAAGGTATTTTCTAATTGTCTCAAAAGGGATATATTGAAAAGGTCTTAAAAAGATATGGCATGCAAGATTGTAAACCAAATGATACCCCTGTGGCTAAAGGAGACAAATTTAGTCTCAAACAGTGCCCGCAAAGTGATATTGAGAAACGGGAAATACAAAAGATTCCCTATGCATCAGTATTAGGGAGTCTGATGTATGCTCAAGTATATACGCATCTGGATATTATGTATATTACAGGAATGTTGGGCAGATACTTAAGCAATCTGAGAATAGACCATTGGAAAGCCGTCAAACGGGTCTTGCGGTATCTACAGAGAACGAAGGAATATATGCTCACATATCGGAGGTCGGAACGGCTTGAGATCACCGGATATACTGACTCCGACTTTGTGGGATACCAAGATAGTATGAAGTCTACAACAAGCTATATCTACATGCTAGCGGGAGGAGCCATTTCTTAGAAAAGTGTTAAACAGTCTCTTATAGTATCTTCCACAATGGCAATAGAATTCATAGCGTGGCCTGAGGCATCCAACCAAGGAATATGGTTACGAAATTTCGTCATAGGACTACAAATAGTGGATAGCATTCACAAGCCACTCAAATTATTTTGTGACAATAAATCGACAGTCCTTTATTCTAATAATAACAGGAGCTCGACAAAGTCCAAACACATAGACATCAAGTTCTTGGTTGTTAAAGAAAGAGTACAGAGTGGTCAAATATCTATAGAACACATAGGAACATGCTCCATGATTGCGGATCCGCTTACAAGGGGTTTACCACCCAAAGTATTCCTTGAGCATGTTGCTCGTATGGGTGTAATGCCACTTAAGGAATTACAGTTTTAGTGGGAGTTTGTAATGTTCTATTGATTCAGTTATTATAATTAAGTTCTATAGAAATAAAGATTCAGTTTTTATTTACTCTGAATTGATATGATCTCGCTAAAGAGGACCAGTTGGAAATAGGCATGTTAAAGATCACATTGCATGACATTTCCATGCCATGCATCCATATCATAATCATTGTCATTCGGTTATATCGATTTACATGACCATTGATGGTTGAGTTACTAAAGAAATGTAACAGAAACCGCCTTGATCCTAAGTTGATATGATTGATAGACGAGATTGGTTGTAGATACATTTCAATATTGACAGAAAAGTTGAGCTCGTTCAGTCATTTCACAATTACATGATTGTAAGGTTTCACATATAACCCAAGTGGGAGATTGTTGGATCATTAATCCAACATTGGGTTTATATGTTCAAATAATTATATAATTGCATACTATCAAGCCCATTAGTCAAGCCCATATGAAAGTGATCTGGTAAATTAGGAAAATTCGGTAATTTGGGTTTAAGTATTTCAAAGAATATGGAAATAAATTAATGTATATATACCAATGGATATTTGCTATTTGTGATGGATTAAATAGGGAATGTCGAAGAGTGACTTAAGAATAGCTAGAAAGTTACCTAAATTCATATGAATTCGGTAAGGTAACTGGAATAAGCTAAAAAGACAAATTCTGTTATGAATTTGGAAGTAAAAGTCATCTCTACAACTATAAATAGGGTTATGGTTCCCGGGTCAAGGTATCAATCTTCTCTCTACTACCCCATCATATAGAGAGATTCTGTGAGAATACTTTTGACTTGGAAGGTCGTACCTGGATTCTGTCTAGATGAAGGTCAAATCAAGACTTCAATTTTCGGCTATGGAATCAGGTATAATTTCGATCTATTTTATGTTTTAATTTTAGTTTAATTAAACTTTTAATTCCATTGAATCAACATGATGATTGATATTTTTTATATCAAATTATTTTCCTAACAAGTTTGCCATACTTAATAGCTTTATAGGATTGAGATGCATCAACAAATTTGCAAGTAATCGAGGATGAACTTTAGATCATTCAACTTTCTCTAAGCTGAAGTTTTTAGCTATACATTTATTGTTCCTTTTGCTTCTATAATATGCTCGTAAGGTCATCATAAATTTTTGGCCTTCGATTGCATTTGTGCCAGGTTTTGAGCCTTGTATGTGATATAACTAAACTCTTTGTTGTGTAGACTAAAAAACAGTCTGATATAACTGAACTCTTCGTTAGAACATAGTTAATTAGCTTCCTCTAATTTTAATCACATAACATGTAATGGGACGAAGGTCCATAAGCATGAATCCTTTTTAACTTTGATTGTGACTTCTTATGTTCTCCACAAAGAATGAAGAGCCGAAATTTAAGAAGTTGTCAGACGTTATAAGTGGGTTAGTTGGAAATTGCGGAGCTTTTTCTCTTGCCCCTTGGCTTTTCTAGGCCTAGCAACTAATTGGAGTCCTAAACTAAAGGAGTTTTATATGTTGACACAAAGTCAAAACAAGATAAGTCAATTATGAAAGAAAGCTTCTCCTGGGCCACATTGCAGAATAGTAAATTCCACCATTTTTTGGTTAATGACCCCAATTAAAAGCTATGTCAAACAAATGCTAATGTCACTAACAATCCTTGTCATTTTCATTTCTTGGATGGTCATCAAGAAAGGCTTTAGGCCTAAAACTGGAATAGCTTTTGCTCTGAGTGGTGGTCCTTGCATTAAAAGTCTTATGTGACAAATGCACGTGATGTCCATTAACAGTGACTTGTCCACAATTTTTTTTTTGAAAATTGGGTATAAAGGGATATGTAAAAGGTCTAACTTTGTCGGTGGCAAGGGTGCAAAATTTTCAATATTCTCGGTTCATAAAATTGACCTGACACAACATAGGATTGCTAGTAGGCTAGAAGTTGGCAATAGAATGGATGCAGTATTTGGATCCACATATGCCCGATCAATGAGGCGTATACTTCATATTGTTAAGTTAAACAATCGCTGCATGGCAAGAGTCGCGAGTTGCTTCTGCCGACCATCAACTACTTAAAAGGCTAAAAGGTTCACTTATCCATATTTGCGGTGCCTGACTCCCGAAGAGGGGGACTACGTCCTTCGAGAAATCTACGAGGGGATCTGTGGTAATCACTTAGGCGCTCGAAATCTAGTCTACAAGTCTCTTCGTCAAGGGTACTATTGGCCAACTATGAAAACTGACTCTGATAACTATGTGAAGCGATGCGACAAGTGCCAACGATTCTCTTCAGTGCCTCAACTGCCCTCCACCAAATACAATCCCATAGTCAGTCCCTGGCCATTCACTCAATGGGGCATAGACATCCTAGGGGCATTCCCTCCAGCCTCAGGGCAATGGAAGTTTCTTATAGTAGCTATCGACTATTTCACCAAGTGGGTAAAGGCTGAACCGCTAGCTCAAATCACCGCAGCTAAGGTCCAGTCCTTCATATGGACCTGTATCATCACTCGGTTCGGCATACCGCATGTTCTCATCATAGACAAAGGAAAGCAGTTCGACAATAAGCGCTTTCAAGAGTTTTGCAAAAAACTCAAGATTCAACATCGATTTTCATCGGTCGCTCATCCGCAAACCCATAGGCTGGCTGAGATAACCAACCAAATGATCTTACAAGGACTAAAGATAATGCTAGATGATGCTAAAGGGCAATGGGCTGAAAAACTACATGGAATTCTTTGGTCATACCGTACCACACTCCGGAGAGCGACTAGGGAAACACCATTCAGTCTGACGTAAGGAAGTGAAATGGTCATACCAGTGGAGATAGGAATTTACTCACTCAAAGTGGCCCAATATGACGATAGACAAAACGAACGTGCCCTACACGAAATATTAGACTTACTCCTAGAGTTACGGGAATCTGCATCGACACGAACAGCAGCTTATCAACAACAGATGACACGATATCACAATCGAAGAGTCAAGAACCGAATGTTTAGACCTGGTGAGTTGGTACTAAGAAGGGTGGAAGCCACCGATCAACTCCAAATAGGGGGCAAATTCGCTCCTAACTGGGAAGGTCTATACCGAGTGCGCTCCGTGGTCCAACCAGGAACTTATCGTCTCGACAATCTAAATGAATCGGCCGTGTCTAGAACCTGGAACTCAAAAAACCTATGCGTATACCATCAGTAAACTCCGGAACTACCTGCAGCCAGAGGAACCAGCTCAATAAGAACTAAATGACTCTTGCCCCTCTATCTAAAAGTTTCCTATCATTGGGCCTAAATCACCCGGTTCCTATCGATCGAACGTGTTATCAATAAGGGATTGAACTCCCCAAACGGGTGGACACGACCCCTCGATCTAAAAGTGTCACATCTCGACCTGCAGATCCGAGCACGTGACAACTATCGCGTGATCTAAAAGTACGTGCAATCGTCAACATGCACCCCAAGATCCCATAAGGCTTTGATAATATCTTTCCAACAAGGAAAAACCAGTTTGCACAATATTTTTAAACCAAAGATATAATAAACAAAAAGTTATTCAACGTTTCAAAATACACCTTTCAAGCATAAATTTTTACTTTAGAAAAACATGAGGAAAATGTTTTACATAAAGAGTTTTCAAAATACCCTCCGATGGGTCTGACTGCCACAAAATCCTTATCAAGAGGGACCAATACTACCGTTGGTCCCGAATAGCTCCCCTCTTTGGCTGGATCTAGCTACCGATGAGATGATCTTGTTTCTACATTTCCTCTGAAAAGGGATAAGAGGAGGGATGAGTATAGGAATACCTAGTGAGTGGAGTGCAATGACATAGCTACGTGAGTGAGTGAGTGGTGAGTGTGGAAATATCAAACAATAATCTCAAAACAAATTCATATTCCAATAAAACATAAAATAGTCATTCAAACAATTATAATAAGAGTCATGACTTTTCCATAACACAATATACACTTTTTCAATATCTTGGATTCACCTCAAAATCTCTCCACCAACCATCCGGTGGAACCGCCAAGGGTTTTTCATTTCCATCGGTCATAAAACATCAACCTCAATCTTGGCGTTGACTCGTGGCCTCTTCGGAGGTGCAACCGAATAGCCTCAAAAAGGACTTGGGGGCATCTCTTTACCGCCGCCCACCCTCTAAAGTTTACCAAACTCTCCACGCTGCCCCCTCGAATTGGTCCGTGGAAGCTTAAACTCGACCGGTCATCTCATAACTGAGTGCTCACACCCACACATATACCATGGGGGCTCAGGCTTATACCCCAAAACTAATACATAAACCATTTTACAAATATCACAACATGTGTCATAAAAATCAATAAGTTTCATAGATTATAAATTTAGCAAATGTTATCCGCAGGAAAATTCATCATATCTCAAAAAATATTAACAAGTGCGCAAATCTCATGGGTAAGACAAAACATTTTTAGGGACATTCCACAATCAAAAATCATTTTATAAAATCAAGTTAAGAAAATCATTTTATAAAAAAATCATAGAAAACATTTTTCATTCACAACACAACAAACCGTCCACTCACAGTGCATAGGGAGGGTAGTCACTCCCAGATTTGTCCAATCATGGGTCAGACAAAATATTTTTAGGGACATTCCACAATCACAAATCATTTTATAAAATCAAGTTAAGAAAATCATTTTATAAAAAATCATGGAAAACATTTCTCATTCACAACACAATAAACCATCCACTCACAGTGCATAAGGAAGGGAGTCACTACTAGATTTGTCCACGACAAAGATCCTGCCCTGATTTGATTTGCCTGTCCAGACCCTTGATTTTGGTCTCCAAAAATCTTTCCAATTTGGGTCACACCAAAACCCTTGATTTCTCTTTCTATGTGACAGCACTAAACCCTTGGACTTTCCTCAAGATTCAAAACTAAGATCAATCTTTGAAGTGTTCATGTATAGTTTGAAGCTATTGATCTAGAAATTTGATCTAGATCGACTGGGTTTTGGAAGAGAAGAGAAAAGAGAGGAAGAAAGAGAGGAGAATACTCTAGAGAGAAATGAGAAATGCCCTTTCATAGCTTTTGGAATCTCATTCATCTTTTTATCATCAATCCATTTTTAATATTTACCTTGTGGCGCTCATCCACTTTTTATTTGCACAAAGTGCCCAACATGTCCTTTTGGTTTGTTGGAACAATCAACCCTATGGGTTTAAGAACATAGACTTTTATTCTATTGAGAAGGGGTGTTCGGTGATGGGCAAGAAGTATTAAAATGAGCATTACAATTTTATAGGAAACAACTAAAGTTGTGGAAACTTTTGGAATATTCAAAATTTGTGAAATATAATATAAATTTAATATAATATAAATGAAGTGTTTATGTGGCTTAGTGGTTCAAAACCTTTTGGAAGAAGCCAAGCACAAGGGTTCAGTTCTCATGGACTTCAAATGGCGAAAAGCATTTTGGAGAGATTTAAATTTCAAGCAATGCACGTTTGACCGATAGTGCCCTCAATTGTCATGTAGCCGATGGCAAGTCTGGAAATTTTGGAGGATGCAACTGAAGACTTGAATTTATAAAGGAAAGTGAGACTTAAATTTACAAGGAATATAAATTGTATTGACCGACCAGGAACATGCATGATCGATGAGGAGGTAGTATGAGAAATGTTATGTTTTCAAAGCCAAGTGAGACAAAGAACCGAAGGGGAATTGAGGGCCAAAGGGAAAATTGCAAGTGCCGAAGAAAGCATGCCGAACAGGAACAAGCACCGAAGGAAAATAACAATGGCAACCGAATAGGTATATGATGACCGATGACCAAACAGGCATTTGATGATCGATGATCGAACGACCAAAGTCTCATATTACCAATGGTATATATTACCGATCATGGATTCACATTACCAATTGGTGACAAAATAATCAATAGGAATTTCGTAGGTACCTCATAAAAATAAAAATGAGAATTCAAAATTGGATGTCACCGACAGTCAACCCATCTGTTTCACAATATACCGATGGTGTAATTATTTCAATACCGAATGGGTAAGATAGATAACAGAATAAGGTACCGATTGGAAAATATTTGGACGCGAAGGTGTACCGATAGGTGTATGAAATGAGGGATTACAAATTCTATCTTCCACTGTACACCTAGAAATCTCATAAATTCACCGATGGGTCTCACAATACCAACGGGAGTCTCAATACCAACAGGTTGCTGAATGACCAATAGGAATTTGCAAACTTAATGCCGATAGGGAAATAGTGTACCGATAGACTATAATTTTCACACTATGATCAAGAAATAATATTCACAGGAATTTTCACTTATAAAATAGCAGATGGTCACCTCCAAACTACCAATAAAGAAATCAAAATTTAAAGAACTGTCCAACCGAATACTAAAACTCTACTGAATACCAAACGGTTAAAATCCACCAAGTATCTATTGCCGAACACTTAAGTAACCAATGGTTCTAGTAATCAGGACTCTAATGATCGGTAACTTAAAAATTTTAAATCCATCGGCAAAATATTTAAAGGATTCCTAACCATTCTAAATGACAAAAATTCACATTTTTATTCCAAATAATTATTTTTCCACATTTTCACATAAATAAAAATCTTCAAATAGTCTATTTAAAATAAACATCGTAATCCGAACTTGTTCGGCGTTACAATTTCTACCCCCTAAAAAAAATTTGTCCTCAAAATTTTTGTACAAAATTATTCATCAATTATCTCTAATATGCAATAATCTAATACTTCTAACAGCCTCAAAAATCAAGGGACACCAATAATATGTTTTTCAAATGAATAAACTTATAACTAGTCAAATTTACTTGTAACACTATCATGAATGTTCTGTTCATCTTCATTGGTCATCGCATAGATCCTAGTTTGGATTCGAGGTTGAGGACGTCGAGGGTTAGTAGCCATAATGTTGTTGTCGGTCCTCGTCCTTAGAGTTATGTTGGAAGGAGGTGCGATAGGGTCAGCTGGTCCACTCCTAGAACCACTAGGAAGGTCAAGGTTTTGTTGACTCCCTTGCACTTTTAAACCTAATTCAGGATAATCATATCAAAGATGACCCTCCTGCCCATAATGGTAGCATCTTCTAGGTTCATTACAAGGTCCAAAATGGATTTTCTTGCAATTCTTGTAAGGTACCTGGTTGTTTCCCATCGACTTAGTTCCGGACACAACACTAGTATTTGGAATACTTTCTCTGAAGAAGTGTTGGTTTCGGGGAAAGCTAAAAGATCCCGTAACAGAGGCACTACCATAAGAGCTTGTGCTCTTACTTTTCTTAGAATTCTGACCTGAAGTGGTTTCAAATCTCCTTTTTCTTCCAAAGGCTTCTCTAGCCTTTCTTCTTTCTTCAACCATCTTCTCGGCTCTTAAGGCTAATTACAGGATATCTTTAAAAGTATGAGACTGGATAATTGATATCTTTTCCCTAATGCTTAAGTTCAGTCCCTCTTTAAATTTGGAGCATAGATATTCTTTAGAAGTCACAAATTCTGGAACAAACAATGATAACTCTCTCAACTCAGTCTCATATTCAGCCACCGATTTGTTTCCTTGCTTAAGATAGAAAAATTCATTCCTTTTTAAGTCGCGATAAAACCTAGTATAATATATCTTATCAAATTCTCTAAAAAACTCACTCTATGAAATGGGAGTAAAGAATCTCTTCTTTAAGTTCTCCCACTATATACAAGCACTCTTGTCAAGCAACCTTACAGTCACCATTAGTTTCATCTCATCGTCTAATCTCATGTCAGCCACAGTTTCTTGAACTCTACTAATTTAATCCTTTGCTACCTAGCATCACTAGTACCTGAGAATGTCTCACAACTAAGTTGTCTTGCTTTCCTAATCACCTTGGACAGCTCAATGGTTGGACGATTAGTTGGTGCAACTACCGGTGGAGGATGAGCTACTAGTGTTAGGGGAATGTTTGTTGGGACGGTAGTGTCTGGTGGAGAAGGAGTTTGCATTTGAGTTTGAGTTTGGAATTGAACACCATATTTGCTCCACCATTCCATACACTAGTGGAATGGAGCAAGTGGTGGCAGAGGAATCTCAGACGGTGCAACCGAAGGCTCGGGTGCACTAGGAGGAGGAGCATAGGATGATGATGTAGTCTCATGCTCAAAACGAGAAATCTCAAACAAAGTTTTTGTTTTCCGGTGAGGAGCCATTGAATTTCTACAATAAGAAAACTTATCTTAGCCCATTAAATTAGATAAATCAATAATGCACTCATACCTAATGTGACTCCATTTCCTAGGACCCATAGGAGGCTTTTAAATTTTCTCAAAATATTTAAAAATATAAAAACCTTCAAATACATTTAGAAACTCTGAAAACATTAAAAGTGTTTACAAACATTTTAAAATATTTGAAAATATTTTAATAACATCAAAACCTTTGCTCTGTTACCAATATAATTGTCACGCCCAACCCGTTAATTCAAGCACGTGACAACTACCGCGTGATCCAAAAATACGTGCTATTGCCAACACACAACCCAAGATACCTCAAGGCTTTGATAATTCCTTTCCAACAAAGAAAAACCAGTTTGCACAATATTTTAAAATCAAAGATATAATAATCAAAAAATTATTTAACATTTAAAAATACACCTTTCAAGCATAAAGTTTTTACTTTAGAAAAACATGAGGAAAATGTATTATATAAAGAGTTTTCAAAAATACCCTCCGATTGGTTTGACTACATGCCACAAAATCCTCATCAAGAGGGACCAATACCACCGTTGGTCCCAAACTGCTCCCCTCTTCGGCTGGATCTAGCTACTGATGAGATGATCTTGTTTCTACATTTCCTCTGAAAAGGGATAAGAGGAGGGATGAGTATAGGAATACTCAGTGAGTGGAGTGCAATGGAAAAGCTGCGTGAGTGAGTGAGTGAGTGGTGAGTATGGAAATGTCAAACAATAATCTCAAAACAAATTCATGTTCCAATAAAACATCAAGTAGTGATTCAAACAATTATAACAAGAGCCATGACTTTTCCACAACACAATATACACTTTTCCAATATCATGGGTTCGCCTCAAAATCTCTCCACCAGACCATCCGATGGAACCGCCAAGGGTTTGCATTTCCATCAATCATAAAACATCAACCCTGATCTTGGCGTTGGCTCGCGGCCTCTTTGGAGGTGCAACCGAATGGCTTCGAAATGGACTTGGGGGGCATCTCTCTACCACCGGCTACCCCCTCAAGTCTACCAAGCTCTCCATACTGCCCCCTCGAATTGGTCCATGGAAGTTTAAACTTGACCGGTCATCTCATAACTGGGTGCTCATACCCCACGCATACACCATGGGGGTTCGGACTCATGCCCTAAATCCAATATATAAACCATTTTATAAATATCATAGCATGTGTTATAAAAATCAATAAGTTTCATAAATCATAAATCTAGCAAATGTCATCTGCAGGAAAATTCATCATATCTCAAAAAAATATTAACAAGTGCACAAATCTCATGGCTCAGACAAAACATTTTTGGAAACATTCCACAATCACAAATCATTTTATAGAATCAAGTTAAGAAAATCTTTTTATAAAAAATCATAGAAAACATTTCTCATTCACAATACAACAAACCGTCCACTCATGGTGCATAGGGAGGGTAGTCATTCCAAGATCTGTCGACTGCAAAGATCTTGTCCTTATTTGATTTGCCTATCCAGACCTTTGATTTTGGTCTCCAAAGATCCTTCCAATTTGGGTCACACCAAAACTCTTGATTTCTCTTTCTTTGTGACAGCACTAAACCCTTGGATTTTCCTCAAGATTCGAAACTAAGATCAATCTTTGAAGTGTTCATGTGTAGTTTGAAGCCATTGATCTAGATCGATTGAGTTTTGCAAGAGAAGAGAAAAGAGAGGAAGAAAGAGAGGAGAATACTCTAGAAAGAAATGAGAAATGTCCTTTCATAGCTTTTGGAATCTCATTCATCTTTTTATTATCAACCCATTTTTAATATTTACCTAGCGGCCCTCATCCACTTTTTATTTATACAAAATGCCCAACATGTCCTTTTGGTTTGTTGGAACAATCAACCTTATGGGTTTAAGTACTTAGACTTTTTTTCTATTGAGAAGGGGTGGTAGGTGATGGGCAAAAAGAATTAAAATGAGCATTACAATTTTATAGGAAACAACTAAAGTTATGAAAACTTTTGGAATATTCTAAAATGTGAAATATAATATAAATTTATTATAATATAAATGAAGTGTTTATGTGGCTTAGTGGTTCAAAACTTTTTGGAAGAAGCCAACCACATGGGTTCAATTCTCATTGACTTCAAATGATGACAAGCATTTTGGAGAGATTTAAATTTCAAGCAATGCATATTTGACCGATAGTGCCCTCAATTGTCATGTAGCCAATGGCAAGTTTGGAAAATTTGGAGGATACAACTAAAGACTTGAATTTATAAAGGAAAGTGAGACTTAAATTTGCAAGGAATATAAATTGTATTGACCGACCAGGAATAGGAATGATCGATGAGAAGGTAGTATGAGAAATGTTATGTTTTTAATGCCAAGTGAGAGGAAGAACCGAAGGGAAATTGAGGGCCAAAGGGAAAATTGCAAGTGCTAAAGAAAGCATGCTGAACAGGATCAAGCATCAAAGGAAAATAATAATGGCAACCGAACAGGTATATGATGACCGAGAACCGAACAGGCATTTGATAATCGATAACCGAACGGCCAAAGTCTCATATTACCAATGGTACATATTACTGATCATGGACTCACATTACTGATTGGTGACAAAATAATCAATAGGAATTTCATGGGTATCTTATAAAAATAAAAATGAGAATTCAAAATTGGGTGTCATTGACAGTCAACCCATCTGTTTCACAAAATATCGATATGTAATTATTTCAATACTGGATGGATAAGATAGATGATAGAATAAGGTATCGATGGAAAAATATTTGGAAGCAAAGGTGTACCGACAGGTGTATGAAATGAGGGATTACAAATTTTATCTTCCACTGTACACCTAGAAATCTCACAAATTCAATACCGATGGGGTCTCACAATACCGATGGGAGTCTCAATACCAACAGTGGCTGAATGATCTATAGGAATTTGCAAACTTAATACCGACAGAGAAATAGTGTACTGATAGACTATAATTTTCACATTATGACCAAGAAATTATATCGATAGGATTTTTCACTTATAAAATAGCAGATAGTCACCTCCAAAGTATCGATAAGGAAAGCAAAATTTAAAAAACTGTCCAACCGAACACTAAAACTCTACTAAATACCGAACGGTTAGAATCCACCAAGTACCTATTGCCAAACACTCAAGTAACTGATGACTCTGGTGATTAGGACTCTAATGATCGGTAACTTAAAAATTTTAAAACCATCGGCTAAGTATTTAAAGGATTTCAAACCATTCTAAATGACAAAAATTCACATTTTTATTCCAAATAATTATTCTTCCACATTTTCACATATATAAAAATCTTCAAATAGTCCATTTAAAATAAAATCGCAATCCGGACTTGTCCGACATTAAAAAATGTTTCCTATCATCGGGTCTAAGTCGCCCAGTTTCTATCGATCAAACGTATTATCAATAAAGGATGAAACTCCCTGAATGGGTGAACATGGCCCCTCTATCTAAAAGTTTCCTATCGTTGGGCCTAAATCGCTCAGTTCCTATCGATCGCACGTGTTATCAATAAGGGATGGAACTCTTCAAACAAGTAGGTATGACCCCTCTATCTAAAAGTTTCTTATCTTCAGGCCTAAGTCACCCATTGCTTATCGATCGAACGTATTATCAATAAGGGATGAAACTTTCCGAATGGGTGGACACGGCCCCTTTATCTAAAAGTTTCCTATCATTAGGTCTAAATCGCCCAGTTCTTATCGATCGAATATGTTATCAATAAGAGATGGAACTTCCCGAATGGGTAGACACGGTCTTTTTATTTAAAAGTTTCCTATTATCAGGTCTAAGTTAGTCAGTTCTTATTGATTGAACGTGTCATCAAAAAGGGATGGAACTTCCCGAACAAGTGGGCGCAACCCTCCTATCTAATGATTGAATGACTGACGGTCCAAAAGGCCAGTATTACTTAATATCCCAAAGCGGAACATAAAGTCAGAAGTAGATCTACTCTAACGAGAATCGAATAAAAGTATATAGTCAGACAAGAGATCGAAAGAGAACAAAAACAAGATTCAAGTAAGTAAATTATAACCTTTCATTTATCCTTACATAACAAGTACGTTTGGTTACATAAATATGTATACAAGTCCCTGGGTCAGACCGACTACACCAAGAAATGCATTACAGGGTTTCCCTAGGATAAAGAAACCACAGTCCATACACCAGAGAGTATAAAAATAATAATTCCTATGTAGTGTTAGGGACAAGAGAAGGCGAGCTCAAGTTTTGCCACCCCCAAATGACCTGAGCCCAGCCTACTAACCAAAGACGGTGCGAGAGGCATCCTCCACCGTAATTAGATGATTGAGGGGAACCCGAATAGATCACCCATGGCGGTATAAGATGCGCCCCCACTGGTGATGGACGATCTCACCATGTCAACTGAACAACGGCCGAGATAATGAGATCTCATTCCAGTAGTCCCCCTCTTTAATGAGATCTCACTGTAGCAGAACCTGTCTGAGCCATAAAAGCTCCGCATACCAAAACGCCTCACAAAACAACACTCGAAAAGGAACCACTCCTTGCAGAATCCCTAGAGAGAAAGAAAAACATAAATTCTCCGTGGGAAGGAATGAGCACCCATCATAGCTATTTATAGCAGGGAAGGAACGGGCCTTAATTGTCTCAGGGTAGGTGAAATGGATTAGCGAGAATAACCCGTCATAAATGGAGTCATTAATTTTCTTCAATTCCTTATGAAGGGGTCACTTCCGATGAGACGCATCCACATTTGTGAAAAAAGGTGGAATGGATTAGGATAGATCTAGCACTCTTATGCTTTCGTAACGTAACAAGCACGTCTCACCTTAATGAGTCTTTACTCCTAGCACCTCTTTGCAAAAAATGCCATGAGTCGGGAGTAAATAATGAGACATAACTCTAGACTTAATTTGAAGGGTTAGCACTTGAAAGGCCCACACAGGAGGTCCACAAAGGATAGTTACTGACCAATGAGCAAGCACAAATGACTATTCCCCATGACCATTTGACTGATCTATCGAAGGACCCTACTCGCCCCATCTTCTGAACGAAGGGTCTTAGTCGCCCTGCTTACCGAACGAGATTTATCAAGTGAGAGTAATTTTTTCAATCGGATATTCGATTACTGGCCCATCAAATGAGCAAGTCCTGAAGGTTCCATACTGACCGAATGACTTACCAAAGGCTAAGAGCCTTTTTGATCTTTAAAAAAGACCGGAGTGCCCCAACGACTTTTATTCTCTGCTTAAAAACGGCACCATGAATCTTTCAGTTAAGGAAAGATCTCTTAGGAAATGAAAGTTTCCATATGATAAAGATTATGATCATTTTAGAATATTAACTCCCGAGATTTCCGAATCAACTTGATAAGGGAAGTAGAGTTGAAGCACTTCAACAGCATACGACTCTTGCAGGTATAAGATAATCTCAACCCCCCAACTCAGGTATGCTCTCTTAACCTTTTACATTGGCACTCTAATCACAGGGAACCTCTCCCTCTCTGAGCTCACAGTCTATTTCTCTTATGTTCAAAAACCATTCTTTTTGACTAAGCGTTAGAGCCTCGCACGTTGGAGCATTTTCCGGTGGTTTTTGTATGTTTCACATCCTGTCGAAGGCCACCGTTTGAGTCAACAAGGAGTCGATATCAATAGAGCCATGACCTACCACCAACAATTCCCACAAAAACAGAATTTGGAGAGGTAAATACTAGAAATCATTTGTTAGAGACCATAAAACTTTTGTGCTTTGCAAGGAAATCCTCTTCTCACTATTTATACTAGCATTCAATAATTTCAAAGATACCAAATGGACTTCTTAGGACTACAAAGAAACCTTGACAAGTTTTTCAAAATTTATCAGAAGACATTGTAGAGGCACAATTTCAGAAACTTTACAATGGAGTGGCACAATTCCAGAAACAGCAGATGAGAAATAATTGTTAGACCATTATTTTTGCTTGGCATATTTTTGTGGGGATATTAGATTAAACATAGGGCTAGCTCCAATCGTAAATAAGAAAAGAGAAACTAGATTAAGCATGTTTGAAGACCACCTAATGCTCCTGTTGGAAAGAGTTGATGGCATACAAGTCAGAGTTGCACCAATAACAAGAGGACGACTGTAAAAAAATTCTAGGAGAGGAGAATAAAATAGGATATAGTAACTACAGACTCAATAGGAGACATGGCTTTCAATTGAGCCCGATGGAAAATACGGATTCATATAGCTAACTCGAACTAAGTTGAGATTTAGGTTTATTTGAGTTGGTAATTTTTTTGGGGCCGTAAAGTCTTGACCCCTTGGTTCCAGGGGGAGTAGTACCATCATACTAATAGGCCAAAGCTCTATATTAGTGGAGATGGAAGGGGAACTATCCCTTGGAACAAGAATAACTCGACAATCATTGTTTTTGAAAATGGAGAATAGTAGCACTTTTCCCACATTCCAAATCCCTCAAACCAATGGATTATACCTTAACTAATTAAATCCCTAAGTTTGGGATTCTCAAAAATATAGGAGCAATATTCAAAGTACGAGTAAAGAGAAGGAAAAATAAAAGAATAAAGCCAAGGGTTAAATCCAAGTGAACAACTGCATACATTGCAACCAAACTAAACTATAATCTCCACAAGGAATCAACTAAGTCCACTCTAGCCATCCATCATTGGCTACAAGAGCATTTTACAACCTCATATCTCACCAAAATCAAAATATACCATGTTTAGTTAACAGTGCTGTGAAAGAAAGATCAATTTGCAAGTGAGTCTAAGTATAGGGAAAGCATATATTTAGTGGAATCAGTATACAATTATAAAAATTAATTTGGTTTTTCAATTTCACGTATCTAAAGCACATAGAGAAATAAATAAGATTTTTAGATTGATATAAGCCAATAATGGCAAAGCTTTCGCCCAACAATAAATAGTGACATCAAGTTACATCAGCATATATGTTTTCAGGTATATTATAGCACAACATAACAAATCTAGTTCATTGATCAAAAAACAAAATAAATACATTGAGAAGTGATGGAGATGGGCTTTGGTTCCTCAGATACCAACTTCTTGTTAACTCGGATAGTAATTGTCGATGGATGGATTCACCTGCAAAACCAGCCGGAGGGTGCTCCAACAGGGAGACTTCGATGCTCAAGTCAGTAAAGAGTGATTTTCGTTTGGAAAAAACAGACTGAGAGTCGAGGGACAGTGATTCCCTGTGTTATGTGTGCCCCTTGTGTTAGGCTTAGAGAGCGTACCTGATGTCTAGGGGTTTGAGATCTCTTATACCTGGGAGAGTTGTGCGTCGCTGAGGGACTTCTATCCTACTTTCCTTATTGAACTGATCTCGGGAATCTCAAAAGTCAGTATTACGAATTGATTACGATCCTCATATATCGAAAAACCTTCATCTTCGGGAGGGATGCTTTCTTTATCTAAAAGATCTCGGAATTACTGTTATGAAATAAGAAACTGAAATTAAAGAAGTTCTGACCTTCCTTTTTTAATTGATAGGGGTGCTGCCCCTCGTTCGGTTGCTTGACCGATAAAGGGTCTTTTGAGACTTGCCCGGTTAGAGGACTGACATTTGCTTGACTGATCGAGGTGACTATCTTTGCTTGATAAGTCACGATCGGTTAATTGGGGTGGCTAAGGCCCTATCGTTCGGTAGAGCCGGGCGACTAAAGCCCTTCGGTAGATCGATCGGGGTGGTTACAGCCCTTTGTTAGATTGTTGTTATGGACCTTAGATGCTGATCGGCATGCCTCCTTTTCGTGGGCTTTTTGAGAATTGACTATTTTGGACTAGATCTTGAAATATGTCCCATCATTTGCCCCCCGACTCATGGTCTTCTCAAAAGAAGAAGTGCCATGAGTGATAATCCTCGAAAAGGGAAGTCCCTTTTTACTTTGATATTCGCCGCTTCGATTTCCATGAACCCTATTATATACGCTTTGTAAGAGTTTTCATTTCTTAAAAAATACCTCTTTTCCTTTTTTCTCTGAGAAGCTTTTTCTTTTAGTAAAAAAATGCTGACAGACGTCTCTTCATCACGTAGCATAGACAACATTCAAAACATTATGACCGAAGAGGATCTGATAGAAATCCGAAAGGAAATGTCGCTCGGAAGTGACTTCGAGTTTGTGTCGCCTGGCAAGGAGGATAGAACGAGTTTTGCCCCCGAGGGTTCTGTCCCTATGTATAAACAGTGTATGAAATATGGTTTGAGGATTCCCTATACGGGCCCACTGACAGAGATCCTGAAGTATTGGAACATTCACCCTTCGCTGCTCATCCCTAGCGCTTGGCGATTTGTGATTGCCCTAATTTCCTTGTTAAGGTTTTTTTGTATTCGCTTCGACCTGGAGATTTTTGGGGCTCGTTTTCCTTGGGATGATATAGCTCCAAAGGATTTACTCACGGTTGGTACAAACTCCAGACTCGTCGAGAGTCTCGCTGGAAGTTTTTCTATAGTGAGTCTCAAGATAAGTACTAGATGCAGAGGTTCTTCTTCATCAGACTTTTGAACAGGGATCTACTTCCCGCATTTCCAGATGCTAACCAGGCGCCTTTCTTGAATGAGAAATTTCCATCCCTCCTTCGACACTCTCGTTTTCTGCGTGCAGTGGCCCGTTATTGTGAGGCCAGTTGCAGGAGCTTGTGGGTGGACAGCTTGGTGAGAGACGACATGTTGATACTATCCGGTCTCCTCATGGATGAGTCAATCCAAATCACCAAGCCCCTCCTGCTGGAACAATGGGGAAAAGACTTGGTCGATACTGTGCTGGACGTTGATGCCCGTCTTCTTGATGAAATTTCTACTGAACGGGAAATGCGGTCCCATGCAAAGAGGAAGGCGGTTGATGCTTCTCCTGAGTCCCGATGAAAAAAGTCTAAAACTAGGGTGTCCATTCTACCTATTGGGGAAGGAGAGCAAACCGAATTCGGAGGGTATGTGTTATCCCAGGAATCTTCTGAAATCGGAGGGGACCATTTAGTTGGCGAAACCTTTGGTGAAACCTTTAGTGAAGCTTTTGGTGCGTCGACCGGGGTTGGAGAAGGAGGTGGCTCCGGCGAGGGATTCTTCGAGAGGACTGAGGGCATTCCGGTTTGAGAGCAAAGGTCGGAAGAGTCTCCTGTGACGCAACCTTCCGCCTCCATTCCTGACGACACTTCGGGACAGTCCCATCGGGGGTCTCAGTGTCTTTTGGTCAATGTACCAGATGACTATTGCACTCCTTCACCTATTTTGATTGGAGAAGGACAGAGTGCCAAAGAAGGGTTAGTGGCGGTTTTCATGGGGGGCACAATTTTAATCTTGTTGATCCGCAGGAAGGGTCACAGTTGGCTGAGCGTTTTCAACTCCCTTCGAGGTCCGCCCTTCGGAAGATGCCTCTCGAGTGTACCGATAGGGTTATCCAATCTCTTTGTCTTACAGTAAGTATTTTCTTTGTGTGGGTCGAAGTTGAATATTTACTATCTCGTGACTCTGACCATTACGTCTCTTTTTTAGACTTCTGCCCTAGCTGAGCTTCAAAGAAATTTGAGGGCTAAGCGGGATGAACAATTTTCCCGTATGAGCGATCAAGTGTTGGCGCTAAAGGATGCCTTGGAGAACTAAGAGAAGGCCATTGGAGAGGCTAAAGACAGGCAGATCAGGCATCTTCAGGAAGACCTTGTTTCCGTTCAAGCTCGTTATAAGGAATTGGAAGCAGAGGCATGTAGTCGGAAAGCGCAGTTAACTGCCGCTGAAATACTAACCCATTTGCGAGAAGAATCCCTTCGAAGGGCTGAACAAGAGATAGCTGACCTCAAGGCTTCTACTACCAGAGATGCTGTTGTCCTACAACTTTCTCAGCATAAGTTGTATAAGCTTCTGAAATGCACCGAAGAGATTCTTCGAGAGGTTGGTCGGTACGACGCTCTGCCCCCGCTTGAAGGATCAGGGGATTTGAATTCTGCTCCTGCTATTTCTTGTGCTCCTTCTGTCCTTTTGTAGTTTTGTGCCATGAGGATTTTTCATCCCTTGATTCATTAGAATGTAATAATCTTCAAAGAATTTTTGATATCTTTACTGATCGAGTGAGGTCGGGGGGAATCTCCTCTGATGATGTATTCATTTTAATGTGTTATTGAAAACTCTTGGAATCAAGAATGCTTCAGCATTCTCTTAGGAGGTCGATTCGAAGGTGTTTCTTTGGAATGCCTGGGCGACTGAGGTCGTTCGACCGATTGAAGACTTTAGAAATCATGGTCGTGTCCGCTCATTCAGGGAGTTTCACCCCATATTCGTTCGGAAGATCTGGGCGGCTGAGGCCCTACGGTCAGTTAGAGACTTTAAGAGTCAGGGTCGTATCCACCCGTTCGAGGAGTTTCATCCTATATTAGCGACACATTCATTCGAAAGATCTGGATGACTGAGGCCCTACGATCGGTTAGAGACTTTAGGAGTCAGGGCCGTATCTACCCATTCGGAGAGTTTCATCTCATATTAGCGACACATTCGTTCGGAAGATCTGGGCGGCTGAGACCCTACGGTCGGTTAGAGACTTTAGGAGTCAGGGTCGTGTCCGCCCGTTCGGGGAGTTTCTCATTTGAAGGTAATTTGAAGCCCCGGACTTATGCGTAGTCAATGAGTAGTAACAAATATCGAAATCTTTATTAAAGGAAGAGTGTCGAGAAGTCCAGATCATACGCTGGACAGACGTTAACGGGAACATAAAGCTTGTGCCAGCCATCTCCATGGTGGACTTGGAGGATCACCCCTCCTGGTTCCTTGCGCGGTGGTCTCGGATCTACCCTATGAAGTGGCTCATTCTCCCTTGGTGCATCACGCCTATTTGGGGAAGGCAGATCTCTTCCTTCTAAACTGATGAATTTCTGTAGTTTTTCGCTGTGGACCAAAAATTCCAGTTCGACCTTGAATCTTTTACATTCATCGGTCATGTGGCCATAGTCCCTATGGAAATGACAATATTTAGATTTGTCTTTTTTAGGATCTTCCTCCGCCGGACGAGGGGGCCATCTGACATATGACTTGTTTTTTATTTGATACAAAACCCGGCTCGGGGTTTCGCTCAGTGGGGTGTAGATGCTAAACCTTTGCAAAGGTGAAGTTCCTGGTCTGCCTCTTTTCGGAGAACATGGGCATGGCGACCGGCTGCGTTCTTTCTATTATGGTGGCCTTTTTGTCGATCGAAGGCCTCTGCTTCTTCTACAACAATATATTTCTCTACTCGAAAGTAGAATTCTTGGATGGATGCTGGAGGCTTCTTTGTGATGGAGACCTTCATATCAGAGGAGCGCAGGCCCGTTAGGAGCACGACCAAGGCGATATTAGGGTCCAGATCAGGGACTTTCAACATTTCTTATTTGAATCTCTCCATGGAGTTCCTGAGAGATTCCTCTTTCCGTTGGTGTAATGATAAGAGGGATGTCAACTTCCATTTAGCCCCTCGACTGATTACAAAGTGGGTCTCGAATTGTTGTTGGAGTTGCGCGAAACTTTGATACTGAGCGGAGGGAGAGAATTAAACCAGGTTAGGGCATTACCCTTAAGGGTGGTAGGGAAGTGCTTGCACATTACGGCATCTAAGAGATCTCTAGAGACCATCACCATTATGAAATGAGCGGAATGATTGCGGGGGTTGCTTGTCCCGTCATAACGCTCCATGGGAGGCAAAAGGATATCTCTCAGTGTCAGTTCTGACAAGATCTTTGCATCGAATGGCGAGTCGCCCAGGGAGCGTTGGGGATCTTCCCTATCCTTTACTCCTGCTCGTTTTAGCTCAGCAGCCACGAGCTGTTCAATCTGCTTTTTTAGGCCCTGGGGGTCGTATTGGGAGGCCGCCGATGGTTCCGGGAATTCTCGTCCAGGGGGTTGTTTGTATTCAGATTCTGCGGCAGATGAGTGGTTGTTCGGTCCAAGGGCTTGACTGAGTCCTTCTAACTGTTTACTTATTCTTTGAATTCTAGATACCAATCTTTCCATTTGAGGTTGTTCTACCTATTCTGGTTCTGGGGTCATGATTTGCTGTCCCTGATTTGCATGTCGCGGAATTTGCTCCGGATGCAACAGTTGGGGGAAAATACAGGATTGTGGATTGGAGGATTCGTTATCGGGGGAACGACAGGTTCGGCGGGCATAGGGATGTTCCCCCCTACAGCGGGGGCGGCTCTAGAAGACGCTCTAGTTCTTGGAGGCATGGTTATATAGACTTCTCTAGTCTGTTTCCCATAGACGGCATCAATCTGATGGAGGTGAGTTTTGACTCTTCATATACCACCTCCTTGTTGACTCGGACAGTAATCGTCGATGGGTGGATTCACCCGCAAAAGCCACTGGAGGGTGCTCCGGTGGGGAGACTCAGATGCTCAAGTCAGTAAAGAGCGGTTTTCGTTTGGAAAAAATAGACTGAGAGTCGAGGGACAGTGATTTCTTGTGTTATGTGTGCCCCTTGTGTTAGACTTAGAGAGTGTACCTGATGTCTAGGTGTTTAAGATCTCTTATACCTGGGAGAGTTGTGCGCCGCTGAGAGATTTCCACCATACTTTCCTTATTGAACTGATCTCGAGAATCTCGGAAGTCAGTATTATGAATTGATTACGATCCTCATATATCGGGAAACCTTCCTCTTCATGAGGGATGTTTTCTTTATCTGAAAGATCTCGGAATTACTGTTATAAAATAAGAAACTGAAATCAAGGAAGTTCTGACCTTCCTTTTTTAATTGATAGGGGTGCTACCCCTCGTTCGGTTGCTTGATCAATAAAGGGTCTTTTGAGACTTGCCCAATTAGAAGACTGACATTTGCTTGACTGATCGAGGTGACTATCTTCGCTTGATGAGACACGATCGATTAATCAGGACAGCTAAGGCCCTATCATTCGATAGATCCGAACAACTAAGGTCTTTCGGTAGATCGATCGGAGTGATTACGGCCCTTTGTTAGATTGTTATTGTGGACGTTAGATACTAATCGACAGACTTCCTTTTCGTGGGCCTTTTAGGAATTGACTATTTTAGACTGGGTCTTGAAATACGTTCCATCAAGAAGAAAGAGTGCAAGTGTGGGCAGAAAAATAAAAGGAAGTTTCTTGTTCTTTATACGTAGTTCTGCAAGAGATGGGGAGAAAAATAAAAGGAAGTTTCTCATTGTAGAATGACCCAATGGACTGAGATAATTTAATTCAAAAATATTTAGATACTACAATGATTAGAGCACTCGATTCTCCAAAAAAAGAAAAGATTATTTTTCGCAAAACAAACATCGATTAGAATGCCAAATCTTGATTATTTTGACAAGCTAAATTTGCAGATGGCAATTATATGCAAACTTGTGTCGCAGTCAAAATTGGTATGAAGCTAGGGACGCAGTCGTATGTGTGTAAATATTTAAGAATCGGAAGGTTTCAACCGGTGTCACTTCATTATCAATTCAATGATTTTATAAGGGATGACAAGGAACATAACAGTGACTGGAAAATATATTCAACAGGAGGAACCATACAACACCAACGAGCATATTATGCAGATAGCACTGAACAGTCAAAAAAGCTAAAGCATGTGAAAGAGAGTAAAGTAGTTCCCTCCAGCTTTTGATCAGTATTATTCGGAAAATACAATAATTGGAAAAATTGCGGATTAGCTTTTTGCCAAAATAGTGAAATGGTGAGTGGGGTTTGATTGCATTCCCAAATTTAAGAATAATTTTGTGTGAGTTTTTATTAATCTAGTCAAGGCACGGACATACACACTTCTGCTCTTCCTCCTCTCATAACATTTTTATTAGGTTTTTTTTTTTAATAGGGGAAACTTCTATGCTTTGAGTTATCTATTAATTAAGAAAAGATATATTAATCTTATAAAATAACTTTTTAATAGTTCAAATGCATCATTTGAATGAATTTTATGTGATAATTCATAATAATCAAAATTTTAACCAAATTATTTATATGTTTTGATATGGAAATTAGTCTGTTTAATTTGATTCATGTAAGGCTCATTTTTTTTTTCATGGAAATAGATCTTCTCAAAATAAAATGTGGGGCATGCAATTCTTTCAATGTGCAGAAAAGACTAGAACCCCATTTGATCATAATGACGACCAGAAACAGAGGTTGGAGCTGCTTGATAGATTTTCTTCTCTCTCTCTTTTTGTCTCCGTAACTATCTATTTATTGGTTTGATGTGCCCTCGAAGGGGCATTTTGATAATTGTGAGGCGTTAATAGGTTCCACTAACCCATAACCAGTATACTATTTTCTCTTGTATTTCTCCACGATTAGTGGATCAAAGAGAATTTGAAGGAGACTCACCTCTTTCTTTAATGTATCCTGTACGTGACACGGAGAGCCATGAGAGAATGGCTTGAGAGAAATATGGAATTCTCTAGAGAGAGAATTCATTTTTTGAGAGTTCGAGAAATTTTCGCGTAAGAAAATTTCTCCCGTCCTAACGATCGCCGAACTGAAGATTACGGCACCGTGGTATTGCGATGATGGTTCAATTAGTATCGTGATCACCATTTCAACCGCGAGATCTGATCAAGGGACGTACGATTAGATCGATTTTAGGGCTCTACATATGAGGTATTTATCCTATACCCGATTTCCTATTTTATTTTTTTGAAAATTATTGTGTATGCTTCCACTTGTATGTGAGTCAATAAAATATCCAACAATGGTATCAGTGCTCTTGTTGGATTATTAAAAAAAATTTTTGAAATTTATTTTCGGGTATAAAAAATATGGGGTATTAAATTTAGTGTTCGGATCACGGATGAATTTCGTGATTCCGAGAATACCACTGCGTTGCCCATGATCCGTAGAGTATGAATATAATTCTTTTTGAATTTTTTTAGTACAATAGGGCTATGAAAATCGAGATTAAAGTTTTCGGCTCAAATATTGATTAGACCTTTAGATTTTAGATTTGTCGAGTTTAAGAACATTTTGATCTAAATAAATGGATGATTTGCGTTCTATGTGTGCCGATCTATATTTTGATATGTGTTTTGTGACTTGCCGTCGCTGAACACTAGGTTTTCCGAAAATAGCCGCGGATGGTCGCGACTTTGGGTTCCTGATTCGACCGATTCAAGCGTTAATCTTTCATAAAATCGAGTAATGATGATTGAAGGAGGTTTGAATTAATTTTCCCAGTCAAAATCCGCTGAAAAAAAAAAGTCAGAAAAATGTTTTCTAGCAACCGGGTCAAGAGGACTCGGTTGCAGGCCCATCGAGCGAAGAAGAAGACTCCAGACCCGACGGGCTCATGGAATACATGCGCGGGCAAACGTGAATATGCCATGCGCCACGCTTTACTTTAAAAAAAAAAAAAACGAAACCCTATGATATGACAATGGCCAGAATCGAACCTGTGACAAGTATGGTGTTTGAAATGCCCTAGACCGAACCTGTCTCTCTCTCTCCACCGTCTATTCCACTCTCCACCTCCGACCACCGCGCATTGTCTCTCTCTCTCCACCGTCTCTCTCTCTATTTCGCTCTCTACTTTTTCTCTTTCCCGCGTGCGACAGTAGCACTTTGTCTCTCTTCCTTACTCGCACACTCGCGCGCTTTGCTCGCTCTCTGCCGAGAGCTCTTCTGCGATCCTTGCAGAAGCCCCAAGTTGGCAATAGCAAAAGGAATTTGAAAGCCCTAGGCCGAACTTGTAATTTCTCCCTCCCACGCGAGAATGGAGCTTCTCTTCCTCTCTCTTGTGCACGACACACAGAGCTCACTGTGAGCACCCGCTTTTGCCAATGATCAAACTATCAAGCCTCTGAGAACTCTAGACCTACTGTGAACCCCTCTTTGCATAGGTAAGGACTGGTTCCTAACCCTAACTCTAGGGTTTTAAATTTCCTTGGTAAATCGGTTTAATTATTGAACTTTACTTTAAATTAAAAGCATTGCAGATCACTGATAGGACTGAGGAGGCATTCGAGCGAGAGCTGTGAATTGTGAAACCCTAGGTGAGAGAAATTTCAATCCCTTTAATATTCAGACTATTTTTGTTGAATTTAGGTTGAGAATACGTATAGATATATTCTGAAAATGTGTTAGATTCGAAGGAAATGTAATTTCCAGAAATTTTGTATGAAATTATTAAGTTTAGGTCAAGAATTTGATATAAATTAGACTGCGTAGCATGATAGAATGTCTTAGATAGTAGTAGAGTTTTGTTTGATTAATTTGTATAGCTTTCCTTGGGGTTTGAATTGAAATTGACATGAATTAAATTAGAGTTATGTAAATTCGGGAGAAAATTAGTAAAATTGAGGAATATTGGAAATTAAAATCATTGATAGGGGAAATAATCCTAAATTGATGAAACGAGAGTTTAGAAACGTGATTGTGTAAATTAAGGTTATTTTAAATAGGAAAAAATTTGAAAACCCTTTAATGAAGCCTTAATTGATGATTAATTGTGTTGATTGGTCTAGGTTGAACGTTGGAGACTCGAAAGGAGTCATTTTGGATTAATTGTGAAAATAGGGAGTGGGTACCCTCTTTAGAGCTGAGTGGATGGTCCGTTGTGTTATAAATGAACAAAACTGTTTGGAATTCTTTTATAAAAGATTTTGAATGATTTTACATGATTTATATGAAATTATTTGTGATTGTCGGATGTCTGAAATGGAAATTTGAATTATGAATGCATCTTATATAATTATAAATAAATTTGTGCCATTTGCATTTGGATACTTGATTGGTAAATGCTTGTAGTATGATTTTTGAAATATGTTGATGAAATATGACACATTGATTGAAATTTGAATGATTGTGAAATGATGGTGCACGAGAGAAATGGCTATAGTCATTCCCCCCACGGAGCGACTCGACGGGGTGGTGTGGATTGGGGTTTATTTGCGAGAGAGGTATCTGCAGCCTCTGCTCTGCCACGTCGGACTATCCGGATTGCATCCCGGTGAGGTTCGACCCAACGCCAAGGAAAGGGGTAGTGTTTTGAAAGACTGAAATGGAAAATCCCTTGGCGGGCTTCCGTCTTGGTTCGGCCAAACACAGGACGGAAGCGATTTCAATGGGACCCTTGTGATTTTCTAAAAGAATGTTGATATGGCTGCATACTTTGTAAATTATCTTGAATTGCTGAAATTGCTTTGATTAATAAAGTGTTGTTGAAATATACTTTGACTCTCCCACTCTCACCCCTCATTTATCACACAATCATATCATTGCACTCCACTTACTGAGTATTTATAATACTCACCCCTCTCTTTAACATTTTTCAGAGGAAGTTTAGCCTGCGACGAAAATTGAAGCTTGGGAAGGTCTATTAGCGGACTTGTGTAGATATATAGTGATGTATAGTTATTTTGGTTTGAACTGAAATCCATAGAAAGGAAGACTTGTATAATTCTTTTGGTATGGATTTAATCGACACTTGTTTCATATATAGGAATAAGTATTGATGGAATCCTTACATGGTTTGTACTGGAGTTGTTTGGAACTTGTTTATTTTCTTTTAACTCCCATTTTTGGTAAAAACTCATTGTTTGAGTGGGACATTTGGTTTGTAATATTGAGATTTGTTATTTTCTTTCGATTTCATAAAATTCTGTACATCTCGTATCGTTTGGATTTTACTGATGTTAGCTTGATTGCTTCAGGCAAGTGTTAGTAAAATCCTTCGACTATGTTTTGGGATTTCTTGTATGTTAAATGCTTTATTTATACTGAGAACTTTGAAATGGCTAGCATGGCCATATTGGATGCTCGCATGTACAGGTACCCTCTCCCCAATTGTGTGCTGATGTGTGCTTGTGTGTACAGGGACGGACCGGATAGGTCCTTGTATGCGTATTGCTATGTGATTTTTTCTGTTTTTGATGAATGGGTATTGGAAGAATTGTTGTGTTGTTGTGTAGCCTTGCGGAGTCCCGGTATATGGGGAGGTTCTGCCTGTCTACCGAGACAACGCAGCGGTTGTTGCATGTTCAATCCAAGAATCGGGGCGTAACAGCTTTATTGTTATCGGAGCATATGTTTATGATTTTAAAAGTTTGATGGTTTTGGAATGATTTCAAATATTTCCAAATGTTCCGAAAGTTTTCTAAAAAACTTTGAAATGTTTGGTTTTTGAAAAAGGTTTTCGGAGAATGTACAAAGTCTTCCATGTATTTCTTAGGAAATTAGAAACATTTTTTTAGGGGGTTAAGTATTAGTTTTCGCTTAACCCTTTGACTTAATCATAGCTCTTTATTTTGTAGATTACTATGCCTTACGAAGGAGAATGAGGAACGTGAATTAGATTCCTCCACCAGAGCATGATGATGAGTCGTCCTCGCATGGTCTTACTCCTTCTGCGTCTGCACACCCGTTTCCTCCCACAGAGAGTTCGACTCCTCCTATTACCGCTCTACAGCAAGTGATGGAGTAGTGGAGCACCTTTGGAGCGCAGTAGCAAGCTCCACATCCGACTTCAACTCCTCCGTCGGCTCCTCCTTCAGTGCTGGTTGCTACTCCTAGCACCCCGCAAGCACCTCCTCCTCCAGTTGCTACAACAACCAATCGCCCTACTGTAAAGTTGTCTAAGTTGATAAAAGAGGCAAGACAACTGGGGTGTGAAACATTTGCGGGCTCTTCTGATTCTTCTGTGGCCAAGGAATGGATTGGCCGAATCTAAGAAACCGTCACTGACATGGGATTAAGCGATGAGAGGAAACTATGGGTGGCGGTGAAACTGTTGGATAAAGGTGCAAGGACTTGGTGGGAGAATGTGAAGGGAAGGGCTTCTATTCCTCCTACATGGATAGAAATCCTCAGAGCCTTCAAGGAGAAATACTTCACCCGATTCTATTGGGATCAGAAAAGAGAGGAATTTTTCAAGTTAGCACAAGGAAGCATGACCGTATTTGAATATGAGACAGAGCTGAGAGAGATTGCCACTTATGTTCTGAAGTTTTTGAACTCTAAGGAGTCTCTAAGTTCAATGTTCGAGTTGGGGCTGAACTTGAATATCAGAGAGAAAATGCCTATCACCAAAGGGCATGCCTTCCAAGACATTCTAGACTTGGCCTTGAGGGCCGAGAGAATGGTGATAGAGAGAAGCAAGGTCAGAGAGCATCATGGGAAAGGGAAGAGGCCTAGTGGCTCCAATTCGAGTCAAAGTTTTAAAAAGAGTCAAGGCATGGGCTCTTATAGCGATGGATCCTTTTCGGGGTCGGTTGGCTTTCCTCAAAGCCAGTCTACTTTTAGGCCAAGTGCTCCCAGCAGAACTATTGATATGGGAGTAGGGTCCAGGGGTGGCAGAGGAGGAGTTTGCCCGAATTGTAAGGGGCATCATCTGAGTCCGTGCAGGGGACCCGGGAGATACTATCACTGTGGGAAGGAGGGTCACTTTCAGCACTATTGTCCGGAGTTGTATGTAGAAAGGCAAGAAAGTCGACAAGTCCGAGGTCCCCCGAGTGGTTCTAGAAGAGATCTGGCTATTGTTCCTACACGTTCCACTAGCAATGCACTGAGGACAGGCACTAGAAGTAATACCGTTGCAGCCCCCACACACCGCACTCAACCTAGAACTCAAACCCGAATCTACGCCAAGACTAATGAAGAGGCCCAAGTCAATCCTGATATAGTCACAGGTAATTTCTATTAAATTTTAAGTTTTGAAATTGAAAATGTGATATAAATGGTTTATGATTATAATTTGATAGTTGTGATCATGGCTTAAGGAATGTGGATGATATAATTTTGTTTATGGTTTATAATTATAGGTACGACGAAAATTTTTTATATTGATGCACATGTGCTCATAGATACTAGGTCTAATCATTCCTTTGTGAGTTCGGGGTTTGCCAGGCATTCTGATAGGCCTTTAGTTCCACTTGTTAAAGAATTATTGGTCATTACACCTTTGGGGGAACACTTGATCAGAGATACAGTGTACAAGTCTTGTGAGGTAAAAATTGGTGAAGTAACTCTCGAGGCGGATTTGATTCCGTTAGAAATGAAAGACTTTGACGCCATTCTAGGCATGAATTGGCTATATCTTTACCGAGCTTCCGTGAACTGTTTCACTAAGGAAGTGGAATTCTGAAGGCCAGGACATCCTTTCCTTGTATTCACTGGTGGACGGCGAGTGTTGCCCAGTTGTGTAATTTCAGCTCTTAAAGTACGGAGACTAGTGCATAAGGGATATGAAGTTTATTTGGCACACATTGTTGATACCATAGTGGGAAGTCCTAGTCTGGACGATGTTCTTGTGGTGAATGAGTTTCCGGACATTTTTTCGGAAGAGTTGCCTGGGTTGCCACCGATTCGAGAATTTGATTTCACCATAGATCTGATTCCTGGCACTGCACCAATTTTTATTCCTCCTTATCGGATAGCACTCGCAGAGTTTAAGGAACTGAAGGTTCAGCTCCAAGAGTTGTTGGAAAAAGGGTTAATTCGACCGAGCACTTCGCCTTGAGGTGCTTCGGTTCTGTTTGTGAAGAAGGACGGAACCCTTCAGCTATGCATTGACTATCGACAGCTCAATAAGGCAACGATCAAGAACAAGTATCCTCTCCCGAGGATTGATGATCTTTTCGATCAACTCCAAGGTGCAAGTGTCTTTTCGAAAATCGACTTGAGGTCCGGTTATCATCAGTTGAAGATAAAGGATGATGATGTTCATAAGACTGCGTTTAGGACGCGGTATGGAGACTATGAATTTCTGGTAATGCCCTTCGGATTGAAAAATGCTCTTGTAGCCTTTATGGATCTTATGAATCTAGTATTTCATCTGTATCTTGATAAATTTGTCATAGTCTTCATCGATGACATCCTGGTGTATTCCAAGAGTGATGAAGAGCATTCTAAACATCTCCAAATCATTTTGCAAACTTTTAGGGAGAATGAGTTGTATGCCAAATTCTCAAATTGCGAGTTTTGGCTAAGAGATATTGGATTTTTAGGGCATGTGGTTTTTAAAGATGGGATTTTTGTGGATCCAAAGAAGGTAAAGGTCATTTTGAAGTGGGAATAGTCTAAAAATGTCACCGAGATTAGAAGTTTCCTCGGATTAGCAGGGTACTATAGGAGATTCGTAGAAGGGTTCTCGAAGATAGCAGCTCCGATGATAAGTTTGACTCGGAGTGAGTCAAGTTCGAATGGGATGAAAAGTGTGAGGGTAGTTTTCAAGAGCTTAAGCGAAGGTTGACTTCCGCTCCTATCATTGTTCTCCTTACTAGTGGCGGTGGTGATTATGTGGTGTACAGTAATACTAGCAAGCAAAGATTAGGGTGTGTGCTGATGCAAGGTGATAAGGTGATTGTTTATGTTTCTCGCCAACTAAAGAAGCACGAAGTAAACTACCCTACGCATGATTTGGAGCTAGCTGCTATTGTATGGGGTTACTTGCAAGATCTTTACCAATCACAAGAGTCTCAAATGCTTGCTCACTCAGAAGGAACTCAATTTGAGACAAAGAAGGTGGTTAGAACTGATCAAGGATTATAACTTGGTGATTGATTACCACCCCGGGAAGGCGAATGTTGTAGCTGATGCTTTAAGCCACAAATCCTCATCTATGGCATCCCAAAGGAGTTCTTACCTCTCTTGTTTAGTTGGACTCTAAGTACTTGGACTCGAATTGGCTAAAGATGATCAATGTGCTTTATTAGCCAAGTTTGTGGTGAGACCCACGTTGGTGGATCGTATTCGGGAGCTTCAGGCTACCGATAATGAATTAAAGGCTATTATTTAGAAAATCCAATAAAGGGAAGGTGGTGAATTTGAGATTCGAGATGATGGAATCATAGTGTATGAGAAAAGAACATGTATTCCGAAAAATGAAGATCTCCGGAAGGCCATACTTGAAGAGGCGCATTCTTCGGCCTATGCTATGCATTCGGGGAGTACCAAAATGTACCAAACCATCAAAGAATCATATTGGTGGTCCAGGATGAAGAGATAGATAGCCGAATTTGTGGCAAAGTGTCTTGTATGCCAACAAATCAAGGCTGAACATCAGAAACCGGCAGGAGCACTTCAACCACTAACGATTCCTGAGTGGAAATGGGAGCATATTACCATGGATTTCGTGGTGGGTTTGCCACATACTCCAAGCCGACATGATGCCATTTGGGTGATTGTAGACTGACTCACCAAGTCGGCTCACTTCTTGCCGATTTAGAACACCTATCCTTTGGAAAGGTTGGCCAAATTATACATTGATGAGATCGTAAGGCTTCACGGAGTGCCGGTGTCCATTGTATCAGACCGTGATCCTCGGTTCACTTTTAGATTCTGGCCAAAGTTACAAGAATCCTTAGGGACTAAGTTGAAATTCAACACTGCTTTTCATCCTCAAACCGATGGACAATCGAAGCGCACAATTCAAACATTGGAAGACATGCTTAGGGCATATGTTATGGATTTTCAAGGCAATTGGGATAGACACCTTCTGTTAGTTGAATTTGCCTACAACAACAGTTATCAAGCAGCATAGGGATACCTCCCTATGAAACCCTTTACGGAAGGAAGTGTCGTACTCCATTGTGTTGGGACGAGGTTGGAGAGAGAAAAATTGAAAGTGTAGAAATGATTGAGGCCACTAAAGAAAAGGTGAAACTGATTCGGGAAAGAATAAAAGCGACTCAAGATCGATAGAAGAGCTATACCGATAAGAGAAGATGACCTTTAGAGTTTGAAGAAGGAGATATGGTGTTTTTGAAGATATCTCCATGGAATGGCGTAATCCATTTTCAAAAATGAGGAAAGTTAAATCCTCGTTATACTGGTCCCTTCAAAATCCTTGAAAGGATTGGACAAGTGGCATATCGCCTAGAGTTACCGCCAGAGTTGCGGAGGATCCATGACATTTTTCACGTTTCCATGTTGAAAAAGTATTTACTGATCCGTTACACATATTGGAAGCACCTCCAATAGAATTGAATGAGAATTTGAGTTTCAAGGTACAACCGGTGAAAATCATTGATAGACAACTCAAACAGTTAAAGAGCAAAAAGATTCATATGGTCAAAGTATTGTGGAGAAGTAATCAAGTTGAGGAACAGACTTGGGAGACCGAAAAATCAATGTGAAAGCAACATCTGCAGCTCTTTGAAGTATGAATTGTACTTTTGAAATTTCGAGGACGAAATTTGTTTTTAGGGGGTTAAGTGTTGTAACACCGAAAATTTGGTGTTAAAGATGTACTATGAAATATTTTGATAATTATAAATGAAATTTTTTTTTATTTTATTGATTTTCGATTTTGGAGAATTAAATTAGAATTTTTGGTATAATTGAAATGCCTAGGTTACAAATTCATAGTGTATTCTATTGTTGGTAAATTTAGAGTTTTGATATAATGAGAGTATAAATATGTCGTTATATATATATTTAGTTATATATAAAAAAAATAGAAGGAAGCATAACGTTTTCGCCAAAACGCTGCACTCCCTTCCCCCCAAATCAATTAGGGCTGAAAGTCCTAATCTTTCGAAGCTCTCACTCCCTGCTCTCCCGTCTCTCTCTCTTCGAATCACCTTGCTTTCTCTCCCGTGACTCTCTCTTTCCCTCTCGATCTCGCTCTGCCCCTCTCCGTCGCACTCTCTTCCACTCTCCACCTCCGACCACCGCACGTTGTCTCTCTCTCTCCACCGTTTCTCTCTCTGCTTCGCCCTCTACTTTCTCTCTTTCCCACGTGCGACAGTAGCACTTTGTCTCTCTTCCTTGCTCGCACACTCACGCATTTTGCTCTCTCTCTGCCGAGAGCTCTTCTGCGATCCTTGCAGAAGCCCCAAGCTGGCAATAGCAAGACGCATTCGAAAGCCCTAGGCCGAACCTACGATTTCTCCCACCCGCACGTGAATGGAGCTTTTCTTCCTCTCTCTCGCGCACGACACATAGAGCTCACTGTGAGCACCCCCTTTTGCTAACGATCAAACTATCAAGCCTCTGAGAACTCTAGGCCTACTGTGAACCCCTCTCTGCATAAGTAAGGACTGGTTCCTAACCCTAGCTCTAGGGTTTCAAATTTCCTTGGTAAATCAGTTTAATTATTGAACTTACTTTAAATTGGAAGCATTGTAGATCACTGATAGGACTAAGGAGGCATTCGAACGAGAGCTGCGAATTGTGAAACTCTAGGTGAGAGAAATTTCAATCCCTTCAATATTCAAACTATTTTTGTTGAATTTGGGTTGAGAATACGTATAGATATATTCTAAAAATGTATTAGATTCGAAGGAAATGTAATTTCTTGAAATTTTGTATGAAATTATTAAGTTTAGGTCAAGAATTTGATATAAATTAGACTGCATAGCATGATAGAATGTCTTAGATAGTAGTAGAGCTTTGTTTGATTAATTTGTATAGCTTTCCTTGGGGTTTGAATTGAAATTGGCATGAATTAAATTAGGGTTGTGTAAATTCGGGAGAAAATTGGTAAAATTGAGGAATATTGGAAATTAAAATCATTGATAGGGGAAATAATCCTAGATTGATGAAACGAGAGTTTAGAAATGTGATTATGTAAATTAAGGCTATTTTAAATAAGGAAAAAATTTAAAAACCCTTTAATGGAGCCTTAATTGATGATTAATTATGTTAATTGGTCTAGGTTAACCTTTGGAGACTCGAAAGGAGTCATTTTGGATTAATTGTGAAAATAGGGAGTGGGTATCCTCCCTAGAGGTGAGTGGATGGTCCGTTGTGTTATAAATGAGCAAAACTGTTTTGAATTCTTTTATAAAGGATTTTGAATGATTTTACATGATTTATATGAAATTATTTGTGATTATGGAATGTCTGAAATGGAAATTTGAATTACGAATGCATCAAATGTAATTACAAATGAATTTGTGCCATTTGCATTTGGATACTTGATTGGTAAATCCTAGAATATGTTGATGAAATATGGCACATTGATTGAAACTTGAATGATTGTGAAATGATAGTCCACGAGAGAAATGGCTATAGTCATTCCTCCCACGGAGCGACCTGACGGGGTGACGTGGATTGGGGTTTATTTGCGAGAGAGGTATACGTAGCCTCTGCTCTACCACGTCGGACTATCCAGATTGCACCCCGGTGAGGTTTGAGCCAACGCCAAGGAAGGGGGTAGTGTTTTGAAAGACTGAAATGGAAAACCCCTTCGCGGGTTTCTGTCTTGGTTCAGCCAAACGCAGGACGGAAGCGATTTCGATGGGACCATTGTGATTTTCTGAAAGAATGTTGATATGGATGCATACTTTGTAAATTATCTTGAATTGCTGAAAATGCTTTGATTAATAAAGTGTTGTTCAGATATACTTTGACTCTCCCACTCTCACCCCTCATTTATCACACAATCATACCATTGCACTCCACTCACTAAGTATTTATAATACTCACCCCTCTCTTTAACATTTTTCAGAGGAAGTTTAGCCTGTGACAGAAATTGGAGTTTGGGAAGGTTTATTAGCGGACTTATGTAGGTATATAGTGATGTATAGTTATTTTGGTTTGAACTGAAATCTATAGAAAGGAAGACTTGTATAATTCTTTTGGTACAGATTTAATCGATACTTGTTTCATATATAGGAACAAGATTTGATGGAATCCTTACATGGTTTGTGCTGGAGTTGTTTGGAACTTGTTTATTTTCTTTTAACTCCCATTTTTGGTAAAAGCTCATTGTTTGAGTGGGACATTTGGTTTGTAATATTGAGATTTGTTATTTTCTTTTGATTTCACAAAATTTTGTGCATCTCATATCGTTTGGACTTTACTGATGTTAGCTTGATTGCTTCAGGCAAGTGTTAGCAAAATCCTACGACTATGTTTTGAGATTTCTTGTATGTTAAATACTTTATTTATACTGAGAACTTTGAAATGGCTAGGATGGCCATATTGCATGCTCGCATGTACAGGTACCCTCTCCCCAATTGTGTGCTGATGTGTGCTCGTGTGTACAGGAACGGACCGGATGGGTCCTTGCATGTGTATTGCTATGTGATTTTTCCTGTTTTTGATGAATGGGTATTGGAAGAATTTTTGTGTTGTTGTGTAGCCTTGCGGAATCCCGGTATATGAGAAGGTTCTGCCCGTGTGCCAAGACAACGGGACAGTTGTTACGTGCTCGATCCGAGGATCAGGGTGTGACATTTGTTGATTCATACGCTAGTCTAGGGGTCTATATTCGAATCATTTGGGTCTTGTTGATTCGTAGGGTGCACAAAATGTGATAATAAGTATCGATAAGTCACTAAAATCTCTTTGACTGCTTTAAAAATTGTTGTTTTAGATCTTTGAAAGGGGAATAAAAGTGAATGGTGATAATTATGAGATTTTTCATCAGTAGATTCAGTTTGTCTCGAAAAGCAAGATCTAACTAAAATTCTGAGATATGAGATGGTGGACTCCGAGGAGGGTACCACACCTCAAAAAGATGGGATTAGGGGACATTACGTGCATGGAAGAGGAATAATGGCTGAGTTAGAGCAATTCTACTGAGTAGCATGCACGATGATGTGATCCCAGTCTATGAGCAATATCATATGACTTTATTGGTTTGGCTCGCCCTATAAAGAACATTGTGGTGCTCTTATAGATCTTGAGACGAGGATACTGACTTATAAGTTTAATAACTTATAAAGAAAGGGTTGATCATATGATAATACAACATTTAATGAAAATATCGAGTATGATCGCTGAGTTGGGGAATGTGACCGAGTCTATTTTGGATATGTTTTCTAATGCTGGATGTGATATAGTTTTTTATCTGATTCATAAGAAATCATGAAAGTCTATTTCACATACGACAAAAGTATTCATACTTTCACTAATATAAATAGGCACAGTGAGCTCGAGTAGGAGCATCTGGAGGCGAGTAGGCCATAGTCGGGTCATGCTTATATAGTGGAGTTGAGCAAGGACTCCTGTGGGATTCAAGGTTCAGGTAAGAAGAAATAACCCGAGAAAACTAACAACTAATGTGTAGTGCTATATTTGTAGTAGATTTGGTCATTTCACTCATAAGTGTGATGAGTGGAAATTATCTCTTTTTTCTTTACGTGGTTTTACATGCTCATTGTTTTCTCTCCTTCGTGGATTGTAAACATAGGAGCAACCGACCATATAGCTCGAGACAGGAGCACGCATATATAGTTCCATCGAGTAAGTCCTCTAGTAGGAGGATTTACATGGAGAAACGGAGTGTTTGTCGACATCAGAGGGAGTAGTACTTGCAAATTGGAGTTGTAAAGTTGTTAGACTCTATATGCTCTTTATGCTCCGAATATTCAACGGAACTTGATTTCAGTCTAGGATATGCTCTGTTAATTTGGAAATTTTATAGTTTCTATTTATTACGACAATTCTTTGATTTGTTCTACTTTGGTCCATGAGGCCATGAGGGACTATATGCACCAGAAGTAATTCCTTTCAATGGTATTTCTTGTTATCCTTCTAACGTGAGAGATGATGAATCGGTTGGCAGTGAGTGGTCTATTGGGCCCACTAACCAGTTTTGCCTAGGTGGCAAAGTTACAAGGAAACCATTCGACATTGCAATAAGAGTTGAAACTCAATTGTAGTCAGTTCACTCCGACATCTGTGGCTTTATGAATGTGAGAACCCAAAAAGCAATTGGGTACTCTATTACGTTGATAGACAATTAGCTGCATTTTAGTTACGTCTATCTGATCGCGTGCAAGTTTGAAACTTTAAGGTGCCTCAGGAGGTTATTAGCGAGGTTGAAAATCAGTTAGACCTAAGAGTGGAGATTCTCAGAATCGATTGAGGGCGCGAGTATTTGTCAGAAGAGCTTTGTTTCGAGAAAGGTATTACGAGATAACTGACTATTTCTTACTATTCAGTAGAGTAGAGTAGCCGAGAGATGAATATGACTTTGTTTGAGACGATGAGGTCGATGATGGCACGTGCTAATTTTCACATTTCCCTTTGGGGAGATGCGTTATTGGCTGCAATCTACATCCTCAATCGTGTTTTATTGAAGTCTGTAGTCAGTACCCAAATAAGCTTTGGACAAGAAGGTAACCAGACCTTAGCCATTTGAGATTATGGGGTTATGCCACGTAAGTTCACTGTTTCTCGCATTTACACAACAAGTTAGGCCTGTGGAAAAAGAGATGTATCTCTATGAGATACTCAGAACACTCCATGGGGATGTGTTCTAACGAGCATAAAGATGACATTGTCTATGAGATTGAGTCTCATGATATTGATTTTCTTAAAAATGATTTCCCTATGAGAGGTGAAATCGATTAGGACTTTACCTTCTATGAGATGGATGAGTCTAGTGATTTGGCTGATTCCAGCGGTGGGACCCAAGAATCCATTAAGGATCTCAGTCCTAGTGGGAGCAATTCATCTAGAGGTAAAAAGGTTTTCTCTCCTCATAAGAGTAGTCGAGGACACGTACCTAACCGTCGCTTCCCGATTGAGGGAGAGGCTCTTAGTGTAACTCTTGAGGATTACGAGAAACCTTAAACGGTCCTGGAGGCTCTTGAGGGTTCTGTAAGAGACCATTGATGAAGGCCATGGATGACAGAAGGAGTTGATGAGAATCAACGGGATCTGGAATCTAGTTGATTTACCTGAGGGTAGTAAGGCCATTGAGAATAAGTAGGTTCTCAAGATCAAGAGAAAGGCCGACGGATCGGTGGAGAGGTATAAGGTCCGTTTGATAACCAGGGGGTTAGACTCAGACTAAGGGCGAGATTGTCTCGATCCATTTACTTTTAGTGATTGTCGCGGACATGGATCTGGAGTGAGACCAGATGGATTTGTGACTGCCTTCCTGAGTAGGAGTTTGGATGAGGAGAGCTACAATGAACAACTATCTGGCTTAATTCCTGTAGATCAGGATGATAAGGTCTATTGACTTCGGAAGTCGATATGTGACCTTAATCATCAATCTAGGCAGTGGTGCTTGAGATTCCATGAGGAGGTGATATCTCATGGTTTCGTGATGATCGAGGAGGATCATCGCGTATATTTTATACGTTTTCATGATTTTTTATGATCATGTCCTTATGTTTGAATGACATTCTATTGATTGGGAACAACAGAGAATATCTTATGACCACGATGATGTGGACATTGTTGAGTCTTGATATAAATGACATGGGTGAGGCTCAATTCTTCCTCAAAGTTAAGATCCAGATGGATCGCTCGAGATAGGTGTTGACTCTTTCATAGCAGTCCAACATCAATAGAGTTCCCAAGCGCTTCGAGAAAAACGATTGCAACCCTAGAGATACTCTTATCGCTAAAAGGTTAAACCCTAATTCTTGATATATGTCTTAAAGACTCAGGAAAAGACAAGGGAAATGAGTAGAGTCCCCTGTACCAGTGCAGTGAAAACTCTGATGTACACAGTGTCGTGTACACGATCATACGTTTGCTTTGTAGTTAGTATGGTAAATTCGGTATCGATCGAATCCTAGAGGGGATCACTAGAGAGCAGTGAAAGGATTCTGAAAATTGTGGACCTCTCCTTGTGTTATGGAGGAGGTCATTTGCATCTTGTTGGGTATTCAGATACCAACTGGGTTGGTGATCTGAATATTTGCAAATCGATATCAGATTTTGTTGTCTCAGAGTAGCAAGAAGCAAACATATATATCTCTATCTATGATAGAGGCTGAGCTTATGGTACGCTCAACGGTAGTTCATGAGAGTATTTGGCTTCGAAAATTTCCGGATCGCTTAGGGGTTGTGACAAATAATGGGAGGCCATTGATGATTTATTGAGAAAATCAGGTCGTCATTGACCACACCTGAGACCCTAAGTATCACAGTAAAACCAAACACATTGATGCCTAATACCACATTATGAGAGATATCACTGAAAATGGTGAAGTAACAAATTAAGTACACTACTATACAGCGTATTGGTTGATCCCTTCAATAAATCTATTGTGAGAGATTCCAGTATGAGATATAGGAATCATTGGGTTTGAATGTATATTGACATTTCTCACCTTGTATTAATGCTTATTGTGTTGTGTATATATATATATGACATGTGTGCATGTTTGAGTCACGAGTTTATTTATTGCACTACTTTAATTGTCATATATTTTGTGATTTGTTGTGATAAATGATATGTTAGGCAGGCGTTGTCGACTCTCTCACACGAGTGACCACCTCCAGCTCTGAGTGAAGGGAGATGAGACGGTTTCTAGTTGTAAGAGGTTTTGAGAGTAACCTTATTAGACTATAAGTCGCCCTGATATGTGTTCAGGATGAGGTCATATGCGATATGACCAGTATGGACGTATCCACATCAATGTTGCCTGTAAATAGCTAGATTTGAGATCTCAGATATCACCCGCAACTAGTGATGTAGTCTCTGAGGCACTCTCTCTGAGATCTTTGGGTAAAGTCTTATGTGTAAACTGAGTCCCATACCTGCACAGTATTAGACAAATCTAGCATATGCCCTTTGAGAGATGGGGGAATAACACTGTGACACGTGTTTTATACCGCGTATGATATGTCAACTAGGGATAGTGGGAGCATTATTTTAGATATTAACATAATTTAGATCCTCGTTCCCACTGTGTGAGAGCCGAGATCCATTGGGTGGGATCTCTTATACCCTTATCACTTTCGGCTGTTCCTAGAGGTCTCGGCTTAGTGTTTGCTACTTTAGTTTGTTTACCGATGGTCCGGAAAATAAATTGAGATATGAGGGATAGGTCTAGGAGAGCAGTTGAATTGAGGCTAATAAATTCAAGTTTGGGAAAAGGAAGACCAGTTGACATTACATCATTGTGTTGTATTCACCAACACGTTTATTATGCCTATCCATGTTAAGATGTAAGCATAATAATGGATAAACAGTCGAGCGTTTATTAGGGATTACTTTCGATGAGAAAAGTAGCTTGATAGATGTAATTAGTCTTGGATTTCGGGTGCAGCGAGTTCTTTTGATGGTAATGATGGATTCTCAATTATCCTAACAGGTGCATCGAGAGGTCTTTGCTTGCAGGTGTACTCGCAGGTCGCACGACACCCAATCTTGTATGAAAGTCTAGTAGGGTGATGAGAAAGATCACATAAGTTGTGATCTTGTGACGGATGTAAAATGCCCTCACGTGCAAGTGGGAAATATTGGTTTGATGTGCCCTCGAGGGGTATTTTGGTAATTGTGAGGGGTTAGTGGGTCTAACTAACCCATAATCACCATCCCGATCACGAGATCTGATCGAAGAACGTACGATTGGATCGATTTTGGGGCTCTACATATGAGGTATTTATCCTAAATCTGAAATCGATTTGCAAATATGGGGCATGCAATTCTTTCAATGTGCAGAAAAGACTAAAACCCCATTTGATCATAATGACGACCAGAAACAGAGGTTAGAGTTGATTGATGGATTTCTCTCTCTCTCTCTCTCTCTCTCTCTTTGTCTCTGTAAGTATCTATTATATACTTACGTCCCAATCAAGATCTGAGAAAGAACCGAAGAAAAAGGAGGCAGAAGAAGCAGTAAGAAGTGTGCTAAAGGAAGCCGAGCCAGGAAAATCACCATCTCTTATCAACCTAACTCTCGCATTCAATAGCTGCAACCCAAGTGGCCATCATTCTTCCTGCATTCAATTCAATTGTTTACACACATCACATTAATATTCTACATTTATAGAACCCCATTTGCAGAGAGAGAGAGAGAGAGAGAGTTCTTACTAGCTGAACCATGTAGACGAACAGACTCTATTAGTATTCTGAAATAGTTGGGAGACTGTAATTTGATATAGTAAGGAAAGATAAGAACAAATGAGACAAGTAAACCCAAATATTGAAAACACTCCATTGCGGCAATTTAACAAACATATTGAGCATTGTAGGGCTACTAATTCCATAGGAAAGTAATTTAGCGCCATTGCTGTGTTTTGGTAATCTTTGAATGTTGAAATCGAAGGAAAAGACCGGGCAAGTAGCGCTTAGTCCCCATGTTCTCTCTTTCCTCAAGTTGTCTGTGATTCACCTCTGATGCAAGACTGACTTCTATCATCATAAACCGCCCATTGTCCGGTGAAGGATATAAAGAATGTGAAGTTACAATCAGAGAGGTTTGAGGGATTTGCGATGGAGAGACTCGAGGTAGTGAAAGGATTTGGAGGTGAGAAAGGAGTGACTCGAGGTAGTGAAAGGATTTGGAGGTGAGAGAGAATGACTTGAGGGAGAGAGAATCGTGTAACAATAAAGAGAGAGAGACAGAGTACCTGTAACAACAGCTAACTGGACTTAGATTTCCTTTGATTATGTAGTGGCTGAAGGTCGAAGGAAATGACAAGGTGATTGATGCACAGGTCGGTCAAAATGAAAAAGAGAAGAGTCGAGAAGAGAGAGGTTAGGGATTATGCAATCTAAAAAGGATTTTAAAATCCGTTACTAAATCTTAGCGACCGATAGAAAAATCCATTACTAAATCTATTTTTTATTCTTTTTGAAATTAACATTTTATATTTTATTTTATTATTATTATCTTTTATTTTATTATTTTATTATTTTATTTTATTTTATTTGAAACTCTAGAAGAGTCTGTAAACAAACGATTGTCTCTTAGTAGCCATTCATCTCACTGCCACCTTCCCTCAAAAACTACTATTTGATTTACTTATCGGACAAGATAAGTGGATATCCGATCTACTGTCTGATTGCTTCAAAACCTTGTGCAAAGTTTCGATGTACTATTTTCCTTGCTAATGATGATGACGATGGAAGACGAGTGGCTGAACTTTTGAAGGCGATTGAACTATTGATAAGAGAGCGAACGGGTGGAGAAGACGAAGAACACGAAGGGTGAACTCGACACCAATGGCTGATGAACAATTGCTTGTTAGAAATTGGTTGAATTTTTTATTGTCGATAATTATCAATTTGGTGAAAATTATAACATTTATTATGTATTCAACTCGATTCCGTTATTCAGAAACAGTAAAAAAGAGAGATACAAATTTAGCGACGAAATTAGTCACGAATGTAGAGTGTGGAAAGAAGTTAGTGATGAAATTAGTCATGAAATTAGTCACAGATTGAGAGAAATAGTTAAAAATATTTCATCATAGAGTTTAGAAGGAATTTAGTTATGAAAATGTTAAACCTAATTAGCGACAAATTTTATCACTAATAATTTCTTGTGGCTAATTAACGATGACTTTATCCATGAATAGAGGAGTCCGTTGCTAAATTAGCAACAAATTTAACCACGATAAGTTGTTGTGGCTTATTAGCGATAAATTTTATCAAGAATAAAATTTTGTAGTTAATTATCAATGACTTTAACCACAAATAAAGAGTCCGTTGCTAAATTAGTGACAATTTAGCCATAAAAAATTGTTGTGGCTAATTAGCAACGAATTTTGTCATAAAATCTTTTTCGTTGCTAAATATAGCGACAAATACTTAATTCGTGATAAAATTTTGTCATGAAATTCCTATTCATCGCTAATTAACCACGACTTTTGCGATGAAAATATTTTCGTGGCTAATTAGCGACGAATTTAGTCACAAATAATATATTCATTGCTAATTTTGTCACGAATATAATTTCGTCACAAATTTCATTCCAAATAGCAATAAAAGCCTTTTTTGTCGTTAAATTCATCGCAAAATAGCGATGAATTTTTTTCATCGCTAAAACCGTATTTTTTTGTAGTGCAAGTTAATGAAGAAAATGAGAAAATTTTTATAGAACCGTCCTCATCACCTCCTCCCCTTAGAAGATCCATGAGATTAAGATGTCATTCGAAATGATTAAATAAGGAAATTTATTATAATTCAAAGGTAAAATCTTATCTTATTTCTGATTTTTATATAACCAACAATGTTTCCTCTAGTCATCAAGAGTTCTTGAATGACATTGACCAAGTATAGGAACCTTTGATTCATGAAGAAGCAAATGCTCATCAAGGATGGAGAAAGGCTATGAAGGAAGAATTGGACACTCTTACCAAGAATCAAACTTGGGAGATCACCACTCTTCTTAAAGGAAAGAAAGCGGTAAGGTGCAAGTGGGTTTTCAAGGTCAAGAATAAGAGTGATGGAACAATCGACAATCTCAACGCAACACTACAAAATTAAAATGCTATATTGACGGTAATGTGCATTATCGGTGAGATTTAGTGATGCTATTTTATGACCTATAAAGACGCTTTTGATGAAATCGTCAAAAAATGTATACATTTTCTAATAGTATAAATTGTCCATTTGGAGAAGTTTATTAACCATCAGTAAAGGTAGCAAAACCGTATGTAAAAACGATATTTAATTCTGACGGTTATCACTTGTGATCAATAAATGTAGCAGTGTTTAGAGATGGTTTGAAAACAATATCTATATAATTTTTCTAACTGTCTACTTAACAATATCGTTTGTATAAGTTCTGTATCTATGCTAACCAATATATTTTATCGTCTGTAAATATAATCTACCATTTCGACGATTATTACTTGTCGTCAATAAATGTGGCATCCTTTAGTAACGGTTTGAAGTGAGTTTTTGTATGAGTCTTCTTTATTGATTGTTAAACCATACTATCTGCATAAGTTTTATACGTATAGTAACTTGTATATTGCATCGACTGTAAAAATTATGTTTAATTAGGATGGTTATTAGTTATCATCAATAAATGTGACACTCTTTTAGGGACGGTTTGAAAATAGTTTCTATATGATCTTCTTTACTAACTGTTGAATCATTTGCATAAGTGTTATAGCTATGCTAATCCATAAATTGTACTGTATGTAAATGCTATCTACAATTATCGCTATCTACAATTCTGACAGTTATCATTTTTCTTAATAAATGTGTTAGCATTTAGGGCCAATTTAAAAATAGATTCTATATAGGTAATTTATACTGTCTGTTATGTCCCGGTATTCAGAGTCAAGCACGCAACAATCGTCGTGTTGTCGTGAACTACGTGCAACCCCGGACACGCACTCTGAGACTTCACAAGGTTAACCTATTGTCAACCTGAATTTAATCCACATCCTAATCCCTGTAATCATACAACATTATGCATATGATCTCTCCCAAAATGAAATAAGTGAAGTCTCATTCTCTTTAATACAAAGTGGCCAATCAAAACATAAACATACATATATAAAAATATTAAACCCTATACAAACAATCCAAAATACAACATAATTCTACTTCCATTGACTTTTTCCATAGATCCGTTTACAATTACGTAAGCCCAAAAGGAGACCATCTTACATGAAATGTATGACTCTAACCGAAATGATCTCACAGATCTTCAAAAGAAGTCCCTCTATCTACATTTACTACCTACGGACCTGAAATAAGAGATACAGAGGGGGATGAGTATAATTGTACTCAGTGAGTGAGAAATCTATATACACGCTAATGAATGGGAGTATGATCATGTTCCAAAACCATTATCAACAAATTTCATGTTATCATTGCAAAAGCATTCACAAGTTCACAAAAGCATTCACAGGTTCACAAAGCATTAACTATCTGTATGTTCAAAGTAAAACATTCTTCTTTGCAACAACTGGGTTACATTTCATTTAAAATTTTGGAACTGTCGAAAATATATTTTCTAATCCAAAATCTAGACCAGGGTCAGGGACTCGAACCACAAAGAGTTTTTACTCAATCATTTGTTTAAAAAAAATATCTCGTCCATGGTGTTGGCTTGGACATCACCATTAATGACTCATAGCTATCTAGCCGTATCCTTGGGTAGGCTAATGCCCTGCATCACACTACTCTAATCCAATATCTAGCTCCACTCATATACTCTTCTTCCTACCGATCATAAGCGAGCAATAAATCATAGCAGTTGTGTGAACAGTCGGTCACCAAAAATTGAGTTTCATTCACAAATAAATTTCAAAACCAACTTACAACCTATACACATTATTATCTCAGTAAACCTCAATTAACAATGCAAGGTAAATTATATGACAAACATTTCCAATATTATCATTTGAAGAGACCACATTACACTCAAATGGAATTATAAAACTACATTTCAAAGTAAAATTTTTCAAACAGATAAAATATTTCTCATTAATAAAACATAAAAGTTTTACTCATAGTTTAGGGAGGGTATGAACTCTTACTAATTCAAATTCTCAACCTTATCTCAGTTCGATGGACTTTCGCTTAATGGTTATGTAAATCACAACATAGATCTTAGATTAGACAATATCCAATTCTATTAAGATGCCAAATGCATGATATGTAGAGTAGAAAGTATGTCTATAAACTTAAAGTTCTCATTACGCATTTTCAATACTCATTCTCATATCTTCATGCCTTAGGAAAATAATTATACTTTGAACTAGCATTCTTGGATTGTAAAACTTCTAATTTTCACTTAAAACTAGCCATAAAACAAAAATTGTTATGTTTGTAGCTTAGATCTACTCCAATTACAACAAGACATGGCGATTTATCCTATGTGGTCTTGACTGCATAATTTTTAATTTGTATAGTTTTGGAAAAATGGCTATAATTTTCACTACATATATCTAATTCATATGATTCTTACCTCAAATTAAAGATAAGATATAGAGCTACGAATTTCATGTTTAGAGCTTAGGCCAATTCAGCCTAAAGTATATCTCAAAATCGAACCAAAGTATTAGTCGAAACAGGGCAAAAACAAGGATTATTTTGTAGAATGCCATATTTTGCAAAATCACTAAAAATCCAATTATCATCAGAATTTAATGAATCATATCTCATTTTCAAGGTATGGAAGCCTAGTTTCTTATGCAGAAAACGTCACTTAATTTGCATTTGTGCATAGAAAGTTATAACAAAAAATTATAGCAAGGTCAGACTGCCCAATTTGTAGAAATTTAAGGTTTCTATCTTCTATCCAATCTTTCACACTCTTCTAAGTTCAAAACATGAAACATGATATTCATTCTAATTTCAATGATAAATAGAAACTTAAAACCATGAATTTGAAGCTTACCTTGGGCTTGGTTCAAGGATTTCTCAAGCATCCAACAAAATCATCTCCAAGATGCAAGTTCCTCTCACCACCTTGTCTCAATCTCAATTTTTTTCGTATGTTCAACTTAAGTGCTTGCTAAATGATATTATGAGTGAACTAGAAGAGTTTAGAGATCAAAGATTTGGCTAAAAGTTGCTTGAAAAATTTGGATGAAGTGAAGGAGGAAGAAGATAAAAGGTAAGGGACTCAAGAAACTTCAAGAATGGTGAACATATCTCTCTATCTCTCTCTTTTTTTCTCTTCTTCTCTTTCTTTCTCTCTCTTTATCTCTCTCTCACACTCTTTCACGATTAATACACACACATACAACACACAAAACACAATTTCCCCAATTTTTCTTTTATTTATTCAAAGGTGACTTATCACATGAAAAGATAATATTAAATGCTTCCATTAATTGTCTTTCTTGGCTTTTCTAGCTTTTATTTGTTAAAGAAAGGATAAGAACAAAAGGGGAGAGGGTTAAAAACATGGGAAGGATTTCTAATTCAAGTTATAGGCTTCTAAATTAGCTCAAGCACTTAGATTGCAAAAATTGGAATTTTAATTCCAGGATTGGGCTCCAATATTTTTGGTTCCACCATTAATTCAAACCAAGTCTTAATTAAGTTTGTTAGCCCATAAAATTTTATTGTTCCATTTACAATACCAAAATTCACTATATAGATTACAAATCATTCATGTAATTAAATATTAGTTTTAGGTTTTACACCCCATAAAAAGAATTTCGTTCTCGAAATTTACTATGTCATACCTCGAAACATGTGGGGATGTTGTCTTCGCATCAGATCATTTGGTCCCCATGTTATTTCTTCTATCTGATCATTTCTCCATAGAACTTTAATTATCGGTACCTCTATGTTTATCAGGGTGTTGACTTGATGATCTAAGATTGCAATTGGCTTAGTATCAAAATTCAAATCTTCTTTCAACTTGATCGTAGGCTTTTGAAGAACATGTGATGGGTCTGGTATATACTTCTTGAGCATGGACACATGATACACATCATGAATTTTCTCTAACTCTGAAGGCATCTCAAGTCTGTATGCTATATTTCTAATTCTCTCAATAATCTTATATGGACCAATGTATCAAGGGTTTAGTTTTCCTCGACTCTGGAAACGGATCACTCCTTTCCAAGGGGACGCTTTTAAGAAAACCATATCACCTACTTCAAACTCCAATGGCCTTCTTCTTCTATCGGCATAGCTTTTCTGACGATCTTGTATCACTTTCATTCTTTCTCAAATAAGCTTAACTTTCTCAATTGTAACATCAATCAACTCCACACTCTCGATCTTTCTTTCCCCAACTTCATCCCAACATAATAGAGTTCGACACGTTCTTCCATATAATGCTTCATACGGTGGTATCCCAATACTAGACTGATAACTATTATTTTATGCAAATTTCACTAGAGAAAGGTGTCTATCCCAACTGTCAGAAAAATCAAATACACAAGCTCGAAGCATGTCTTCTAAAGTTTGGATTGTCCTCTCAGACTGACCATTAGTCTGGGGATGGAATGTTGTGCTTAACATCAACTTAGTTTCCAAAGACTCCTATAGTTTTAGCCAAAACCGAGAAGTGAACCGTGGATCTCTATCTGAAACTTTAGATACTGGCACCCCATGTAATTTCACAATCTCATCAATGTACATCTTAGCTAACTTCTCTAATATGTAGTTCGAATGGGTAAGATATGATCAGATTTCGTAAGCCTATCCACAATTATCCATATGGTATCATGTCTTGCCTGAGATCTCGACAATCTAGTAACAAAGTCTATCGTTCTGTATTCCCACTTCTACTTAGGAACTGGTAGGGGTTGAAAATTTTCAACTGGCTTTTGATGTTCAACTTTCACTTGCTGACATACTAGATATTTTGCTATATACTCGGTTATGTCCCTAGTCACCAATAATTCTCTCGGATGGTTTGATACATTTTCATTCTCCATCGATACATAGCATAAGTTGAATCATAAGCTTCCTCTAGTATGGCCTTTCAACGATCACTATCCTTCGGAACACAAATTCTATTTTTAAACACCATTATGCTATCATCTCTTACCTTGAACTCAGTTTTTTCTTTCTTTTGAATCTTTTCAAACTCTAATTTTAACTCTTCATCTGATCTTGAAGTTCTCGGATTCTATCTGTCAAGATCGGCCTTACTTCAAATCTTGTCACAAAAGCACCATGTCTATCACTAGCTAGCCTCACTCCAAGGGACCGAATACTGATAAGATAGGAAAGATAACTACTTCCAACACTTGCCAAACTAGTTGATGACTTCTTACTTAATGCATCTGCTATTACATTGGCCTTGTCGGGATGGTAGTCAATAATAAGATCATAATCTTTAATAAATTCTAACCATCTTCGTTGCCTCAAATTTAATTTCTTCTAAGTAAGCAAGTACTTGAAACTTTTATGATCAGTATAAATTTGGTAAGTTTCTCCATACAAGTAATGTCTCCATATTTTCAAAACAAACACCACTGCAGTTAACTCTAAATCATGGGTTGGATAATTTACCTCATGATTGTTTAATTACCTAGAGGCATAGGCTATCACCTTGTCTCTTTGTATCAACACATATCCCAATCCTTATTTGCTAGCATCACTATACACAACAAATCCACCACCACTTGAAGGGAGTGAAATAATAGGAGCAGAAGTCAATTTCTTTTTCAGCTCTTGGAAACTTGCCTCACACTTATCATCCCATTCAAATTTGACACCTTTCTGAGTTAACCATGTTGATGGAGCTGCTATCAATGAGAACCTCTTAACAAATTTCTGATAATACCCTGCTATCCCTAGGAAACTTCAAATTTCAGTGACATTCCTAGGTTGCTTCCACTTAAGAATTGCCTCAACCTTTTTAGGATCCACAAAAATTCCTTCACCAGATATAATGTGATCAAGAAAACCAATCTCTCTCAACCAGAACTCACATTTGGAGAGGTTTGCATATAACTGTTTCTCCCGAATTATCTGAAGTACAACCCAAAGATGCCTTGCATGCTCTTCCTCACTCTTAGAATACACCAAAATATAATCTATGAAGACAATCACAAACTTATCCAAATACGGGTGAAAGATTCGATTCATAAGATCCATAAAAGCAGCTGGAGCATTTGTAAGGCCAAAAGGCATCACTAAGAATTCGTAATGACCATACCTAGTCCAAAAAGCAGTCATATATATGTCACTCTTCTTGATTTTGAGTTGATGATACTCCGATCGAAGATCAATTTTTGAAAATACACACGCTTTTTGTAATTGATCGAAAATATCATCAATCCTAGAAAGAAGATATTTGTTCATAATTGTCACTCGATTTAACTGTTTATAATCAACATAAAGTCTCAAGTACCATCTTTCTTTTTAACAAACAAAACTGGTACTCCCCACGATGAGAAACTTGGCCTATTAAAGCCCTTATCGAGCAATTCTTGCAACTGCACCTTTAACTCCTTTAACTCCATAGGAGCTATCCTATAAGGGGGGATAGAAATAGGTGCTATTCTTGGGAGTAAATCAATGACAAAATCAAATTCTCTATTTGGGGATAGCCGTGGCAGCTCCTCATGAAAAATATCCGAAAATTCTTTTACCACCGGAATATCTTCTAAGTTTGGACCCTCTCTTGTCGTATCAATCACATGAGCTAAATAGGTTTGGCATCCTTTCTTTATTATCTTTTGAGCCTCCAAAGCTGAGATCACACAAGTTCATAATACTCAGCGTTCCCTAATAAAAACTATACTTGGAGCATCTGATCTTCTAAATTCAACCTATTTTATAAAACAATCCATTGTGACTCTATGCCGAGATAACCAATCCATTCCCAATATGACATCAAAATCATGCATATCAATAGGAATCAAGTCTACCTCCAATACTATTTCTTCAACCTTAACTTCACAACCCTTATATATTGAATTTCTCACTAACTGCTTACCTAAAGGGGTCTGCATAAGCAATTTATCCTCAAGAGAAGACAGCTTTCTTTCAGCATGCTGTGAAAATTCAACACTAACAAAGGAACCATCATCACTGGTATCAATCGATATGCATGCACTTTGATTAAAGAGAGTCATCATACTTATTCATAGAAAATTTTTCCAAATTTAGATTCTCAACCATAACAGTGGTGTGTCGTCAAACAACCAAAAATAAAATACCTACTTTCATAAAGACGAGTCTAGGGTAAGTAGGGTTGAATCCACAGGGAACGATGGATTTACTTCTTTTAAGGAAAATAAAACAAAATAAAAATATGGGGGTTTGGGAAAATAACTAAAATAATAAAAATAAAAAACTCAAAAAATAAAAATAAAAACTAATAGAAAAGAAATTTTTCTAGTCAAAGGAATTATTTCTACATTGATTTTGTTTGATTGATCATTAATCTATGTAAAGATTTTAACACCCATAAATAAATTGGTTATAGTCGTCGATAACCGCCCAACGACCAATCTCTCCTTATTTCGTTGATAATTAAAAGAAGCTCGTTAATTATTTCCCTAATCAAGAGTCAACCCTAGATAAACTCTTAAGATTAAAAGTCTCAATAGTATTAAGATTTAAAGAGACCCAATTCTAATTAGCAAATGCATAACGGGTTTATTTTAATTATATTATTTAATTCCATGACATGAATATCGTTCCCATGACACGAATGCTATTTACCACTTTATTAAAACAAACAAACAATTACGGATTTGTCGTTTTAATTAGTTGTAGATTATTCTAGGATTATTAAGTATTGGCCATTATTTAACAAACCCTAGAAAATCATGTTCCATGAAGTGCAGAAATCAAATAAATACCTATGAGATATTAATTTAATAAACTCAATTAAATCTTACAATCATCAATCATCAAGGTTTCAATACTCTTTAACTAGAAAATAAAATTAAAATAAAAACATGAAGAAAAAGAACTCACAAAATAATAAAAAGAAATAAGAATGAAATTTATAGATGTTGTTGATAAAAAATAAAATAAAATTGTGACCTTCCTTTGTCTACAACTGATTGCTGTCATTTTTTTTTGGGCTGCCCCCTTGCTGGAAGAAGACCACTTATTTTTTTTCTTTTGCAACTGGACGTGGGGTTGCTTGTTAGAGGAGAGGCGGCTGCCCCCTCTAGGGCTCTCTTTCCTCTCTTCTCCATTTGCACAATGTAACCCTCTATATATAAGAATGAGTTAACCTAATTTTTAAGGAGAAAATTCTCCTAAATTTTAGGTAACTACTAAATAACAAATTATAAGGGGTTTGAAATTTCTAAAATTCTTATTCCCAAATATTTAGAAATATCTAAATATTTGCAAATCTTCCGTATTTTCAAATTTGTCTTCTTTTCCTTCATTTTTCTTCAAAAGCATCCTCCATCATTCCTATTATATCAATTACCACAAAACACAATATTAGTGTAATATTCATTCAAAAATATAACAAAATAAACCATAATTATTGCACTAATTTATACCCTATCAACATGGTTAGTCTAATATTCATTCTAATCCTAAATACCTTTACTTTAGACATTCCAAAACTAAGTTTCTGGCACTGTAGCTCTTTATTCTTTCCACATACTTGGTATCAATCACTTTCCCTATCTAACGTGGAGACTCTTTATTTTTACCACTAGACTGCATTCCCTACTTAAACCTAATGCAGTGTAATAATTTATCAATTTCCCTTTATACCATTTCAAAGATGCAAAACTTATAAATATCATCATGCAAAATACTAGATATTATTGCTAAAAAAGTTTAAGTCCTATGCATATATTAATTATCCATGTACATTGTCATTAGGTTTTACCATATTCTAAGATTTTATATATGCTTTTGACAATATCAACTACAAAGATTTAAACTTTAAACCCATTACCTGTGATAACATCGGGATTGGTTTGAGCATCCTCTTTAGTCATTGCATATATCCTAGTTTGTGCACGAGTCTAAGGACGGGAAGGATTCTGGGTTACTACATTACTCCCTGTCCCAGTCTTGCGAAAGGTAGTAGAAAAAGGAGCAGGAACATTCTCAGGGTTTTCCCTAGGAGTACTCGTCCTAGTCTACAAGATCTGACTCCCTGGTACTTCACCACCTAGCTTGAGATAATTCCTTTTTAAATGATCAGTCTTTCCATAATGAAAACATCTTTGGGGTTCAAGAAAAACCCCAGTATGTACTTTCTTATAATTTCGGCACCAGTCATGGTTACCTCGGAAAGGTGTCACACCAGAAGTAGCACTAGCGGGAAAGACACTCGCTTTTTGATAAGGCTGGCTCATTAGTGAAGCAACTAAGCCAGTAACTGAGGTACCGCCTTAAGAAGTAGGACTACAACTTCTTTTAGATGCTTGGCCAGAAGTACTCCCAAACTTCCTTTTCTTCCTAAAGTTTTCTCAGATTTGACCCCTCTCTTGAAACCATTTTCTTAACCCTCAAAGTTATCTATAGCATATCCTTGAAATTATGGGCATCGGTCACTGTCATTTTCTCTCAAATGTTGAGGTTCAACCCTTCCTCAAATTTAGAACAAAGATACCCCTCCGTAGCCACCATTTCCAATACAAACATGGAAAGCTCTCGCAGCTCCATTTCATATTCAATCACAGACTTATTCTCTTGTTGAAGATAAAAGAACTCATTCTATTTCTGATCTTTGTAGAAATAGGTATAATATTTCTTATCGAATTCTCTTAGGAATTTGCTCCAAGTTATGGTAATAGAAGAAAGTTTCTTTAGATTTTCCCACCAAGTTCTTGCTCCTTTGTCAAGCAATCCAACAATCACTTTTAACTTATCTTCATCATCCAAACCCATATCTTGCATAGTTTCGGAAATCCGATTTATCCAAACCTTAGCTATTGTAACATCACTCACCCCAGTAAAAGTTTAACAACCCAATTGCTGAGCTTCCTTGATTAATTTGGAGAGGGTAGTGGTGGGACGAGTAGAGGATGTGGCAACCGGCATAGGAGGTGTAGCCGTTGCCAAAGGTGAAATAGGGTTTGTAGGGTTTGGTGGTGGTGGAGGTGGTGTTTAAGTTTCGGATTGATTTAGTTGGTGGAACCTAGCTCCATATTTACTCTACCACTCCATACATTCTTAGAAGGCTATCACGGGAGGAAGAGGAGGAATCTCCGATCGTCTAGGTGGCATCAGAGCATGAGAAGAAGAAGTAGCTTCATACTCAGCAGGGGGAAGTAGCTCCCCTCATGCGTCTCCTAGGCTGCATCAACTACAAAAGAAAATAAGGTTCAGTTCATAGAAATAAATTAATTTATGCAAACCTAATTAGCCCTACCAAAGACTCACCAATCCTAGAATCTATGGGAGACTTAAAACACTTTATCAAAATCAACAACGTAAACTCTAATGCCAATAAAATTGTCACGCCCTAGTCTTTAGAGCCAAGCATGTGACAACCGTTGTGTTGTCTCGAACTATATATAACCCCAGGCACACACACTCTGAGACTCTACAAGGCTAACCTGTTATCAATCTGAATTTAATTCATATCCTAATCTCTGTAATCTTAAAACATTATGCATATGATCTTTCCCAAAATGAAATAAGTGAGGTCTCATTCTCTTTAGTACAAAGTGGTCAATCAAAATATGAACATACATATACAAAAGTATTAAACCCTATACACACAATCCATAATACAACATAATTTCACTTCCATTGACTTTTCCCATGGATTTGTCTACAACTATGTAACCCCAAAAGGAGACCATCTTACATGAAATGTATGACTCTAACTGAAATGATCTTACAAATCTTCAAAAGAAGTCCCTTTATCAGTACTTACTATCTACAGACCTGAAACAGGAGATAAAGAGGTGGATGAGTACAATTGTAGCTAGTGAGTGAGAAATCTATGTACATGCAAATGAGTGGGAGTGTGATCATATCCCAAAACCATTATCAACAAATTCCATGTTATCATTACAAAAGCATTCACAAGTTCACAAAGCATTAACTATCAGTGTGTTCAAAGCAAAACATTCCTTTTTGCATCAATTGGGTTGTATTTCGTTCAAAATTTTGGAACTGCCAAAAATATATTTTCGAATTCAAGACTTTGGCCAGTGTCAAGGACTAGAACCACCAAGAGTTTTTATTCACTCATTTGTTTAAAAAAATGTCTCGTCCTTGGTGTTGTCTTAGACATCACCATTGGTGACTCATGACTGTCCAACCGTAACCTTGGGTAGGCTAATGCCCTGCATTACACTGTCCTAATCCAATATCCAGCTCCACTCATACCGCTTTTCTTCCCACCGGTCATGAGTGAACAATAAATCATAACAGCTGCGTGAACAATAGGTCACAAAAAACAGAGTTTTCATTCACAAATAAATTCCAAAACCAACTTACAACTCATACACACCATTGTCTCAATAAACCTCAATTAACAATGCAAGGTAAATCATGTGACAAACATTTCCAATATCATCATTTGAAGAGAACACATCAGACTGCCTGTTTGCAGAAATTTAAGGTTTCTACCTTCGATCCGATCTTTCATCACTCTTCTAAATTCAGATCATGAAACATGGTATTCATCCTAATTTTAATGATAAAAAGAAATTTAAAACCATGAATTTTAAGCTTACCTTGGACTTGGTTCAAGAATTTCTCAAGCATCCAATAAAATCATCTCCAAGGTGCAAGTTTCTCTCACCACCTTGTCTCATTCTCAATTTTTTTCATATGTTCATTTCAAGTGCTTGCTAAATGATGTTATGTATGAACTAGGAGGGTCTAGAGATCAAAGATTTGGCTGAAAGTTGCTTGAAAAATTCAGATGAAGTGAAGGAGGAAGAAGATAAAAGGTAAGGGACTCAAGAAATTTCAAGAATGGTGAACATATCTCTCTATCTTTCTCTCTTTTTCTCTTTTTCTCTTTCTTTCTCTCTCTTTATCTCTCTCTCCCTCTCTTTCACGGTTAATATACACACAAACAAAACATAAAACACAATTTCTCCAATTTTTCTTTTATTTATTCAAAGGTGACTCATAACATGAAAAGGTAGCATTAAATGCTTCCATTAATTGCCTTTCTTGAATTTTCTAGCTTTTATTTGCTAAATAAAGGATAAGAACAAAAGGGGAGAGGATTAAAAATGTGGGAGGGGTTTGTAATTCAAGTTATAGGCTTCTAAATGGGCTCAAGCACTTGGATTGTAAAAATTGGATTTTTAAGTTAAGGATTGGGCTCCAATGTTTTGGGTTGCACTATTTATTCAAATCAAGTCTTAATTAAGTTTGTTAGTCCATCAAATTTTATTGTTCCCATTTACAATATCAAAATTCACTCTATAGATTACAAATCATTCATGCAATTAAATATTAGTTTTAGATTTTACATTATTCACTAAGTTGTACCATTTGAATAGTTTTTAGGGACGGTTTAAAATTTTAAGTGTTAAGGTATCAAACCATTTGCGATACCAGTTGCAATAATAGAAGATAATTTAAGGTAACAGATGTGCATTGTTGTAATAGGTGATAAGTTTGCGATAATAGGTGTTAATTTTGTGATAACTTGTGGTAGTGTTGTTATAATAGGTGATAAGTTCGCGATAATATGTGGTAATTTTGTGATAACTTGTGTAAGTTTGCGATAACTAATGATAACAGGTAACAAGTACTCAATTATCACTTACACAAATAAAGTGTGGTAATGGGTGGAAAAGTGCAAAAATATTATTATACATTGGAAAATTAAAATAATTACAAAATTACAAAATTAGGAGTTACAAAATTAAAGGGAAAGTTTTTTATCGAATAAGCACATAATATAATATAAGTTGAACGAAATGTGAAAATATTTTTGTCCCACATTATAAATATTAAATAGATTAAATAGATATAGATTATAAAGAGAAAGAGGGGAAAGGTGAATTTTTAACACAAAATTAATCAAGCAAAAAAAAAATGCCACTTCAAAAAAATCAAGGATACGTCAGCATAATGCCAACCTATGTAATACAACTCCCACTTCCTAAAAAAAAAGCAAAAGGTATAAGTAAAACAAGCGCAGTCTACCGCGCATGTGCACGGTAGGCCGTAGGTTGCACTGGCTTGAGCGATAGACCACGCATGCACATAGTAGACCACTCGTGCTTTTTTTTTTTTTTACACTCTTTTTTTTTACTCCCTTTATTTTTTTAACAATCTTTGTTTTTTTCCCCACTTGATCAACGCATTATTTTCCATTTATCTCTTTGCTTAAAACAGATAAACAAATAAAAATTAAATACATAAATAAAAAAATTGTCTTAAAATTTAAAAAAAAAAATTATTTTTTTCTTCAGTCCTACCTCTTTTTTATTGGCATTCAAAATCATTTTACTTCTAATTCAATTTATTCAATTTTTTTGGTAATATTAATTCCATTTTTTGGGTGACTTAAAAAACAAATTATTTTACCTCAATGTTTGCTCATCATTGTATATTAAATTAAGTTAAAATAAATATGCATTATCATCAAGTCATATGAGTGTGAAGGTAATAAAAAAATATCTTTTAACTTTTCTCCATTTTTCTCTAACCTTGTTGGCCACGTGTTATATTCCAAGAAGAACACGTGATTGAATATAGAGAAATCTTCTAGCTTTTTTATTTATGCATAGGAAAAAAATGAAAACTGTGAAATTCACAAAAAAAAAGGAAGTGAAAAGAAAAAGAAGAAACCAAAAAAAAAAAAGAAGTAAAAAAAGGAATAGTAGGAAATCAGAAATAGTGAAACTAAAAAAAAAAAAAAGAAGTTAAAAAAAAAGAAGGGTGAATGATGAAAAAAAAAGAAGTATAGAAAAAGGAAACAAAAAAAAAAGTTTAAAAAAAAAAAAGAAGGGTGAAAGGTGGGAAAAAAAGAAGTTAAAAAAAACAAGAAGAAGAAAAAAGAAGTGAAAAAAAAAAAGAATGCTGAAGAGTGAAAAAAAAAAAGAAGTAAAAAAAAGGAAGAAGAAACCCCAAAAAAAGTAAAAAATAATGGGAACAATAGCAAATTGTTCCCATTCGAGCTCACAACTCTTCCCCACTCCTTCCCCCTTCCTAGGAAGAAGAAACCCACAAAAAAGTGGGAACAGCTACCTTTGCGCGATAGACCGCCAAAGTGCGCGTTCTACCGTGTGAGATTTGCATGGTAGACTGCGTGCTTTTGCGATCTACCACCCGAAGCTCGCATGGTAAACCATGTGCTTTCACGGTCTACCGCCCCCAACTTGCGCAGTAAACCTCGCTGGCGTGCATGATAGACCGTCTTTTTTCTTTTATTTTTTTTTACACTTTTTGTTTTTTTTTTTTAACTCTTTTTGTTTTTGTTTTATTTATTATTTTTTTAACTCTCTCTTTTTTTTTTTAACTCTCGGTTGACCGGAAGACAACTACTCTAACTATGAGCTTTTCTTCCATCTTCACATATATATTTATTTTGTCTCAAAGTCATCTGCAATTTGCGAAATTTCTTTAGAAAAGATTAGGTGCAACCAATCTCTAATGATGCCCAAAACAAAAGTCCCAGAAAATACGAGTCTTCTTTTCTACTCAAATCCTTGGTAACGAACAATGGTGCATTATACGTGAAAAAGCCAAAAAAAAAAATGAAAAGAAAAGAAGAAGGAAAAAGAAGAGAGAAGGTAATGGATTATCACAATTTGAATGTTACATCAAAATCAAAATCAATGTTGTGAGTCTATTTAAATATTACATCACAATAATTCACATAAAATTATCAATATAATATTAATTTAAATAACGTAATTACATAAATTAATAAATACATAAATAATATTCATGATAAATAATATTAATAATTACATAATTTTATATAATATTAATAATTACATAAAATTAATAATTTTATGTAATTTAATGATTTATATAATATAGTGTTATGATATAATAAAAATTCATTGACCAATTAGATATTATAATCAATTTCAATATTACAAGAAATTATGAATTTAATGTTATTATCTACATTAATAATTTAAATAATGTGTAATTATATATTAGAGTTGCAATACCTAATGGTAAAATTTCGATAATAGATAATAAGTATGCGATAACAAAATGGTATGATTATGATAACTGGTGGTAAGTCATGTAATAATAAGTAATAAGTATATGATAAAAGCTGGTAAGATTAAGATAACCGGCGGTAAGTCAATTGTAACAAGTGCAAGTGTGGTAGACCGCCTACGCATGCGGTAGATCACACAATCATTCTTACATATTAATACAATCTTTATTATGTTTATATTAATTTTATAATTTTGTTTTTATTTTATAGTCTCTTAATTTACCTATTATAATTCAAATCTACACAATCTTTAAAAAAAAAAAAAAAAAAAAAATCATTGATATCATATGGTAACTGACACAATAAATTTTTCTATCACTTGTAATCAATGATAAAATGTAACATTTCCTATAACCAATGATAAAATGTAGTAATTTTTCTAATATTTATGATAACTGACGATAAAAGATAATAACTTTTCTTAACAATTGCAGTGTGATATATCCATTTAAGAGTTTGTCCCAATTGTTAAATGAAATGTGATTTATCTAATTTAGAATTCACAATGTGTGATAAAAGGAACCAATTTGGATTGTTTTCATGGCATACAAATACATCAATGATTTTCCAATGTTAATGTTACATTACTATTTGTAATACTATATTACTATATGTAATGCTAAATTAAATTATGTAATGCCAGCCATTAGACCAATTTGGGTTAAGTTTAAGTGGTATTGTAATTCACCATTAGATCAAATGACATTGTAGTTCTCTCATGAGGGGAAGAAGTTATTTAAATATAATAACACTATGTTACATAATGTAGTTTTATAATATAAAATTATAACAATTCATTGACCAATTGGACATAATGACTAATTAATTCATAATATAGTATTATAATATGATATTATGTAATGGTACATAACGACATTATATTATATTAAGTAATTAATTATCAATATTAGTAATTTAAACAATGTTATATGTAGTGTTACATTGTAATTCACTGTTAGATTAAGTGACATTGTAGTTCTCTCATACGTTGAGAAAGTTATTTAGATGTAATGACACTATGTTACATAATATAATGTTATAATATGAAATTATGACAATTCATTGATCAATTAGACATTATGGCCAATTAATATATAATATAGTGTTATAATATGATATTATGACAATTTATTGATCAATTGGATATTATGACCAATTGTTAAAACAATTCACACATTAGAAATATTATAAAACATAATAACATTATATTATATGACATCAATATTAATAAATATCAATATTAGTAATTTAAATAATGTTACATGATGTCTAGTATTTATAATTACATAAAATTACTAATTATCAATATTAAAAAAACATTCACCCAATTACTTCCAGCCATTGGATCAATTATAGTGCGATATATTCATTTCAGAGTTTGCTCCAACTGTTGGATGAATTGTGATTTATCTAATTTGGGATTAATAACGTGATAGAAAATGAATCAATTTTGGATTACTTTCGTGGCATGAAATGTAAAAGTGGTGAGTTTTTGAATAAGCTAAATAACGCACAAGGCGGATATTAACTAAAAGCATGGAAGAATATGGTGGATAAAAATAAAAGTGTGGAAAAAAAGACAAAAAAATTTATAGAGTGACAAAATTTTAAAAAATGACGAGTTTTGAAAATTTGTTTATGCGGTCAAATGATTAAACCAAATATATTTTAAATCATTCCCTTAAAACTATCAAAGCTCTCATTTTTTCGAAAGCTCTCCTCCCCTCAAAACTCTTAAAATCCATCGAAAGTTCTAATTTAACGAAATATACAGTCCCATTCCTCATTCCCCTGAAATCTGTTATAATCCATAATTTATAGAAAACTCTCACTCAACCAAATATTTTTCAACAAAAAATTGAAACCTTTCATTCCCCTGAAATCTATACAATCAGTCAAGTATATGTTTAGCTTTCAAAACTATCCAAAACTCTCACTCAAGCTCTCACTGAAATTCTCTATAACATATATTCAGATACCAACAAATCAAATCTACAAGACGAATAATGACTTTGTAAAATTTCATTAAAAGATAATCGCATTTTTTTAATAAAAAAGTCGCTCTGTTGCATTAAGAATGAGTATAAAAGATTTTAAAATTTTTCAATTACAAATATGGGACGAACCAAACGACGGATGAGTATTGTAGCTGACCACGAAGAATCACAACCATCCCAAAAACAAGTTTGATTTGAAGAAATCCAACCATCCAAGATGTTATCCCATGTTTAAAAATAAAAATAGGGTAAATTACACTTTTTTCCCTCATGATTTAACCAAAAAGCACATACTTCCTCTATGTTAACCCTTGTGTTTTTGAGTCACGAGAAGAACAATTTTATTTGTTTATCATATCCTAGATGTAATTTGTTGATTTTTAAAAAAAAGGTTATTACTTTGTCTACTAATGTATTAATCTTTGCATGTATTTTTTTCTTTTTCATTATACAGATTATAATATCTTGTGTTATAACAATACTTATCTTTGGGTTGTAATATAAAATTTGTAGGTATAATGATAGTGAATGGTATGTTTATGGTGAACATACATTGTAATACACAAACGACCATACATAATGATGGTGAACGGTAAACCGTGAGCACAAGCACGATAGACGGCAAGCAAGCACGATAGACCGCGAGCTAGTAACATTTACCTAACGCTTTTCTAGTTGACGATAAAAGGTAGCAACTGATAACCGATGATAAAAGGCAGATACATTTCTTAACACATACAGTAATCAATGATAAATGGTAGTAACATTTTTTAACAATTGCGGTAACCAATGACAAAAGGTTGTAACATTTCCTAACACGTGGTAACCAGGTAGTAATAGGTAGTAACCAAATAGTAATATTCTTAACACATGTGGTAACTAGACAATAACATTTTCTAATACATGTAGTAATCGATGATAAAAGGTAGTAACATTTCCTAACACATGTGATAACCGATGATAAAAAGCTATAATTTTTACCTAATGCTTTTCTAACTAATAATAAAAGGCAATAACTTTTCCTAACACTTGTGGTAACCGATGATAAAAGGTAGTAACATTTCTTTTAATACTTGTGGTAACTAATAATAAAAGACAATAACATTTCCTAACATATGTGATAACCGATGATAAACGGTAGTAACATTTCATAACAATTGTGGTAACCGATGATAAAAGATGGTAACATTTTTTAATACATGATAATCGATGATAGAATGTGATAACATTTCCTAACACATCCGGTAACTGACCACAAAAGACAATAACTTTTACTAACGCTTTTCAAATCGATGATAAAAGGCAGTAACGTTTCCAAACACTTGTGGACTGATGATAAAAGGAACTTTTCCAACACATGTAGCAATTGACGATAAAAGGTAGTAACTTTTACCAACGCTTTTCTAACCGTCAATATAGATTCAAGACATGCTCTAATGGCGATCAAAATCATTAGGATAGACCTATTCTGACTGGTGTATAGTCAACTGAAGGCCCGTTTGTTGGACAAAGTGTTGCCGACAATTTTAGTGGGTTTTGCAGATAGTTTTCGTTCGTCTGGATAGGACATTTGTTTTGTAGTGCAGGACTTGTAACCAAAAGTTTTAGCCAAACATATGGTGAGGACTACACCAAAACTTTTGCTCTGGTCACCAAAATGACCACAATCCAAGTCTTATTGTCCCTCATAACAAACTGGAGTTGGCTTTCAAATGGAAATAAAAAATATATTCTTGCAAGGAGAATTGGAGGAATAAGTTTACAAGCGACTTCTTCAAAGGCTTGAAGGCAAAGATGGACAAGTATGCAAATTCAAGAAAGCCATCTATGGTTTGAAGCAATCTCCCCAAACCTAGTATACTAAACTTAACTCCGCTCTTCTCAGTTATGATTTCTCTAAGTGCAATAGTGACTCCTTTTTATTTACAAAATTTTTTAGTGAAAATGTCACAATTGTACTTATCTATGTTGATAACATAATCATAACCAGAAATGATGTAAAGCAAATATATGAAATTAAAAATTCCCTTAAATCTAAATTTGAAATTAAATATTTGGGGAAGCTAAGGTACTTTCTAGGTATAGAACTTGCCTACTCCTCTAAGGGGCTTGTTCAATCTTAAAGAAAGTACACGTTTGATCTTTTGTAGGAAATAGGTAAATTGGGAGTTAGTATTGCTTGTAACCCAGTCTAAACCCATAAAGAAGGAATGGATAATGATCAATAGTTTTTGATATTCTGAGATACCAGAGACTTGTTGGAAAGCTCATTTATTTAACGATCGCCAGGCCAAATATAGCCTATGCAGTTAGCTGAATTAGCTGGCATATACACAATCCAAAAATAAGACATTGGAGAGTAGCCAAAAGGATCTTAAGATACCTAAAGGGTTCTCCTGGACATGGAATATAAATGAAGTGTAACCAAGACTCCGAGATCGTTAGATATTATGATGCAGATTGGGCTAAAGATTCTCAAGATAAAAGGTCTACAAAGGGGTTTTCCATGTCTGTGGGAGGAAATCTAGTGTTTTGGAGAAGCAAAAGAGAATCGGTGGTTTCAAGATCTATTACAGAAACAGAATATAGAGCTATGGTGGCATCAACAAGTGAGATTGTGTGACTTAAAACTCTAGTTGAAGAGTTGGGGTTCATGGTCTCCATGCCAATTTAGCTTTTTTGTAATAACCAATCGACTATTCACATTGTATCAAATCTAGTGTTCCATAAGCAAATAGAGCATATTGAGGTGGGTTGTTATTTCGTACGACAAAAGGTTGAAGATAAAACCATAATCTCCCCTCATGTGAAGAGTAGTGAACAACTTGTTGATATTTTCACGAAAAGAACTCCAGCTAGTTGCATGAACCATATCCCAGGCAAGTTAGGATTCATCAACATATATTTGCTAAACTTGAGAGGGAGTGTTAAAAATATATAAGCTCAAATGGGTCCAAGAATTTGGGCCCAAATGGGCCAGGAAACTGCCCTTGCTGGGCCCATTTTTTTTGCCTAGTAAGGGCCTTGTCTAGGTAGCCTAAAACTCCCTAGCAAACTTCAACGGCTACAAAAGTAGCCATTGGAAGGGAGTGGGCTTTGTGCCCACTTCCTTTCTCTCCCCTTTTATTTTTTATTTTTTATTTTTCACTCTTCTCACTCTCACCTCATTTTCTTATAAATTGGAGCTCTCTCTTCTCTTATAAATACAATTTGGAAAACAATATTCCTTTTAAAATCTCTCTTATCTCTCTCTCTATCTATGTAATATTTGAAATAATATATCTTTCATAATCAATAGAAGAAGCTCTCTTTATTTTTCAATTTTGTCTTCTTGAAAAATCTTTCTGATCTTTCTCTATGCTATGACATAGTATGTCTAGAAAAATTTTGTTTAGTGACAATTATTCGTCAAAGGAAAGGATATTTAAGTGAGGGCAAACGAACTTCACCTTTTTTTTTTAGGAATTTTCGTGGTACTCCTTGCTACAAAATGGATTTGAGTTGAAATTAAGTGAGGTTTACAAATTTTTATAGAAATATAATTAGATGATAGAAAGATATATTATAGAAAATAACACAAAGGAAGATAATTAGATTATCCTTACTAAGCATCTGAATGAGCTAAGCCACAGGGTCGGGAGGTGCTCAATGTCAAACTTGGCTCATGGTTAACTTGATCAGTTGCTTACCAATGAATAGTCGACCTATGAGATACGGTGTTAAATTCTTTAATCAAATTTTGAGTTTAAAATTTAGAAATGAAAATAACTACGTTAGAAGAACTGCTCCTTAAATGTTAGAATTAGATTGATTGGAGTATAATTTCAGATACTGGTGGTGGTGGGGACAAAAAAAATTTGATCAATTGCTTGTTGGGTTGGGCCAATCCAGGCCCCATCTAGGCTTTCGTGTTTTCTTCCCAAATTGTAGTACGGTAAGCATTTAGCTTTTCTTACTTTATGTTGTTTCTCAGTTTTGTCCACCCTATGTAAAGAAAAAAGATTTTGTTCAAACTTGGCTTATTTATAAAAGTAAATAAACCCACCAACGCTTAATTAGTTTGGTAGTTGAATACTGGTACTTTCTTAAATATGGTTTTGGATTCTAGTTCTATGGAGAAAATAGATGTTAAAGAGTTTTGCTTCTTAGGGGTCCAATTCGAATTGAATCGAATTTAACTATAATCAATGTAATTATTAGGTAGTTTATTAAAAAAAAAGAAATAAATAAGCCCAACTTAGTATCATTTCAAAAATGAGTCTCAAATTCAAAATTAATTTATTTCTCTTGTAAAATCTGTAATTTAACTTTTTTTTTAAAAAAATAATCCACTTAAATATACTTTATCAATCAACCACGTTGGGCTGTACTTGTCAAATAACAAATTTAATATTAACCATATGTCTCAAATTTGAATCATGCAAATAGAGAAATTGGATTTGGAAGAGTCAATTTCTTAATGGGCCTACAGTACTCGGGGGATTAGTCTATAAAATTTCAAATATTGATTGATAAAAACTAAAAAAAAAAAAAAACTTAACACACTGTTAATTTGAATAGTACATGATGTATCATTTTTAAATAAATTTTCAAAAGCTTATTTAAAACTTAACAAACAAGTACTAATTTCATAAAACATAGACAACAACCATTTTACACTTTTAATTTAGACTTACTGATAATATTCTTAATATTTAAAATGATTAAAATTTTAATTTATTCACTTAAAAAAGAGTAGTAAAATATACAAAATGTCTCATAAATTTTGGCTTGTAAATGTGTTATGCTTAAATAGAGAACAAGTCGAGGCGGACTTTATACTGCTCGTGGGCCTAAAACCAAGGACGGATCCAATTCCGCATGTTGAAGATTTTCGCCCCGGAGACTAAAGCAGGAGGCATTGCTCTGTTTCGCAACTCCAACAAAACCGTTCTCTGTTTCCACCAGAGACTTCACTTCTCTCATGCTAATCACAAAGAACAACAGAATCGCCTCCTTCGACTTCTCAACCAAGCACGTTCCAATGTCGAATCTCTAAAGCCTGCAACTGTGAAGTCTCTCCACGCACTTACCGTTGCAATTGGGCCCTATGCTGACCAACCCATTTTTCTTTGCAACAATGTCATTCATTTATACGGTTCGGTTAGCGAATTATCGATGTCGCGGCAAGTGTTCGATAAAATGCCTCAAAGGAACGGAGCCAGTTATAATAGCATGATAAGTGCATATATGAGAACTGGGGATGAAGTGGAAGCTTGGAAACTGTTTTTAGACATGAGGTATTGTGGTTTTAGTCCGACCCAGTTCACGTTCGGTGGTCTCTTGTCGTCGGCCTCTTTGGGGCTCTGTCAGTGTAGCCAGTTGCAGTCATTGATTGTCAAAAGTGGTTTGCTATGTAGTGATGCATTTTCAGGTACTGCATTGTTGGGCTTGTTCGGAAAACTAGGATGTCTTGATGAAGCTATTCGGGTATTTGAGGACATGCCGTGTAAGACCACTGTGACATGGAATTCAATTGTATCCTTGTTTGCTAATCATGGGTTTGTGGAGGAATGTGTGCATTTCTTTTGTGAACTTTTAAGGACTGGAGAAAGTTTATCCAAGAGTTCCTTTGTGGGTGTTTTGTCAGGATTAAATTGTGCGCACGATTTACAGCTGGGAGAGCAGGTTCATGGATTGGTGATCAAAACTGGGTTAGACGGTAAAATTCATGTTGTTAATTCTCTTGTTAATATGTATACAAAATGCTTTGGCATACACTTGGCTGAGAAAATGTTTGTGGAAGCTGACACGGGCGATGTAGCCTTATGGAATGTGATTATTGGGGTATGGGCAAAGAGTGACAGGCCAAAAAAGGCCTTGGAGCTCTTTTTGGACATGTCTGACTTTGGAGTCTTACCGAACCAAGCTACATTTGTGGCTGTTTTAGAGTCCTGTAAAAGTCTACAAATTCCAAGGTGTGGAGAATCTCTACATGGAAAGATAATGACAAGCTCATTTGAATCTGATGTCTTTGTGGGCACTGCGTTGGTTGATTTCTATGCTAAATGTGATAAAATTCACGATGCTCAGCACTGTTTTGATGAGATTTGTGAGAAGAATGTTGTTTCTTGGACAGTGTTGATTTTGGGGTATTCAGGAAAATGTTTTTCTACTCCTGCCTTCCTTCTGAGAGAAATGCTTCGATTAGGTTATTGCCCTAATGAGTTTTCTTTTTCGGCTGTTGTTAAATCATCATTGGCTTTGGAGCTACAGCAAGTTCATTGCTTAGCAGTTAGAATGGGGTATAGTCAAAATGACTATGTAATAAGTGCTCTCATTACTTCATATGCTCGAAATGGACTTGTATCTGAAGCACTGATTTTTGTTACAGATATCAATTCTCGACTGCCAGTAGTTCCTTGCAACATCCTTGCTGGACTTTATAACAGCACTGGCCAATACTGGGAAAGTCAGAAGTTACTTGCTCTGCTTGAAGAACCTGATCTTGTATCTTGGAACATTTTGATTGCTGCATGTGCTCAAAATGGTGATTATGAGGAGGTTTTGGAACTTTTCAGGCACATGCATATGTCTCAAATAAGGCCTGATAAGTACACCTTGGTCAGTGTTCTAAGTGTCTGTGCTAAACTTTGCAGCCTTGCTTTGGGCTGTTCTATTCACGGTCTTATTGTGAAGTATGATTCTAAGTGTTGTGACACATTTTTGTGCAATGTATTGCTAGATATGTATGCGAAGTGTGGAAGCATCGAGAGTTCTCTGAAAATATTCAACCAAATTTCGGACAAAAACGTTATTTCATGGACAGCTCTAGTTTCAGCCCTTGGACATAATGGTTTTGTATGCGAGGCATTGGACAAATTTAGGGAAATGATGGTATTAGGTGTTAAGCCTGATAGGGTGGCTTTTCTTTCAGTGCTTTCAGTTTGTAGGCATGGTGGTTTGGTGAAAGAAGGAATGGAATTATTTGGGATGATGAAAACCTATGGCGTTGTGCCTGAGATGGATCACCATCTTTGCATAATTAACTTACTAGCTAACAATGGGCATCTTAAGGAAGCAGAGCAATTCATTGCCAACATGCCTTTTCCTCCAAATGCCCTCGTATGGCGTAGTCTTCTTGAAGCCTATAGGAGGTTGAGCAAGGAATGAGCTCTGTCTTCTTGAAGGAGTTTGGTATTTGGTCAGGCTGCAGAGTTTTACTGAAACAATACCTGGAGGTAATTTTATGCCTATGAGAAAGATTTAAATATTCTTTTTAGTGAACGTTTGGGTAGAGAGGTCCAATTAAAGATTTCTTTGTTTTCCAGAAATTATGAAAAAGAGAAGTAAAATATGGCTAACGTGGCTGGATCTAAGTGTAGGAGCAAAGTCTGAATCTTTTTCAATTTAGATCTATTCTTTCGATAACAGATATAACCATTTCCTTTATATTCATGATAGGTGGTAGCAATGGGCTGTGGCACAATGTATTGTTGCACTATCATGAGAGGGGCGCACGGCTAAATTACAAAAATCAACTCTCAGCGTGGAGGGGTAAGACCCTGTACAAATTAGCTGTCCTTGGACCCGTAAGTGGCAGGAATCTTGCACGGAGGTGTCCGAATTGTTTAGTCTGTAGTGACCTTTTCTGGCTACTTATGTAGAATTTTTCCTTGTAGATGCTAGTTCTGACAACTATGGCGAAGGACATTGAAGGGGGTATTTTTTGTGATTGTCACAATGCTTCTCCATATTTCCACCTTTGGTATGTATGATTTTGCATTCCTGTTGCCCATACATTGGCATGTCCTTGCCTCTCTCTCCCTCTCTGATTTGAAAGTTGTGGTCTGATTTGTGAAGTTTGGGATTTTATGTGGTTCAGCTGAACTTGAGTTTGGCCACAGAAGTGACTAAGATTGTTCAGATCGACTTTTTCAACATTCTTGGACATTATCATGTGTCTTTCAAACACACACGATTCATTCCAGGAATCTTCTGGATTTTTTATGCTGGGTGAGATGGGACATAGTTCTGCCATCTACTTTCTCCTGAATTCAGGGGCTTTATTAACTGATGTGAAGATTGGCAATGATATTCTCAAACAATCACCTTTGTCATGACGGAGAAAAATGAGTACGAGTCACCTTTTTCTTTGGATCAACTCCAGCCCCCTTCTTCCCTTCATTGTGCACAATCCCCTCACATCCCCCTCACCCCCCACCCCAAAAAGAAAAAGGAGAACGAAGGAAAGAATGAAAAACATCCCCACACATGCACACACCAACAGCACTAACAAAGAGAGAAGAAAAGGCAAAAGTGTATGGATGGTTGGGGGGTTGTAAATACAACCTGTGGCTACATAAAGCAACTTTAGTGCTATTTATTTTATGAATATCTTGTTAAGTTTTTCTTCAATTATTTTAAGTCCTTAATGTGGTGTTATGGAGCTATGCCTTGAGGGTTTCTTTCTTTATTATTTTATCTCTGACATCCTTTTATCTAAAATGCTTATACTGATAATGCCATAAGTAGCTCCTTGCATATCCATAAGAGGGAGTCAATTGTGCTGCGGCGCTCCGAATGCAAAGAGCTGTAACATTTGAGGAAGAATATTAATAATTTAATCACACCAGCTGATGCCTTAGATAACTTTTAGCATGCTTAGTCAAGATATTATTTCTAATCGACTTGAATCCTTTTAGTTTATGATTCCAACTGTCACTACTGGCCATTTCTTATTTGTTAAAACAAAGAATGACTGGACCATTTTCATGGAAAACCTTCATAATTGGTGGAGAAACTACAAAGAATATGTTTTTTGTCGGGATTTTTTTCTCTGCAGTTGGTGATCTAACAACTCACAAAATTCAACAAGAGAGCACTGAATGTAGGAGTGAAGTTCATTGTATTACTCTGGCAATATAAACATGGTACTAGTATTTTAAGGTAACTGGATAAACATGAAAACGCAAATTGTTATGTTTGATCAATGGGCTTTCTTTCAAAAGGACACTTGATGCTGTTGGAAAACAAAAGCGAGGTTACAATGAATACAGAAAATTCTAGGAGGAGAAAAAGGTTTCTTGACCCTTTTGAGAACCAGAGCTTATAATTAGAGGCTGCTTATATGGCACATGATATCTCCATTTGCAAACTCTTTTGCATGATTCCTATGATATATGTGAACATCAGATGGCTAATCCAACTAGCACACAAGTGCTTATCCTTTTCTTGGTTACCTTTTCAGCTCCCTTCCGGACTACAGTTGCATGCTTTCCCATACAAAGTGACCAGAAGCTGCATGAGAAAGCAATATTTATAAATGGTCTAACCCATTAGACAGTAGAACTTAGTTTAGAAAGATAAAATTGTGATAATGGAAGTGATATTTCTGAATAGTCTAAGCTATTATACAACAAAGTTCCAATTTTTGGTGTCATGAAAGAAATTTACATTTTTCACCATAAATAAATAATAAAATTTTGTTTTGCTTTTAAAAGTAAATATTTCTGTAATACCTTCTCGTAAGTATTTCATTTGGAAGAGCCAAGTTCCAAATCAAACGGCTTTTTTTTTTCTTTTCTTTTATTTTATTTTAACTTTTTAGTTTTTAGTGTTGTTCCTTGATCAGTTAATACTTATATCTTACAGCAAGTTAGAAGACATCAAAAGCTTTATCCCCCCAACATTTCTATCATGTGCCAGGAAAACAGCGAGACTAGGAGTCACTTTCTCCTTCATTGTGATTTTTTTTTTTTGGGGGGGGGGGGGGGGGTCTCTGGATTCATGTCTTTAACATAAATGGTAAACTTGGGTATGTTTGGCTACCTGATCCTATCTATCAGATATGGAGGTTTTGGTAGTTCTAAAGATTCTAGATTTCTTTGGGCTTGTGTTCCTTTTGCATTTTATTGGTATATTTGTTTGGAGAGGAATTCCACGGTTTTTGATAATCATTTTTTTCCACAGCATTTGGTTTGGGATAAAATGGTTTGTCTTTTGCCTCCTTGTGAGCAATTGTAGCATGCTCTTTTAGTGGTTTTATGCTCTCCGACGCAAGTGGAGATGGCGAACTCTATTAGCTTGACACCAAATCTTTCTTTTATTTTACTTCTTGTCAGTTTTCTTCTCTTATCGCTTATCCTTCTTTTTGTATATTTTTGTTATATATTGAATTTGTTTATATAGAAAAAGAAAAAGGAAAAAGGAATGAAACTATTAGAAATAACTCCCATCAACCTTTTAAGAAGTCTCCTACAAATTGTTGAAACAATCCGATGCTGTATGCTTATATTAGTAATGGGAGGAGTCTAGACACCTCGTTGGACACCAATATTAGGGGCTGATCTTTAAGAAAAATTATCATGCAAATGAAGTTGTTATGGGGAAAATGACGGAATTCCTTCTTTGTTGTGGAAGAGATCTCAGCATTGTAATCTATGCTCTTGTTGACACGGAAACGCAATGCCCAGATGTGGTAAAACAGTGTTGAGTAGGCCATTTGAACATTTCTAGAAACATATGATTAAAACGAACCCTCTAGTGCCATTCCATGATCAAGGCTCACAAGAAAGGATCACTAGGACGGGAAATTAGCTCAGTCGGAGAATGAAAAGTAAAGTCAAAGCTGGCTGACTGCAGATTAGAGGCATTATGATTTATTTTCTCTGGAAGGTTTTCTTGCTAAGAAGTTTAACTGCTGCTAGAAAACACAATTATTTGTTGTATGGATGAAAGAGTCCACATCAGCAATTATTATAGACTTTGGTTCGGATTGCCGATTCAATTCAAATCTTTTGGAATCTGTTCTTATTTAGTTCTACCCATTTTGAATTGATCCCAATTCAAGATTTTCTTAGTCAACGCTCTCTGTTTCTTCTGTGCAGGAAGTTTTGCTTTTATATTTCTTTAATTTTTTCTGTGAGGTTCTTGTTTTTATATTTCTTTCTGGGCAGTTCAATTTCTTGTGCATTTCTTGTGCATTCTCTCTTCGTAACTCTCTCTATATTTTTTCACCATCCGCCCGTTGGTAAAATTATCTATAGTTTTGGCGTCAAAATCATATTTGTACGAGGAATCTCTCTCTCTCGAAATTTGCATTTGCAGTCTTATTTGGCAGCCTCTCTACGCGGATCTCTTGCACAGTTGACTATTTGCTCTTGACTTTGGTAATCTCGGTCCGATTTTATATTTCTTTAATTTTTTATATTTCTTCAATCAGGTTAGTTTTATTTTCATTTATAAAAAATATTTAAATAGATTCTTATACAAAATGCCCTCCATAGGTCAATTTATCAACACCTCAAAGACAATAGTAAGATTTATACCAAAATGAGTCTCTGATAGAGATCTTTCCAAAAATTCTGACTCTAAACGACTTCGTGAAATAACTAACATTTCTCTGTAAAATTAGAGAGGGAGGGGTGAGTATGAGAATACTTAATGAGTGGAGTGTAATGACATATTGTGATAGTAAATGAGTGGTGAATGTGAAAATGTCAAAGTCACAATTTCCAACAAATCATCAATGTATAAATAGTATCACACAATTCGACTCATTATAAAAATAGATTCATTCACAAATTTTATACTTTCCAAAAATCATGGGGTCTTCCTAAAAAAAACACTCTCATCCAACATTTGATCGAACGTGGGTGGAAACCCGCCAAGGGATTTTCAATCCACTTGTTTCAAAATACTATATCTTCATTTCTTGGCGTTGACTCGTACCTTACCGGGGTACAATCCGGATAGAACGACGTGACAGAAAAGAGGCCGCGTCTACCTCCCTCGCAAAAAATCCCTAATCACGCTACCTTATCGGGTCACTCCGTGAAGGAAATGGCTATAACCACTTGCTATCACCAACACCATCATTTCACAATATCCAACTATTTTTTTTTCAATGTGCCATAAATTTCGCAAGTGGTTACTAAATCATATCACAATATTCATAAATGCAATCTCAACAACAATGGAACAAATTCATTCTCAATTACAGTGGATGTATGTGTATTCAAATTCATATTTTGGGACATCCTACAGACACAAATAGTTACAGAAAATTATTTAAAAATCACTTATAAAAAAATTTATAAAAATCATTTTCTCATTTAAAACATAACAATCTATTCACTCACAGTGTATGAGAGGGTCATCACTTCCAAATTCCTCAATAGCAAGAGTTTGCCACGATCAGATTGTTCAGCTCCTAAAAGTCATTATCAAGTAATTAAAAGTATCAGTATAAATCTTCAAATTATCTCAAAATCCTAATAGTCAAAACATGATTTTCTCCATCACTTACGGTGATTTACTAGTCTTTAAATCCAAATAAAGAATTGGATTGGTAAACTACAGGATGAGATAGAAAGATGATTATACCTTATTTCTGGTCTCCAACAAACCTTTTCCGTTCAGGTTTCATTAAAGTCTAGAATTTTATTCTTCCTTATGACAGCTCTAGATTCTTATTTTTCCAATATCAAAGCTAGAATCTAACTTTGAAAGGCTGTATAAGTAGTTTGAAACCTTAAATCTATAGACTTGTTGGTAACTTGAATGAATTTGGAAGAAGAGAGGAAAAATGATCTACAGAGAGAGAGAAGTGGAGTTCTCTTGATTCATGAATTTCTAAAGTCTCCACCTCTTTTATCATTAAATCCATTTTTAATATTTACCTAGTAGTTCTCATCAATTTTAAATTTGCACCTATGTTCAATATGTTCACTTGAGTTGTTGGGAAAACCAACCCAATAAATTTAAGTATTTGTGATTCTACCCGTGAAGAAAGTATGATCGGTAATGGGGGGAATTGGAAATGATGAGTACAAATATGTAGATATCAAACTAAAATTGTTTAAATTGAAAATATTCCAAAAATATGGGTTATAATAAAGATTATGTAACATAAGACTAAAGGGTTCAAATGACATGGTGGTAGTTATCTTTTTGAATGGTCCATTGGTCTTGGGATCAAATCTTCATGGAGACAAGTTTGGTGACAAGAATTTGCAATTAGAACATGTACCAAAGCACATCATCGAAGGTAGCAAATGAGAGGGAACCGAAGCTAGTGGAAGAAAATGATACTCAATTGGCAAGAACCGACAAGGAAATTTGGACCCATAGGAAATGTAGTAGGTGGGTGTGTGTGTGTGCCAATGGAATTTATTCAAGTGTCCTAGCTTCCCAATCGCAATTCCCAACCAACAAATATGAAAGGTTACAATTGATTACCGATGAGTACTATTGATAAGCAAAATGAGAGTCAAATGCAATTACTGCAATTACTGAAGGATGTAAATAATCGACAAGGCTAGAAAATTATAAGTGTTGTCTAAGCTAACCGATCGGGAGTGGAAAAATGTGAAAATGGATCTATTGTTCGGTACCAATGGAAGATGTAGAAATTTAGCAAAACGATCATCGATAGTCTACAAACAAACGGTAATATATTGAAAAGTAAGGTTGAATGTTTACCGATAGATTAACACAATATCGAACAACTATTTTAAAATGACTACCGATGGGATTTCCAAAATTTAAAAAGACAACCGATGACACACAAGCAATCAAAAGTGGCAATTTGAAACATGAATATCGAGGTGTCACAGAAGGCAGCAAGTGGTAAGTGGGAAGGAACCGATGGCTATATAAATGTGAGTGAATGTCACAAATGATAGCCGATGAGCAATTAGAAAGGAACATGATTGACCAACAATTTATTCAAACATAACCGATTAGAAATTTAAAGGGTGACCGAACAGGTGTAGTAATAGAAAATAGAAAGCACCGATTGGAAGTGCTATTCGGTCAATATACCGATTGGAAGTGTTGTTCGGTCAATATACCGATGAGATATATATTCATATATGTGTGGCAAAGGTACCAATCAGTTTAAATGGAATTTTATGTATCGAACAAGAATTTAGAAAATTAGTAAAGTAAATATCATGAGCCAAATGGATATACCAATAGAAGAAAATGAGTGAAACACCAACAGGGGTTCTTAATTGGAAAAATAATTGACGGTTACCGATGGATATTTCCACTTGCAAATGATAGCCGGGAAACTTATACCGATGGAGTTGTCAAAATACATATTAACAAATCTCAAGATTGGACATCCACTCCAAATATTCACTGTTGGAGAAAATATAAGTGAAGTGTAATATACCGATCGGTATAGAAAATTGGGTTTACCGATAGGTATGTAGAAATTATAAAATAATCTATTATCTTAACTCCATACTCTATGGATAAGCCACACTTCACATTACACCGAAGAAATAGTAAATCACCAAGAGATGGTCACCATCTGCTACCGATAAGAAAATCACAATTTTTAAGAAATTGTTTATTGAACAATAAAATTTCACCGAACAAATGAATTCTCTTAGAAAAGTTAAATCTCGCCAAATCCCGATTACTGAATACTTAAGTAACTGATGACTCTACTGATCGGGAACTTTAAAATTTAGAATCTATCGGTCTAGCATCTAAAGGGGTTTTTTGGATAATCCAAGGAGTAGAAATTCACACTTATATTTACCTTAACTATTCTTCCATCACTTTACAAATATAAAAATTTTAAATAGTTCATTCAGAGTGCATATCAGACCCCGGAACTCATCTGGTGTTACATTAAATATATTTCTAAAATTACACAAAAGAACAAAAATTAAAAATTCATTAGAAATTTCCTAACACCGAATTTGTGGTGTTACACCCAAAGGATGGAAGAAGAGTATAATTGTACCATTATATAAGAATAAATGAGATATATAAGACTGCTCTAATTATAGGGGAATTAAATTTATGAGTCATACTATAAAATTATGGGAAAGAGTGATTGAGCATAGATTGATATTGGAGATAAGTGTGTCTCAAAATCAAATTGGATTTATACCAGAAAGATCCACTATCTAAACAATTCACTTACTAAGAAATCTGATGAAGACATTTAAGATACAGAAGAGAAATTTATATAAGGTATTCATTAATATAGAAAAAACGTATGATAGGGTGTTAAGAGATATATTATGGTGGACGTTGATAAAAAATGAGAATTCTATTAGATATATCAATTTTATTAAAAATATGTATGATATAGTTGTCACAAATGTAAGAATTTACAAGGGGTAAGTGATAGCTTTCCAATAAATATTGGACTCCACCAAGAATCAACATTAAATCCAATTTTATTTACAATAGTGATAGATGAAGTCACAAAGAGTATCAAAGATGAAATATCATAGTGTATGCTCTTTGCAGATAATATAGTATGGATAGATGAAACTAAAGAAAGTATTAGTATTAAATTGAAATTACGGAAGGACACACTAAAGTTCAGAGAATTTAGATTGAGCAGATCTAAAACGGAGTACATGAAATGCACATTTAGCGATAGTTATCGAAATAATGAAAACATAATTAGGTTAGAAGGACATGATGTAATAAAAAGTGAACGTTTTAGATATCTCAGGTTTATTATCCAAAATGATGACAACATAAATGGGGATGTAAATCATAAGATCTAAACGGGTTGAATGAGATGGAGAAGAGTATCTAGAGTTCTTTGCGATCACATGATGTCACTCTCTTTAAAATGGAAGTTTTATAAAATGACAGTAAAATCTGCATTACTATATGGCACCGAATATTGGGCTATTAAGCAAAAACAAGAACAGAGAATGATTGTAGCTGAGATGAGAATACTAAGATGGATATATGATAAAATTAGAAGAGATGAGATTAGAAATTAAGAGATACGTAATAAATTAGAAGTGAGCTCAATTGTGGATAAGATATAAAAATATCACTTGAGATAGTTTGAGTATGTGCAACAAAAACTCAAAGATATACCACTTAGAAAAATTGAGAGTTTAAATATAAGAGATTTAGTAAAACCCTAAACCCTAAACAAACTGGTGTCAGAGTTTTAAGCTATTTGAGGAAATTTTTGGAATTTTGACAACATGACAATAACAAAAATTGTAGTTGAGAAATTCGACAGGAATGTCAATTTCAGTATGTGACAACTTAAGATGGAGGCCATTTTGGTTCAAGACGGAGTTGATTTGGCATTACAGGGAGTAGAGGCTAAACCAGCTAATATGACAGATTCAGAATTTGCTGTGATAGATAAAAGAGCGAGATCCGAAATTATTTTGAATCTTTTTGATGAGGTAGATCATTAAAAAATCTGGATGCAATGTATTCGTAAAGATATGACAGTTAAGAGAATAATTGAAGAAATCATTTCAGATAAAAACGAAGGGCGTAAGAGAATTAGAAAAAGTTAAATCATCATTTTTCATATTATATATGTATTTGGTTAATGTGTGTGTATTTTTTTTAATCATCTTATATTTGTCTCTAGACGGTCGACCCTAAATTTTGGGATTACGACTCAGATTGTTGTTGTTGTTGTTTTGGTACAGGTTGCCCATACACAAAGGCACATATCGAATTCCCTCGGGGCTCATGCTTTAAAGAGGCTTTCTTGATGAGTTGGAGAGTGATTGAAAAGCAATTCTTTATTAGTTTTTGTTTTTGTTACTTTTGCCTCAGGGATAAGAATGAGAATACTCAGTGAGTGAAGTGCAGTGACATGATCGTGTCAATAAATGAGGGGTGAGTGTGGGGTAGTCAAAGCATATTTAGTAAACAATTCTTTGGATATAATATAGTCCAACAATCAGAATAATTCAAACAAACATACATCCACAGATTTAAACTTTCCAAAAAATCATGGGACCTCCCGAAGAAATCACTTCCATCCCAGGTTTGGCCGAACTTGAACGAGAGCCCGCCAAGGGGTTCTCAATCTATTTATTTCGAAATACTAGTTCCCCCTTCATTGGCGTTAAATCATAACTCACCAGGGTGTAATCCGGATAGTACGACGTGGCAGAGAAGAGGCCACATCTACCGCCCTCATAATTAAACTCCAACTACGCTACCCTGTCGAGTCGCTCCATAGAGGAAATGACTATAGTCATTTATCACATGCATAATCCTTTAACAAATATTCAAATCTCATTTCGTGTGCTATAATTCAACCAACAATTTCCAAGATCATATCAAGACATTCATGAATCAAATATCCATCAATATAAGGCACAAAGTCATTTATAAATTGTAACACCGAAAATTCGGTATTATAGATATTGTGTAAAAAAGTCTAGATAAATATAAAGAAAAATTTTAAATTTTATTGATTTTTGATTTTGGGGTATTAAATTGGAATTATTGGGTATAAAAATATATATGAATATTTATTTATTTATTTATTTAGATATATTACTAAAAAAAAAAGAAGCATAGCGTTTTCGTCGAAACGTTACGCTTCCCTTTTCCCCCAATTCGATCAGGTTTCAAACCCTAAATCGAATTCTCTCCCCTCCCAAACTCACTCTCTGTCTCTCTTTCACTCTCGATCGAACCCTCTCTCTTTCTCTCTCGACTTCCTCTGCCTCTTTCCTCCACCATTCTCTGTTGAACATCGGTGGCTCCTCCGACCATCACCACCGCCTAGCCGCTCATCCCTCTCTCTTTCGTCTCTCTCTTCCTCTACTCTCACTCTCTATTTCTCTCTCGAATCTCTATCTCTCTATCTCTCCCGATTCTCTTTCGAATCTCCGCCACTCTCCGCCTCCGACCACCACGCGTTACCGCTTCTCTCTCTGTTTTCTTTCTTTTGCGTGCGAACAGAACACTCTTCCTCTCTTCTGCGCACGACAGCTTACAGAGCTCTCACTCTCTCGCTCGTTAGCGTAAACTCTCCCTGCCGAGAGCCTTTCTGTGGCCTTCATTGAAGCTCTGAACCAACATCCACCTTAGACCTTCAAAAACCCAGCCACGAACCTGCAAACTCCAATCTCAGCGTAGGTAAGGACTAGTTCCTAATCCTAGCTCTAGGGTCTCGAATTTTCTTAGTAATTAGGTTTAATTGTTAAAATTTGCTTCAATTTGGAAGCATTGCAGGTCCCGAAATGAATTGAATGGCGCACGGATGCTAGAGCTACGGATCGTAAAACCCTAGGTGAGAGAAATTCTAATCCCTTCAATTTTTGAATAAATTATTGCTGAAATTAGGTTGTGAAGTCTGTTTTATATCCTGAAAATGAGTGGAATTTGAATAAGGTGCATTTTTGAAATCCTATATGTGATTATTAAGGTTAAGTCTAGAATTTTATAGGAACTAGGCTGATTAATACGAAAGAGGCATGTTAGAGGATAATAGGATCTTACTGGGTTGATTAGAATAGTTTTTTTTAGAGTTTACTTTAAAATATGCATGAAAAATATTATGGTTACGTAAATTCGGAAGAAAATTGGGCAAGTTTAGAAATATTGGGAATTAAAGTTCATTTGAGAGGCAAATAATCTTAAGTTGATGAAATGAGAGCCTAGAATTTGTGAATATGCAATTTGAGGCTATATTAAATTAGGAAAAATTTGAAAACCCTGTAATGGGATTTTATTTGATGAAATGAGAGCCTAGAATTTGTGAATATGCAATTTGAGGCTATATTAAATTAGGAAAAATTTGAAAACCCTGTAATGGGATTTTATTTGATGAAATTATGATTATTGGTATAGGATAACCCATTTGAATGTTGAGAAGGGTTACCTTGGATTAAATTGTGGAATTGGGAGTAGATACCCTCCCAAGAGGTGAGTAAATACATATTTATGGTTTTGAGTGAGAAAATATTTTATACTGATTTTATAAATATTTCTAAAATTGTTTTAAAATTGTTTTAAAATTGTTTTATGATTGTGGAATGTCCCGAATGGGGATTTGAATTTTCAAATGCATCCATGTGTTATTCAAAAATATAATGTGCCATATTTTATTACTTGTGTTGAATGTGACTGATGGAACTTATGCACTGAAAATTCATTTGTATAACTGTTGGCACATTTTGGTATATGATTTGATGATTGAGAAATAGTACTGTGTGCATGGTTAATGACTATAGTCAATCCCTGCACGGTGCGACGCGACGGGGTGACGTGGTTGGGCGGTTATTTGGATAAAGAGGTAGCTGCACTCGAGAAGTACCTCTAAATCCCTCCCTTCGGACTAGCCTGGTTGCACTCTAGGGGAAGCCCGAGCCAAAGCCAAGGAATGGGGTATTGTGTATGATTTATTGACATTGATAAGAATCCCTTGGCGATTCCACCACTGGTCAGGGCCAAGCCTTTGGTGGAAAGATTTTGACAACCCCGTGATTTTAAAAAATAAGATGTGATGACTGGATGCATATGAATTATTTACCATATTTTGTTGAGATTTTGTTTACATTGAGATTTATTGATGCAATCATATGATTTTGAAGGAAACATTTGACATGTCCATAATCACTACTCATTTATTATCATAAGATACTATACACTCACTGAGTATTTCCCAATACTCACCCCTCTCTTTTACATCTTTCAGAGGAAGCTTAGTTCTGCGACAGCAATTGAAACTTGTGAAGGTTTATCCGCTGACTTGTTTAGGTATTATAGTGATGTAAGGTTATTTTAGCTTGATCTGAAATTCATGGAAGGGAGGACTTGTATAATTCTTTTAGTAAGGATTAAATCAATACTTGTTTTCATATATAGGGGTAAGTATTGATGGAATTCTTACGTCGTTTATGTTGGAATTTGTTTGGAACTTGTTCATTTTCTTTCAAATTTCATTTTGGTAAAACTTCCTATTTAATTGGAACATTTGGATTATAATGTTTGATTTTAATATTTACTTTCGATTTTACAAAGTTTTATACATCTCATACAGTTTGGACTTTACTGATACTGGCTTGTTTTCTTCATGCAAGTATTAGTAAAATGCTGTAACTATGATTTATGATTTCTTGTATTTTGAATGCTTTATTTGTGCTGAGAATTCTAGAATGGCTGGGATGGCCAATTATGCATGCGTACATGTACAGTAACCCCCTTCCCAAATGCGTGTCGACGCATGCTTGTGTGTACAGAGATGGACCAGATGGGTCCTTTGCATATGTATTATTTCATGATTTTCTTATTTTGGATGGATTTGTGTATTGGAAGATTTACTGTACTGTTATATAGCCTTGCGGAGTCTTGGTATATGGAGAGATTATGCCCGTGTACCGAGACAACACGGCGGTTGTCGCGTGGTCAATTCGAGGATTGGGGCGTGATAGTTTTATTGGTATCAGAGTTTAGGCTCACGATTTTAAAAGTTTGATGGTTTTGAAATGTTTTGAAATGTTTTCAAATGTCCCGAAAGTTTTCTAAAAACTTTTAAATGTTTAGTTTTTGAAAGAAGGTTTAGATCTTTTAAAGGTCTCCGGAGAATGTACAGAGTCTTGCATGGATTTTCTAAGAAATTAAAAATATCCTTTTTAGGGGGTTAAGTATTAGTCTTCGCTTAACCCTTTGACTAAATTATAGCTTTTTGTTTTGTAGTTCACTATGCCTCCACGAAGGAGAATGAGGAATGTGAACGAGATTCCTCTACCGAAGCACGAGGATGAGTCATCTTTGCATGCTCTTCATCTTACGTCCACACACCCGGCTCCTTCCACTGGGATTTTGGCTCCTCCTATTTCCATACTCCAGCAAGTAATGGAGTGGTGGAGCACATTCGGAGTACAGTACCAAGCTCTGCCTCGATCTTCAGCTCCTTCGTTGTTTCTTCCTTCAGTACCGGCTGTTGTACCTAGTATACCACTAGCTCCTCCTCCTCCGGTTACAACAACAACCGATCGTCCTACTGTAGAGTTGTCTAAGTTGATAAAGGAGGAAAGACAACTAGGGTATGAAACATTTGCAGGTTCTTGTGATGTTTCAGTGACCAAGGAATGGATTGGCCAAATTTAAGAGACCGTCTCTGACATGAGATTAAGTGATTAGATGAAATTATGGGTGGCGGTAAAACTGTTGGATAAAGGTGCAAGGACGTGGTGGGAGAATGTGAAAGGTAGAGCTCTTGTTCCTTGTACTTGGACAAAATTCCTTAGGGCCTTCGAGGATAAATATTACACCCAATTCTATCGGGATCAAAAAAGAGAGGAATTCTTCAAGTTAACTCAAGGAAACAAGACGGTATCTGAGTACGAGACAGAGCTGAGAGAACTTGTCACTAATGTTCCGGAGTTTGTGAACTCCAAAGAGTCCCTGTGTTTAAAGTTTGAGTCGGGACTGAACTTGAGTATAAGAGAGAAAATGTCTATCACCAAGGGGCATACTTTCCAGGATATTTTGGAGTTGGCATTGAGAGCCGAAAAGATGGCTATTGAAAAAGGAAAGGTTAGAGAAGACCATGGAAAGAAAAGAAAGTCTAAATTCTCGGTGAGTCAAGGGTCCAAGAGAAATAGGAGCATGAACTTCTCTAGTGGAGTTATAGTTTCAGGGTCCGTTGGCTCTCCACATGGCCAACAAATGTCAAGGTTTGGCACTCCCACCTCTAGTGCAAAGTCCGGGAGCAAGTCAGCGGGGCCAAAGAGAGAACCCTGCCAGAATTGTAAGAAACACCACCCTGGACCATGCCTTGAGCCTTTGAAATGTTTTCATTACGGGAAAGTGGGGCATTTCAGAAATTCTTGCCCCGAATTGGGTTTAAGTGGATATAAAGGTCACATGAGTCGAGATCACTTGATCAGCCATAGAAGTGGTCCATCGAATGTCCCTACGCCATCAGCTAGTACCGTTCCACAAACTGGTACTAGGAGCAATACCATTGCTGCACCTTCTCAACGATTCCAACCGAGAACTCAAACAAGAATTTATGCCATGACAAATGAGGAAACTCAAAACAACCCTGATATAGTCACAGGTAAATTCCTTAGAACTTGAACTTGATGATTTAGAGATTTGAATATAAACATTAAGTCATCATGATTGCATGATAATAAATTTAAGCAAAGATGATTTTGATGTCTTGAGGTATTCATGGTGTTAGTAATGATTATATACCTTGATAGAAATTGGTGGAAATTGTTATTTGATTATTTTTCCATGGACATGTAGTATTACTCATTGGTGGTCAACTTATTGAGGTTTTGAGTTGAATTGTTTCTAAATTTAGAGATATTTGGGTCAACTCATTGATAATTTGGTTGACTCCCTTATAGGAGATGAGAATGGATGGCTATGTTGCATGTGAATGAGCAAATGAATTCAAATTGATTTGTGAAATACATTTTGAAATAAATTTTGAAAGAGGTTTAAAATATTTTGTGATTGTGGTATGCCGAAAATGAAATTGCAAAATATCCATGACTCATGATTTTGAATATTGAATTATTTGCACTTGCTACATTTGGATACTCATATGAATTTTGAAATATTGCTACACCTTATTTTTGAGAGTATGAATTGATTGATAAATTAAATTTGGTAATATGGTGTTGGAAAACCAATATAAACTAAGTCTTGCCACGGATCAAAGCCATGGAGGTAGCGTGGCTAAGGCTGGGATAGAGAAATTTTGCTTGGTGGTAAGCGAGATGGGAAGCCTCCATAAGCTGATCCCGTGATAACGTGGTGGCACCTCACGGAACTCTAGGCCAACGCCAAGGAAATTGGATATTTTATTAAAAATTTTGGAAAACCCTTGGTGGATCCTACCAACTACCCTTGGTAGGAGAGTGATTTTGGGCAAACCCTAAAATTATTGGAAAAAAAATATAAAATTGTTTATTGAATTGGAAAACATGAGTCATGGAAAATTTGATATGAATTTATGTTTTTACAAATGATTTTGGCATTATATGGAAATAAATTTTTATATGTGTTTGGCACAACTGCCTTCAACCCTCATTCATGCTCAATATGTCATGCCGTCTATTTACTAAGAAATTTTTATGCTCACTCCAGTCTTTTCAAAAAAAAATTTTTAGAAGAATCTTAGATTTGAAACATGAACTTTGATTTCTGGCAACAACTAAGGACAAATCTTGAAAAGCACATCTATGCAAAACAAGTAAGATATGTATAATAAGTAAAACATGATAGTATTATTATAAATGAGACTTACAATGGTAGGTACCTATGATGAAAATGATTCGCTTTAGTAAGTCTTTTATTTTGTTTGATGAGTTAAAGTTAAAGGGATCGAATTTATGAAATTGTTACAAGATAGGTCCATGACATCTAGGCTTTTTTTTTTTTTAATTCTCCAAGTTTTACCAAAAGACAGATGTTGAGTTCATCACTAGAAAGGTTAAGGGAGGTTGGGTTCTTAACTTTTCTATTTCTGCTGAGATTTGACCATTGAAATGATTGTACGAAAGGTCAGGGAAGAACATATTTATCGAGTTCCCTATTTCTCAAGGACGAGAGCCTGAAACTATTCCATGAAATGTTAAGATCCATAAGCAAAGTGAGGTCTATAAATAATATTCAAGATAGTCAGACCAAAAAGAATTTGAACTCAAATAGAGGCTTAAGTTTAGATAAAGCACAAATTTTAAGTGGCATGATTTCATTGAGTTTACTCTCTAAAGAGGTTAGCCAAAATGCATATGACAGAGATTGTAAGGTTCCACGGGATTTCAGTATCAATTGTATGCGATTGTGACCCTCGATTCACATCTTGATTTTAGCTTAGGCGTAAGAGATTGCAGAAAAAGGCGAGTCCCTATCGTTAAGGTTTAATGGGAAAATGATCAGGTGGACGAAGAGACTTGAGAACCCGAAGATACTATGAGAAAGCAATATTCACATCTTTTTAATGTATAGTATTATTTTAAATTTCGAGAACGAAATTTGTTTTAGGGGGTTAAATGTTGTAACATCGAAAATTCGGTGTTAGAGATATTCTGTAAAAAAGTCTAGATAAATATAAAGGAAAATTTTAAATTTTATTAATTTTTGATTTTGGGGTATTAAATTTAAATTATTGGGTATAAAAATATATATGAATATTTAGTTATTTATTTATTTACATATATTACTAAAAAAAAAAGGAAGCATAGCGTTTTCGCCGAAACGCTGCACTTCCCCTTTCCCCCAATTCGATTAGGGTTTCAAACCCTAAATCGAATTCTCTCCCCTCCCGAACTCACTCTCTGTCTCTCTCTTTCTCTCTCGAACGAACCCCCTCTCTGTCTCTCTCGACTTCCTCCACCTCTCTCCTCCGCCATTCTCTGCTGCTCGTCGGTGGCTCCTCCGACCGTCACCGCCACCTAGCTGCTCATCCCTCTCTCTTCTGTCTCTCTCTTCCTCTACTCTCACTCTCTATTTCTCTCTCGAATCTCCATCTCTCTGTCTCTCTCAATTCTCTTTCGAATCTCTGCTACTCTCTCTGCCTCCGACCACTGCGATCGACCGCTTCTCTCTCTGTTTTCTCTCTTCTACGCGTAAACAGAACACTCTTCCTCTCTTCCACGAGCGATAGCTTGCAAAGCTCTCACTCTCTCTCTCGTTCGCGTACTGCTCTCCCTACCGAGAGCCTTTCTGTGGCCTTCATTGAAGCTCCGAACCAACATCCACCTTAGATCTTCAAAAGCCAAGCTGCGAACCTGCAAACTCCAATCTTTGTGTAGGTAAGGACTGGTTCCTAATCCTAACTCTAGGGTTGCGCATTTTCTTAGTAATTAGGTTTAATTGTTAAAATTTGCTTCAATTTGGAAGCATTGTAGGTCCCGGAATGAATTGAATAGCATATGGACGCTAGAGCTGCGGATTGTAAAACCCTAGGTGAGAGAAATTCTAATCCCTTCAATTTTTGAATGAATTATTGCTGAAATTAGGTTGTCAAGTCTGTTATATGTCCTGAAAATGAGTGGAATTTGAATAAGGTGCATTTCTGAAATCCTATATGTGATTATTAAGGTTAAGTCTAGAATTTTATAGGAACTAGGCTGATTAATATGAAAGAGACATGTTAGAGGATAATAGGATCTTACTGGGTTGATTAGAATAGTTTTCTTTAGAGTTTATTTTAAAATATGCATGAAAAATATTATGGTTATGTAAATTCGGAAGAAAATTGGGCAAGTTTAGAAATATTGGGAATTAAAGTTCATTTGAGAGGCAAATAATGATTGGTTGATGAAATGAGAGCTTAGGATTTGTGAATATGCAATTTGAGGCTATATTAAATTAGGAAAATTTTGAAAACCCTGTAATGGGATTTTATTTGATGAAATTGTGATTATTGGTGTAGGATAACCCATTTGAAGGTTGAAAAGGATTACCTTGGATTAAATTGCGGAATTGGGAGTGGATACCCTCCCAAGAGGTGAGTGGATACATGTTTATACTGATTTTATAAATATTTCTAAAATTGTTTTATAATTGTTTTATGATTATGGAATGTCCTGAAAGGAGATTTGAATTTCTGAATGCATCCATGTGTTGTTCAAAAATATAATGTGTCATATTTTATTACTTGTGTTGAATGCGACTGATGGAACTTATGCACTGAAAATTCATTTGTATAACTGTTGGCCAATTTTGGTATATGATTTGATGATTGCGAAATGGTGCTGTGTGAAAGGTTAATAGCTATATACATTATCTGCACGGTGGGACCCGACGAGGTGACGTGGTTGGGCGGTTATTTGGATAAAGAGGTAGCTGTGCTCGAGAGGTACCTTTAAATCCCTCCCTTCGGACTAGCCTGGTTACACCCTAGGTGAGGCCCGAGCCAAAGCCAAGGAATGGGGTATTGTGTATGACTTATTGACGCTAATGAGAATACCATGGCGATTCCACCACTAGTCAGGGCCAAGCCTTTGGTGGAAAGATGTCGGCAATCCCGTAATTTTGAAAAATAAGATGTGATGACTGGACGCATATGAATTATTTACCATATTTTGTTGAGATTTTGTTTACATTGAGATTTATCGATGTGATCGTATGATTTTGAAGGAAACATTTGACATGTCCACAATCACCACTCATTTATTATCATAAGATACTATACACTCACTGAGTATTTCCCAATACTCACCCCTCTCTTTTACATCTATCAGAGGAAGCTTAGTTCTGTGACTACAATTGGAACTTGTGAAAGTTTTTCTGCTGACTTGTTTAGGTATTATAGTGATGTAAGGTTATTTTAGCTTGATCTGAAATCCATGGAAGGAAAGACTTGTATAATTCTTTTGATAAGGATTAAATCGATACTTGTTTTCATATATAGGGGCAATTATTGGTGGATGCTTGTGTGTACACGGATGGACCAGATGGGTCCTTTACATGTATATTGTTTTATGATTTTCTTATTTTGGATGGATTTGTGTATTGGAAGATTTATTGTACTGTTATGTAGTCTTACAGAGTTCTGATATATTAGGTGGTTCTGCCCGTGTACCGAGACAACACGGCGGTTGTCACGTGATCGATCCGAGGATCGGGGCGTGACATAAATACATGGATGCATATGTGATTCAATTTTTTTTTTCAGACATCCTATAATCACAAAGATTTATATAAAATATGTAAAATCATTCAAAATCATTTTTAAAAAATTTATCCCACAGTATATGGGAAGGAAATCACTCACGGTTTGTCCCACAGTAGGAGTCTGGCTTTGGTCGATTTGTCCAGCTCCTAGAAATATCATTACGTAACCAAACATTAATATTTATCATCTCTTAGCAGCCCATAAATCTAACATTCAAAAATCCTAACTTATCTCTCACTCTCGGTAACATAGGCTTTCTCCAAATTCAGTTTGTCAAATTTTTATATAAAACTCCAAAGTCATGAATGAGAAAAATAAACCAAGTTGAGAATAAGAAAATTATCTAGATTTTTGTCACCACTTTCACTGCAAGTTTGTCCATCGTTAAACCCTACATTTCTTCCTTCCAGAAAAATCTCAAATCTCTCCCTAGCTTTAACTTGCTAGACGTTGGGTTATAAGTTTTGGAATTTTTAGAGTGTGAATTTTGTGATATTTTGATTGGTCTTTAATGGAAGCAAGAAAAGAGGAGTAGAAGGTGTGTGAGCTAAGAGAAAGGAGAGTGATAGAAGATGTGAAATTTTGGATTCGTGGATTTTAGAATCCCCCCATTACTTTTTATTTACAACTCATTTCTCCTATTTACTTAATTGTCCCCTTTCTCTCCCAACTTACACAAGTTCCCAATATGTCCCTTTTTGGAAATTTGGTACTCAATATAATGAGTTTAAATATTTAAAATTTTATTTGTTGAGAAAAGAGTGATTGGTGATGGGTTTGGGTTAATTCTCATCGGTTACCGAATGTAACTTCATAATAGGAAAGGAAAATGTTCCAATACAAAATATCATCAGCTAGAAAGAGAAAATGTTGTTCAGAAGTGCTGTTCGGTCAATTGGATGAGAGTGTTGTTCGGGAGTTCTGTTCAATCAACCAAACAAGAGTGCTGTTTGGGAGTGTTGTACAGTCAACCGAACGAGAGTGCTATTCGGGAGTGTTGTTCGAGAGTGTTTTTCATAGTGTTTTTCAGGATTGTTGTTTGGAGTGCTGTTCAGGAATGTTGTTCAGGAGTATTGTTCAGGAATATTATTTAGGAGTGCTCTTCGGGAGTGTTGTTCAGGAATGTCGTTTGGGAGTGCTGTTCAGGAATGGGCTAACCGAACAAGAGTGCTTCCTAGTGGCTAGCCGATGGAAAAGGGAAAGAAATCAAAATTCAAGTCGAATTGAGAATTTAAGTATCGAACAGAAACCAAGGTCACTACAGAAATGTACCGACAGTAAAAATAAAGTAGTGGTCACTACCAATAAGTAAATTCTTACAGAAACACTAATTTCTACTAAGCACTGAACACAATTTAAACTTTACTGATCAAATACCTGAGAGAATTTCTGAACAACCTCAAGAGCAGAATTTTTATTCTATTAATTATTTCTCCTACACTTTCGTAAAATAAAATATGATATTTTTAGATTTTCTATTTCATAAGAAAAAATCAAACATCGGATTTGTCCGGTGTTACAATTCTTGCTTTATTGGTATCAGAGTATAGATTCGATTTTAAAATGTTTGAAGATTTGAAATGTCACCAAATGTCCCCAACGATTTTTCAAAATTTTAAGAACGGTTTTCTTTTGAAAATTCAGATTTTAAAAATATTTTTCAAGGAATGTACAAAAGCCTTCCATGGATTCCTAGGGAATTAAGAACTTTCTTTTAAGAGGTTAAATAGTTAGTTCTTCACTTAACCCCAAATGCTAAACAATGTTTTTCCCTTTGTAGATAATCATGCCTCCACGAAGAAGGATGAGGAATGTAACCGAAATTCCTCCCTAAGAGCATGAGGATGAGTCGTCCTCACATGCTCTACCTCCGTCAGTGCCTACACCTGGCTCCTTCAACCGGGATTCCCGCTCCTCCTATAACCGCCCTCCAGCAAGTGATGAAGTGGTGGAGTACTTTTGGAGCGCAATACCAAGCTCCATCTCAATTTTTAGCTCTTCCGTCGGTTCCTCCTCCTATGCCGGTAGTTGCACCTAGTGCTCCTATAGCACCTACTCTCCCAATTGTTGCATCAACCAATCATCCTATGATTGAGTTGTCAAAGCTAATCAAAGAGGCAAAACAAGTAGGATGTGAGACATTCTCCGGCACGTGTGATGCTTCGGTGGCCAAGGAGTGGATCGGTCGAATTCAAGAAACTGTCACCGACATGAGGCTAACTGGCGAAATGAAATTGTGGGTGGTAGTGAAACTATTGGACAAGAGTGTTAGGACGTGGTGGGAAAATGTAAAGGCAAGGATGACAATGTTTCTTACTTGGGTAGATTTTCTAAGAGCCTTTGAGGAGAAATATTACACCCAGTTCTATAAGGACCAAAAGAGAGAGGAATTCTTCAAGTTAGCTCAAGGGAACAGAACAGTGTCGGAGTATGAGACAGAACTTAGGGAGCTTGCCACCTACGTTTTCAGAGTTTGTGAACTTCGAGGAGTCCTTGTGTGTAAAGTTTGAATCGGGACTGAATTTGAGCATAAGAGAGAAGATGTCTATCACTAAAGAGAATACATTCCAAGATATCCTAGACTTGGCTTTGAGAGCCAAGAAAATGGTGTTAGAGAGAAGCAAAGTTAGAGAAGACCACGGGAAGAGGAGGAGGCCTAGTGGTTCCAATCCGGGTCAAGGTTTCAAAAAGAATCAAAACACGGGCTCTTATAGTGGTGGATCTGTTTCAGTGTCGGTTGGTCCTCCCCAAATTCAATAAGCTTTTAGGCCAAATGCACCCAGCAAGACTATTGGTATAAGAGTAGGATCAAGGGGTGGTAGAGGAGAAATGTGTCCAAATTGCATGGGATACCATGTGGGTCCATGCAAGGGACCCAAAAAATGTTATCATTGTAAGAAAGAGGGTCACTTTCGACACTCTTGCCCGGAGTTGAATGCAGAAGGGTAAGGAAATCGCCAAGTTCAGGGTCTCCCTAGTGGTTCCAAGAGAGACCCGGCTACTATTTTGGCACCTTCCACTATTGCTACTCCTAAGACGGGCATAGGAAGTAATACCGTAGTCACCCCCACTCAACATCCCCAACCTAGAGCTCAAGCTAGAATTTATGCAATGAACAATAAAAAGGCTCAAGCCAACCTGGACGTGGTTATAGATAAACCATTCTAAAAACTTAAGCTAGATTTGTTTAAAGTTGTGAAGTAGATATATGTGATCATGAATTTAAATATATGGAAGATGTTATCTTTGTTTATGGTCAATAGTATAATATTATGATTATGTTGGAGAGTGAATTTTTAGAATAGGTGGGCATATGAGTTGATCATGATTGTGTAGTGTGATAAATTTGTGAATTGACTAACGATTTTGTTTGTGGTCTATACTAATAGGAATGATGAGAATCTTTGGTATTGATACTCGTGTACTAATAGATACGGAGTCTAATAAATCATTTGTCAGTGCAAAATTTACTAAGCATGCAAAGAGACCCTTAACTCCGCTTGCTGAAGAGTTGTTGGTTATCACCCCTTTGGGAGAACAGCTGATTAGGGACATGGTATATAGGAACTGTAAAGTGAAGGTCGGTGATAGTAATATTTTTATACACTTGAATTATATCTTTTTTAGCATTTATTAATGTGTTTTAGAATTGATTTGAACCATATTTCATGATTTTATATTGATTTATTTTCGTGGTCATTGATTTAGGAAAAATGGAGCAAACTTGCTATTTTCGGACTGAACAGACAGTATTCAGTATTTTGACCATAACTTCGAGCCCTACAATTCTTATGAAGACCTCAGAGGCTGGGTCAGACCAGAAGATGCCCAAAAATTTAGTTAAAGTTACTGCAGTGCTGGAAAACGGAATCTGGAAATCAAAATGGAAACAATGTGCTACAATTTCGGATTTGCATTACTAATAATTTCAGAAATTATCCAAATTGAAGAAAAGAGAACCATCAAGTATTTGGAAAGTTAAAAGATCATCATCAAGCTGTAAAAAAAAGTTCTCAAATCAAATTCAAAGTCCAAACTTCCAAAATAGTCCAAATTACTAAATTTTTCCTAAGGTTTTCACTCCTATATATATGTGGCAATAGGGTAGCTCCTGAGGGATGATTTTTTCTTTTATTATCTCATTCTTCTACCACTTTACAAACCCTTGTAGCTTCCTCTATCCCAAGAGATTTCGACCTCTATGTTCGTGCAAATAAGGGTTGTAATGTTCTCTTTTACTTTCTTATTTTTCTTTTCAATGTCTAGTTAATTTTATTTTTCCTAGGACTCGATGGATTTTATTTTTTGATTAATACATGGCTTGATTTGATTCTTTCCCTTAAATTTTATTAGCATGATTATTATTTTGATGAGATTTTATTATTGTTCTTAATGCTTCAAACGTTTTTGGGCCCGACGTTTTGATGATTTGAGATTGAGTGTATGCATGACCAATATAATTGTACAAGATTAGTCCAAATAATAAAATCCATATGAAATTATGAGCATGACCATTGGATTAATTTCATGTGTGGAGATTAGGGAAAACCTTAATTTACAGATTTTCACAAAACTTAATGCGGTTTGATTTAATCAAAATTGCATGACCATTGGGCTTCGGTTAGACAAATTAGGGATTTATTGCATGACCATTAGGTGAATCTAATTTTGAAAATTCTGTCATCATCAATAGTAAATCATTAACCAATAAACTTAGGGATTGAAGAGATTTGACCGTGTAGAAAGATAAAAATAAATGAAATCGATGTCCCAGAGTTTTTATCATATTAGAGTTTCATATTTTAGATTTTGTTTTTAGCAGTTTTTAAAATTTTCACAACTTGATTTGATTTGTTCAACTTAGATTAGGGTTATTCATACTTGATAGTATAAAATATCCTTGTGGGATCGACACTTGTCTACACTATATACAACATTCGACTAGGATATATTTGCCTGAAATCGTGATATACCTAAATCGCGTAACAAGTTTTTGACGTTGTTACCGGAGATATCTTTATATATCAATCAGAATAACCTTGTTTGAGATTGGCCTTTGCTATTTCTTGTTTATATTAGGGTTTAGAGTGTAGAGTTACTATTTTAGATTTTGGTTTTGAAATTTTGGTGAAATTTTTGAGAATTTTCGAGATCAGAAGAAGTTTTCTGAATTAGGTGTATATAATTACTTATTTTAAAAGATTTCAAGCTGCTGAGCAAAACCCATTGTTAAACCATGGGCACCATGCTATCTTGACCAAATTCCATCATTTTCATAGGTTTTTCTAATTTTCTTTTTTTTAGTGACTTTTTAAATTTTCAATTTACTGTTTAGGTATTTTTTGTGCATTTTTTTACTGTATTTTGGTGATTTTCATTTGTACATAGAGAAAACTCTCAAAACCATTTGTAGATAAGTTAAGGAAGAAATGAAGTGTGAGGTCGAAATGGATCATGATAACAGAGCTATGAGGGAGTATTCTATGCCTAGACTTCAAAATGTTCAATCTAGTATTGCGAAGCCTCCCATAGAAACAAAAAATTTTGAGCTTAAACCTTGTTTTATTGGCATAGTGCAGGCAGATCAGTTTAGTGGCGAAGAAACCTTTGAAGGCCCAAACAGCCACATGAAGAATTTTCTAGAAATCTACGATACCATCAAACTAAATGGGGTGAGTTCCGACGCCATAAGGTTACGCTTATTTCCTTTCTCTCTTAGGGAAAAGGCAAAGGTATAGCTTAACTCATTCCCTCCTAATCATTTCATGAATTAGAAAAATCTGTCTCAAGCATTTTTAAGCAAATATTTTTCACCGGGTAAAACTGCTAAGTTACGCAATGATATCACTAGTTTTAGGCAATTTGATGATGAATCTTTATATTCTGCTTGTGAACGTTTTAAGAATTTGATTAGGAAGTGTCCACATCATGGTATACCTGATTGGTTAGTCTTGCAAACATTTTATGGAGGTTTTTTACAATCTATTAAGATTACCATTGATATAGCGGCTGGGGGTGAATTCATGAGCAAGTTATATAATGAAGCATATGCACTATTAGATGATATAACCTCTAATCAATATGATACGTCTAATGAATGTGAAATTCCCAAACAAATGGCTGTTATGCATGAGGACTATAATTTTAACATGCTTAATGCAAAAATTGATTCATTGTTTAATGCTGTGAAAGCCAATCAGACCAATCCTATGCCCAATCAAGTTTATTTTTGTGAATCATGTGGAGATCCTACTTATGTGGCTTTTGAGTGTCCTCAGGTACAACAAGCAAGCTATTTTTCTAAATTTGGCAGGCCTCTGAATAACCTTTACTCTAACATATATAATCCTGGGTGGAGGAATCATCCTAATCTTTCATGGAGTCAAGGGGCACCACGACCAAACAACCAATTAGGCTTTATCTCTAAGAATCCACAACCACAACTAAAGGAGTGCAAAGCATCATGGGAGTTAGCAATCGAGCGTTTGGCAACAATAACAAATGAAAGGTTTGAAAGGCTTGAAAATAAAATTGACCAATTATCTAACACTTTTCATTCTTGTGTGCCAGACAGATTACCAAGTGACACTAAAAAGAACCTAAGAGAGCAGGTTAATGCAATCATATTGAAGAGTGGTAAAGAATTGTAGGAGGTATCAGATCCATCCAAGGAGAAAGAAAACAAACAAGAGATTGAGCAACCTGTAATAAAGAAGTCCAAGGAATCAGAGACAAAACAGGAAAGCATTTTACCTTTCCTTGCCACTGCACGAGCATTGATTGATATTCCTTCTCGAACACTAACTTTGAAAACGGATAATGAAAAAATTGAGTTTAATGTTTCCCATCACAGAAAAAATTTTGATAAGCAAGAGGTTTTTATGATTGATCATACTAAAAAAATTACTAAACATGATATTAATATCTTTTATTCAAGTGATCCTATTGAAAATTACATTGTCAATTCATTGCAAGTCAAACATGATTTTCTAGACAATGAATATATTAATGCATGTGCTGCTTTGGGTGTGAATTTAGATGAATTTAATTCAAAAAGTGGGTCTCATGCAGGTAAGAGAAAGAAGTTTCAATTCAATAAGTTGGAGGAAGAACAAGAGATATATGAGAATGTACAAATTGATAAGAAAAGGACAAAAGCATGGCAAGATGCCATGAATGGTCACAATGTGAAAATCTATGACCCAGGTTGAAACAATGAGATTATGTCTGGCCAAAGACAATAAAAAAAATGCGCTTATTGGGAGGCAACCCAATATTTTTTATGATTTTCTTTAGTATTTGTTTTTGTTGATTTACTATAAATTTGAGTTTTTTATGGCATTTTTTAGGTGAATAAGAAACCCTACGCATGAGAAGGAAGAAATCGAAAAGAATGCTACATTTCAGGGGAGTGCTCTGTTCTCTTTACTTTTCTTTTATTTATTTTTCATATTAAAGACAATGCTTAACTTAAGTATGGGGGAATATGCATACATAGGCTGCTAATTTTTTTTTTATATATAGGAATTTGAGTGCTGAATTTTTGTTTTTTTCTCAAAAATTTTTGCTGAATTCTTTCATGCCAACAAAATTTTTTTTTGAGTTTTCTAGTCCTTCCGTGTTATTTGTATTGAATTGAGTTGTATGAAGGATGATTAATATTAGTAATTATTTGGTATGTAATTAGTCATTCATCTTCTTATAGTTGATTTGAAAAATAGACAATGCAAGATTTGACACAAACTTACCTTAGTGAGAATTTGAGCCTTATAGAGAAATTTCTTGCTTTCATTATTTTTCTTGTTGAGTGTATATCACACATGAATTGATCATTCTAGAACTTGCTGTGTTATACATTTTGAGACCACATTCTTGATTTTCATACACCAAAATGATTAAGGCATCTAGGTTTACATAAATTTAGCTTTCGAAAAATTCAATCCTTATTATATTATCCTTTAGTTAATCCATTTGAGTCTAAACCTTTTTCTTTCTTTAATGACCTACATAATTTACATCATGACCCTCATTTTTTCTAACCCCAGAGTTTGAACCCCAATTCACTAAGGTACTTACAGTTGATAGCATGACATTCTAGTTTTTTTTTTGCATTATGATTTTTTATGTTATAAAGTCGATGTACTCAAAAAAAAAAAAAAAAAAACCAGCCCCAAAGAAAAAAGAAAAAAAAATTTGCTGGTTGAAAAACATGAAAAAAAATGGAGAAAAAGAAAAAAAAAATCGAGAAAAAAGGGACATTTTTCTTTCTTGATATTATTCACTCTTACACTGAAAGTTCATTGTATTGTTCTTTACTTTGAATAAGTGATATTTCACATTATATATTCATAGTTAGAGTTATTATTCTCTTGCCTTGATGTAAAGGATGTCATGTTCTGATACTTAAGTATTTTTAATTAATCATTTTAACCCTATATTTTATCCATTATCCTACCCTTTACCCTAACCCTATTACAACCAAATAAAAGACCTTTTGATTGATGTTTGGATTTCATATTTAAGTGGTGGAGATTTGATATATGAGCAAACTTATGGTAATGTCATCTCATCGTGTTGATTTGAGTGATACACATACCCTTACGTACATTGAGTGTTTTGAGTAGTTGAATAGTATCTCTCTTCATTCTATTGAGCGAACCGACTGTGAGGGTGTTTGAATCATGCATTATTCTTGATTTCGAGGAGACTATAGGAGGTGTAATAGCTTTTCTAGTATTAAATGCTATAAAATATTGATTGTCTTGATTGTAATTCCAGTTTGAGCATGTCGTACGCATGGTTAGGGACTTGACAAAAATTGAAGTGGTTTTGGAAGAAAATTATTTTTGCTTGAGGATAAGCAAACATTCAAATGTGGGGGTATTTGATAGTAATATTTTTATATACTTGAATTATATATTTTTTGCATTTATTGATGTGTTTTCGAATTGATTTGAACCATATTTCATGATTTTATATTGATTTATTTCCGTGATCATTGATTTAGGAAAAATGGAGCAAACTTGCTATTTTTGGACTGAACAGATAGTATTCAGTATTTTGACCATAACTTTTTATCCTGATGTCCGATTGAGGTGATTTTTATGCCGTTGGAAAGAAGACTTCGATCCCTACAACTCTTATGAAGACCTCAGAGGCTGGGTCAGACCAAAAGATGCCCAAATATTTAGTCAAAATTACTAAAGTGCTGGAAAACGGAATCTGGGAATCAAAATTGAAACAAGGTGCTACAATTTCGGATTTGCATTACTAATAATTTCAGAAATTATCCAAATTAAAGAAAAGAGAAACTTCAAGTATTTGGAAAGTTAAAAGATCATCATCAAGCAGCAAAAGAAAGTTTCCAAATCAAATTCAAAGTCCAAACTTCCAAAATAGTCCAAGTTACTAAATTTTTCCTAAGGTTTTCACTCTTATATATATGTGGCAATAGGACAGCTCCTGAGGGACGAATTTTTTTTTATTTTCTCATTCTTCCACCACTTTACAAACACTTGTAGCTACCTCAATCTCAAGAGATTTCGACCTCCATGTTCGTGTAAATAAGGGTTGTAATGTTCTCTTTTACTTTCTTATTTCTCTTTTCAATGTCTAGTTAATTTTATTTTTCTTAAGACTCGATGAATTTTATTTTTTGATTAATACATGACTTGATTTAATTTTTTCTCTTAAATTTTATTAGCATGATTATTATTTTGATGATATTTTATTATTGTTCTTAATACTTCAAACATTTTTGGGCCCGACGTTTTGATGATTTGAGATTGAGTGTATGCATGACCAATATAATTACACAAGATTAGTCCAAATAATAAAATCCATATGAAATTATGAGTATGACCATTGGATTAATTTCATGTGTGAGGATTAGGGGAAACCTTAATTTACAGATTTTCACAAAACTTAATGCGGTTTGATTTAATCAAAATTGCATGACCATTGGGTTTCAGTTAGACAAATTAGGGATTCATTGCATGACCATTGGGTGAATCTAATTTAGAAAATTCTGCCATCATCAATAGTAAATCATTAACCAATAAACTTAGGGATTGAAGAGATTTGACCGTGTAGAAAGATAAAAATAAATGAAATCGATGTCCTATGGTTTTTATCATATTAGAGTTTCATATTTTAGATTTTGTTTTTAGTAGTTTCTAAAATTTTCACAACTTAATTTGATTTGTTCAACTTAGATTAGGGTTATTCATACTTGGTAGTATAAAATATCCTTGTGGGATCGACACTTGTCTACACTATATACAACATTCGACTAGGGTATACTTGCCCGAAATCGTGATATACCTAAATCGCGTAACAGTCGGTGAGATAATTCTTGAAGCGAATATGATTCTGTTGGAGATGAGAGATTTTGATACTATACTAGGCATGGATTGGTTATATCTACATCGAGCTTCAGTAAATTGTTTCACCAAAGAAGTGGAATTCTGTAGACCGGAATGTCCTCTGCTGTGTTCTCTAGTAAGCGGCGAGTTTTGTCGAGCTGTGTAATTTCAGCTCTTGAGGCATGAAGATTAGTGCAAAAAGGATGCGAAATTTATTTAGCTCACATTGTTGACACCATAATGGGAGGCCCTAATCTGAATGATGTTCCTGTGGTGAATGGGTTTCTGGATGTTTTTTCAGAGGAGTTGCCTAGGTTGCCACCGGTTCGGGAGTTCGATTTTACTATAAATTTGATTCCTGACACTACACCGATTTCAATTCCTCTATATTAAATGGCACCCACAGAGTTAAAAGAGTTGAAGGTTCAGCTCCAAGAGTTGTTATACAAGGGGTTCATCGGATCAAATACTTCGCCTTGGGGTGCTCCAGTTCTATTTGTGAAGAAGAAAGATGAAACCCTCTAGTTATGTATTGATTACCGACAACTCAATAAGGCAATTATCAAGAACAAGTATCCTTTTCCGAGGATTGATGATCTTTTTGATCAACTCAAGGGGTTAAGGTTTTCTCAAAGATAGATTTGAGATCGGGTTATCATCTACTGAGGATCAAGAGTGATGATATTCACAAGACCGCATTTAGGACGCGGTATGGACACTATGAATTTCTAGTAATGTGCTTTGGATTGACGAATGCTTTTGTAGCTTTCATGGATCTCATAAATTGAGTGTTTCATCTTTATCTTGATAAATTTGTCATAGTATTCCAAGAGTGATGAAGAACATTCTGAGCACCTCCGAACCATATTGCAAACTTTTAGGGACAAAGAATTGTATGCTAAGTTCTCTAAATGTGTGTTTTGACTAAGAGAGATTGCTTTCTTGGGACATGTGGTTTCTAAGGATGAGATTTTCGTAGATTCGAAGAAGGTAAAAGCTATTCTGAAGTGGAAATAGCATAAAAATGTTACCGAGGTGAGAAGTTTTCTCGGATTAGCGAGGTATTATCGGAGATTCGTGGAAGGATTTTCAAACAGAGCAGCTCCGATGACAAATTTGACTCGGAAGGAAGTCAAGTTCGAATGAGATAAAATGTGTGAGGGTAGTTTCCAAGAATTCAAGCGAAGGTTGACTTCCGCTCCTATCCTTACTCTCCCTACTAGCAGCGATGGTGATTATGTGGTATATAGTGATGCCAGCAAGCAAGGGCTAGGGTGCATTTTGATGCAAGGTGATAGGGTGATTGCTTACGCCTCTCACCGACTGAAAAAACATGAAATGAACTATCTTACTCATGACTTAGAGCTAGCTGCCATTGGCTTTGCTTTAAAGATTTGACAGCATTATTTATATGGAATTACTTGTAAGATATTTACCGACCATACAAGTCTAAAATATTTGCTCACTCAGAAAGAGTTAAACTTAAGGCAATGGAGGTGTTTGGAACTAATTAAGGATTATGATTTGGTGATTGACTACCACCCTGGAAAGGCGAATGTAGTTGCAGATGCCTTAAGCTGCAAATCTTCCTCTTTGGTATTCCAAGAGAGTTCTTACCTCTCTTGTATAGTTGGACTCTGAGCACTTGGAGTCGAGTTGACTAAGGATGATCAAGATACTTTATTGGCCAAGTGTGTGATGAGACCTACATTAGTAGACCGCATTCGGGAACTTCAAGCTACCGATAAGGAATTGAAGGGCATTGTGGTGAAAATACATAAGGGGGAAGGTGGAGAGTTCCAGATTCAAGAAGATGGAATTGTAGCTTACGGGAGACACATATGTGTCCCAAAGGATGAGAAACTCTGGAAGGCCATACTTAAAGAAGTACATTCTTCGGCCTATGCTATGCATCTGAGAAGTACCAAAATGTACCGAACCATCAAGAAGTCATATTGGTGGTCCGGGATGAACAAAGAGATAGCTGAATTTGTGGCTAAATGTCTAGTATGCCTACAAGTCAAAACCGAATATCAGAACTCAACCGGAGCAATTCAACCATTACCAATTCCCGAATGGAAGTGGAAACATCTCACTATGGATTTCATTGTGGGATTGCCACATACTCCAAGACATCACGATGTCATTTGGATGATTATAGACCGTCACACCAAGTCGGCTCACTTTTTGTTGATTTAAAACACCTATTCCTTGGAAAGATTGGCCAAATTATACATAGATAAGATCGTGAGACTTCATGGAGTTCTGGTATCTATTGAATCGGACCGTGATTCTCGGTTCATTTCTATATTTTGACCTAAATTGCAAGAGTCCTTAGGGACTAAATTGAAATTTAATACTGCTTTCCATCCTCAGACTGATGGACAATCGGAACATACAATTCAAACTTTGGAAGACATACTTAGGGCATGTGTTATCGATTTTCAAGGTAATTAGGATAGACACCTTTCGTTGGTCGACTTTGCTTATAATAACATCTATCAAGCTAGTATAGGGATGTCTCCCTATGAAACTCTTCACAGAAGGAAGTGCCGTATACCGTTGTGTTGGGATGAGGTTGGAGAAAGGAAACTTGAGAGTGTAGAATTGATCGAAACTATTAAAGAAAAGGTGAAACTGATTCAGGAAAAAATGACGGCAGCTTAAGACCAACAAGAGAGTTATGTCGAAAGAAGGAGAAGGCTGTTGGAATTTGAGACCGGTGACAAGGTATTTCTAAAAGTATCCCCTTGGAAAGGTGTAATTAGATTTTGAAAATGAGAAAAGTTAAATTCTCGTTATATCTGCCCCTTCAAGATCATAGAAAGAGTTGGACAGGTAACTTATCAGTTAGAACTACCCCTAGAGTTGGAGAAAATTCATATTGTCTTCTATGTCTTTATGTTGAAGAAATACTTACCAGATCCCTCCCATATTCATAAGGCTCCTCCTATTGAGTTAAGAGAAGATTTGAATTTTGGAGTTCAACCAGTGGCTATCTTGGAGAAACAAGTTAAGAGTTTGAGAAAGAAACAGATTCCAATAGTCAAGGTGCTGTGGAAGAACAACCATGTTGAAAAAATGACTTGGGAACTTGAGGAGACAATGAGGAAGCAACATCCCCAGCTGTTTGAGGAACAATAAGGTAATGAAATTTTGAGGACAAACTTTTCTTTTAGGAGGTTAAGAATTATAACATCGGACAAATCTGATATTTGATTTTTTCTTATGAAATGGAAAATCTACAAATTTTATATTTTATTTTATGAAAGTGTAGGAGAAATAATTAATAAAATGTAAAATTCTGCTCTTGAGGTTGTTCAAAAAATCTCTCAGGTATTTGATCGATAAAGTTTAAATTGTGTTAAGTGCTTAGTAGAAATTGGTGTTTCTGTAAAAATTTACTTATTGGTAGTGACCACTACTTTATTTTTACCGACGGTACATTTCTGTAGTGACCTTAGTTTCCGTTCAGTACTTGAATGCTTAATTCGACTTGAATTTTGATTTCTTTTCCTTTTCTATCGGCTAGCCACTAGGAAGCACTCTCATTCGGTCAGCCAAACAGCATTCCCGAACAGCACTCCCGAATGACATTCCTGAACAACACTCCCGAATAGCACTCCTGAACAATACTCCCGAACAACATTACTGAACAGCACTCCCAAACAACAATCCCGAACAATACTCCCGAACAACACTCTCGAACAACACTCCTAAACAGCACTCCTAAATAACATTCTCGTTCGGTTGATTAAACAACACTCCCGAACAGTACTCTTGTTCAGTTAACCGAACAACACTCTCATCCGGTTGACCAAATAGCACTCCTGAAAAGCATTTTCTCTCTCTAGCTGTTGATATTTTGCATTGAAACATTTTTCTTTCCTATTATGAAGTTACATTCGGTAACTGATGAGATTTGACCCAAACCCATCACTGATCATTCTTTTCTCAACAAATAAAATTTTAAATATTTAAACTCATTATATTGAGTACCAAATTTTTAAAAATGGATATATTAGGAATTTGTGTAAGTTGGGAAAGAAATGGAGAAATTAAGTAAATAGAAAAATTGAGTTGCAAATAAAAAGTAGTGGGAGGATTCTAAAACCTACGAATTCAAAATTTCACATCTTCTATCACTCTCCTCTCTTTCTGCACACACACATTCTACTCCTCTTTTCTTACTTCCATTAAAGATTAATCAAAATATCACAAAACCCTCTAAAAATTCCAAAACTCATAACCCAACCTCTAGCAAATTAAAGCTAATGAGAGATTTGAGATTTTTCTGGAAGGAAAGAATGTACGGTTTGACGATGGCTAGATTTGCAGTGAAAGTGGTGACAAAAATTTAGGTAATTTTCTTATTCTCAACTTGGGTTGACTTTGGATTTTATATAAAAATTTTACAGACTAAATTTGGAGAAAAGTCTGTGTCACCGAGAGTGAGAGATAAGTTAGGGTTTCTGGATGTTAGATTTATTGCTTGCTAAGAGATGATAAATATTAATGGTTTGATTACGTAATGATATTTCTAGGAGCTGGACAAACCGACCAAAGCCAGACTCTTGCTGTGGGGCAAACAGGGAGTGATTTCCTTCCCATATACTGTGAGTGGATGGTTCATGTGCCTTTAAATGAGCAAAATTGTTTTAAATTCTTTAAAAAAGATTTTGAATGATTTTACATATTTATATAAATCTTTGTAATTGTGGGATGTCTGAAAAAAAAATTTAAATCACATATGCATCCATGTATTTATAAATGACTGTGTGCGTTATATTGATGGATATTTGATTTATGAATGTCTTGATATGATTTTGGAAATTGTTGGTTGAATTATGGTACATGAAATGCGATTTGAATATTTGTGAAAGGATGGTATATGTGATAAATGACTATAGTCATTTCCTCTATAGAGCGACTCAACGGAGTGGCGTGATTGGATTTTAATTATGAGAGAGACAGATGCAGCCTCTTCTCTGCCACATCGTACTATCTAGATTACACCCCAGTGAGGTACAAGTCAACGCCAAGGAAGGGAAACTAGTATTTCGAAACAAATGGATTGAAAACCCCTTGGTCGGCTCTCATTCGGGTTTGGCCAAATCTGGGACGGGAGTGATTTCTTAAGGAGGCCCCATTATTTTTTGGAAAGTTTAAATCTGTGGATGTATGTTTATTTGAGTTATTCTGATTGTTGAACTTTATTATATCTAAAGAATTGTTTACAAAATATGCTTTGACTACCCTATACTCACCCCTCATTTATCGACAGATCATGTCGTTGCACTCCACTCACTGAGTATTCCCATACTTACCCATCTTTTCTATATTTTTCAAAGGAAGTTTAGGTGAGAGACATCGATTTAGAGCTGAAAGACGTTATTTTACTGAACTTGTACAGGTATTGGTGATGTAGGGTCTATTTTTGGATTGTTGTAGTATAACCCATGGAATAAAATATTTGTACTATTCTTTTATTTTAGATTTGATTGATACTTGTCCCATCTCTCGGAGCAAGTATTGATAGAATCCATATTTGATTATTGTAGAACTAATTTAATTTTGTTTAAAAGTTGTCTTTGCAAAACTTATTGTTTTACTGGGACATTTGGATTTTACTGTGAAAATTTTATTAAGAATTTTTTGATCGGTTAGGATAACCTTATGCATGCATTGGATCTTGATTGGTTGGGTTGAACGCCTTGCGGTATCCTAGTGTATGAGCAAGTTTTGTCCGTATGCCGAGATAACGCGATGGTTGTCGCGTGTTTTTCTCGAGGGTCGGGGCGTGAAACACATGTCCTGAATGGTATGTCAACCTCATTATGGTAAAATCATGGAGATTACTTCATACCCGAACGATAGCAAGTTTCATATGCTCAATTTTTATTCGAGGTTCTTCCCTGACCGCAGACACTTTCTGAGGGAAAAAGCGCATAATATTTTTAAATTTGGCAGGCGTAATATTAGTTTATGTAACTGTTATTCCCTTAGCAAAATGCTCTACAATGAAACAACACCGTTCATGGCATAACTGCAGTATCATAAAAGAACATGTTTCAAGTAGTCAGATGCATATGATGAGTCAACCTGTGTTGCTCATTGATGTTGAGTAGCATAGTTGAGAGAAATAATTTAGATCTGTAATGAACTATGGTGGTTGACGAGGTGTGGGAGCAATTCCCATAGTTCAGCTCCAAATGAACTAAATCTGTTCATGCATTGGTTGTAACATGATCTGCATGTGTGTTTATTATAAAATTTGAGCTTAAATATAGTTAAAGGTAAGCTAAAGCTCGTTTAAAGTGTGGCGTGGCTCGTTGAACTAGCTTAATGGGTCAAGGTTGTACAAAATTTTGAGCCTTGTGTAAGGGAGACTTAGCTCAGCTCGGCTAATTTTAGGAACCAATTGAGCTTGAGCACCTTCCGTCTCAACCTGACCAGCTGCCGTATGGACATTAACTATTTCAAGTTATAAATAGATCATATATTGTTACCGCCTTAGGATATTGAGAGCAGCCTCAATCTGGGTCTGTTTGGGGTTAGGGTTCCTATCAGCCCATTCTCCGTATTTGTCCATAATTATGTGCTTCTTTTGTTGAATTTTTAGGGTTTTAAGCCAATCACAAAGATCTTTGTGTTCTTGTTGTGATTGATTTTTCTTTTTTTTTTTTATTATTTCTGCTTTTGCCATTTCAAAATAGAACAAAATAGAAGGATCTAGTCCACTGGGAATTACTAATATACCAACAGCCTCAACTCCATAACCCTATCTGTCCTGCACATGTAATAAGGTAACTTGCTAGCACATATTCAAACTGTTACAGATGCTTCTATTTGTTAAATTTTTCTTGCATCCATATATTCCCTTGTGGCAGCCGTTTGGTCCACTTGATTTCATTTTTTACGTTCTTGTGTAACTTCTTAAAGCTTTTACCTTTGATCCTTGCATAATAAGTGAGCAAAACCTTGAATTTGTTTACTGACATAAAGCACACATATAGCATCTAACTTGTGCTTTGGGTCTAATCTTCAAAGAGAACAATAAAATATTTGAAAGATAAGTTTTCCACTTTTTGCATCTCCAAGCGGGACATTGGATATAGATTGCAGTTCTTGAAGGTTGATGAGCTATTTTCCCACCAAAACCTCTAAAGACCTTTTCAATGGCTTGTCATTAACTTTTGTTGGCACAGGTGTCTAGACAAGATAGCTGGGCCAGGCAATAAATGGGAGTGTCTTCAACTAAGTGCCAATATGACTAGTGTGATTAAACATTTTGCTGTTTTGGAAGCCTAAATAATTAGAGTTTACACCAAACTTTCATAATCGAAATTTGCCTTCCCAAAAAATGATGAATCATTCATGGTCTCTGGAAAGATGAACGTAATGCGGCTCTAAAATTTATGAGAAGACCGTTGAACCAACAACCCACTCACCGAAGTCTCTCTCTTTTTCTTTCTTTCTTTCTTTTTTTTTTTTTTTTTTTTTTTTTTTTTTTTTTTTTTAATTAAAGATCTATGTATAAGTGCTCCTATGGTGGTATTCCTCTATTTTTTTTTCCTCTAAAATAAGCACTATGCTAAACTGCCTATCTTTGGCAAAGAGTTATGTTGAGGCCTCCACATGCATAAGCCATGGTGTTTGATGTATGTTTATCAACTTATCAAAGCTTTGCTACAATGCTTATTATTATGCTTCGTAATTATGGTTCCATGGCTAGCACCTGGCGGAGACATTGGCAATCTCATACACTATGCTTGTTTCTTAGGCAGATATGTATATTCTCACATGAACCTCACTTTAGTGAATAGCTTAATCTGCAAATGGGGCTGTACCAAGTTTACATTGTAACACCGAAAATTCGGTGTTAGAGATGTTCTGTAAATATCTGGTAATTATAAAAGAAAATTTTAAATTTTATTAATTTTCGATTTTGAGGTATTAAATTGAAATTTTAGGTACATATAAAACACCGTGTCCGCGATTCGTTGTGAATCTCATTTTTTTTTATGAAATTTAAAATTTATTGAAAAGTGAGTATATGAGGATATGTATATTTGTGTGTGTGTATATATATAAGAATATATATATAATAATATATGTATGTTTAAAAAAAAAAATTATAGTGGAAGTGTTCTGGTAGGTGTTTTGATTAAACAAAATTTTGGTATGGTTGGCTGCATTCATTTGTTCCTGTAAATCTAATTTTGTAGAAGTTTTAGGTCCCATGTGCTTCTCTTGAACCATGAATAGCTATTATCTTGAATGAGCTCTAGTAAGGTGGTGTGCTTTGTTAAAGTGCAAAATGTTGGATCCTTTTCTTAATTGCTTATATGTGTATTTTGCATGATCATTTAGATGAAATATAAACTAACAAATGTGTTAATTTGAAGGATTCATGCTTTCTAAATCGAAGGTGACAATAGAAATTAAGTGAAACCTTAGAAAGTTGCCATATTGTGTCATATTTAGGAGATATAGTTATTTGCATTCTCTTTGGATAAGTGGGTTTAAATTGAGTTAAATCAATTGTTAATAGTAATAAGATAAAAGATTCCACAGTCAATTAGAAATTGATACTATAATTGTGATTGTGGATTTAAGAAAATCAATTGGGGGTCGCAATAGGGTTCCATTGGAAAATTTGCGGAAATAGGGAGTGAATACCCTCCCTAGAGGTGAGTGGATGGATTGTGTATCATATGAATGAGTAAATGATTTTAAATATGATTTATAAATTGAGTTTGAAATGAATTTGCAAATGAAATTGAAATTATTTTGTGATTGCGGTATGCCTAAAATGAAATTGTGAAATGACCATGACTCTAAACATGATTATTAAATTGTTTGCACCATGTTACTTTGAGATACTCATGTGAATTGTGAAATATTGCTCTACCTCATATTTGAGCATGCATTGATTTATAAAATGAGTTTGGTAACATGGTGCTGGGAAAAAGGACTGCAGTCTGAGCTTGCCACGGACCGGTCCGTTGGGGCGTCGTGGCTAAGGCTGTTTATATATTTAGCTTGGTGGTAGGTGAGATGGAGAGCCTTCTCAAGCTGCCGGATAATGTGGTAGCACCCCACGGAATTTCGGGCCAACGCCAAGGTGGAGAGGATTTTATGAAAATTATAAAAAACCCCTTGGCGGGTCCTGTCAATAGCCATTGGCGGGATAATATTTTCGGTAAACCCCAAAATTATGAAAAAATGAGATTTGACTGATTGCATTGATTTTATGAGTCATGGTAGATTAATATGAATAATTTTATGAAAATGAATTTCATTATGACATTTAATGATAATTGATACATGTATTTGGCATTACCACTCTCACCCCTTATTTATATGTTACATGTCACTGCACTCCACTCACTGGGTATTTTAAAATACTCACCCCTCTTTCAAATCCTTTTCAGAGGAAAGATACACGGTGGCGAGTATTGGTTGATTCAGAGATATTTTTGGTGATCCACGATAGGTATTGGTAGTGAATGTTATTTTCTTGAAATTTGATATAATTTCATCCGTGGAAGTGAAGCTATTGTACTATTTTTTTGAAATTTGGATTTAATTGATGCTTGTCATATCTTTTAGGATAAGTATTGATGGAATCCAAACTTGGTTTATGTGAAAAGTGTCCAATTTTGTTTAAAACTTATTTTTTTGCAAAACTTATTGTACTTATTTGGGACATTTGGACTTTTATTGAGGTTATTGAAATATTTTGAGATTGTGAATTTTGTGAAACTCCGGAATGGCTGGGAATGCCACATTGCTTGCATGCATGTACAGCATCCCCTCTCCAAATGTGTGTCGACGTATGTTTGTGTGTACAAGGATGGACCGGACGGATTATTTGCATGCAAGTTATATGATTTTCTTATTTTGATGAGTTTATTATTTTGGAAGATATATTGAAAAAAAAAATTGAATATCTTACACTATTTCGATATATGAGGAAGTCATATCTGTATATCGAGATAACGCGATGATTGTTACGTCCTCGATGGAAGGGTCGGGGCGTGTGTGGTGCAGCGAATTTTTGTTTCGCAAGTGGCAGCTGCAAATAGTAAAGCAATTGTTGGTCCCCAGAAATCCATTTATATTTAAAACTCAGCCGTCCTCCGCATTACAATTTGATTGCTTATTTATGCATATCTTTTGGACCATTATTCCCGGGGCAAAACCTAGGACTGACTCATGATAGTGGTGTCCCATTGTGCAATAGGGTTGGATAATACAAGCTTTCCAGAAGAGGCATTCTTATATCCGGTGTGATGATTTGTCTTAGTCCAAAACATTTGCATTAAAAACAAAACTCAGGATAGGACTCTTTCCTTTTTGCATACAATATGACAAACAAAGAATTAATGTTGTATTTAAATAGACTCAAAGCTGCTTTTGATTTAATAAGTACCGATTTGCAACTGCCAACTGCCATGAGAAGCCCTTGAACGCAATTCTCTTTCTTTTTTGTATTTTCCCTCCTGCTGCAAGGCCACTGGTGACCTTCTCCTGCCCATAAAATCTCTGACCTTCTGAAGGCTGGAATCACCACTTTTAGTTTGGGGTCATAATCCTATTTAATTGATTGGCACCTACATGTCATTTGGAGAAATCATATGATTTTCTTGCATGATTTGCATCTATATAAATTATCACTATAAAAGTATGAGAAATATTGTCATGAGAATTTCCCCTGACATTTTGCTTGAGCTCAGTGATCAAGCTGAAATTGCACAAATGACAACACAAATGTTTTCTGCAAGATTTTCATGATATGATTTGTCCAATAATTGCAAATTACATAAGCTCATGAAAAGATTCATATGGATAATTTTTCATGACGAAAAGCATTGTCCTAACAGTATCGATGGAAAGCAACTGCACTCTACTGCCTTCAAACTTTGTTGTAGATCACTGAACATTATAAGCAAGAAAATGGTAACATAGAAAGTGTATCTTCTACAAGAATGATTGTGAAGACTCGAATTGACAAGATTAACCTGAATAGGACATATATGCTCCTGGACAAGTGACGATGTAATATTAATGGTAATTGGTCTGGCAGCTTTGTCTTTGTTATTCAATAAGGATATTGATCATAGGCTTTATTTGCTGTATCCAAATCGCTTTCCAGTTTATAATTTTTAATGTAATTTGACTTATCATCTCCACTTATTGTTCTTTATTTGGCTCAATCCTATAGATTCTCCACCTCTAACAAGCAATGGGGGGATGGTTGGATTAACAAAATCAACATGAATCCAAACAACAAACACTTTTAGTGATTACCTTTGTAATTAATTCAAAGTTTTGTCTGTCTCTTTCCTTTTTGGTCATCGTTTTTGAATGGTTCACCATACAAACCACGTCGGAAGAAGCATTTGCCTGCTTAGTATTTAAATGATGGAAAAAAGCTCAGGTAGATACCAAACTCCGTTCCTTGGTTTTTGACATATGTGCTGATGCTTTACGTTCTTCTTGCTTTAGAAGATAATTAATTCTAGCTAGTTTTATAATCAACCCTGCAGACCAAGCCACACAATTGGGTTTTCTTTTGCATTGTGTGTGCGTATGTGGGTGAGTGAGAGAGAGATAGAGAGAGATACAGAAGAGGGCTATAAGACCTATGATGTTAGTGGTTTAAGATTAATGGGAGACCATAAAGCACCAAGACCACACTAGGTATTCCACGTTGGAGGGATTTGTCTGTATACCTAGAAATAAAAAAAATAAAAAAAAAAAACATTCTCTCCACTAACTCGGATCTTGCTTTTTAATTGCTATAAATGGCTAGCATGCTAGATACTTCATCAGTCTTCATTGCAGACTGTCTCGTGGTAGCTAAAGCTACTAGCTAGCTTCCTCCCTACCAGATAGTTTACATTTTGATTTGAGCGTTTTCTATATGGCCAATTCAACTGCTATAAAAATTTTGATATTGGTATTTAGTATTTCAGCACTTCTTGTTGCCTCTGATGCACGAATTCTATTGGAGGTTCCAGCTATGAAGAATACTAGTAGGAGTCGCCTTCTTTTAAGTCGGTTAGGCTACAGCATACCCGAAAAAGAGTATTATAAAAGGAGGTCAACACTGGACAGGCTCCCACCAGGAGGGCCAGACCCTCAGCATCACTCTCAACCACCCACACTAGCCTAGCTATCATGTGTGCTCAATGGGAGATTTTGGCGTCAAAGTTACCTAGATCTTCACTTTTCATTCCTCTCTCCCTCTGTCTCTTCTTTTTTTTTTTTCCCCCTCTTTTTCTCTTTTTTGTTTGTGAGCCTTTTATTTGGTACATTCCTGTTGTTTGCTTTGTGCTTTGTACGTTCACTTGACCAATCATAATGTAATAGCATCAGTCTTTGGGGTGAGTGGCACATTTCCCCACCCCCTCAGACTGCGTTTAAATCTCCCCCACCCCCTTCAACTTAGGAAGAGAAGGGGGGAAATATAAACAAGGAAAATCATAAAATGATTGCTGCAACTGGACAGCTTTTGAAGTGTCCAAGCTGAAGTGGCTGCTGCAAAGAACAACCTTCATGTCTGATGTTTCTTCAGTTATATAAAAGTGTTCTCTTTTTATGTGCATCATGCTCCTTTCGAGCATTTTGAGCTTCTTGTGCATTTTGGTCATTGCATTCCACATATTATGCAATTTCTTGTGCAGACAACTTTGGTTTCAGGCAAGAAGCTTAATATACTGTTCTTCTCTCTGATGTTAACTTCTTCGATATTTGGAAATAGGTAATTGCTGTTTTTAACACAATTCACTAATGGAGGAAGTTTCCATGTGAGCTGAACATGAGACCTCTATTCTGCCTAAAGCTTGTATCTATTTTGTGATTGTACAACTTTGTGACGATAACCTTAATGAATTTTTCATTAAACAAAAAGCGTAAGAGCATCATTCCTCTGGAACCTCATCAAATGCACGACTTGCAGATCTTGTGAACGACCTATGCAATTATGTTTAACATTATCATTCCTCTGTGTCGTTATGACTATTGACGAAGTAATGCTGTTACTTTTTTTAGCTATGTGTTTGTTCCTGATGGAGAAAATGTACAGATGCTTTTGCAGCTGAGGTGGAGCCTATTTTGTTTTGGACTAGAGTATTTGTTTCAAGGGTTTGAATGGTGGAAAAAGAAACCCTAGAAATATGACAGACATCATGCAGATTCAAGTCATTTAGTTTCATTTCATCCGATTGGGCGCTTGGCCACTTATCAGTACAGCTAAATTTGCAGCATCGTATTGTGTCCGATCACAGATTATCCTCTACAAACTCTGCGTCCTTGCAATTTGTAGATGGTTTGACAATAAGCATTGCCACAAGTTTCTTTTATAATTCTTGAAGATACCCTTTACTAGCCATCTCTCTTTCTTCCAATCTCTCAGGAGATCCTACCTGAGACCACTCTTGGTGAACGTGTTAACAATTGTAAGCAGGGTGCTCGTGTGATTTGAACTCCTGACTTTAGGATCTAGATCACTATAGGACAACAGCCCTATTATTGAGCCACATGATTTGTGTTTGTTACTATTTCTTTTTCTGAACACTAATGGCTCGTTTTTCTTTGATAATAGTACCTCACCAACGATGTACCCATGCAATGGGACCTCCATAAATGTTCATCAAAATCAGCTATATGGTAGTTTGAATTGGCTGATCTCCCTGCAACTTTCAAGACTTCAATGAGCTACCATTGCCCCCACAAAAAAGTTATTCACTTTTGACATAGATGTTAATGTTGTAATATTAATCAAAACAAAGGAATAAAAATAAAAAGTGATCCAAATGACAATTCAAAAAGCCAGACTTAAAAAGAAAAAATTGTCCTATCATTTTATTAATCAAACAATTTACAAAATTATGTGCCAAAATTAAAACATAAATAATATAGTTAATCTCTCCTATCAAACAAAAGTAAATACAAAAATGGATCTTCCAACTCCGGCTCCTCCCATTCCAACACATCAAACCCTTTCTTTTATCTTGCCTTGGTCCTCTTCTATATTGCATTGCTTTCCAATGATTTTTCAGGTCCTTGGGCAATTTTTTCGCCGGATTTTGCCCAAATTGTCCTTTCTTTAATATAAGAGAAGATTAGATTAGTAGTACCAAAAAAATATAATTGAAAAAAATGGAAAGAACCAAAATGAGCTAAATTTAGTTACCTGGATACTTGTCTTCATGATGATTACATGATTGCCTACTTGCACTATGCCTGCTTTGCCTTCCATTCGGCTCTAGGGACTTGCCATATGGCTCTTTATCATCATGGACCACCTCACTCCCATCGACTTGATCGTCATTAAGAAGTTTATTCAGTTCCTCGTAATCGAGGGAAGAGAACATCTTCACATATTTTGCTTCAAAGTTAGTCGGAGGAAGAGTCAATATATATCATATCTAAGAGTCAATATACATGTGCGCGCGTGCATATAAATATAAGCTAGATCATTGGTAGAGTAGAACAATATTAGAAGAAACTAAGCTTTTTTTTTTTTTAAATAATAAAATAAAGTAAATACCAAAAGAAGAAAAAAGAGTTTAAAAAAGTTTTACCATTGGTAAATTGCGGGTCTGATCTTAGATGAACAATGGGCTCTTCTTCCTCCTCCTCCTCCTCTTTTCTTTTTCCTTAAAGTCATGAAGAATTGTGGTTAAGGATTCTATGAAAAAATGAGTGCTCTATTTCTACTTATTTATAGACTTTGCCTTATTTGAGGTGACCGTTATTTAGATAAGTCTAGTGGTTCATTAACGTTTTTTCAAAAATTATAATTTAATTTAATGCCAAATATAGTATAATCATTAATATATATTATTATAATAATAAGACTAAAAACACATTTTTCTTATCAAAAAATAATAAACTTTCGATTTTCATGGTATATGATTTACGTTATCTTGAAGAAAATTACCACACAATTGGATAGCTAATATAATAAAATAATAAACCTAATTTTTTTTTTCCTTGTGTTACATTTGGTATATGAAATTTTGTGAGATTGGTGAGATTTTAGATATTTTATGTGTGAGAAATGATAAGTATTAGCATGATTTAAAATAATTCTCTCCAAATCTCACATCTCTTATTTTTTACTACAAAGTTCACACCCAAATTAGCGAGATTTGCTAGGAATATGTTTCAAAAAATAAAAGGATCTCTATTAGTATGTAATATTCTAATTATATTTATAAATTAGTATGATGATTCCTTTGACTTATGTCACATGAATGTGTGAATCAGTTAATTATTTTATGAATACTTCTCAGGTTTTGTGTAATTTAACATTTTCTTCAAGAAAAAGGGAGAAGTGTGACTAAGAAACCCAAAATTGAAATTTTCTACTTGGAATATAGGGGAAGATCAGCAAGGCAATGAAAAGGATGGGTAAACTTTTTAAAGCCTGGGATCAATGTAGCCAGAGTTATTCTATTTCTTTCATTTTAGGGTCCTAGGTAGCTCCATAGATTATGAGAACATATGAAGTTCTTTTCACTTTGGTTGAAATTTGATGGTTATCTATTTATAGTAATGTCCAAAACAAATTTACTATATAAACATTCAAGTTAATTAGAACAACATTACCTTTAACATTGATGCTTTGCCATAAGATGTTTGTTTGGCTTATTAGTAAAGAATTCAAGTTGGTCTATCAGAGACAGCTCAAGTGGTGGACCCTCCCCACTTCTATCCTCGCTTTCCTGATTCGATTCCACTTGATTATATCTCATTGTATATAAAAAAAAAAAGTAAAGAATTTAAGTTGAGTCGCTCTATGCTCATTATACATTGTGATGAACTACCACAAGTATCATACCTGATGGTGAGGCTATAGTTATGAGTCACTAAACAAAATTTGAAGTCATTAAACAAAGTTTGAATTTGCGTTATTTCTATGAACATAAAGTGAGTTTAGGTCCATAACCCCAAATGCCCTACGGATGGGACAAATTTTCAGATTAATGTCTAGTGCAGTGAATCATGTACCGGCATTAAATTAATCAAAGATATAATTATGTTATTTTTCACAATACTTTTGTTTTTCTTATTTTTTTTTATTATTATTTTTTAACAAACTTTTTGGAGTCATTCTACCAATTTGTGGATATTAATATCCACAACATTTGTGATTGTTGAATGAATCAACATTTTGATCATTGGCCATTCAAAATTTTGGATGACCAAATTTTGGTTCTAATACATCCACTTTTCACAACCCCATGAATGAGATTGATAACCATTGTATGGATCAGAATCAAATCTTGATCATCCGATATTTTTAATTTTTATTTAATGATGAGAATTTAATCCTGTGTATTCAATAGCTATTACTACAAAAATGGATTTTTTCCGATGTTTCTTTCTCAACGTTTGAATTCTATGTCGTCACTATTTTGTGTTCCGCGACTTTTATGAGCCAAAATGTTGGGAAAAATAGTTTTCACACAAAAGTGAGCAGTGGCAAGAATATTTGCCACTGTTTTAGCTTTACACGTTGATAAAAATTTTTCGTTTTGCCTTTATTTCTTACAATACAGATCGGCAAAACATTAAACTCTATCGACATTTAGCTGAAACATTAGAAAAGAGTATAAAGAGGGATGTACTAGAGAGAGGGAGGGAGAGAGAGGGGGATATATCCTAATGTTTCTCCTTGGAAATGTCAACAGTTTAAATGTTTCCCGATACTTTTTGGGCAAAATGTTGGGAAATCCTTTTAGAGAGGAAGAGGGATTAGAGAGAGAGTGACATCTCGACGTATATTTACTATTTGTTAACATTTTCAAGGAAAAATATTAGGAAATCCTTTTAAAACCCCTCAATCAGACCTTTTCCTTCTCTATTCTCTCTTCTCGCTCGCTCTTTTGCTTTCTCCACTCACCACCGTTGCTAAAGCTCCCCGCTAAACTAGATGCCACTGTTGCTGGTCTGCTGTCAAAGAAAAGTGCCAGAGGTCACTGTTTATTAGAGGTTGCTCTCTCTCTCTCTCTCTTTCCTCACCTCGTGCTGTGTTGGCATTTTGCTCCCTCTCCTCTCTTCACTGCAACATGAACTCCATCTTCGGCCTCCATTTTTAACAACTCTAAACACATTGATGTATTAGTTATTGTTGACACACATACATGATTAGAGCAAGATTAGGGAAATGGTTAAAATAAAATTAGGGCCAAATTGAGACAAATTAAAGTTAAATTAGGGTCTCTTCATATTGTCATGATAGAATTAGGGCAAATTATGACAAAGTTAGACGGAAATTAGGATAAAATTAGGGCAAAATTAGGACAAATTAAGGCTAAATTAGAGTCTATTCATATTGTCATGTTAGAATTAGGGCAAAATTAGGATAAATTTGTGGCAAAATTAGGGCATTATATTGTAGGATTAACTACTCTACAATTTTTTTAATTATTCACATTTAATATCTTAAACTATTAATTGGGTTTGTTGCTTTGTGTTGTTTAGTTGATTAAATTATTATTATGTTTTTGTTGACTTTGTAGCCTATATTATGTTCAGTGTCAGTTTGATTTGCTAAATAATTATTGCCTTGTTTTCTGCATTTTTTTTGGCTTTAGGACAATGTCGTTTAATCTGTTAAATTTGAAATTTGTTACTTTCTTAGCCTGGATTGTGTGATACGATAACTCATCAATCAGCCAAGAAGCATAGAGAGAAGTGTGCTTAAAGATATGTAACTTAGTCAAGTAGCCTGCTGTACGTCTATGTGGTGTCCCTAAATATAAGCTTTTTAACTTTATATCTTTTTAACTCGGCAAAAAGTGTACTTCCACTTATAAATTAGGCAAAATTACATCTTTTGTCCCTGAATGTAAACTTTTCTTCCATAATTTGTCTCACATCATACCAAATTTGTCATAAATGGAATGCATACCAAAATTACATATTGGTCTCTTCCTGTCTTGGCTGAGTTGCTTTGTTCATTGTAGTGTCCTTTATTTTGAATGAAATTCTATTTATGAAAAAGTAAAAAGAAAAATAAATTAGAAAAGGATGTTTAGAATGATGTAATACCTTAATCTCACTGAATTGGGTTTTAAATGTATAATTCTTTTGTAATTCTTGGGGGTTTGTTTTATCTATATGTACACTCATTCTTGTCAAATGTTGGAATAGTGAAGGTCCATTCCTGATTTTTTTGGTTGTTCCTTTTTAAATTTCTTTGGGGGTTTGTATTGCGGGGGTTATCAAGGAAGCATCGGGGGAGGGAGGATTATATTGTTTAGTCTATTCTCATGCTTTAACTTTGTTCTGCCGGGGTTATCCTAAAATTGATTGTTTTAGCTTGATGGATGCTCTAAACATGGTAGTGACCATACAGAGAGCACTATGGAATCACATTTGTATATTGGTTTATTGTTTTCTTTACATATTTATAATACTCATTCATTATATATATATATATGTTTTTCTCTTTTGATTAACATACATATGTATAAAAAAGGAACGTTGAGATGCCTATCGTTCATTTCATTCATTAATTCTGATATATATATATATATATATATATATATATACGATATTAACATGTTTACTATATTTTATATTTGCTTATGTCATACTAATTTGTTTCAAACTTTTAATTTTTGTACTCAAAACAGATGTAAACATGTCTCAAGGAAGAGAGAAACTAAAGGGGAGCAGAATTGTTGAAGCATTCGAAGAAGTACCGTGGGTAGCTATTGATGGGTGGCCGATTGAAAAGAAACAACTACTTTGTAAGACGTTACCTTTGGTAAGACTCATTATTATTAATTTATTTAAAAGCATATTGAGCTAGGTCGTTTATTAATTTATTTTCTCATATTTTACAATTGATGATATTTGAAGTACCTATTGAAGAGGGAGGACCATTTTGAAGGATATATGTGAACTCAGATCTCAGCGAATTGTAGTATCCTTTAGTTCTGAACTGCAGCTTGTAAGATATGAGTCTTACACACTGGCCAATTTACGTGATCTTGTGGATAGAAGTTTGTGATTGTGCATTCATAATTACATGGACTAGTGTAGTATCCCTCCAGAATTAGAGGAACAACTGAAAACCTTCATAAAGGTTCTTTATAGATTTGTTTCATTTTATAGTTATTGCAACAATTTTTAATTCATGTGTTTTCTTTTATAGCAAAAATTTTTATTTGAAACAGACAATAAGGATGGTGTTGATACATTTATTCTCAAATCAATTTTCACAAAATTTAAAGAGTATAGATATACTCTTAAAAAAGAAATATTTTAACGATGACAAAACTGTTAAAGAGATTTTAGCAAACGTCCTTGAGGGTCACAACCCTTGGGAATGGGAAGCCATAGACTGACATTGGTATTCAAGGTGTGGAAAGATAATAACATATTTAGAAAAATAACATTTTGTTTACGTTTATATACTTAACATAACAACTCAAAATGTTTTGCAGGGGAAATTAGAAATAGGGAAGCAAAGCCGACTGCAACAAATGTATACTCACACTTATGGCTCTAAGTTATTTGCGAGGTGGGTAAGGGAATTGGTAATTATTTTATATACTTATTGTGTATTTATTAGTATTTTTTTAGTTGTTAACAATTTTATTTTAAGAAGTAAAGACATGACATATCTCCAGCAAAATTGAAATTTACTAAACTACCTATAAGAAGAGGAATGGTTCATATATGAACTTAGAATTCACTAATATGATGGCAAGTTATATGAACTTTTAATATCACTTCAAAGTAAGTGTTTGTACTAATATTTCATGTGACTTTATGATGATATTTCTATATGCATTTTCTATACATAGGAATAAGTTAATGAAATGATGGTATTTCAAGAAACAGTTTCAACATAGGAGTTCATCAATGAAATTGAGGATTGAATGTTTCTCAAAATTACTGGTAAGAAATGTTCACACAGACTGAGAAGAAAAGAGAAGGGGCTAAAATGTAGCAACTACTACAAAACATTATCATCTTCTCGTACAAATGCTAATTATTACCAAGTGTTAACCAAGGTGCAGCATAAATTGAAGAAAGCAAATGAAAATTTTAAATTGTTCCTTGATATGACTGTCAGCATTTCACATCATCATTTCCACAGTATCTTCTCAGCTGTTGGAAGAGGTAATAAACTAACTTTTGTTCTTTATATAATTTGAATTACATTATGTGACATTTTATGGTTGTTTTAATTATAAACATATTATTTTTACATGATGATAGTAGTATGTCTACTGAAGGTGGTGGCTTTCCATTTGTACAGGGGGTGGCCACTAGTATCAAGGCAAAGGAACGTGATGGGTATATTGTATGCAATAGGATATTGGTATTTACTCATTAATGTCTTTGTTTTTTATACTTTTTTAACTTATGAAATGATTGTTAATGAATTCTTTATTTTTGTGATTCAAATAGTGTTTATATTATGTTTGTGTTTGGTAAATGGTTCAAGCTATTTGTGGATGGTTATTTGTTTGTTTGATGTGTTGTTAATGAGTTCTTTGGTATCTGTGGTTGATGGTTGTTTGTTTACTATTTGAAGTATTGATGTGTGAATAAACTGTGGATGAAGTATGGAGTTTTTATTTCTAGCCTAGATATTTATTGATGGATGTTTGATATTGTGATTGATTGCAATGTCATGAACAAGTTTGGATTTGGGAGGCAGGTTTTCGTAACAAATGTAAACTAATCATAACATTTTTCTAAAAATAATAAAAAAAACATAGCTCTTTCTAACTTTTAACACAAAAATGTTGGTTAGTGCACATGGATTTGTGGATGTTTCCACTATAAAATATCGGCAAATACTTTAACTTTAGTTGACATTTATGACACGCAAACGTCGGCAAAGATGCAAAATTTTTCCGAATAAACGTCGGGAAAACCACCAACCTTCTTTTCCCTGATGTTTTGTCCGACACTTTTTCTTTCATCGCCACTTCCTTTGGTGAAGTAATAAAATATCAGGAATAATATTAAAAAAAAGGGTCAAAAAAAGTTTGTTTTTTTTGGTAGTGTATTAATCATGTGGATCCTGATATCCACAAAAATTTTAAAAAGAATCCAAGTTTTTAATTCATTTTAAACAAAATGCATCAAAATCATTTTACAAATACTACTTTCCTCTTATTGAATATATATGAATATAAGTGTATAAATATAACAATTAATACATGACATTAATTTGATCAAAGTTCTAAGTTGTATCTCAGGTTAAATCCAATATGACTATGCAAAGTGTCATCATGTTGTAACGGCTTATGGGTACCTAGTCATCCATCGGTAAACTTGGAAAATTTCGTGCGAAAATTTTCAAACAGAACAACGATAGAATTAGCAATAAAAAAATCCGTCGAAAATAATTTCATCACTAAAATTAGCGACAAAAATATTTTCATCACTAATCCATTGGTAAAACTTGAAAAAATTCATGCGAAATTTTTCGGGCAGATCAGCGACGGAATTAGTAACAGAAAAATCCGTCAGAAATAATTCCGTCACTAATCTATCGATAAAACTTAGAAAAATTTGCTCGAAATTTTTCGAACAAATCAATGACGGAATTAGGGATAGAAAAATCTGTCGGAAATAATTCCACCACTAATCCATCGCTAAAATTAGCAACGAAATATTTCCATCACTAATCTATCGATAAAATTTGAAAAAAAATTGACAAAAATTTTGTATATTTATTAAATTAGGGTATTGTATTTTTATTAAATATAATTTTGTGTTTTTATTAAATATAATTTTGTATTTTGTATTTTTATTAAATTAGGTTATTGTTTTTCTATTAAATATAATTTTGTAATTTTATTAAATTAGCATATTGTATTCTTAATGCTGAGAGTGAGAAAGAAAATAAAGTAGGAAAAAAAAAAAAACAAACTAAACTAACACATAAGACATTGTAGCATAGTGGTTGAGACAACTCAAAATATATTTGAACATCCAAGTTCGAATCTGGGTGACAGTAATTTTTCAACAAAAGAAAGCAAGGGCGCGAGCAGGCAGGGGCAAACGCGTGCACACGCTTGCGCACTTTCGTGCGTACAACCTTCAACGATGAAAATTTTCCGTCGCTAATCTATCGGTAATTTCACAACTCATTTATTCAGTGATAGAAAAATTCGTTGCTAATTCATCGTTGAAAGTTAAAACGAATTTGAAAAATTACCAACAGATTAGCGACAGAATTCTTGAACGATGAAAAAATCCGTCACTGAAAGTTAAAACCAACTTGGAAAATTACCGACGGATTAACGGCGGAATTCTTCAACGATGGAAAAATCCGTCGCTGAAAGTAAAAACGAAGTTGGGAAATTACTAATAGATTAGCGACGGAATTCTTTAGTGATGGAAAAATCTATCAGAAGAATTAGCAAGGGATTTTTTCCATCATTAATTTTTGTGAGGGAGTTTTCAGTAACGGAATTAGCAATGGAAATTTTCATCGCTAATTTCCTTTAGCAACGGATTCCTTACATTCAACGATAGATTTTTCCATCGCTAATAACTTATTTTCTAGTAGTGAAATTAGCAAAGTTTCTAGGAAAATTTTAAGAGATGTCAATATTTTGTCAAATGTTCATAAAATATTAGAAAATATCTAGTAAAATAAATTATAAAATATTACGAATCATGAAATTTTGTTAAAATATTTTGTGAAAAATATATATAAATATTCAAATATATTGTGATAGACAGAGTAAATAATATTAACTTTTCCTTTTAAAATGGAATAATTCTATGTCTTTATTTATAATACTTTGTTCTCCTTTTTTCATGTATAGTGTGTGTGTATATATATATATATATATATATAGACAATACATTACAAATAGAGGTGTATCTAGACTTCAAGGGCAGTGGGGTAAAATATTTTCACAAAATAGAATGAAGATTTTAGTGGGTTGATTGATGATATTAGTGGGGACAATATTTTGGATTGAATGAGACAATATTTATTTAATATATAAAAATTAATAGAACTATTTTGATGGGCAATTACCCACCCTCCTGTATATGTAACTTTGCCATTGATTACAAAGTAATATTTCAATTTTAATTATTATATTAAATTGATTTTGACCGTTTGTTTAAAAGTTAATTTTCAAAATAAAATTGTGTCAGGTGCATACAATCTAGTCCCAATTATTACTTGTATTGATTGAACAAATTCTATTTTATATCATTTTATTAGGAAATATTTTTAATGAATTTGTGTTTGAAATAAGTGATGCAATATTTTTCCCCTTTTAGAGGGGGGGGAAAAAGGAGATCCAAAAGACAACTCAAAAAAGCCAAGTTTAAAAGAAAATATTGAATATATGTTTATTTAACCAAAACATTGTACCGGTTCGACAACAATACACAAGATCATGTACAACACTTTCTTCGTTGCATTGTATTCCAATGATTTCTGATGTCATTATCAGTTCGACCGGGCAAATGCTCAGCAATCTTTACCCAACAATTACCATATGCGAAATGGGCTATTGTTAAAATCTCCTCTTCATCCTCGGTCCAATGTGCCTTCTGAAATACAAGACAAGAATAAATTTATGAATTAATAATAAATGAATAATTAAAAAGGCTAAGAATGATAATGAGATTAATCTAGTTACCTTGATACCAGGCATAAGATGATTGAGCCATCTCTTTCGACATTGATTTGCCGACCTAGTACCCATTATCGTAGATATATGCACCCAATCTATTTTGGGTGCATTTACCTGTTCCGCAACCAACTCTCTTAAACAACTGCATAAGAATTTCACAATGATATACTAGTTTCAGCCTTAAAAAAAATGATAAAAGAAAAAATCAAAATTACGCGAAGGAAAAATAAGAAAGTCATTTTCATAACCTGTCTTCATCTTCATTCCATAATTGCCTAGTTGGAGGAAGTTGATAGATATGAGTGTTTTGGTACTCATCATGGGAGTTTTGTTGAGATGTATAAAAATTCTCCATTGCAGAGTGAGTGAGAGAGAGAGAGAGAGAGAGGGAGGGAGTACAATGAGAGAAAATTATGATAAGGGGAGGAGGGACCTTTTGGGAGTTTGAGAGTTTCTCTTGGGTGTGTGTAGGTGACTTGTGAGTGGAGCATGGTATTTATAAAATGATTTTGATACATAGGCTTAAAAGTTGTAATAAATTTTACAAAAAGATAGACAATAAATAAATGAATATCGGAAACAATCCAATGGCACTGATTTGGTTTATATTCTATCCCTTTTTTTTTAATTTTGATATGATTTGATGGGATTCAAGTGAATTGAATGTATTATCATTTTTTAATGAAAATTATCATGATAAATGTTGATATTTTTATTATATTTATAGATATATATACAAAAACTTCCATTTTATTAGGTGTGAGAATAATATTGGGTTTTTCTGTGACATAGTGTTTTGGTGATTATAAACCTTCTAAGAGTGCGAAGTTGGTGACAAGAGAGAAATGGGATTTGTTTGATTGAATTTTAAATGAGAATAATATTGGATTCCCCTCCCTCCAAAAATTTACACATTCGCATTTTTTTTTTTTTTTTTGAACTCTTTCATTCTTTTTTTCCTTCTTTATCGTTCAAACATTAATATTTTGATATTTGGTTCATAGTATGAGAAGCAAAAATAACAACTTGACACCAAAAAATGTCCTATTTTGGCACATAAAATACCAAATTTGAAAGTTTATATTAGACATTTGTCATCAACCATTTCATTAGCAAAGTGTGAAGTATATATCTTAAGGAAAAAAAAAAAAGTATGCTAGTCCAAATAAAGTTAAATTCAACAAAATCGAGTAAAATTTTTAATATATAAATATTAAGTTCTCTATCAACTTAAATACTATGCTTCTAATATACAAATATTTATATGTATATGCTACGTTGAATGGAAACGGAAATGGATATGGAACGGTACGAAAAAAAATACTTTATAAGAATAAAGGAAGCAAAAATGTTGCAAAATATGTAAATATAAAAAATATCAAAATTTTTATGTAAATATTAATTATTTTTTAAAAATAATAAAATAATCAAACTTTATAATAAAAATATAAAATGATCAAATATGTAATTATTTGTCAAAAGAAAAATAATATAAAAATAAAAATTATAATTATAATTATAAGTAAATAAGTAAATAATTTATTACATATGAAAAATATGTAAATATTAAAAATATAACGATTTTGATGCAAAATATTAATTAATTTATGTATCGCGATGTTTTGAAAATAAGAAATATTTCAGAAATGGATAAACAGTATTGATAAATTTTCCATCCATCAAAGTGTATGTGTATATATATGTATCCTTATTTGCTAATCAATTATATACAATTATTGAGGGCATAAAGATTTATCTCTTAAACTATTGGCTTGAGTAAATACTTTGGGGCCACCACTTGATTTTGCCTTAGTACTTGCTGGATAAAGATAAAAATTTCGCATATCCCCTTGACATTAGTTTGTCACAGAGAGGTCTAAGCCATTGTCATATGCTTAAGAATTCTTATTTCGCCCTCTTATAAACCTTTTTTTCAACAAAAAGACAAACAATTTAAATATAAAATAAGGAGAATATATCATGTCTAAGGGCTAATTCATTATTTTCTTCAATAAGTTCAAATATTTAGATCTCATAACTCATAGAAAATAGAAAATAGAGCACTAGACTCATTGTAGAACAATATTAGAAGAAACCAAGCGTTCTACCAAATAATAAAACTAAATAAAAAATCAAAGGTAAAAAAAGAAGAATTTAAAGAAATCTCACCACTGGTAAATTACTCATCTAATCTCTAAATGAAGATTCGATTCTTTCTCTTCCAATCATATTTTCCTTGTCTTCTTCTCTTTCTTCTTCTTGTTCATCTTTCTTCCTCAAAATCATGAAATAATGGGACTATGATTTCTATGGGAGAATGAGTGCAATATTTGTGCTTATTTATAAAGTAGATTTATAGCATCATATGGTCTTTCATTTTATCTGGCCTAATCCTAAGTTTAAATCAAAATAACCCGGGATTTAAACAATAATACCATTTAGTTGGTGAAATCTCAATTTTGTTTTGCAATGGTTAAGCTTTTTTCATGCCTTCGACAATGCTATCATTGCTTTATTCAACAAGAGTTATGCCTCGAAGCAAGAGTTATTCATAATTTCTAACGGTCTTTTAAAATTTTAATTAATAAGGTGTCAGATATAATATAATCATTCGTATATATTATTATAATAATAAGATTGAAATTGCATTTTTATAAAAAAATAATGAAATATATGCATATTAATCAAACAATTAATCTTCAACAGCTATTTACAACTAGCACATATTCACAGTATATGGTTTATTTTCTCAGAAAATTATTGTAAAATTTATACCTATTATTATAAAATAATGAAATAAATAAGTTTTCCTAACATTCCATTTTTGTGAGAATTTAGATATTTTATATGTATGAAATGAATAGTATTAGCAAGATTTAAATAATTTTTACTAAATCTCACCTCTCTTATTTTTAACAACCACTTTATTATCAAAATTAGCTAGATTTAACCAAAGTCATTGAACCCTAAATCTTGGCACAATAGAGTAACTCACTCTTAGGGCAGAGGCTATATAAATTGAATCATTTCTCAACGGGCGCATTAGGCTCATACACTACAAAATTAAAGCAATATGATGAGCTTTAATGATCGTGTTTTATGACCTATAGAGATACTTTTGATGAAACTGTTAAGAAATGTATATGTTTTCTTACGGTATAAAATTGTTCGTTAGGATAAATGTATCAACTGTCAGTAAAGATAGCAAAACCGTCTATAAAAATCGATATTCAAATTTAACGGTTATCACTTATGGTCAGCAAATGTAACAGTGTTTATCCAATATTAATAATTATAAAAATTAATGATTATATAATATAATTATCAATATTATATTCATCTGAAACAAAAAGGAAATACAAAAATAGCAATCATTGTGATGATATTTGATGTATAAAAATGTGAGGAATTAAGAATAAGATAGATAATGACTAAAAGTACTAAAAAAAGTGTATAATAAAAAAATAGGTAGGTAAAGAATGAAAGAATGAAAAAATGGCGGGAAAATTTATAGGGAGACAGTTTTGAAAATTTTTTGGTAAAATTTAGACAGGCTAAATGACTAAATTCAAATATATTATTTCAATGTAGCACTTTTAGGGACTCTTTTAAAATTGTCTCTATGATAACACCATTGACTATGGTAAGTTGAGGAGATAATTTGGACAGATGATATGAATCACTATAACAAAATGTGGTAAGATTGTGATAATATATAGTAATAAAAGATGATAAGAGAAAAACGTGAAAAGTGATGTCTAAACTCATCATTTAATATATTTCCTAAAAATAAAAATAAAAAGAGCAACTTCACTTCCTAAAAATAAAAAAATAAAATAAAATAAAAAATAAAAAATACAGCGCATATGCTTAGAGTTCTAAGCCATTTAATACTTTCTTTAAAAAAAAAAGAAAAAGAAAAATATATAAACTCATTATATAATACATTTCTCAACTTTTTAGGAGATATAGTAATAATACTTTATGAGGTGTAGTAATAATATAAAGGTAACTAGTAATATATAATATAATGGTAGTAATATAGTGATAATTAATAATAATATAGTGGTAACTAGTAGTAAGTTTGTATTATAAGTTTACGAGTGATAATGTGAGATTGTGGAACCACGGGATATGTAATATAGTGGTAGTAACTGTAATAGTGGTAAATAGTAATAAATCAGTGTTATGACCTTATAATGGTAATTAGTGGTAACTTATAATAACTAGTAGTAACTAGTAGTAATGTAGAATGGGAGACGGTGGAACAGTGGGAGGGACGGTGGGGATGGTGGAACCGTGGGCTATGTAATATAGTAATAGTTATATAGTGGGGGTAACTAGTGATCATTAATAGTAAATAGTAAATTTATGTTATGATTTTATATGATATAATTTTATATAAATTCCAACCAAAACAACAAATAAGAATAATATATAATTTTATATAAAATTCAAAACTAATGTACCAACATAATTAATTATACTAATATAATTAAATAATATTAAAAATCATATAATTAATTATACCCATATAATTAATTATCCATTACATTCTCAAAACTTATTTAAAAAAATAATAATAAAAAGTAAAAAAAAAAAAAAAAAAATAGATAGAGGACGGGCACCAGGCAGGGGATACCTGGCGCCCGGCTTATTGCTGGGGCGGGCACCAGGCATCCCCTGCCTGGCGCCCGCCCTCTCTCTGTTTTGTTAGTTTTTGTTTTGTTTATTGTTTTTTTTTTTTTTTAAACCTAATCCAAAACCAATAAAAAAAAAAAAAAAAAAAACATTGAGAGGTGGGCGCCAGGCATGGAATGCCTGGCGCCCGCCTCTCAATGTTTTGTTCTTTTTTTTGTTTTCTTTTGTTTTTTTTTTTTAAATCTAATATATTAATTCAATATATTTTGAAAGGTAAAATGATTTAGTAAATAATTATATTTAATTACATAAATTAATTATTTTTAATTGTTTAAATATTTATTATATTACAACATAGTATTATATTTAAATAATTATTATACATAATTAAAAAAAGAGGTGGATTATTATAATACTAATATTATATAATTTATCAATATTATATAATTTTATATAAATTAAAAAAAAACAAATGGTAATATTAATATTAATTTGAATATCAAACTTCATATTTAATTTAAAGAAATATTAATTAATTAATTAATTAGTAAGTTTAATTAACTCTTATTTATTTTGCTTATACAAAACCAATTATTTTGCTTGTCAAAAATATTTGACTTGAAAATAATCTAATTATAAATTTCAAATTTTAATATAGAACGACTAAAAATGAAAAATATGAAATGATTACGACAATGGTAAGGATTGTAATATAAAAAAGACGGGCAAAGTATGAAAAACAGTAGCGGGCAAAAAATGTGAAAAAAATTAGAAAAAAATGACAAGTTTTGATAAATTAGGTAATATATGTAGTAATATATGGTAACATATAATAACATGTAATATATGTAACATATAGAGAGTCTGTAGAGTCTGTCTGGCGCCCGTCCTCATAAGCGGGCACCAGTCCAGTAAGGAGCCTGGCGCCCGCCCCCCATAAGTGGGCGCCCGCCATAGAGGGGTCCTGGCGCCTGCGCCCATACGCGGGTGCCAGCCTAGTAGGGGGCCTGGCGCCCGCCCCCATAAGCGGGCGCCCGCCCTGTGGGGTCCTAGCGCCCGCTCATATATTCTTTTGTTTTTTTTTCCTCTTACACTCTTTTTTTAATTTTTTTTTTTATTTCACTTTCATATAAACAAATAAAAATTAAATATATATATATAAAAATTACCTTAAAATTAAAAAATTATTATTTTTTGGTAATATTATTTGTATGATTTATTATTTTTGTTCTAATTCAATTTATTCAAAATTTTTAATAATATTAATTTTATTAGAAATTCATCGATATAAAATTTTTGATAATATTAATTTTATTGAAAATTCATCGTGTAGTTTATTTTTTTCATTTTATTTTCTTTTTTTATAAAAAAAAAACATTATCAAAAACTTATTTTAAAAAGTGCGGGAGACAATTTTGAATTACTTTCATAGCATATAGCATGTAGTGAGCTTTTAACAATTTTAACAATTTAAAGCTAAAAATATAGGCGGGAACATATAAAAGTGAAAGTGTGTGTAGGGCGGGAGACAAAATTTTAAAAAGAGACGGGTTTTGAAACTAGTTGTATCCTTTAAAACTATCAAAACTCTCTCATTGTTTCTCTCTCATTGCTTCTCATTCCCTCGAAAGCTCTCCTTCTCATTGCTTCTCATTCCCTCGAAAGCTCTCCTTTTCTCCAATCAAAGGTCTCAAAATCCATTATCTTCTCATCCTCTCAAGGCTTTCAAAATCTATCGAAATATATAAACCTTATTTCTCATTTCTCATAATCCATAATTCATAATCAACAAAAACTCTCACTCAACCAAAATATATATTATACTTTCGTCATCCATACCTATCCAAAACTCTTACTCAAGGTCACTGAAACTTTCTTTTAATGTTTAAACTCACTGTTTCATCACTTTGTTCATATGAAAATCTAGATGGGTCTAAAGAAGTTTAACTATCCGAGATGTTACTAATATATTTGTATGTATTTTTTTTTTGTCATTAATATTATTAATATCGTGTATTACGTTTATCTTTTGTTGTTATCTTGGGTTGTAATGTAACATTTTCATTTTTAGTTATTATCTCGGGTTGTAATATAACATTTGTAAGGGTGATGAAAGATATGTTGACGGTAAACTTGGTATTATAATAAATAAATGACTGTGGATTATATATTTGTGATAGTTGACGATACAAGACAAGATAATAACTTATACTAACATATATAACCAACGACACAAAACATACAAGACAGATTTGTGATAATCCATAATATAAAATGGTAACTTATAGTAACTGATGATACAACTAACGATATGTTTCATCACAATATAACTGACGATACAAGAAAGTAACTTATAGTAACATATGATAACCGACGATACAAGATAATAACTTATAGTAACATATTTGGTAACCAAAGACAGTAACTTATAGTAAAATTTGGCAACCGACGATATAAGACAATAATTTATACTAACATATATGATAATCGACGATATAAAATAGTAACTTATAGTAACATATGATAATCGACAATACAAAATTATAATTTATAGTAACATATTTATAACTGACAATACAAAACAGTAACTTATAGTAACATATGGCAACCGACGATATAAGACAATAACTTATAACAACATATTTTGTAACCGATGATACATGACGGTAATTTATAGTAACACATAGCAACCAACAATAAAAGTCTGTAACATGCTCCAACGGTTACCACAACTGTCGGTATAGACCTATCCCGACATGTGTATAGACAACTGAAGACCCATCCGTTGGAGAAGGTTCTGCTGATAGTTTTTATGAGTTTTACAAACAGTTTTCATCCGTCTGGATAAAGCTTTTATTTTGTAGTGATAGTTTCAGTGCCAAGCCCCCATAAATGATGGGTCGCACGTCCTAAATAAAATGTGATGATTTTGAAAAAATCAACTCCCAATAGTCTTAAATATAGGAAAAAAAAACTTGAAAAATGGTTTTTGTTTATGACAAAGAATTTGTAATTTATTTCTTCCTTCCCAATTTGTTCTCATCTAACTAAAAAAAAAACAAAAAAAGTTGAGTAAAGTCTTAAATGTGTATAAATCTAAATCAATTTGATTATTTTGATAAATATTTTCATAAATTTTTAGGCCAGGTGACATTATTACAATACTCTATCTCTATATATCTCATGAATATTGATTAAAAATAGAGAAAAAAAAATATGATAACAGTTTCACATATTATATAATAAGACTAAATTAAACATTATTTATAAACGGACGTTCAAAATTATTAACTAATTGAGTGTGAAAATATTGCATATAATCATTAGTATATATTATTATATAATAAGACTAAATACACATTTTTCTTAACAAAAAATGATGAAATTTGTATTCAAGTATATTGCTCAAATATTCAATTTTCTACTATTATTTACAATGGGCACTAATTCATAGAATAGTGTTTACTTCCACATTAAAACAATTAATGATGTCATTTATAGCTACCATTCAATTAATTTATCTTAATGTTGCATTCGGTACATGGTATCTGAGATTAGGTGAGATTCATTAAGATTTTATATGTTTTATATGTAAGAGGTGATAAGTTTTAGTATGATTTAAATATTCTCGCTAAATCATATCTCATTCTCAACTCTACCATTTTCTCCACCACTCCCTACAATATTGATCAAGATTTGACAAGATTTCAAGATTGGGAGCTCAAATTCAAGATTTGACGAAAAACAACTATGATCTCCGTCAAGTCGATACATTTATTATTTTTTTGTCTTTAAATTTTTTTTTTGCATAATATACATTATTTGTGCGTTTGTATTACATATAATTTTTTCTTTTAAATTTATCTCAATTAAAAAAAAATGGCCGAAATAAATTCTTCTCAAGCATCTCAACAATCTCCTCTCCCCCCATTTTCATTTTTTCAAGATGAAATTTCTGAAAATATAGATATTGAAAATCTTTTAGAAGAAACTCAACCTAGTAATACACAATCCATCAAAACATGCACTAAAAAAGACGATATTAATGTATGAAAATTTTTTATTAAAAATAATGATGAACAAAAGGCAAATTGTAAAATTTGTCACAAAAAATATAAATTTTTGAAGAGTTGGGGAGTAGGCACGCTTAAGAGACACTTAGTTAGAGATCATCCGAATAAATTATCTCAAACAAGACAAGCACAAATCTCCACCCAAGGAGGAAATGTCACGGGTAAAATTAAATATAATGCAAATAAAGAAAAAATTGATCAAATAAAATAGATAGTTAGAAAAGAATTACTACTTAGTATAGTTGCATGTTCTGTTTTTAAAGAATATATTCAAAAGTATTTACAACCAGATTATAAAAAAAGTAGTAAAGTATCCGGTAGGAGAAGGTCAATAGATCGGTATCAAAAATTAAAAAATGGTATAATTACACAATTTATGAGCAGTCAATATAAATTTTCATTAATTTCAAATATTTGGAAAAATGAACATAAAAGAGAACATTATATTGTATTAACATGTCATTGGGTTAATAATTCATGGGGTCTAGAAAAAAAAATATTAGCTTTTCAATGTTGGGATTATCTATATAACGGTTCTCACATAGTTAGAGTAATTACAAATATTGTTCATAAATGAAAAATTAGTGATAGAATTTTTTCTATATCTTTTGATGAAATATTTTTTCATATTAGATGTGCATATCATATTTTAAATTTATGTGTTAGACATGGATTACAAATGACAGAAATAGTTTTAAAACCCATTTGTGACATGATTCATCAAATTAGAAATTTTTCTGCAAAAACTCAAGAATTTAGACAAATATATCAATTACATAATAAAAAATTCAAAAAATTTAAATTAGAATGTGATATTAGATGGAATTCAACTTATGATATGTTACAAGGAGTACTTTCTTTTAGAAATATTTCACTTGAATTTACAAATTCTAATTACGATGACACATTTTATTGATAATACTGCTTTTGATTTTGCAACCACATTAACTAAATTATTAGAAATTTTTTATACATGTATAAATTTATTTTCCAGAAGTTATTATCCAACAACTCATTTAATGTTACCTAATCTTTGTAAAATTTGTAATGTATTTACTCAATTTGAAGAAAAAGATAGGTTTAGTGACATTGTTGATTTAATGAAAAAAAATTTAAAATATTATGAAGAAATTCCTATTTTGTATTTAATAGCAAGTGTTTTAGATCCACGTGTTAAAGTTGAAGGTGTTGAAATGTTAATAGATTGTTTTGTACAAGTTTTTCTAATAGAATTATATATTAATCGATAACATTTAAAACAACAAATATCTAATACTTTACAAGTCATGTTTGAATTATATGAAAAAGAATATAATAATTTAAATACTAGTGATGTATGTAGTAGTAGCAGTAGTAGTACAACAACTAGATCATCTTCAATTTCTTTTAATCCTTTACATATGTTAGGAAAAAAAAATTTTCTTCATCAACATAATTTGTATTTCAAAATTAATGTTTATGATAGATCAATATTAGGTATAGACTCAAAAATTCACCATATTCCCAATTATCATGTATAGTCCTAATGAATCACCATCACAAATTTAATTCAAAGTTATAAAATTCAATGAGTCTTAGGTAAAAATTCCTTAAATTCTTCTAACCAAAAATCTCTCACTTAAATACATAAAATATTTATTTAAATATTATTATAATTTTAGATGAGAATTATTCAAAGTCTACAAATTCAAAATTTTTATTTAAATATACAAGTATTTAAATAATGTTTTAATTTTGAATAAGAATTATTTAAATTCTACCAATCCAAAGAGACCCTAGTTTTCTTTTGCATAAATGATCTTACAATTTAGCAAACATAATCAACATATATTCCAAAAAAAAAAAAACTTTATATTAAATCTAAAAAAGTTTCTCTACTACATGATTATGATCCTAGCAAACGGCCATAACACGCAAAAGAAAACATGTAAATGAATTATCTCATTTAGTACAAATCTATTCAGGATATCATATTTATCATTCCATTGGACAATCCATTTGAGATAGTTTTTTCTTCACTTGGGTCTCTACATTCTTGACTTCCCACTTTTCTATTAATATTGGTCTCACATCGTCAAGAATCATATGCCCATACTCAGCAAGGAATTCATCAACTACGTTAGCCTTATAAGAAGGTAGGGAATTTCTCAGTATGTACACGTCATCCCCCCAAAAGGCATGACCTAGTTGAATCAGTTCCAAGCATTTCTCTTTCATGATCTCCAAAAGATCCAATAAAGTATGAGATGGTCTCTTTTGTAAGTCAACATTTGACCCAACTATATCAAATGCTCTGAATTTCTCCAAGAAAACATCCAATTGTCACCATTTCCCTGAAAATGGGAACAATATTAGATCGGGCACATAGCCAGCCATAATACTATAATAAATTTCAAAATATTTGTTTAAAGATATTTTACTCAAATTTCAAACAATTTATATAAGAAAAACTAATTTTCAAACTCAAATTAAATGAGCAAAAGTTTCAAACAAATGATGAGTGGGAAAACAAATCTTTATCCGGGTAGCCAAAATTGAGAAACTAATTTTCTAGTCCCAAACAAAATTTTTTAGATTTTTTGGATTGAAAAAAGATTTTTCTGTAATTTGTTAACAATTTATTGATTTAAAAAATAAGAAAAAATATTTTTCAGCTCCAAAAATAAATTAAAAATCATAGAAAAATCTAAATCAATAAAATATTTATTTTGGTGAAAGTTTCATCAGAAATGCGCCTTGCATGTGCCCCATGAGCCGCTGTAGGTGGCTATACAAAAAATAAAAGAAAAAAGACATCCTCATGTGCCAGCCCATGCTCCGCCTTTTTGGCGGTGCACATTTACCGAATTCTGGCTAACCCTATATTTTTTATATCTTTGAGTTCAATGGTAGTCTCAACTTTCAGATCAAATGTCTCTAGCCTTATGTTTGGGCTACATGTGCCTTTGCCAAGAGTGGGGATGGGTTTCGGGAACCATTCATCATCTTCATAAATGCATTAAAATTCTGCAATTTAAACCAAATTTCGAACGGTCATATCTGTCTCAATTCTTAACCTTTTCTGCGTTCTTTATATGGTTGAAAAATATTTTTCAAAAGGAATCGGACCATATAAATTTCAAATAATGAAACACAGTATTTTAATAGTTACAAATACATTAAATTTCGGATAGAGTTTATAATATCTCTTAATGTACTCAACGAATGCATGCCAAATTTTGTATATTTAATCCTCATGTCATAAGTGAGCTACTGTGTTAGAATGAAAGCATTCCGTTAAGCCTATTGGAAGATGCCATTAACATACCTTAAAATTTATATATTACATTTTACATATTTGAACATCCAAAAGAGATAGGAAACACCCAAATAGGCTCTCTGATATCAATGAAGGTTTTAAAACAGAACCAACAAACATTTTTCTCATGCAAAATTTCCGGATTTAAATTGGATTAGAATCACTTACCTATTCCTATAATTGAGTATTTTAGGTCGAGAAAATGTCACAAAGTTATATCACCTTCTATTATTCACAATCTAAATGCTATGGTGAAGAAAAATGATCAACCCTTGCTTTATCTTCGATGATGGGAAGATGTTCTCTTTCTCACGTTATACAAAATATACCTTCTTCTCGTGTTCAAAATTCACGTTGAAAATAACAAGTTGGAAGAGATGTGAGAAGAGAGGGAGTCTTTCAAAAAATAGGGAAGTTATGGGGTGGTTATCAAAATAACCACTCCCACCCTCTTTTAACCTCTCATTCAAATTTCAAATTTAAATAAATAAATCTGAGCCGGGTCTACCCTCCTGGGTGGACCCGTACCGATTTCCATTTGGTATTTGTTCAACAACTTCTTTTTAAATTTTTTTGACTTATGAAATGATTGTTAATGAATTCTTTATTTTTGTGATTCAAATTGTGTTTATATTATGTTTGCACTTGATAGAGGGCTTGAGTTATTTATGGATGGTTGTTTGTTTGTTTGAAGTGTTGTTAATGAATTATGATGGTTGTTTGGTTACTATTTGAAGCATTAATGTGAGAATAAAGTGTGGATGAAGTATGAAGTTTGGAGTTCCAATATGGATGTTTGTTGATGGATGTTTGATATTGTGATTGATTGCAATGTCAGGAACAAGTTTGGATTTGGGAGGTAGGTTTTGATAACAAATGTAAATTAATCATTACATTTTTCTCTAAAAAAAAAAAAAAAAAAAAAAAAAAGGGCTCTTTCTAACTTCTTTACACAAAAATGTTGTTTAGTGCATATGGATTTGTCGATGTTTCCACAACAAAATATCAATAAATACTTTAACTTTAGCTAACATTTATTTATAAACATCCGGGAAAATCACCAACGTTTTTATCAAAATTAGCTAGATTTTACCATCGGGGAAATCACCAACTGTATTTGAACCCATAACTTTCTTATCAAAATTGGCTGGATTTTGCCAAAACCAATGAACCCCAAATCAAATCACAATAGAATTTGACTCTAATATTCCTTAGTCTAACTCACTCCCAACTAAGTATACAAATTAAATCATTTCTCAATAGTTAGTGCATTTAACTAATAGAAAACAAAGTTAAAAAAAAAAAACAAAAATTAAAGATAGTTTTGGCTCAACTCCTAATAGTCTAAAGAAAAACTTAAAAATAAAAAAAAAAAAAGCTTTTTTCTTGACCAAAAAGGTGAATTTGTAATTTTTCCCCCCAATAACACCCCACTTCGAAGCATGGACCTTTGCGTCTAAAGCAATGTTGGTATTATTATTATTATTATTATTATTATTATTATTATTATTATTATTATTATTATTATTATTATTATTATAGCTTGAGTCAAATTTGAGGAGATTGATAAAAAAAAAAAAAGAAAGTACAACTACAATATTTTACATATCTTATTCAATATTTTTCTTTAAATAGTCTAAATTAATTAACAAACAAAAAATATGCATATTACAAAATTTTAAATTTCTTTTCCATAAAATTAGCAGAGTTTCTAGGAAAATTTTAAGAAGTATCAATATTTTGTCAAATGTTCCGTAGATATAAGAAAATATCTAGTATAATAAAATATTATGAATCATGAAATTTTGTTAAAATATTTTGTGAAAAATATATATAAATATTCAAATATATTTTGAGAGTCAAAGAGTAAATAATATTAACTTTTCCTTTTAAAATGGAATAGTTCTATATTAAATTTTCCTTTTAAAATGGAATAATTCTATGTCTTTATTTATAATAGTTTGTTCTCCCTTTTCACGTATAGTATATATATATATATAGATGATACATTACAAATAGTGGTGGATCTAGGACTTAAGGGTAGTGAGAGCAAAATGTTTTTATGAAATATAATGATAATTTTTGTGAATCGACTGATGATCTTAATGAGAGCAATATTTTGGATTGAATGGAAATAATATTTATTTGATATATACAGATTAATGGAATTATTTTGGTCTAGTAGGGGCAATTATCCACCGTATGGTATATATAGCTCCACCACTGATTACAAAACAATTTTTTAATTTTAATTGTTATATTAGATTGATTTTGACCGTTTGTTTAAAAGTTAATTTTCAAATAAAATCATGTCAGTTGCATACAATCTATTCCCAATTATTTATATTAATTGAATAAATTCTATTTTATATCATTTAATTAGGAAATACTTTTAATGAATTTGTGTTTGAAATAAGTGATGCAACATTTTTCCTTTTTTAGAGGGAAAAAAAAGGAGATCCAAACACTACAAAATTAAAGTATTGAGGTGACGGTAACACTTATAGACAGTGACATGTAACGATGATTTTTTATGGCGTATAGCAACACTTGTGACGAAACCGTTAAGAAATATATATATTTTACGATGGTATAATATTATTCGTTTGGAAAAGTTTAGCAATCGTCAGTAAAGGTTGAATAACCATTTATAAAAAGCGATGTTGAATTTTCACTGTTATTATTTATGGTCAGTAAATATAAAACTTTTAGGGACAGTTTGAAAACAGTCAGTATATGACCATTTTTACTGTCTACCTAACCATACCGTCTGCATAAATTTTACATTTATGCTAACTCATATATTATACAGTCTTTAAAAACTATGTTCAATTTAGACGCTTATCTTTTGTGGTCAGTAAATAAGGCAGAGTTTTAGAAACTGTTTGAAAACAGTCTCGATATGACTACTTTGACTCACTACTTAAACATATAGTTTTCATAAGTTTCACTCAAATTTGACGATTATTATTTGTGGTTAGTAAATATGACAAAGTTTTAAAGACAATTTGAAAAATGTCTCTATATAACTCTTCTTTACTATCTAGTTAACCATACCGTTGACATAAGTTATATATCTATACTAACTTATTCATTGCACAGTTTTTAAAACTTATGTTCAATTCTAACGCTTATTATATGTGGTTTGTAAATATGGCCGAGTGTCAGGAACTGTTTGAAAACAGTCACGATCATTACAAAATTAAAGCAATATTTTATGACGGTATAAAATTGATCGTTGGGAAAAATTTAGCAATCGTTAGTAAAGATAACACAACCGTTAAAAATTTCCATTAAAAACATCTATAATATAAAAATATTAAAAAATGCTCTTTAAAATATAAAAACATCTATAAAATAAAATTTTAAAAGCCATTAAAAATATTAGAAAAGAATATAAAATCAATCATTTTTAATATATTTTTAATATTCTTTCAAAAATTTTTATAAAATCAACAAAATTATGGTTTTTGATAATACTGTAAAATTAAATAAGATATATAAAATAAATAATACATTTGAAATATAAAATTTATATCTATAATGTCATTTTAATTTAATAAATTAACAAATTAAATAAAAATTGATAACAATAAAAAATAAAATGTTTTTATAAAATAAATAAATTAAAATAAATTACATTATAAATGTGAAAATATATTATAAAAATAGAGAGTAATGAAAAAAATATATAATAAAAAATGCGGGTGAATAATAAAAAAAAGTGGGTGTGAATCTTACAAATAAAATGTAAATGACAAAAATATGAAAAAATAGCAAGTAATGAAAAAATATATCTAATAAAAAAAAGGCCGGTGAATAATAAAAAAAAACGGGTGAATCTTAAATAAAATACGGGTAATGAAAAAATGTATAGTAAAACAAGGCGGGTGAATAATAAAAAAATGATCGGGTAAGTAAGTGAGGGCTTTAAAAATTTGTTTTGTAAAAATTTGTTTGTGAAAACAGCATACACATGTCCATATGCTGTAATGATAGTTATAATATATGCTAACAAACCGTAATAAGTGGTAATAATAAATGGTAACAAGTGGTAATATGGCTATAAAGTATATAATGAGTCGTAATAAGTGGTAATATAATTCATGATAATAAATTGTAATAAGTGGTAATATAATGTATGATAACAAATGGTAATATAATGTAAGGTAATAAGTTATAATAAGTGGTAATATAATATATGGTAAGAAATGGTAATATAATGCATGGTAATAAATTATAATAAGTGGTAATAGAATGTATGGTAACAAATAGTAACAAATGGTAATATAACGCACGGTAATAAGTGGTAATTTAATTCATGATAATAAGTTGTAATAAGTGGTAATATAATATATGGTAACAGATGGTAACAAATGGTAATATAATACACGGTAATAAATTGTAATAAGTAGTAATAGAATGTATGGTAACAAATAATAATAAATGGTAATATGTACGGTAATAAGTGGTAATATAATTCATGATAATAAATTGTAATAAGTGGTAATATAATGTATGATAACAAATAGTAACAAATAGTAACAAATGGTAATATAATACACGGTAATAAATTGTAATAAGTGGTAATAGAATGTATAGTAACAAATGGTAATATAATGCACGGTAATAAGTGGTAATATAATTCATGATAATAAGTTGTAATAAGTGGTAATATAATGTATAGTAACAAATGGTAATATAATGCACGATAATAAATTATAATAAGTGGTAATAGAATGTATGGTAACAAATAGTAATAAATGATAATATAATGCACCGTAATAAGTGGTAATATAATTCATGATAATAAGTTGTAATAAGTGGTAATATAATGTACGGTAACAAATAGTAACAAATGGTAATATAATATATGGTAATAAATTGTAATAAGTGGTAATAGAATATATAGTAACAAATAGTAACAAATGGTAATATAATGCATGGTAAAAAGTGGTAATATAATTCATGATAATAAGTTGTAATAAGTGGTAATATAATGTATGATAACAAATAGTAACAAATGGTAATATAATGTACCGTAATAAGTGGTAATATAATTCATGATAATAAGTTGTAATAATTGGTAATATAATGTATGGTAGCAAATGGTAATATAATGTAAGATAATATGTTATAATAAGTGGTAATATAATGCATGATAACAAATGCTAACAAATGGTAATATAATGCATGGTAATAAATTGTAATAAGTGGTAATAAAATATATGGTAACAAATGGTAACAAGTGGTAATATAGAATGGTTATTAGTTATCATCAGTAAATGTGGCATTATAGGTATGGGTAACACATCAATCTAAAAATATATAAATCAATTTCACAAAATTAAAAATATATAAAATATAAAAATATAAAAATATATATCAAAAAAAGCTTTTCAATATTAACAAATATTAAAAATTTCCATTAAAAACATCTATAATATAAAAATATTAAAAAAATGCTCTTTAAAATATAAAAATATCTATAAAATAAAATTTTAAAAGCCATTAAAAATATTAGAAAAGAATATTAAATCAATCATTTTTAATATATTTATAATATTCTTTCAAAAAATTTTATAAAATCAATAAAATTATGGTTCTTGATAATACTGTACAATTAAATAATATATATAAAATAAATAATACATTTGAAATATAAAATTTATATCTATAATATTATTTTAATTTAATAAATTAACAAATTAAATAAAAATTGATAACAATAAAAAATAAAATATTTTTATAAAATCAATAAATTAAAATAAATTACATTATAAATATGAAAATATATAATAAAAAAAGCGAGTAATGAAAAAAATATATAATAAAAAAGGCAGGTGAATAATAAAAAAAAAGCGGGTGAATCTTACAAATAAAATATAAGTGACAAAAATATGAAAAAATAGTGGGTAATGAAAAAATATATCTAATAAAAAAAGGCGGGTGAATAATAATAAAAAAAACGGGTAAATCTTAAATAAAATTTAAATAACAAAAATATGAAAAAATAGTGGGTAATAAAAAAATGTATAGTAAAAAAATGGGGGTGAATAGTAAAAAAATGGCGGGTAAGTAAGTAAGGGTTTTAAAAATTTGTTTTGTAAAAATTTGTTTGAGAAACTGATGTGCACATGTCTATATGCTGTAATGATAATTATAATGTATACTAACAAATCGTAATAAATGAAAATAACAAGTGGTAATCATGGTTTTATGCCCATAATGTATGTAATGAGTCGAACAAATGGTAATATAATTCATGATACTAAGTTATAATAAGTGATAATATAATGTATGGTAACAAGTGATAATATAATGTAAGGTAATAAGTTATAATAATTGGTAAAATAATGTATGGTAACAAATGGTAATAAGTGGTTATATAATATACGATAATAAATTGTAATAAGTGGTAATAGAATATATAGTAACAAATGGTAATATAATACACGGTAATAAATGGTAACAAGTAGTAATACGACTATAATGTATGGTAACAAGTTGTAATATAATGTATGGTAACAAGTGATGATAAGTGGTAATAAGTGTATGATATGAAGGCGTTTAACAACTCACAAAAAATAGGTTTTGATGATAAAAATTTAATTTGAAAATAATTTAAGGTTTAAATTAAGTTTAGGCAAACCTATTCATCTTCATAATTTCTTTCGGCACGATTTTTGTTGTGATATATTAATTTAAACTAAAAAATTAAATATATAAATAAAAAATTATCTTAAAATTAAAAAATTATTATTTTTTGGTAATATTAATTTTATGATTTTTTATTTTTCTTATAATATTAATTTTTGGTATTATTTTTCATCTCAATTTTGTAATTTTTTGTAATATTTTTTTTGTAAATGGTAATATGTCAATAATGTATGTGATGAGTCGTAATAAATGGTAATTAATTCATGATAATAAGTTGTAATAAGTGATAATATAATGTATGGTAACAAATGGTAATAAGTGATAATATAATGTAAGGTAATAAGTTATAATAAGTGGTAATATAATGTATAGTAACAAATGGTAACACTACAAAAAAAGTGATCTTTAGTGATCAGAAATTTAGTGAAGATCAAAATTTTGGTCACTAATAGTAGCCTTTGGAGACGAAAAAAATTTCATCACTATATTTTGGTCATCATATAAATTTTAGTGACGAATATGAAAAAATGGTCACTAAATGGCATGGCGGGAAAAAATTCGTCAATTTAAAAACCATTAGTGACCAAATTTGGTGACAACAATTTTTTTTTCATTAAAATTTGATCACTAAATGACACAACACAAAAAGGCCTTTGGTGACTTTTAGTGATGACTTTTTTTTGTCACTAAACTTGAGGACAATTCTTGCAATTTTTAGTGACAATAATGGTCGTCATTAAATATATATAATTGTCGTAACTAAAAGGGTTGTTGTAATCCCACATCGAATAACAAAACAAAATTCAAGGTACATATAAGTATCCTTGAAACAATAACAATTGGACAATCTAAAGACCGGCCCAACCGCACCTTAGGTCTCGGCCCGGCTCGATCCGAAGATCGGCCCAATTGCATGACCGGTCCAAGCTACCGATGCCGATGGTGGCAGCCGATGGTTCAGGCAGGACCGCCAACCGTCGGCCTCGGCCGGACCACCGGATTCCGACATTTGTGAGACCCCCGGATGCTGACACCGGCGGCCGTGGCCGGCTAGTCGCCGGTAGCGATCCTTGCCGCTGGTAGTTCTTGGAAATTTCAGGCTGACCATCGGTCCCTTTTAGTGACTACTTTTTTTGTCACCAAATGTCGTCACTAAATGTGTTGGTCGATCTATTTTTAGTGACCACTTGTACTTTTAGTGATCAACTCGGTGACAACTTTTTTTGTCACTAATCTGGTGACGAAAAAAACTTTGGTCACTAAAGTCGACTCTTTAGTGACGACTTTTTGCATTCCGTCACCAATGATCTTTAGTGACGGAGCATTGGTGACCACTGAGTGACGATATTTTTATGATCACTAATACGATTTAGTGACGATATTTTTATGGTCACTAATACGATTTAGTGACGATATTTAGACTTTTAATGACCAAAATGTTTTTGTCACTAAAGGCCATTTTTTTTGTAATATAATAAGTGGTAATATAATGTATGGTAATAAGTTGTATTAAGTGATATAGAATGTATGGTAACAAATAGTAACAAATGGTAATATAATGTATGGTAATAAGTGGTAACAAGTAATAATACGACTATAATGAATGGTAACAAGTGGTAATATAATGTATGATAACAAGTAATGATAAGTGGTAATAAGTGTATGATATGAAAGCGTTTAACAACGCACAAAAGCTAGGTTTTGATAATAAAAATTTAATTTGAAAATAATTTAAAGTTTAAATTAAGTTAAGGCAAACATATTCATCTTCTTGGTTTCTTTCGACACGATTTTTACTGTGACATATTAATTTAAACTAAAAAATTAAATATATAAACAAAAAATTATCTTAAAATTAAAAATTATTATTTTTTGGTAATATTAATATTATGATTTTTCATTTTTCTTCTAATATTAATTTTTGGTATTATTTTTCATCTCATTTTTGTACTTTTTTGTAATATTTCTTTTGCAAAATTATTTTTTAATATTTTAATATTTTAATATTCTAAAAAAACTAAAAAAACAAAAAAAACATAAAAACTAGTAATAATATATAGTAGTAGTAATATATAGTGATAGTAATATAAAAGAACAAAAGAAAAAAAAAAAACAAATTAACTAAGAAAAAAATATAAAAAAATATAAGGTAAAAAAAATCAAAGAAAAAATGTAACTTCCATTTCCTAAAAAAATAAAAAGAAAAAAATTGTAAAAAGAAAAAAAATGAAAACTAAAAGAAAAAAAAGCACAAAAAAAAATTAAAAGTAAAAAGGGCTGCCCCCACGCTGCACAGCGCAGGGGCAGCCCTCTTTAGGAAAGTCTTTTTTTAAAAAAACTTTTTAAATTTTATTTATTTTTTTAACGCTCTCTCTTTCTTTTCTTATTACACTCTATAAATATTAAATAAAATAATAAAATTCACATGACAATTTAACAAAATTATAAATATTAATATTAATTTAACATAAATTAATAAATACATGATAAATAATATTAATAATTACAACATGTCGGTAAGTTAATGGTAAATAGTGATAAATAGTGGTAAATTAGTGGTAAGTTAGGATATGTTAGTAGTAAGTAGTGGTAAGTAATAAGTAGTGATAAGTTGTGGTACGTTAGCGGGTACAAGTCCAACCCTCGCGGGTGCAGCCACGCTTCATGTGGGCGCAACCATTTCTCACGCAGGCGCAGTCATGCCTCACGCAGGTGCAAGTCCAAACCTCATAGGTGTAAGCATACCACATACGGGTGTCTCTCCAAACCTTACATGCCCTGCGGTGGAAGACATTTTGGGTTTTTTTTTTAACACTCTTTTTTATTCTTGTTTTTTTAATTCTCTCTCTCTCTTTTTTCCCCCTACACTCTTTTTTTTAACTTTTTTTAACTCACTTTCATATAAACAAATAAAAATTAAATATATAAATAAAAAATTACCTTAAAATTAAAAAATTATTATTTTTTGGTAATATTATGTAACGCCGACTCAGCGGTGCCGTACTTTTGTACACCCATTCTTGAATTTAATAAAATATTCTCTAGTTTATATATATATAGAATAATATTTAATTTTATTGATTTTCGATTTTAGGGTTTTTAATTCAAACCTTTGGTATATTCAATTATTAAAATAGAATAATAAAGTATATATAAATATATATAAATATATTTTTCTTTTCATTTATTACATTATTTATTTTCTCATTTATTTATTTCCAAATCTATCCAAATATATATAATAATAATAATAAAAAAATCGAATTAGGGCTCAAAAGCCCTCATTTATTTATTTCCTCTCTATGTTTCACTTTCTTCCCTTCACTCGCTCGAATCACTCACTATTCTCTCTCTCTGCGCCTTACAGAGCTCTCTCTTGCTCTGTCCCTTGTCTGTTCGCGTGCGGGCTGCTCCCTGTCGAGAGCTTTGTTGCAACCTCAGCTAAAGCCCAAACTGCAGTCATCAACCGACCCTCGAAAACCCTAGGTCGCGACTTCTTCACTACAGGTAAGGGCTGAGTTGGTTGTAGTTCTAGGGTTTTATAATTAGAATTAGAGTTAATTGCTAATATCGTTTCAACTTGGAAACATTACAGGTTTTAGACTAATTCGACTGGCGAACGAAAGCTACGTTTGCGATCTGAGAAATCCTAGGTGAGATAAAATACTACTTATGTCGACACATTTGGATGAATTTAGAGTAAATTAGAGTAGGAGTGTATTGCACATGTTAGGATGAATGTTAGAATAGATTTGAAATGCGTTGTTTGACCTTATATGTAATTAATTAGGTTAAATAGAGGAATTTATTCGAATTGAGCAGTTCAGGATGATAGAATCATATTGACTTGATTAGAATGGTTTCTCTTGAAGTTTAATTTGATTTATGCATGAGAATAATTAGAAATTTAGGATTTGAGTTTAAGAATTTATGCAGTCTTTTCATTATAAGTTATCCTACATATAGGCAATCAAAATACTATTTTCGTATGATGAAAATAGACTTAAATACCTTAAAAATGACATATGGTTTGAAGAAATCGGATGAGAATTGAAAAGTGTATGAATTTTCAAAGATTTTTCTAATTTATAGGGAATTTATGTATTTAGACTTGTTTTCGATTTTTGAACGATTTTAGGTTTGAATTTAGCTTGATTTTGATTTGGTTATTTACTTATAAATGGAATGAAAATTGATGACATTGGAATTTATTCATAAATTGAAGAATTAAGGTTTGTATAAACTTAGGGAAAATGATAAACCCTAATAATAATTGGAAATTTGATTATTATTGTGATAATTTGATTAGGTTGTTCTTGTTGGAGACTCGAGGAGTCAAATTCGGATTTATTTTAGAAATAGGGAGTGATTACCCTCCCTGACAAGTGAGTGAGACCCTAATCTCTTGTATAAAATAGTGAAACCTGATTTTACCTTGGTTTTAAACAAAACATGCTTTGATGTGCATTGATTCGATGTGTGATATTAAATTCAAATCTATTTTGTGATTATTGGAGTGTCGTAAACTTATGTTTTCTATGATTATGCATCCATGTTTGAAATGAAATAAAAATTGTGCCATTACTTGAAAAATTTGATAAGCTTCCTTTTCTACCGTTGCATTGATATGTTGATTTGAAATGATTCGATAAATGTATTAGCACACGGATTTAAAATGTTTGGATAAACTGTGAGGGTACTGGGATACCCACTTGTGATGAGATACTATGATAATGACATTGATGATTCCGTAGCTACGAAGGGACTTTGTAGAGGCACGGGTTGTCCGGATACGATCTGCAGGAGGTATCCGCAAACATCCAGTTTATATGGTTATAGGCGCGGCCGGTTGAACCCACATCGGGGGAGGACGTGTGTGACACCACCGTCTAGCACTGGGCGGGGACCTATTGACGAGCCATGTATATATTTCATAAGCGCGGCCGGTTGAACCCACATCGGGGAATGAGTATGTGACGCCACCGTCTAGCACCGGGCGGGGACCTATTTGACGAGTCTGGGTAAGCAAGGGCTAATCCCACGGCCAACATCGGGGTAGAGAGCTACTTTTGAAACACTTTGCATAATAAAACCCCCGATGCGCCTGTCCCAGGTCATGGTTGACCTTTGCCAGGATCCTTTCGACTTGCTCTATGATCTACTTGATTTTAAATGGATACATATATGTATGATATCGTGTGAATGATTAAATGAGTTCATTTTATTCGAAATATCATGATTTACTGCGAAATTTGAATCATTAGTTACGAATGATATTATTTGACACTCCAATGTTCACCTACACTATTAGTACTTGAGATTAATCCCCTCACTTACTGAGTATCCTCCCATAGATACTCACCTCTCTTCTTTCCTCCCAGAGACAGGATTGTTGTGCTGGAGCCACACTTCAGAGTTTAGAGATTTTGACGGATTTGGTTATTCGGGACGGTGAAATCTTAAGTTTAATTTGAAAGATGAATTACGTATTATATTTTCGATCCTGTGAGGTCTTGTTGAGATCCGTAGTTGGCCGTGTACATATTATGGGATGACTGTATAATTTTTGGACTTTTGTTTGCTTGCATTGAGGTATTTGTAAATATTGAAAGTGTTAACTTAGGAATTTGTAATATATTTGTATAAACTTAGGCCCGCTCAGTGTAACGGCTGCTCATGCTCTAATTGGGCATGACAGTAGAGGTCTGTGGCTAGGTTTGTTGATAGATTTTTATAGTCTTGCGTTGTTCTGGATGTCGGTTATGGGAGTTGTTGGTTTTGGAGAGGCCGGGATGGCCATTTGTTTTATTTTCAGGATGATTTTGAATTATACAGGTTTAAATAGGTTAAATTGTATATGAGAGACCTCTGATTTATGGGGAGGCTCTGCCCGATTTTTTGTAGAAATACAGCCGGCATCTAGGGCAACGGACGACTGTTCACGATTCCCGGTTCAGGGCGTGACATATTATTTTTATGATTTTTTATTTTGCTTCTAATTCAATTTATATATATATATAAACATGATCATCTAAATTCACATTCTATATACTTCCTTACCCAATGTCGTACATTTTTTTTAACTTTCTTTATTCTTTTTTTTAACCCTCTCTCATTTTTTTTCCTGCTATATTTTTTTAACTTTTTTTATTATTTTTTTAACTCCCATCTTCATTTTTTTAAAACATATAAACAAATAAATTGTAATTAAACATTTCATCAATTGGACATTATATTTTAGAGTTAGCCCAGCCCAGCTATCGGATGTAATTTGTCCAATTTGGATTAACAACATGATAGAAAATGAATCAATTTTGGATTACTTTCGTGGCATATAGTGAGTTTTTAACAATTTAAAACTAAAAATATAGACGGGAATTAACATGTAAAAGTGAAAGTCTAGGGCGGGAGACAAAATTTTAAAAAGAGGTCGGTTTTGAAATTGGTTGTGAAAATATGACGGTCAACATCCCTTAAAATCATCCAAACTCTCTCATTGCTTCTCATTCCCTCGAAAGCTCTCCTTTTCTCCGATCAAATGTCTCAAAATCCATTATCTTCTCATCATCTCAAAACTTTCAAAATCCATCGAAACATATAACCTTATTTCTCATTTCCCATAATCTATAATCCATAATCAATAAAAATTCTCACTCAACCAAAATATATATTATACTTTCGGCATCCATACCTATCCAAAACTCTTACTTTAGGTCATTGAAACTCTCTTGTAATGTTTAAACTCACTGTTTCATCACTTTGTTCAGATGAAAATCCAGGTGGATCTAAAAAGTCTAACCATCCGAGATGTTACTAATGTATTTGTATGTATTTTTTCCTTTGTCATTAATATTATTAATATCTTGTATTATATTTATGTTTGGTTGTTATCTTGGGTTGTAATGTAACATTTTCATCTTTAGTTATTATCTTGGATTGTAATGTACCATTTGTAAGGGTGGTGAAAGATACGTTGATGGTGAACTTAGTATTATAATAAATAAATGACTGTAGATTACATATTTGTGTAACCGACAATAAAAGACATATATTTTCATACATTTTCTAAATAATATTTTCTCACTATATTTTGTCATTAATATTATTAATATCTTGTATTATATTTATGTTTGGTTGTTATCTTGGGTTGTAATGTAACATTTTCATCTTTAGTTATTATCTTGGATTGTAATGTAACATTTGTAAGGGTGGTGAAAGATACGTTGATGGTGAACTTAGTATTATAATAAATAAATGACCGTAGATTACATATTTGTGTAACCGATAATAAAAGACATATATTTTCATACATTTTCTAAATAATATTTTCTCACTATATTTTCCTAACACTTGTGATAGTTGACGATACAAGACAAAATAGTAACTTATACTAACATATGTAACCAACGACATAAAACATACAAGACAGATTTGTGGTAACCCACAATATAAGATGATAACTTTACCTACTGATCGACAATAAAAGTAACTTTCCTTTAATGCTTGTTTAATCGACGATAGAGGACAATATTTTCTAACACTTTCTAACACTCGTCTAACTGACAATAAGAGACACTTCATTTTCTTAACTTTTATAGTAACCGATAATACAAAATAATAACTTACAGTAACATATGTGGTAACTGACGATATAACATAGTAACTTGTAGTAATGTATATGATAACTGATGATATAAAACAATAACTTATAGTAACATATTTGGTAACTGACGATACAAGAAAGTAACTTAAGTAACATATGTAACCAACGATACAAAACAATAACTTATAGTAATATATTTGGTAATAAACTATATAAGACAGTAACTTAGAGCAACATATGGTAACCGACGATACAAGACAATAACTTATACTAACATATTTGGTAACCGACGATACAAGATAGTAATTTATAGTAACATATGATAATTGACAATACAAAACAATAATTTATAGTAACATATTTGATAACCAACAATACAAAATAGTAGTTTATAGTAACATATAGTAACCAATGATACAAGACAATAACTTATAGCAATATATTTAGTAACCGACGATACATGATAGTAACTTATAGTAACACATAGTAACCGACGAGACAAGACAATAATTTATACTAATATATGTTAATCAACGATACAAAATGTAACATTTCTTAACACTTGTATAACCAACAATAAAAGTTTGTAACTTTTACCAATAGTTTTCTAACTGTCAGTATATATCAAGATATGCTTTAACGGTTACCACAACTGTCGGTATAGACCTATCCTGACATGTGTATAGTCAACCGAAGGCCCATCCGTTGGAGAAAATTCTGCTGACGGTTTTTATGAGTTTTGCAAACAGTTTTTATCCGTCTGGATAGAGTTTTTATTTTGTAGTGAAAAGAGAACTCAAAAAGGCCAAATTTAAAAGAAAATATTGAATATATGTTTATTTAACCAAAACATTGTACCAGTTAGACAACAATACACAAGATCATGTACAACACTTTCTTCGTTGCATTGTATTCCAATGATTTTTTATGTCATTATCAGTTTGACCGGGCAAATGCTCAGCAATCTTTACCCAACAATTGCCATATGCAAAATGGGCTATCGTTAAAATCTCCTCTTCATCCTCGGTCCAATGTCCCTTCTGAAATACAAGAGAGGATTAAATTTATGAATTAATAATAAATGAATAATTAAAAAATAATAGTTAAAAATAATTAAAAAGGCTAAGAACTATAATGAGATTAATCTAGTTACCTTGATACCAGGCATCAGATGATTGAGCCGTCTCTTTCGACATTGATTTGCCGACCTAGTACCCATCATCGTAAATATATGCACCCAATCCATTTTAGATGCATTTACCCGTTCTGCAACCCACTCTCTTAAACAATTACATAAGAATTTCACAATGATATACTAGATTCAGTCTTAACAAAAATGATTAATAAAAGAACCAAAATTATGCAAAAGAAAAATAAGAAAGTCATTTCCATAACCCGTCTTCATCTTCATTCCATAATTGCCTAGTTGGAGGAAGTTGATGGATACAAGAGTTTTGGTACTCATCATGGGAGATTTGTTGAGATAAATAAAAATTCTCCAATGTAGAGTGTGTGTGTGTGTGAGAGAGAGAGAGGGAGGGAGTACAATGAGAGAAAATTATGATAATGGGAGGAGGGACTTTTTGGGAAGTTTGAGAGTTTCTGTTGGGTGTGTGTAGGTGACTTGTGAGAGGAGTATGGTATTTATGAAATGATTTTGATACATAAGGTTAAAAGTTGTAATAAATTTTATAAAATTAATAAATAAATGAATATCGGAAATAATCCAATAATTTTTTTAAAAAAAAATTTTGATATGCTTTGATGGGATTCAAGTGAATTGAATGTATTATCATTTTTTAATGAGAATTATCATAATAAATGTTGATATTTTTTTTTTTATATTTATAGATATACAAAAACTTCCATTTTTTTAGGTGAGAGAATAATATTGGGTTTTTCTGTGACATAGTTTTTTGGTGATTACAAACCTTTTAAGAGTGCAAAGTTGGTGACAAGAGAGAAATGGGTTTTGTTTCATTGAATTTTAAATGAGAATAAAATTGGATTCCCCTCCCCTCAAAAATTCACATATAAGCATTTTTTTGAACTATTCCTTTTTTCCCCCACCTAACTCAAAAGTTTATATTACACATTTATCATCAACCATTTCATTAGCAATGTGTGAAGTATAAATCTTAAGGAAAAAAAAGTATGTTAGTCCAAATAAAGGGAAATTCAACAAAATGGAGTAAAATTTTTATAGGGTAAATGGAAACGGAAATGAATACAAAATGATACGGGAAAAAAAAAACATTATAAGACTAAGGGAAGCAAAAAAATTGGAGAATATGTAAATATTAAAAATATGAAGATTTTTAGGTAAATATTAATTATTTTATGAAAATAATAAAATAATCATATTTTATAATAAAAATATAAAATGATAAATTATGTAATTATTAATCAAAAGAAAAATAATATAAAAATAAAAATTAGAAGTAAATAATTTATTAAATATGAAAAATATGTAAATATTAAAAATATAAAGATTTTGATATAAATATCAATTAATTTATGTATTGAGATGTTTTGAAAACAAGAAACATTTCAGAAATAGATAAACAATGTTGATAAATTTTGCGTGATTTAGCGTGTATATGTGTATATGTATGTATACTTATTTGCTAATCAATTATATACAGTTATTGAGGGATGAAGATTTATCTCCTAAACTATTGGCTTGAGTAAATACTTTGGGGCCACCACTCGATTTTGCCTTAGTACTTGTTGGATAAAAATAAAAATTTTGCATATCCCTTAGACATTAATTTGTCACAGAGTGGTCTAAATCACAGTCATACGCTCAAGAATTCTTATCTCTCTCTTATAAGCCTTTTTTTTTTCAAAACAAAGACAGACAATTTAAAGACAAAATCAATATCATTTCTAAGGGCTAATTCATTATTTTCTTGAATATTTAAAAGTACTAGACTCATTGTAGAACAATAATAGAAGTACCCAAGCTTTCTACTAAATAATAAAACAAAATAAAAATCAAAGAAAAAAGAGAAGAATTTAGAGAAATCTCACCACTAGTAAATTACTCATCTGATCTCTAAATGAAGAATCGATTCTTTCTCTTCCAATCTTATTCTCATTGTCTTCTTTTTCTTCTTCTTGTTCATCTCTTCCTCAAAATCAAGAAGAATTGGGGCTATGATTTTTATGAGAGAATGAGTGCAATATTTGTACTCATTTATAGAGTAGAATTATTGCATCATATGGTCTTTCATCTTATCTAATCTAATCCTAAGATCCAGATCAAAATAGCCCGGGATTTAAACAATATTACCATTTAGTTGGTAAAATCTTTTGTTACTATTATTATTAAAAATTCTAACAATAGATCTGAGTCATAATTAGCGATTTCTCAGTTTTGTTCTGCAATGGTTAAGCTTTTGTCATGCCTTTGACAATTCCATCATCGTTTATTCAACAAGATTTATGCATCGAAGCAAGAGTTATTCATAATTTCGAACGGCCATTAACGATCTTTTAAAATGTTAACTAATAAAGGGTTAAATATAATATAATCATCATAGTTATTAAACCCGACCCGTGCATTGACCTGAACATCCTAAAATTTATGGTTCAATCGATCAATTTGTTGGGTCATTGGTTCAACCACTGATTATTTTTTTATTATTTTAAAAATATATAATTATATAATTATATTTTTTAAAATATAAAATATCAATCTCTTAATTAAACCAAGTGATTTCTTTTTTTTTTTTTTTTAAACTAAGCAAACACAAGAATGTATATTTGTAGTGAATTTATGTTAGAAAAGAAAAATAAATCAATTTCATTTGTTTAATATATATTGTGCTAAGGTCAAAATAAAATTATCCGGAGAAGGCATAGAAAAGTGAAGAATCGGTCAAGAACCACGAGCACACCCACCTCTGTCCACTTGTTCTCTACCACTGTCTTAAAAATAGAAAAAATAGTTACATGTCGCATCATTTCGGCCTAAATTTTTTTCTCAGTTAAACAATTAAAGAAAATTCAGTATGCTATTAAAAATTACATTACCATAAATAAAAATAGATATCAGATTTTTATTGTATTAAGAGAGCAAAACTTATCCGCGATAAAAAATCATTGTCCTTGTTGTCATTCTCATCATCATCATTTGTCTCAAAATTAGATTCTTGAACATCATCCTCATCCTTGTCCTCATCCTTATCATCTGTCTCGAAATTAGATTCTTCATCGTCTCTTCATGAATTTTACTTGGATCCACATCTATTACAACTCCACAAGGATCTCATAACATTGGAATGCTATATTCCCCCGTCTGAAATGTGTTGACAACTTCCTCTTGTTAATATGCTATGTCTTCCTAGCATTCCTCAATCTTTTTACTTGCTTGCGTTTTACAAATAGCCCACCAATCAATTTTGTCACGTTTCAAACTGGGATATGATGCATAATATACTTGAATCGCTTGTTGTGCCAACACAAATGGTTCATTTCTCTTATATAATTTTTTATGATTTATTTCAACCAAATTAAATTGTGGATGCACCTTCATTTCTTTCACGGGGTCAAACAATTGACACATATATAAAACAATCCGCAATTCTACTCCAGGATACTCAACCTCAAGGATTTCATCTAACAAACCATAAAAATCATCTTTTATATCTCCATCATTGGATGTCTGAACACAAACCTCACTATTCATGGTACTTTTTTCGATTCCATATTCTTGAGTATGAAAATTATACCCGTTTATGAAAATATGTTGGCCATGTTCATATCATTGATTTTGGAACCCATGATAGATGAATTATCAATTCTTGTTCAACTTGAGCTCGATTACTATCAACCTGAAATTAAGTAAATGTGTTATTATATTTAAAGTAATGATGCCTAAAATTTTTGGAAAACTTACCTAATTTTTGAACCATGTCGCAAACTCTTCATTGCAGAAATGATCAAACTCATTTGTCGATAGTTCAGAGTATGAGTTTTGAAAAATCCTACTATCAAAGATTATGATTATTGTCACAAAAAGTTTATGACACAAGTAGTACATCTATGAGCAAATGTATACTAACTCGAAATATGGCGTCACTTCTGGACAGTTCAGTAAAATATATGTATGGGCTGCCCGCCATTCTTGACCAGTTAAGTATCTAAACTTACATGCCCCACTTGGTTGACCAAAATAGTTAAAAATTGAGAACGACTTCATATTGAGATCAACAGGACTCTCATCATTTCTTCCCGCTCTCCGCCTCTTGCACTACACGTGAGGCTCAAAATAATACGAGGCAAACATTGTCACTTCCTCCACAATGTATGCATTAACAATAGAGGTTTCAACACATATCTTATTTTAAATTTTTTTTCTTCAAATGATATAAGAATTTAATTGTAATTGAAGAAAGTGCATCAGAAAATAATATATAATGAAATTAGTCATTTGATGAAAATTGAAAACAAAGTGTGGAAGAGAGAAAATTCACCTCTTAAATGGATACATCTATCGAAATTAGACGGGACCTGCAACTTTGGCCTCATACAGCAAGTGAACCAAAAGATGTTCCATAGAATCAAAAATGACAGAGGAAATATCTTTTCTAAGTTACACAAGATGATAGGAATATCTCTCTCTAACTTCTCCATATGTGATTCTCTCAATACTGTCGAGCAAATGTCACGAAGGAAAATGCTTAACTTCATAATTGAGCCCCATACAAAATTTGGTAAGAGTTCCTTGAAAGCAATAGAAATTAATATTTCCATAAAAATGTGACGATCATGACTCTTCAAACCAATAAATTTATATTCCTTCAAATCGACACATCTCCCAAAATTTGAGGCATAGCCATTAGGAAACCTCAATGATTTCAACCATTCATAAATAGTCTGTCTCTGATCCTTATTCAATGTATAAACTGCCTTCGATTTTGGTCCCCTATTACTTTCATCAACATCAAGTATGTGTCTTTTACAAAGAAGTCGCATATCTTTTCTTGCATTCAAATTGTCCTTCATTTTTCCAATGACATCCATCACTGTATTTATCACATTATCAAAAACATTCTTCTCGATATGTATCACATCAAGATTGTGATGAAGCAGATGGGCCTCCAATATGGTAGGTCCCAAAAAATACTCCGTTTAGTCCATTTATGCGAACTTCGATAGCCATGTGTTGTACCATGTGGATCTTCAATTACAGATGGAAAGTTAAGCACTTTATCTCAAATTTGTTCACAGGTTAATCTCAATGGAGGAGGTATTCTTTCAATTCTATTCTTAGTGAACTCTTTTTATTCTTTCGGAATCTATGATTTAACGGTAAAAATTATCTATGACAATCAAAATAACTCGTCTTTTTACCATACTTCAACCTGAATGATTTTGATCTCTCCATATATATCGGACATCTTAAAATCTCAGCAGTACTCCATCCCGATAACATGCTATAAGCTGGAAAATCATTAATGGTCCAAAGAAGAGTTGCCTTCATTAGAAACATCTGATCAGTATGAACATCATATGTATAAACACCTTAATTCCATAGTTATTTTAACTCCGCAATCAGTGGTTGTATGTAAATATCTATTAACTTTTTCGGATTTTGAGGGCCAGGCACGACTAGTGTCAAAAACATATAGGGTGTTTTCATGCACATATCAGGTAGAAAATTATACGGAGTTAAGATAACTAACCAATATGAATAAGTTTTTCCTGATTTGCTAAATGGAGCAAACCCATCAGCACAAAGACCCAACCTAATGTTTCAAGTCTCTTTTGCAAATTCAGGACATGTTCTATCAAAAGGCTGTCATGCCTCTGCCTCCGAAGGATGACACATTAACACATCTTCTATTTCATAATTTGCATGCCAAGTCAAGTGTTCAGTAGTGACTTTAGATGCATAAAGCCTTTGCAATCTAGGAGTTAAGGGCAAGTAAAACATTTGCTTATAAGGTTTATGTCGTTGATTTGACCTGACCTCCTGCTACTCTTGTACCTGCATTGATTATAAAATTTATAAAATTTTGCATTTTCATCATCTTCCTGATATAACATATAACCATCTATGCAAACATCAATCTTTTCCACCAAAAGACCTAAATCTTTCACCAACTTTTTCATACTATAAAAATCAATGGGCATAATGTGATCACGAAATAACACTTCTCCAATAACTTGAACGAAATCATTAAAACAATTCTCAGACAAATTGTGTTATTCCTTGATATTCAATAGTCTTACCATTCGAGATAACTTAGTATGGCTGTCACAACCAGCCCACAAAGGTTTATTTGCAGCTCTCATTACTTCCTGAAATTGATTACATAATAAAGGTTCATTAGTCACATTTTCATTAACACCTGTTACTTCTACCTCCTCTAATGGTAATGCATAACTAGTATACGTTTGATCACATTTTCATTAAACCCTGACGTCAGGTAAGTTCTTTTTATACATTCAACCTCTTTCATTCTGTATTTTTTTTGTTTACAAATTAAAAATTTTAAAAATATTAATAAAAGATACTACCATCAAAAGTGACATCATTGCAAGAAAAATAAATTTAAATTACATAGATGAAATACATAAATAGTTAGATTGAGAAAATATGTGTCTGTGCAATACGGGCCGTTTGTCAAATATAGAATTATAACTGCACACATACTCATAAAAATAAAAATAATTTTATTTTTCTATTTCTTCACATACGATATATACATATTAAAAAATATTAAATATTATAAGTGTTATTTCAAAAGATTAACTATTAAATAATTTAAATTACTTATTATCAAATAAATAAATAAATAAAGCATAATAAGGTTAATGAAGATCAAATAAAAGTTCAACTACTCATGGTCGCATAATAACTAGCATGAAAATAATTCAAATACAAGTCCTAAAATTTTGGATGCTTGAAAATTTTAATAAAGAAAAGTAAATGGCTCATAACATCAATGTGATAATGTAGAACATTCAAACCATCAAGAAAATTAAATGGGACTAATTGCATAAAATGAAAGTCAAATTAAATTAAGTCAATTTAGGCAAAGTCTAAGGACTTAGATACTCAAAAGTTTTCGATCCCTTTCTCAACATTTGTGATTGATTGTCAAACTAATGTTCAAACTAATATTAAAATGAAAATAAAAAAAAATATAAATTCACATATTTGCATTCTTCACCATCAAAAATTCTAAATTATTTATATGACCCTATAAAAATGCATTTAATAAAAAGAAAAGAAAAACAAGAAAACATTAACAAATACCTTCCACCAAGGGCCTTGGATATAAATTGCAACAGCCACTAAAGCTACGTTTGTTCCCTAATTGCAAACCTAAAACCAACAATAATCAGTTATAAATAACAAACATATTATTAAAACAAGATTAAAAATAAATTTCATTTTAAAATAAATAACATTTAAAAACAATTTATAACATTTAAAAAAATTACACAAAAAAATAACTATGAAATTAAAAATATATATATATATATAGAGGAGAGACTGCGTCCCCTGCCTCCCCTATAGCAGAACCACGACGGAGGGGGAGAGCCCACCATCATGGCCCTCTTTCCTCCACAAGGGGGGATGGCTCCCCCCATGTGGCGGAGCTCACCGCGAAGGGGGAGGCAGGTCTCCCTCCCCACGTGACAGAACCCGTCGTGAAGGGGGAGGGAGCTTCCCCCTCCCAATGTGGTGGAGCCCACCACGAAGGGGGAAGGGTGCCTTCCCCTCCCCACATGGTTGGAACCAGTAGCGACAGCGGAGGGTGGTCTCCCTCCCCACGCGGCGGAACCTGCCACAAAGTGGGTGGGAGCCTACCCTCCCACCGTTGCCCACAGCAAAAGGGGGAGGGAGGCCCCACCTCCCCCGCCCCCAACAACAATCAGATCTGACGGCGCTGCCGCCAGATTTGTAATGGGAACACAGATCCGGCTACAACGCCGCCGAATCTGCCTCGTTTTTTACAGGAGTGAGGAAGCTTACCTTGATGGAGAGAGATGCCTTGCACTAGCCACTGCGCGAAGGAGGCGGAGAGCAAACTTCAAAACATCTAAGTGTGCGAAGGAAAAGGTAAAGTCATGATTTTGCGACGAATTTTATTTTTCGTCGCAAATTTTGCGAAAAAAAATTTCTTCATAAATTTGCGACGAAAATAACATTTCGTCATAGAATTCTATGACGCGATCAACCGTTCGTCGTAGAATTTTGTGACACGATCAACCGTTACTCACAGATTATGCGATGAGGTCGACCATTAGTCATAGATTCTGCGACGAAGTTGACCATTCGTCGTAGAATCTGCTATGAAAATAATTTTTCATCGGTAATCGGTGACAAAATTAGAGACGAAAAGAAAAATTTTTATAAATTTTGATCCCAAAATTTAATTTTACCCTTTTAAATACGAAATTAATAAAAAATTATTATTTAAACTTTATTAGGAATAGATTAGTAATTTGTGAGTGGGGAATGTGATCTACCACGTATTTGTGCGGGAAAAAAAGAAGAAAAAAATTTCAAAAGAGCAAAAAAGGGAAAAAAAAACAAAAAACAAAAGATTAAAAAAAAACCAAAGAAAAAAAAAAGGTGCAAAAAATAAAATAATAAAAAAAAACAAAAGAATAAAAAATAAAAAGCAATAATGAAAGCAAAATAGAAAAGAATTAAAAAAGAATTAAAAAAAAAAACAAAATGAAAAAAGGTTCAACATAGGAGGGTGATTCCACCAGCGGTGGAACCGCCCCTCCTATTGATTTTTTTTGGGTTTTTTTCTTTGTTTCTTTTTTTATTAGTTTGTTTTTTGCACCTATATGTTGAGCTTTTTTTTTTCTTTTGTTTTTTTAATTATTTTTTTTTAATTTTTGTTCTTTTGGTTTTTTTTTTCCTTTTTTTGTTCTTTTGTTCTCCCGCACAAATGTGCGGTATTTGTGTGATAGACCGCGCCTTTTTGTTTTCTTCATTTTTTTTTCAACGAATTATTTAGCTAAAACATTCAAAGCATGTTCCTTAAGTATGAGACCAATCACATTACAAATAGACAAATCTACACATTTAATACTCAATATTTGGATCCGACAAATTTAATCTCTAAAGTTTCTAATTTGTCAGATTTAATTCTTAATATTACACTTTTTTATGAATTTTAATATACCTAACAAAAAAAAAACGTGAATTAATGGTTGATTTACTGTTCCATTGCTTAACTTTATAATTAAATTTCTTATATTAAAATTCAGTTTCAATACAAATCTGAAATATCATTAATATAATAATAAATCGACCGCTATTTGATGTAATTTTTCTATTAATATTTTCATAATTTCTAAAAATTGAAACTTTTGATATTGAATTTGTTACGTTAAAAATTTTAACAACTAAATCTATTAAATTTCTAAATATTATGAACTTGATCTATAGATTTCTCTTACAAATAATATCAGTCTTTCATATACAATATTAAAATTATTTATAACTTAAAACTACATTAAAATTTATAACTTAAAAGGAAAAAAGAAAAATTGTCAAATCCTATACTACATTTTCCTTTTAAAATTAACATGTTGTAACATATTTGTTTTACATCCTTCATCTTTTTTGCTTTATTTTACTCTAAATATCGTTTATATTAAAATTTATAATTCCATCCTACCATTTTACCTTTTCACGTTGTCAGATTTCTTCGTGTATTATTTACAAATTTCATAACATTCAATAATTATATAAACATTCAAATTCATTTAAAGTTATAACAAAAATTATACACTTGTTAACTTTTAAAATATTTTACAATATTTAACTACTATTACCTTTTAACATTCAAACACAATTTTCTACTCACATTCCCTTTCTATTAATTCAACTATTTTTTATTTAACCAATTTAATAAACAAATTAAAAAAAAAGATAAATTAAAAGCTAATACCTTTACGATCATTATAATTTCTTTTAAATGCTATATTTTTTAAATTATGGGGCATCGCACATAGTGCGGTGAACTCCAGCTAGTTTAAATATAAATTTGCGCATCTACTATTTTCATTGGATGTGGTAACCGTTTCTCAAGCTCTCTCTCCGAAAATTAAACCTAAATTCTCAGTCACTCGTCAATACCGCGATAAGCAAATACCTTAGAGTCGAAAGTTGATATTCATTATATTGTTGATCATCTTGATAACGATTTTGATATTTAAACTAATTTGATAACTCTTTGACTTATATAAATATATACTCACTTCTTCAAATGAAAAGTTATACCATTGTAGAAGGAATCAATAAATATATACTCACTTTTATCAATAAAAGTTGAATCATTTATTTATTATCAAATGTTGTTGATTCGGTTAAATTTGTAAATATATTCTTTGCGTATTCAAGCTAATGTCATTATTTCAAAAAGGTCAAAAATAGAAAGACAATTGAAAATGTTATACAAAAGAGCATTGGAATGGATTAATCATCAAATTAAATGCGAGATTTGGAATAATGTTGGATTTACTGACAAATTATCAGTTGTGGTGAATTAGTGATTAATTTAACAAAAAATTTTAGAATTTATATTGATATCAGCGACAAATTTAGGGGAGAAATATTTAATTTGTTGCTGATTTTGCGTCAAAAAAGTGTTATTTGTCACTAATTTTGCATCGAAAAAACATTTTCGTCGCAAGTTTGCAACAAAAAATGATTTTTATCACTAATTTTGTGACAAATTATTAATTTCATTGCAAAAATAGCAACGAAAAACAATTTTGTCGCTGAATTTGCAACGAATTCTATTTTTGTCACTAATTCTGTCTTGAAAAATGTAATTCGTTGCTAAATTTTTAGACAAAATGTGGTTTGTTGCTAATTTTATGACAAATCTACTTTTCATTACAAATTTAGTGACGAATTTTATTTTGTCACAAAATTTTGTGATGAATGAACATTTCGTTGCTGAATTTGTGACAAATTTCCCTTTTGTTGCTAAGTTAGCGGCAAATAAATTTTTGTCACTGATTTTGTGACAAAAAAATTATTTGTTGCTAATTTAGCGACAAATTGTGTATTTTTCACAAATTTTATGATGAAATTTTTTTTGCTACTGAATTTGAGACAAAAAAAATTTCATCTGAAAGTTTGTCGAAGATAAGGACGAATTTTAATTTTTGTCTCAAAATTTGTTGCAAATTTGCGACAAATTTTTTTTGTCCCTAAATTTCGTCCAATCCATGTATTTTTGTAGTGATTTCAAAGATAAGTACGCCATCAATACCCACTTCTCAGTTTTTCACAATACTCACTTCTCTCTCTCTTACTTTTCTTCTTCTTCTACTTCTTCGTCGTCGTTGCAGAGACAGCTTCCAAGTTTAGAGGTTATTGTTTCGGTTTCCCTTATTGGCTCTTGTTTTCTTCTTCCTTGACCATCCTTATCTTTCCAGTCTCTCTCGCTCTCTCTCTCTCTCTCTCTGTTAGCTCTAAAAACCTGCAGACCACACGGTTTCCCGATTAATGCGCATTGACCCGTGGGTTTTTTTAGGTCAGTTACATAAATGGTCCATCTAATGAACTAACTCGTGTATTGTGCGGGTGAAAGGTTAACCCAGTCCAACCAACGAGATGGTCCAAGTTTAATAACTATGATAATCGTACATATATATTATTATAATAATAAGATTAAAATTGCATTTTTATCAAAAAATAAAGAAATATATGTATATTAATCAAACAATTAATTCTTAAGAACTATTTACAACTGGCACCTATTCATAGTATATGTTTTATTTTCTCATAAAGAAAATTATTGTAAAATTTATACTTATTATTATAAAATAATGATATAAATAAGTTTTTCTAACATTCCATTTGATACGATCTGTAAAAATTTACATATTTTATATGTATGAAATGAATTATATTCGCAAGATTTAAATAATTTTTACTAAATCTCACCTCTCTTACTTTTAACAACCACTTTATTATCAAAATTAGATGGATTTAACCAAAGTCATTGAACCCTAAATCTTGGCACAATAGAATAACTCATTCTTAGGTCTGAGGCTATTTAAATTGAATCATTTCTCAATGGGTGAAACTAATAGAAAACAAAGTACAAATAAGATTTATTAGGCTCATAGTTTCAATGCCAAGCCACCAAAAATGATGAGTTGCACATCCTAAATAAAATGTGATGATATTGAAAAAATCAACTCCCAATTGTCTTAAATGCAAGAAAAAATTGAAAAAATGCCTTCTTTTTATGACTAAGAATTTGTAATTTATTTTTCATCCCCAATTTGTTCTCATCTAACTTCCCCCCCAAAAAAAAGGTTGAGTTAGGCCTTAAATGTGTATAAATCTAAATCAACTTGATTATTTTAATAAATGTGATGGAGGTGGGTTATGGCTCCCCAGATACCGGCTCCTTCTTGACTCGAACAGTAGCCGCCGATGGTGGATACACCTGCAAAAACCGCCGAAGGGTGCTCCGGCGAGGAGACTCTGACGCTCAAGTCAGTAAATAGCAGTTTTCGTTTGAAAGAAATAGACTGAGAGTAGAGGGAAAGTGGTCCCTGTGTTCTGTGTGCCCCCTGTGTTAGGCCTAGAGAACGTACCTTATATCGAGGGTTTTGAGACCTCTTATACCTGTGAGAGTCGTGCGCTGTTGAGGAACTTCCACCTTACCTTCCTTATCGAATCGATCCGGGGATTTCGGAAGTCAATATTACAAATTGATCACGATCCTCATATATCAGGAAACTTCTTCTTTGAGAGGGATGCTTTCCTTATCTGAAAGATTTTGGAATTGTTATTACGAAATAAGAAGCTGAAATCAAGGAAGTTCTAACCTTCCTTTATTAATCGATTAGTGTGTTGCCTCTTGTTCGGTTGCTCGACCGATAAAAGATATTTCGAGACTCACTCGGTTAGAGAATTGACATTTGCTTAATTAGAAGAGGAGACTGTCTCTGATCGGTTAACGAGACAACTGAGGCCCTATCGTTCGGTAGACCCGGACGACTGAGACCTTTCGGTAGATTGACCGGGGTGGCTATAACCCTTCGGTAGATTATTGTTGTGGACGTCAGATACTGATCGGCAGGCCCCTTTCGTGGGCTTTTAGAGAATTGACTCTTTTGGTCTGGACCTTGGATTACGTCCTATCATTTGCCTCTGACTCGTTGTTTTCTTGAAAAAAAGCACCATGAGTCGTGATTTTAAAATCGGAAGTTCGAGGGTCTTTTGATACGACCGCTGTCGCTTTGGTCTTAATAAACCATCCCTCGCACATCCCATAAGGACCTTTCTCATTACAATTTTCTTTATATTTTCCCCCTTATTCTCTCTCTTTCTTTGTCAAAAAGTTATCATCGGTAACAAAGATATTTGTTCCTCAGGCTTTTCCGATATTGGTGATATTACGAGCATCATGTCAGCACAAGAACTCCAAGAAGCACAAACTGAGATGTTGTTGGGGGACGATTATTCTCTGTTGTATGCTACAGAGGTTGATAGGGCTAATAGGGCACCAGAAAATTGTGTGTCGATGTATCTTCAATCGGTCAAATACGGTTTGAAGGTTCCGTATACGGGTCCTTTTTCTGAGGTTTTGCGTCAGTGGATCATATTCCCGACCCGCTTAATTCCCAGTGCTTGGCAGTTAGTGGTCGTAGTGGCTTCCCTATTAGGGTTTTGTCATCTTCGTTTTGATTTTGATATTTTGTCTTCAATTTTTATTTTGATGAGATGTGGGAGCAACGGGCCGACCAAGGGGTGGTACAAGCTACAGACTCGACCCAAGTCCTATTGGAGGTTTTTCTATAAAGAGTCTATTGATAAGAGCTGGATGCAAAAGTTCTTTTTCGTCAAGTTCTTGGATAAGGATTGTATGCCCTGGCTTCCCAAAACTGATGGGGTGCCCTATGTAGGGCTGAAACCCCCGACTGCTTCAAGACACGGCCGTTTTGTTCGATCGATTAGTGGCTACTGCAGGTCCACCGGTCGGAGCATATGGGTCAAGTCCTTGTTGGATGATCAGATGTTATCTTTGGCTGGTTTGTTCTTTGGGGAAAAGAGAAAAGTTGATCGGCCTCTTCTGTTGGGGAGAGCGGAAATCGAATTAGTCAATTATTTAAGTCATCTTGATGATGTCTTATTGGAGAATGTCACTATTGATAAGTTGACCCGACATAAAGTGGCTAGACCTCTCCAGGAGGATTCTGGGGCGTCTGAGGCCCTACTTAAGTCTCCTTCAAGGGTGACTGAAGCCTTCCGCAAGTCGCCACCCTCTTTGGTAAAAAGGAGGGGGACTTCTTCTCCCCTGTCTGTGTTGTGGACCTTATCTAAGTACCCGGAGTCGACAACAGCTGTATCAATAAAAGGAGCTGTCCCGAATAAAGGTAATCCATCGAGCAGAGCAAATGTTAATGTAGATGAGTTAGGAGGGGCCGGAAATCTTCCTTTATTTGATGCTGGCGCGAGATCGGATACTTCTCGAGCTGCAAGGGACAGAATGGCGGGACCTTCTTCTGCTATTCCGGTCTGGCCTTCACGCAAGGGGAAACGCAAAGTTCCTAAGGGAGCGTCATCTTCATCCTTTATCCCTGTTCAGTCCTTCGATGGAAAGAAATGCTCAAAAGAGCATGGAATCGTTGTCGTTTATGCTAGAGATATGCAATATAGCTATATAGATCTGGTAGAAGTGTAGCGTATTGCTGGGCAATTTGACTTCCATCGTTGTGAGCTTGACCTTCATAGAATGTCTTACGAATAGGTCGGCGGAGCCCTTGAGTCCTTAGGCTTGATGGTAATATTCTCCTCGCGTCTCTCGAATTCTTCCCCCATTTTATCATTTGTTAATTTGGTTTTTCTTACAGACCATGGCCCTTACTCGATTTCAGGGACAGCAGAGGAGGCAAGTAATAAGCCACTTAGAGGGTCGGCTCAGAATTGATCCATCTATGGGAATCAGTCTCCCTTCGGAGAGGAGAGTCCTTGACCATTGAAAACATACCCGGTGCCTTACTCAGTTAGAAGGAAGAGGAGTTGAGATCCCTTCCATTGGAATTGGTCTAGTGCCAAGGGCAGTGCAAAAGGCTGAAGTCAGAGGCTCTGGTACACAAGAAGTTGGCTCAGCTTCATGAGGAGTTTCTTTGAACGGCGGAGCGTAAGATAGCGGAGCTTGAGGAGTCCCACGCAAGGGAAGCTATTACCCAGAGGGATTCCCATCGTAGACTAGCCGAGAGATTAAAATACGCTGAAGAGATAATCCATAGTATGGGTCTAAGTGAGGCTCTACCCGAAGAAGAGATCGATACTCGAAATCCGACTGTATAACTTCTGCTCGGGATTCTGTACTAAGTGACCTCTGTTCGTTTGATGGGAAATTTTTGTATTTTTTCCGATATGAGTCATCTTCTTTGTTTCCTATACTTTTCAGTGAAGTATATAATCCACAGGGGTCGCACGGCTGAGACCTTCTATTAGATAGGGAATCTTCAAATAGTTGGGTTGCGTCCACCCGTCCGGGGAGTTACATCCCCTCTTGTGTACGATCGATAGATCCTGGGCGACTGAGACCCTCTTAGCCATAGGAATTTTTAAATGGTTGGGCCACATCCACCCGTCTGGGGAGTTGCATCCCCTCTTGATGACGCGTACGATCGATAGATCCTGGGCTACTGAGACCCTCCAAGCAATAGGAATTTTTAAATGGTTGGGCCGCATCCACCCGCCCGGGGAGTTATATTTTCTCTTGACGACTCGTACGATCGATAGATCCTGGACGACTGAGGCCGTCCAAGCGATAGAAATTTTTAAATGGTTGGGTCGCGTCCACCCGTCCGGGGAGTTACATCCCCTCTTGACGACGCATACGATCGATAGATTTTGGGCAACTGAGACCCTCCAAGCGATAGAAATTTTTTAAATGGTTGGGCCGCATCCACCCATCCGGGGAGTTACATCCCCTCTTGATGACGCATACGATTGATAGATTCTAGGCGACTGAGGCCCTCCGAGTGACAGGATCAGAATATGAAGATGCAAGGGGTTCGTCAATAAGTGACTTCAAGAACGAGGGAAATATCCTTGTAGTTTAGAAAAATACCAGTAATAAAATCCGATGGCTATTTAGGCTATTTAGGAGTGGAAGTAGAAGACTCCAGCTCACATGATAGAGTCCCAATCCCCATCGATGTTCTGAACTTGATTTTCATATGCTTGGTGCTAGGCAAAACCTCTAAGGTGTTTAGACCTGGTCTGCCCAAGATGGCGTTGTAGAGCGAAGGGAGGTTTACCACATTAAACATGACGAGAGCCGTCGCATGATTAGGGGGTGTCCCGAGGGTGATCGGCAGAGAGATAATACCCTCGGGATATATCCACTCACCCGAGAGCCCTTTAACTGGGCCCGCTTGGGGCTGAAGATCGGCAGGAGTGAACCCCATTAGTCCAAAAGCATCCCGATATAGGAGATTACAGCCGGCTCCTTGATCGAAGAAGATCCTCCAAACCTCAAATTGTCCAATTTTGGCGGTTATCACAAGGGGATCGTGCCGGTTCGGGTTGATCCCAATGAGATCTTCATCGATAAAACTGATGACTGGCCTTTTTTCACCTTGTTGTTTGTTGGTTCTCGCTGCTAGGATTTCTTGTGGTACAGGAGGAATTGCCTTCAGGCAATAGAAGATTGGCATGATTAGGCGTCTGGCCTTGTTTTCTGTTGGTCCATTGTGGACCTGAAGGATCACCCGATCCCTTCGATCCGTCGGAGGCCGAGTAGCTTGGCGTTCTTCCTCTTGATTGCGTTGTGGCGGTTCACGCCGATGACCGGCAGGAGGACCTCTTTCTCTCCCGGCGACGAACTCCCATAGTCTTCCTTCTCATACTAGGAATTCCAATTCGTCTTTAATTTCTTGCTAGCATCGGTTGTGTGACCGTAGTCACGGTGAAAGTGATAGTATTTTGTTCTGTCTTTGCTGGAATCATCCTCGGTCGATCGTGGGGGCCATCGAACATATGGCTTGTCTCTGATAAAGGCTAAGACCCGACCAGGGGTTTCACTCAGCAGGGTATAATTGTTGTATCTCATTGGAGGAGGAGGTTTTGTCCGGTTTCTCCTGGGCGGAAACCTCCGGGGTGACTGGTTCCGTTCTTTACCGGTAATCCAATCTCTTCTGTAATCGGATGCTTCGGCGTCCTCGGCAGCGATGTACTTTTCAGCTCGAGCGTAAAATTCTTGGATGGTAGCAGGGGATTTTTTCGTGATAGATACTTTCATATCGGAGGGCTACAAGCTTGTTAATAGCGCAGTCAACGCAATTGAGTGATTCAAAGAAAGAACCTTCATCATCTCCTCCTTAAACCTTTCCAGGAAATTCGTTAAGGATTTCTCTTTTCCTTGGTGCAGTGATAGCAAGGCGGTAGACTTCCTCTTGACTCCCCTACTTATCACAAAGTGTGACTCGAACTGTTCGCGTAATTGAGAGAATGTCTTTATACTCAACGGTGGGAGAGAATTAAACCAAGTAAGTGCATTTCCCGATAGAGTAGTAGGAAAGTACTTGCACATGGCTGCATCGGGCATGTCCCTGGAGATCATCATGGTTATAAAATGGGTTATATGATCTCGGGGGTCTGTCGTACCATTGTATCTCTCCATGGAAGGGAGGAACACGTTCGAGGCATAGGCTCTGAGGAGATCTTGGAGTCGAACGGTGAAGCGAAAGAATAATAGGGGATCTGGTCTCCCCGAGGGTTGGCCCGTTTTAGTTCCTTGGCTACCAGTTGCTCGACTTGCTTTCTAAGATCATCAGGGACTGGTCTGGAGCTTTCAGAAGCTTCCCCACGTGGGGGCGATGGTCATTGCTGGGGACGTTTAGATCCCCCAATGGATTATTGGACTTCAGGTCTGAGGGAGCGACTAAGGTGCTCCAGCTGTCTGCTTACATCCTGAAGTTTGGATTCCAGCCTTTCCATCTGGGGGCGATTGACTCGCTCTGGAATACGGTCGGCCATGGGTTGGACAGGGAGTGCGGGTTGTGAGGCTTGTCCTTGATGAGGTGACCTCATGGGAGCTGTCTGATCGCGAGTGGCTAGATCAGGCACCGCGAGAGGAGCGACTTCAGAGAGTGTGGCAGTTCGCCCCTCAACAGAAAAGACGACCCTTGAGGACGCTCTAGTTCTCGGAGGCATGATTGTTAAAACAACAGAAATTACTCTAATCTATATATCTCACAGACGACGCCAATCTGATAGAAGTGAGTTATGACTCTCTAGATACTGGCTCTTTCTTGACTTAAACAATAGCCGCCGATGGTGGTACACCTACAAAAACCACCAAAGAGTGCTCTGGCGGAGAGACTCCGACATTCAAGTCAGTAAAAAGCAATTTTTGTTTGAAAGAAATAGATTGAGAGTAGAGACAAAGTGGCTCTCTGTGTTCTGTGTGCCTCCTGTGTTAGGCCTAGAGAGCGTACTTGATGTCGAGGGTTTTAAAACCTCTTATACCTATAAGAGTCGTGCGCTGCTAAGGAACTTCCACCCTACCTTCCTTATCGAACAGATCCGGGGATCTCGGAAATCAATATTATGAATTGATCACGATCCTCATATATCGGGAAACCTTCTTCTTTGAGAGGGATGCTTTCCTTATCTGAAAGATCTTGGAATTATTGTTACGAAAGAAGAAGCTGAAATCAAGAAAGTTCTAACCTTCCTTTATTAATCGATAGGGATGTTGCCCCTTGTTCGGTTGCTCGACCGATAAAGGATCTTTCGAGACTCGCCCGGTTAAATGATTGATATTTGCTTAATTGGAAGAGGAGATTGTCTCCGATCAGTTAACGAGGTAACTGAGACCCTATCGTTCGATAGACCCGGGCGACTGAGGCCATTCGGTAGATTGACCGGGACGGGTATGATCCTTTGGTAGATTGTTGTTATGGATGTTAGATACTGATCGGCAGACCCCTTTCGTGGACCTTTAGAGAATTGGCTCTTTTGATTTGGGTCTTGGACTACGTCCTATTAAAATGTTTTCATAAATTTTTAGGCCAGGTGACATTATTACAATACCCTACCTCATGAGTATTGATTTAAAATTGAGAAAAAAAAAATATGATAACGGCTTCACATATTATATAATAAGACTAAATTAAACATTAAGTATTAACAAACTTTCAAAAATTATTAAATAATTGAGTGTGAAAATATTGTATATAATCATTAGTATATATTATTATGTAATAAGAGTAAATACACATTTTTCTTAACAAAGAATAATGAAATTTGTATTCAAGTATATTGCTAAAATATTCAATTTTCTACTATTTTTACAATGGACACTAATTCATAGTATAGTGTTTACTTCCACATTAATGTTGCATTCGGTACGTGATATCTAGGATTTGGTGAGATTCATCAAGATTTATATGATTTGTATGTGAAAGGTGATAAATTTTAGTATTATTTAAATATTCTCGCTAAATCTCTCCCAAGGTATAAAGTAATTAGCAAACAAACAAATGCATATTATAAAATTTACTTTAAAATTTGCAAAACTTTTAAGAAAATTTCAAAAGTGTTAATATTTTGTCAAAAGTTTGTTGAGTAATAGAAAACATTCCTGAAAAGAAGGATTGGCATGTTCTTTTAATTTCTCCCGCTCTAAGCACCAAACCCCATCAAGTTTCAATCTCATGATCAAATTAGAATTCCGACATATGACCGTAGTAAGATGGAAAAATCTCGTATTCCTATCACCTTTGCTAAACCATGCCACTTCAGGGGCAGTTTAGTTATGGTAAAAACTGGAAGGAAAAGGGGAGAGGAAATAAAAGTGAAAAGAAATGGCACTTTTCACTGTTAGAACCGGGACCGATAGGAAGTTAACCAGAGAGTTCTTTTGCAAACCAATAGATAAATAAAAAAAATAACAAATTAAATAAACTAAACAGGGAAATAAAGCAAAAAGGCCAAATAAAATAAAGAGAGACAAAATTTACGTGGTTCGGTCAAAATAGACCTACGTCCATGAACGAGGGAAGAGCAAACTTCACTATCGAAGAAGAAGACTACAAAATATCTTATAAAAGTGTTCCTAGACTCAAAAAAACCATCATACAAGAAAGATAATAAAAGAAGATTTTAAAATATTTCAACCCATTTTTACTAACCCACTTAGATTGATGATGATTTAAACCAATCCCAAAGCCATATATTTATAAAAGAGCTCTTGGGGGATGATCTTCCGAGGAATCAATGTGGGATAAAAGAGGGGAGACCATTTCTTCACAAACAATATGGGACAAGCCACAACAAATCTCTACCTTGCCAAGTCCCAACATTAACAAAAACCAAATCTATTCTACCTTCTCCACAAAAGATCCAATGGGCTAATCAATAACAACGATCACCAACCAAGTTCAAACACTGCATGGGCTAATCAATAACAACAATCACTAACCAAGTTCAAACACTGCTTAAACTTATAGACTGAAAGAGGCTTCGAAAACATATCAACAAAATTGTCCTTTAGACTTGTACAAACAATTGCACACATTATATTGCCAATTGTACTAAAATATAGAATCTGTGCTATAAAATTCTCCTCTTCAACTGACTGTGATACCTGAACAGCAAATAGCCAAAAAAGGTTAGCAAATGGAGTATTCACAGGCTTAGTATCTTTTATGCCAAACCTTTCTAAAACTTTTTCAAAATAATTATTTTGGGTCAAGAATAATTTTCAAACTCCGTGATATCTCTTAATTTCCATACCAAAAATCTTCTTAACTACTCCTAAATTTTTCATACCAAATTCACTATTTAACTGCAACTTCAAAGTGAATATTTTTTATAAATTCTTGACAACAATAAGTATGTCATAAAACAACAAATAAATAAAAGACTCATTACTTAACATCCGGAAATAAACACAACTGTCAAACATACTTTTTAAATAACCATCAATGAAGGTCAACATATACCTAGTACCTTTGTTAAACTAAACACGAGATGGTCTCCACAAAAGTGAACAAATGTCAAAATCAGACATTGATGATGAGGCTGCAACTGAACTAATAATAGTAGATCTCTGCAGAAAATACAATCTACCAAACCTACAAACTTTCATAATAACAAAAACACCACTAAACACTTCCATAACTCATATTCAGTTGTGTATCTACACCCAAAAGCCTCTAAGGTGTCTAAAGAGATGTGATTTTTCTTTAAATCGGAAATATATCTAACATCAGTGAGAGTTCTCACAATACCATCATGCATTTTAATTCAAATTATGCTCTTACGAATAATATTAGAAACAATATCGTTTTCCATCAAAACAATTCCACTATTAACAGATTCATAAGTGAAAAATAATTCTCTGTAGGGACACATGTGATAAGAACAATCCGAATCTAAAATCCATTCATTTTTAGACCTTATCTTGTCATCAGTTACACAGAATATATCTTCATTATCCTCATCTATTGCAACACTAATCTCGGCGGTCGTAGTGTTTTTATTACTAAATTTTTCCTTTTACTTTAACTTACTTTTTGACTTAAAGCAATCGAACTTAATGTGCTCCAATTTATGATAATAATTGCATTCTAAATTTTTATATTTAGATTTACTATTATCAAATTTCCTTTTATCAGTTTTGCCCTTAACAACCAAGTATTCAGATTGACCACCATTAATTTCTCTAGTAATATCCCTATCAATCTGCTCCTTAGATTTTAAAATAGATTTTATTTCCTGATACGAAATAGTTTTTTTACCATAAATCATAATATCACGAAAATATTTAAAGGATTGGGGAAGAGAACACAACAATAATAGAGTCCGATCCTCATTATCAACTTTCGAATCTATATTCTCCAAATCGATAATAACAGAAGTAAATTTATTAAGATAAAAGAATATAGATGTATCTTCCGCCATACGAAACATATATAGACTTTGTTTTAGATAAAGCCTGTTTTTGACTGTCTTCTTTATATACAAAACTTTGAACTTATCCTATATGATCTTATCTGTGGTCTCCATAGCAACCTCCCACAAAACCCCATAAAAAATGTTCAAAATAATCCAAGATCTCGCATTCTTATCCATCATAGCAAAGTCTGCATCTGTTAGACTAGTTGATTTAGCCTCAATCCCTTGTAGTGGTAAATCAACTCCATCCTGAATTAAAATGGCCTCCATCTTAAGTTACCACATGCCAAAGTTGACATTTCTGTTAAATTTCTCGACTACTATCTTTGTTATTGTCATATTACCAAAGTAATTATTCAAAAATTTCCTTAAAATAGCTAAAATAACTCTAATATCAGTTTATTAGGATCTGTCTAAATAGAAAGTTAACTAGAGATCTCTTTAACAACATAATAGACAAATAACAAAATAACAAATTAAATAAACTAAACAAGAAAATAAGGTAAAAAGGAAAAATAAAATAACGAGAGACAAAATTTATGTGGTTCGATCAAAATAGACCTAATCCACGAATGAATGAAGAATAAACTTTACTATCAAAGAAGAAGACTACAAAATACCTTAGAAAAGTGTTCCTAGACTGAAAAAGACCATCATAAAAGAAAGATAGTAATAGAAGACTTTAAAAGATCATAACCCACTTTTACTAACCCACTTGGATTGATGATGATTTAAACCAATCCCAAAGCCACATATTTATACAAGAGTTCTTGGGGGATGATCTTCCAAGGAATTAATGTGGGACAAAAGAGGGGAAACCATTTCTTCACAAATGTTGTGGGATATGCCACAACATTCACTCATTTGGTAAGGAATGAAATGTGGAGGGAAAGTAAAAGTGAGGTGTAATCCTTTTTTCTCCCTTTTAAAAGTCAATTCCATCCTCAAGTGGAAAGAAATAGAAAAAAATGAGATTTTGGGACAAATTTATCCTTACCCTTCTTTCATATTTATGAAATTATCATTTTTATTTCAATTTTATTTAATATAGAGTAATAAAATTTAATTTCATTCATCAATTTTATTAGACAAATTATTTTTTATAATTTTACTTTTTTACTTTTTATGTTTACATTAATATTCTAATTTTATTTAATATAAAATAATAATGTAAATAATTTATAAAAATAAGAAAAATATATTAAATAACTATTTTTAAAAAAATTATATTTTTTGAAAAATATTTTAAATGAAAAAAATACGTTGTGAGAAATATTAAAAATATTATTTCACAAGGGTACATTAGTAAATAAGGTGATATTTTCTTCTACTTTTTATTCCAACCAAATAAATAAAAGTATCACTCATTTCCTACCCTACCATTCCTACCAAACAAAAATGAATGAAATGCATTTATTTTCATCAGATGAAGTAAATCTTTCTCTGCCTCTACTGCTGCCCCTCCTCCTCCCCTTCTGCGAACCAAACTTACCCTTAGTCTTTTGATACCAAAAAGTCTCTTCTATATCTAAAATGCGATGGCACTCTTCTAACAACTCTTTTTACAACTGTTGCAAGAAACTAGATTTATCATAAGCTGGAGACTTTTGGATCCCCTAGAGCCTATTTGCTAACCTGCATTTCAGTTGGAAAATATTCTCAAACACTCCCTGTTCGATTTTCGAAGGTTAGTAAATACTGAATGAATGGTATCCATCAGGGAGTGAGTTTCTTTAGACCAAGCCTCTGTAAAAACCCTCATGAAATCAGGATGATGAATCCATACTGCATCAAAATGGAACGGGTGCCTCTCACTCGGGGGGACTATAACCATGTGATTAAAAGAGAATTAGATGGTGATCTCCCTGAATGCACGACAGGACGACCACTTTTGCATCTAAGAAAGAGACTATCGTGACTGTTGCTTGTTTCGAAATGTTTATTTAATTTTGGCATTAGTATTTTGTTCACTTTGCAAGAGGAGGTGCTACTAAAATAACAGATCATTAAAGGCATGTAACTCATGAAATTTCATGTGCATGAAATCTAACAAGATTCTCTTGTTTAAATAAGTGAATATTCTTTACTTTGGATTTATTACTTGAAACAAAATCTCGACGATATTTGTATGACATATAATTTTGGGGTTTTTATTTTTTTATTATACAGAGGTTGCGAAAATTATAAAAAATATATTCGTCCATAAATGTTCAAATATTAGATCTCGAGCACTAAAAAAAATATGATTTTAGTGACGAAAAAAATTCATCGCTATTTTGCTATGAATTTAGCAACAAAAAATGTATTCGTAACTAATTTGCAACGAAATTAGTGATGAAAGACTGTTTGTGGTAAAATTAGCAATGAATAAAAAATTCATGACTAAATTCATGGGTAATTAGCCACGAAAATATTTTCGTGATCAAATTTGTGACTAATTAGCAACGAATGGCATGTTCGTCGCTAATTTTAGCGACAAATGGATAGTTCGTCACTAATTTTGGTGATGATTAGATAGTTTATCGCTAATTAGCAATAAATAGAGAGTTCAACGCTAATTTTAGCGACAAATAACCTTTTTTTACTAAAATCGTCACTAATTTTAATGACGAATGGTTTGTTTGTTACTAACTTTAGTGACGAATAGAGAATTTGTTGCTAATTTTAGTGACGAATGCTAAGTTCGTTGCTAAATTCATCGCTAATTTATCTCACAAATTTATTCATAATTAAATTTGTCCTTAATTTGCAACGGTATTTCGAAATTAGTGGCTAATTTCTTCGTTAAATTTCTTCTATACTCTCTTATGAAATAGTTTCAACCGTATTTTTCTTTTTGACTCTTCCAAATAGTGGATTAGCTTGAATGCATAGTGAATGTTATAGTTCTCAATAAATTGACCATTTTTTATAATAAGTAATTCAACCAATCTCTAATGAAGTATTACCATGTACAATAATAGGATCTTACTTTTATAAACATATGTTTTATCTTTTGGCTAAACACAAGATTAAATTGGCATTGAACAATGTTTTTAGAGATTATGTAAAGGAATTTGTATTTATTCTAAGTATAATCAATTATAACTTTCAAAAAAGAAACAAATTTGTTTAAATAATATAATCATTATCAATAAATCACACGATAAATATTTTTCATCTCTAATTTTGTTGTAAATCTCTCAAAATTTCTTTTTCGTTATTAATTAATCACAAATAATTAATTTATTGCTAAATTCATTATAAAATGTGAATAAAATTAGATTTTATAATAAAATTCGTCACTAATTAGCGACGAATAATCACTTTCATCATTAAATTTAATAATGAATAATTTGTTCTCTTTGCAAGAGGAGGCGTTACTAAAATAACGGATCATTAAAGGCATGTAACTCATGAAATTTCATGTGCATGAAATCTAATAAGATTCTCTTTGTTAAATAAGTGAATATTCTTTACTTTGAATTTATTACTTAAAACAAAATCTCGGCAATATTTTTATGAGGTATAATTTTGGGGGGTTTTATAAAAACATGAATTTGAATCTTTTGCCGATAGTTAAACCACATTAAATATTTTTTATTAGATGTTGAATTGTTAGCATTTTTGGAGAATCTTGATAATTTTATTTTATTTTATTTTATTTTTTAACTATGTTTCACTAATAATATGTCCTAATTAGGTAGTTTCGTTGAAAGTATGAGAAAAGAAAAATCATTCACATTTTGTCTACATATCCCAAAAGTTTCGACATTTCATATGACTTGACTAAAGATTTGATATTTTCATGATATGAGTTTGAGTTTTAAAAATAAAAAAATAAATAATAGAAGAGATGATTTCTAAATTAAGTTTTATAGATTTGAATTGATTTAATTAAATAATTCGAATATAGATCTAGAAAGATGAAAAAAAGAAAGGAAAAAAAATGTCGGGCCGAACAGCCCAGCGACCCAAAGCTCCATTCAATAGAATCCCCTCCCCACCCCAACTTACAAACAACCACGTCAGCAAGCTACTGTCCACGACTTGCAGTCTCCAGAAAAGTAAAAACTTCCACGCTCCAAACCTCCCGACGCGCGTTTACGAAACACCGGACAACACAATACACCTGATCACGTGCATGTCACGTGCCCATGTAACCACTCTCTCATTTGTTCGTGTCTAGCACGCACTCTACAAATGAAGCGAATTAAATTTCAGCGCTCTGGCGCTAACTTGCGCACCACGGCTTTGAATGCAACTAAACAACGCCCCGTCTTGGCTTCTTTTTGGTTCCGTTGAATAAAGTAGAGAGGGGAAGTGGAGAGAGAGAGAGAATGTCTGGAAAGAGAAGATAAGGGAACTGAGAGAGAGAGAGAGAGAGAGAGAGAGAGAGAGGGAAGAATTAGAGTGAGATAGAAAGAGAGGAGAGCAGTCAGATCAAATCGATGAAAAGGTAAGGGAATTCGAAACCCTAGTTCTTGCGTAATCACTTTTGTCGTTTCATTCATTTTCTTATTTATTTAGTTAAATATGAAGTAGGAAAACAGTAATTGGATTTGGATGCTCTTCTACGGAGAAATTAGGGTTTTTCGTTTGGGTTATGCCTAGGGTTTCGTTGAATGCCAAAATTAAAAACAATCCCTAGTTTGAACCTATCAAAGACTTGGAATCCAGGGTTTTTGAGTGATTTCATGTATGGCAACGGGGTCTATACCTGGTGGTGAGGTTTCCAAAAATAGATGGTCTGAGAGCAAAGTCTATACACGTAAAGCTTTCAAAGGTCCTAAGAAAAATGATAATAGTATTGTTTCACAATCTCCTTCTAAAACCCTAGAAGACCCTAATTCTGCTCCAAAACAGCTCTTGAGCCGTTTTGATGCTGTCTCTGATAACTCTTCGAATCGTGGGCAACAACCGGCGGTGCCGAGCTTGCAGGAGGTACCGCCGGGGAATGGGATAATGAAATTAGGGATTACTAGAGTGGATAATCGAGTGAGGATTAACATTGCTTCGAGGTCAAAGCAAGAAATGGGAGAGTTGAGGAGGAAGCTGGAGAGTGAATTGGGTGCGGTGAAGGATTTGGTGAAGAAGATTGAAGCTAAGGTGGTTGAGTTTCCTGGGTATGCTAATTCACAAGTGTCGGCAAATGATGGTGGTGGAGGAGTCGCTAAACGGGTTCATTCTGAGGTGGATTCAGCTGGTGGGGTTCATGAATCTAGGCCTTTGAATCAGCTTAGTATATCTGCTTTTGAGAATAGTCAAGGTGTGAGTGATAGTGTAGAGAAAGAGAAGAGAACACCTAAGGCCAATCAGTTTTACAGGAATTCTGAGTTTCTTTTGGCAAAGGACAAGTTCCCTCCAGCTGAGAGCAACAAGAAGTCAAAATCGAACGGTAAGAAGCATGGAGGGGGTGGTGATGTGGGACCTGGGTTTGGGATTGGGAAGTATTCGCACCAAGTATTTAAAAGTTGCAGCAATTTGCTTGAGAAATTGATGAAGCACAAGCATGGTTGGGTGTTTAATATTCCTGTTGATGTAAAGGGTATGGGGTTGCATGATTACTTCACTATAATTAAGTACCCGATGGACCTTGGCACTGTGAAATCCAGATTGAACAAGAATTGGTATAAATCTCCTAGAGAGTTTGCAGAGGATGTCAGACTGACATTTCGCAATGCCATGACTTATAACCCAAAGGGTCAGGACGTTTATGTCATGGCAGAGCTGCTTTCAAAGATATTTGAAGACAAATGGGCTGTTATTGAGGCTGAATATAGGCGGGAATTGATGCTTCAAATAGATTATGAATCCAGCTTACCAACCCCTACATCGAGAAGGGGTCCACCTGCCCCACCTCCTCTCAACGTGAGAAGGATTCTTGATAGATCTGAGTCAATGACTCAACCTGTTGCTTCTAAGTTAAAACCAGCATATCACACACCTAGAACACCTGTTCCAAAGAAGCCTAAAGCTAAGGATCTGCATAAAAGGGACATGACATATGAGGAGAAGCAAAAATTGAGCACAAACCTTCAGAATTTACCTTCAGAGAAGCTGGACAACATAGTGCAAATAATCAAAAAGGGGAATTCTGCTCTCAATCAGCATGATGATGAGATTGAAGTTGACATTGATAATGTGGACACGGAGACACTCTGGGAACTTGATAGGTTTGTGACCAATTATAAGAAGAATGTGAGCAAGAATAAGAGAAAAGCTGAACTTTCTGTTCAAGTGCGAGCAGAACCTGAAAAGACAGTCCTCCAGGAGAATGTAAGCATTGTGCCTTGCATTTGCTGCCTGTAGTATTTCCCCCCCCCCCTCTCTTCCATTACTTTTTTTTCGAAGTGGGGGAAAGTACAGTAAGACTAATCCTGACAATTTGTTTATTGTTTATAATTTCTCAGAACCCAGCTCTGGTTGTTGAAGAGGCACCACAACAACAGAAAACAGGTAGTGATCTGAGATAATGAATTTTTTTTTTTCTTTTTATATTTTAATTAATCACTGACTTTGATTTTGCTGCTATGGTCATTTATCCTTTTTCCGGGCAGATGAAAAGAACATGTCGTCATCATCGCCTAATCAAGGAGGGAAGCAAGGTGATATTGCTAGTAGATCTAGTAGTTCGTGCAGTTCTAGCAGCGACTCTGGATCATCTTCAACTGGTATGAAGTAGATTCGGAATTCTTGTCCCAGCTATTGATTCTTTTTCCATTCTTATACTTTCCAATGACGTTTCTGCTGTCAACAAGTTGTTAACTTCCAAATTTTGAACAGATTCGGATAGTGATAGTTCCTCAGCTGGATCAGACACTGGGCAGTCTCCTCGGATTTGATTATATTCTTCTTAGGTAAGAGTAAACTCCCCCTTTTATTTGTTCTTTTATGTCAGATAATATCTAATACTTGCCTCTTTCCTTATAATGGATTTTTGGAAAATCCCAATCGCTGTACACCCTCTGCATTTGATATATTGGTTGATTCACTCAGGACATGTTTTCAATGTTGATATCATGACAAAATTTGGTATGGGAATCTGAATGAAGGGTGTGGGCATCTAAGCAAGGATTGTGGGCTGATTGAAGCAACCACTTCACTCAGCTAGATGCCCAGTTCCTCATTCAATTTGTTCTGAGTTTCAAAGCATGGATAGTTCTTCTTTCATTTGAATAGCCTGGTTTTACCCTCATCAGTTCTGCTGGCCATTTGAGCGAAGTGAAATCTGGTCGTGGTTCATTTGGTCTATTCCAGCCCTAGAAACTATGCCTTGGCATGCTATTCTTGGACATCTGTCTGATCCTTTCCAAATTTTTCTACATTCTTATATGGATTGTTTCCATTCAGATGTTTTCCTAAAACTTTCCTAGTGTTAGTTTGAACTTCTTCTATTGCTATTTTCACTTGGATATCTCTGTAGACATGGTGCCATTCCTGAATGCTGTCTGTGGCATTAGAAGGGCTGTTTAGGTATGATCCTGCAGGATCCTTTTGAAGCAAGTAGTGTCATAAAACTCAAATGAACATCTTTCTTCTTTTAAATATAAAATCTTATCGTTTAACATTAATAATTACCCAGTAAAAGGAAAAATGAAAAGAAAGAGAAAATTTTGAGAATCCCAATTGAATGTTGAATGGAAGGGAATATTGCAGTATATAACTTTTCTGTTGAGTAAGAGGGAACATGTATGGTGGGTTTTTGTTGTGTGGACTTGGAGTGTTTTTGAATAACTTCCTTTTATCTTTTTCTTTCATTTTTGTCGAATTTATTATCCTCCTTGTTATGTTATATGACTCTTAATTATATTTCAGATTCCTTGAACTTAGAAGATAGAATGTGTGGTTGCTTGCATTAGTATAAAACATTCCAAAAAAGGCTTTGCTTTTTATTGTGTAATACAAAGTGTTAATCTTTAATAATTAATTCATATTGATCTTTGTCCCCTAACTTCCTTTTTGTGCATCTCACTAATTTTCAATATTCTTCCACATTCTTTTTTTGTCAGTGCTGGTGCTTTATTATGGCACAGGATTTAGTCTGCTTAATTGACATGAATTTTTCTAGTGTGTGGAATGTGGATGTGGATTTTTTTGGTGTCTTCCTTGGCATTGATTGCTAGGATGATAGTGTGAATCATCACATTAGGCAGTTTCCAGTTAAATTTGCACTGCCAAGGCCAACTATTTGGATTTTAAGTTTTGAAGTTTTTGATGAGGTATGGAATTGCAAAAGAGTTCTGTATTTGTGAAGAATGGAAAGTAGAAACTCAACTTAGTAGATTATTTAATTGTTTGAGATTATAAACTGTTGTTCTGAGAAGTCATATTGAATTTAGGACGGGTGGACTTTGAAGCCCTAGCCATTGTGTTAATTTCTCCTATAGGATACACCTCATTGTCATTACTAGCTTGTTGTCTTGCCATGTGAGAACTTAGACAGGTGACTAGATATGTGGATACAAGAAATATATACAGTAAATGGGATAAAGAATGGCTAGATGCTGCATCAATCTCATAACTATTGTATAGAGACAAAATTTAATTTTACTATTCTACTAATACTTTGTCCTTATGTGGATATATTTATAAGTTGTCAAATAAACAGTCTAAATGGTTAAAAGAGAAAACTTTCGCTTGTCCTATTTTAGTTTGGCTCAAAAACATCAAATCCCCATGTGATTCAAGTGCCCATTTTTTTTTTTGGTATAATTGAAATGCCCTTTTCTGTAACTTTTGTTAGTGAATTTGGTTCTTTCTTTACTTTTCAATGTTGTGCAAGTTTATTTTACCCCAATTTACCTTGATTCAGAATCAATTGTGGTTGACAAATTTGTCTAAATTATCCTTGTATTCTATCTGTTTATAAATTGGGGGGGTGCTTTTTCTTACTATCATATATATGTTTTTTCTTCGCAAGTGGATTTAATTTCAAGGGGTACTGTAAAACTTTGACTTATGCGGGAAGAAGGGGATTTGTAGTGCTGTAGTAATTTTTCAAAACTTGGGCAATACAAATCTATAACTTCAAAATAATAGAACAAATTTGTCTACAATAGAAGGTGATGTATGTCACTTGGGTATAAGATGCACAGTGGATAATAATGTGTCACCTTATAGAAGGTTATAGACACGGACATAATTTTTTCTTGTAGGTATTTGTGCTTCACAGCTTTTGGCTTCTTGCCCTTAAAGTTGTCTTGCTAGAACTCAAATCTATTTTGGCCTTGTAAATTACAATTTTTTGCCACCGAACAAGATGCAAATGAAAGGAGAAAATTGCAGTAATAAGCTATTCCATGTTTATTCGTATATACGTTTATTGCAAATAGCTGCATTCTATCAAACTGCTGGTGCTGCTCTTTTATTTCATAGTCTAATAATGCATATGTTGATACGTGTATTTCATTTGATTTTGGCAGATTCCACATCCAATATTGCTGATATTTGTTCAGCTTTGCCAATTACACAGTTTTAGTTCTGCGATTGTTGGTCAATTTCACTAGTACTTTTTGAGACCTCTCTTGGTTTGCTGCTTGCTGTGGACGTGCTATCATCTGGAGTATGTCTCATTTCTCACTGTGACCAGATCCCTTCCTTGTTGTGATTTGTATAATAATGCTAGGTTGATTTAGAATGTGATTAGATTCTGAGTAGGCCCTGTTATGTGTAGCACGTGTATATGGCTAACTTTTGCCAAGTACTCTTCCAATGCTGTTGGATAGGTGAATGTCAGCTCCTATTCTTTGCCTGTATACAATACCAGTGTTTTGTCTGTAATCCTAGTACTTGAGGTTATATTTGCTTATTATGGAACATTTAGACGGATTGGTGGATGTTTTCAGCGCTCTCTCTCTCTCTCTCTCTCTCTCTCTCTATGTTATTGCTGTGCACATCAGATTACAGATGATTTAAACAGGTTTGCTTCACTCCTAAGTTGTCCTAATCCTTAAAACTGACCAACTTTTTCCTAGACTTGTAACCGGACCGGGCCGGGCCCTATCCGGTTCAATGCCGGTTCCTGGAACCGCGGGCCGGGCTGGTCGCTGTTCCTAGGCCAGCCCGGACCGGGCCGGGCGGTTCCAAAAATTTTTTTAGTGGAACCAGCCCCGGCCCGGTGGGCCGGGCCGGGCCTGGTTCCTGCCGGTATTTTTTTTTTTTGGCTCAATTGCTCTACCATTCTTGGAACCGGCGGGCCGGTTCCGTGCCTATCCTGGGCCGGGGCGGGGTGGTTACCGATTCCAAAAGGGGTTGAACCGGTCTGGCCGCTACAGTACCCGGGCCAGGCTAGGCAGGGTTACTGTTCATCACGGTCTGGTTTACAGGTCAGGTTTTTTCGGGTTGGCTGGGCCGGTTTTCGGGCCCAAACCGGCCTGATGACATGTCTACTTTTTCCAATGTTAAAATTAATAATCTTGTTGCTAATAAAAAGCCCCTTTGTTATACAAGTTAGCTCCTGATTTTGATATGCAATCTTTGAAAATATCGCTGCTGATTTTGATTTCGTAAGCTTTTGTGAATGATGGAAATCTATTTCAAAGGGTAACTTCTAATCAAATTCTCATAAAGATTTTCTTTTAAACCCTTTTTCAAATATGATAAATTTTAGTATATGGGTATGATATATTTGATTGAGCATTGTTTGATCAAATTAAAAAGATATCCATTATCATGCAGTTTAAACATTGTTTGATCAAGAAATGAAGTTAATACTTTAGTTGAGTTGCAAATGAAATTCCTCCCCTCCTACATGATTAAATTGTGGCAAAATTATTATTGTGATGATTACCTTAATTATTACATGATTTATATACCTTAATAGTGACTTTGGTTGCTTTGATTATCTCCTTGTTGGTTGTGAATATGTCTCATATTTATTTGCGGACATTATTTTTGTGGGCATTTTTGCAAATATCTCAAATTTTAACAATTATTTTGTGGGACAACTACAAAATATTCACAAGATTATCTTTTTTGGCAAAATATTAACAAATTTCCGACAAAATAGGGATTTCTTTCCATTTTTAACGTTTGAATCAATTACAACATTAGAAGTACAATTGAGCACCAAATTAAATCTAATTTTAACCCACCTAATTGTTTTTAATAAAATATTATTATTTGATAATTTAATTATGTTAAATTTGATTAAAACAAATTTGAGTCAAATTAAATTATTTGACTTTGAGTTAGAATTGACCTACTAATTTATTGAATAGCCTCGAGTTGAGACCTAATCTAAGATTATGGAGGCCTTTGGCTTTGAGTCACACAAAAAAAAAAAAAATAAATAAATAAATAAATAAATTGTAGTTGCTTGTTACAGAGTAAAGGTTGAGGGTTACGCACCGGGACCAAATTGACACGATGCGAGGCTCATTTGCGACTCGGTATAGCTACTTCTCACCTCCACTCTTTTTGTCTCTCCTCCGCTCCAATTCTGAACCAAGACCCACCATCTCCTTCTCTCTCCGCTCCTGTTCCACCACGACAGAGTGGTCGGGTTTACAAACCTGGAGGGACAGCCCTCTTAATGAGAACCGCGTTTGGGGTCCCAAAGGTCCAGAATTCGTATCACCCGACTCCGATTCAATCTCCCTATCCTCTGCCTGTTCGCTTGCAGAGCTAGGCTCAGTTGTTCTATCAACCACTGATCCTTTGGAAAAATCAAAGCTCTCTCACATTGCTTACTCTGTTTGGCGAAATGGGAATCTCCCTATTGGTGTTTCTGTGGCGCCCATCCGACCGGCTCGGCCGGAAAAGCCCCCTTTGGTTCGTTCTTCTTTATCTCTACCCCTTTTTTTTAGTTCTTGATCCATTTTCCTTGTTTAGGATTCTGGGTGTTATTTAATTTTTTCTAATTTTTTTTGGGTTTTAGGAATTTCCCAGTTGTGTTTTTGAAGTTATTGATTAATTTTGATTGTTTTGTGTTCTGGGTGGTGTTTCATTATTTGACTTTTTTTTTTTTTTGGGTTCTTGTGGGGGTGTTTTAGGTTTCACCGAAGGAAATTCCTGCACCAAAGGATTCGGGGCTGCCTTTGAATGCATATATGCTGCATAATCTTGCTCATGTGGAGTTAAATGCAATTGATTTGGCTTGGGACACTGTGGTGAGATTTTCGGGTTGTAGTGAGATTCTTGGTCAAGGGTTTTATGAGGATTTTGCTCATGTTGCTGATGATGAGAGTCGCCATTTTGGTTGGTGTTCCCAGAGACTGGCTGAGCTTGGTTTCAAGTGAGCACATTTTTCACTTTTGGTATTAGAATCATTATTACAGTTTTAGATATCCACAATTTATATTCATTTTTTTAATATTTTGAAAAGATATGGAGATATGCCTGCCCACAATTTGCTTTGGAGGGAGTGTGAGAAGTCATCTGACAATGTTAGTGCTCGTTTGGTTGCCATTCCTTTAGTCCAGGTATTCACAAGACTGGACTACGGTAGACATCCTTCCTTTGCACTAAGAATTTTGCTATTTTTACCCTCTTATTTCTTGTTTGATTCATTTCAACAGCTTCAATGACATTTCTGCACTCTTGTTGAATACTTTCTAATTGCCAATTGTTAGAACCATTACATCAGTTATTGGAGCAGGATTCTATTATTGGAATTTACTGCACTCCAACTGTCTTATACATGCAATTTTGCATAATGCCACATTGTCATTCTTCTTTTGTAGGGAAATTTTTTCTTGATGTACATGATTGATAAATCTTAAAAGGCCCAAATTACTACTTTGGTCAAACTATACTTCATTTCCTGGATTGGTCTCTAGCAGATAAAGTTTGATTTTCACTAGATCCAATATTAGGAGTGGTGGTACCAGAAGCCAAACTTTTCAAAAGTGAATACTGATGACCAGATTAGCATGCGAAAACAACATGTCTAGTAATATATGTTATGCTATCTTTCTTGATGAACTATGAGGATCTTGACACGAATTGAAACTCCTTTGGTTCCTTGCTAGCATTATGTTACATCTTAAAGTCCGCAGGGAGTATAAAGGATATGCTTTCTCAATAAATATTTCTATCTTTATCTTGCTGAACAACCATGGTCAAATAACTATCCCTACTTTTTGTTATGGTAATGGCCATCACTATAATCACTATGGATCATTATGTGAACCAAGATTTTAGTATAGCCTGTTGGCCGTGTTCCTGCCACTTAATGACACACCCTTAGTATCATCATGATGGCTTCTTCCATGATCAAAGTTATATACTTTATAACATAGGCCTTATCCACTACGCCACTTGATTTGGTGACTTTTTCACAATTTACTCACCATTTTCCCACTCTAAGGCTACTATATTTAGTTCTCTACATCAAGCGGGGAATTCCTTTTCTTTTCCTCCCACTTTCTCCCCTTTTGAGAAGCAAGCTACAATTTAATTGATAGTTATTTATAAGGCTTCTGAGTGACAGCTCAGCAATAGGCAAAATCTGCAAAAGCTCAAGCCAGTTCTTAATTCCTTTTGCTAAAGGCACTAAACATGCATAAGCATGACAATGATGCTAGGAAGTTACAAGGATCCCTACAGCTTGCATCCTAGAAGGATTATATGAGAGAAAATTGTGGAGTGGATTTTAGAATGTAGGAAGACCGGGTGACCTCTCATGCCTAGGAGACTCAATATAGTGGGCAAGAAATTAGGTTTCTCTCTCTCTCTCTCTCTCTCTCCTCCCCCCCCCCCTAGATTTTCTAGGTTGGAAATAAAAACAATATGTGGACAAGATGCAATATGGACTGGAAGGTTGAAAATAAGAGGCAAGGCAGCCTTGTTCTTCAATTGCCATTGATGATGGTAGCTACAATAAAGCAGGGAACCGATAGGTCCACAGCCTTTAGGGGTAGGAGAATTTTGACCTGTGGAAAGAATTCTATGCTATAATGCACTGAAAATTTTAGAAACAAGCCATGCCATGTCTGTGTCAAACACATCTCTGGACATGAGACGGTACAATGCTTTCTAACTTACAATAGTATGAAAAACTTTATGACTTTGTCATATCATTTACTCCATGTCGTATTGTGCTCCTCTCCATATCACCTTCATATATTCTATGTTGGTGTATATCAAGAACCACATGGAGAGGATTTGGAATGGCTTAGTAGGAGCATATATGTTCCTCTTAAGTTATATTGGTGATATCCCTATTGTTCAGGACGCATCTAAGGGAGAAGAATATCAACTGGCAGTGTGAGGGGATATGGTGTTACCATTTCTTTTTTTTTTCCCACAAAAAAAAAAAAAAAGAAAAATGATGCAATCCAAGATTGAAAATTGGGTCTTTGTCTAAAAGGTGGTTTATGAAATCAAACCAGGTATCTGCATGTCGTCTTAGCTGCAGCAGTTTCCATGACCATGCTTGGAATGATGAATTCCTTAAAGTGGTAGTAAACTTTGGGGCCTTTTCATTGAAATGGATGCAGCTACTAATGCCCAAATATTGATATCTAGAATTATTTGATACCAAATTGATTGAAGTATTCATATAAACATCGATCCCTATATCTTTACAATTTATGTGTCAGAATCTTATGTGGTACTTGTCTGATTTGAGTACAAGTAATTATAGTAAAAGTTCATCTGCAATGGGTAAATGCTTCTTCTCAGTCTCTACAAGTGGTAATGGAGGAGGAGTTGGCTCCCACCTCCTGTTAATTAACCATGAAGATGAAGTGATCATGGTAGACTCTCAGACAGGACTTAAGTAGGCATGGAGCAAAAAGTGCTTTTTGTGCCCTTGACCTATGCTGAAGTGGATCATAGTGTAGGGGTGACAATTGTTGCCATTATTGGTGGCAGAAAATTGAAGAGTCAGTTGAGGTCTGTCCAGAGTCTAATGATTTTCTGGAAGAATATAGGCCAGTAATTTCAATGTCATGTGCTGGGTTGTCTTTAGGCCTCATCCTTCTTCCCTTCTAATTTTTGTTTCTAGAAACATGAAAGGAAGGAACAAAGTAATGGAAATCTGATTCAGTGGATAGAAAGGATCTTTGTCCAGCAAAAGGAAAAGGGGGAAAAAAGGAGAAGATAGAGAAGGATTACTTTTACTGTTCTGACTTAGTTTTGAATTCTTTTAGTTGCTCTTTTTGTATTAAGGCAGGGCTTCTATGCTTTTGATACGATTCATATGTTACATGATAGTGGGATTTTTTTTTCTCTCTCTAAAAAGAAAAAAAAAAGATTACTTTTTCGCTTCTATGCTTTTAATACCATTCATATGTTACATGATGGTGGGAATTTTTTTCTCTCTAATTATAAAAAAAAAAAAAAAAAAAAAAAAAAAAAAAAAGAAAACCTTACTTTTTCGCTTCCTTATTTGTGTAGGAAGCTAGAGGCCTTGATGCTGGACCAAGACTAGTGAAAAAGTTGATTGGCTTTGGAGATCATAGGTCATCTGATATTGTTGCCAAGATTGCTGATGAAGAACTTGCACATGTGGCAGTTGGTGTAAAGTGGTTTCTAGCAGTCTGCCAGAAAATGGGCCGTGCCCCTTCTCCCACTTTCAAAGGTTTGGTGATGTTATAGATGTCTTTTAAGTGTTTGTGTTCACTTGAAATGATCATGTTCCTATATGTAGAATTTATAAACTCATATTTGGGGAAAATACTCAGAACTGATACAAGAGTACAATGTTGAGTTGAAAGGGCCCTTCAACTATGCTGCTCGTGACATAGCTGGAATTCCTCGTGACTGGTAACGACTTGGATATTTCATAATTGTTGGCAAGTAGGCATGCCCTCATGTAATCCATCCAATTTCTTGGCAACAAGAAATGGAGCATGAACAATTTCTTATATTAAACCTGCATATGCATATCAGACTAGTTCTGATTCCCTCAGTACGCTGTTTGCTATCTAGGTACGATAACTCATCTCCAATTGCAGACAATAAGAATGAGAAACTTTCAGAGGTAATATTGTTGTATTTCAGAAACTATTTAACATGTTAATATCAATTTAGGCACTTCCCTTTAAAATACCCATTGTAACAGATCTATGACCGGCTTGCTTGCATCATATCTATGGAGAGTGAGAACTCAAGTCTTAATCAGCCTCCAAGATGAATTTTCATAAGCCTTGCGAGGATGCATGCAATGTATTGGTACAAAGATGTTTCAACATGTCCTGAAAGCTTAAACCAGTCCAGTCTTCTGTTGCTGAAATTTGGTACGATCACCTGGTTACACAAATAACTATTGCTCTATTGTGCTTTGTCAACATGGGTCAATGGCCAACCTTACGAAAACAGGGGGAACAGAAATTTCATGCTCGATTTGTTTCAGAGGTTGTGATAATATCGGTGACATTACTGACTTGTTAGGGCTTCCTTTTCTTCTGCCCAAAAAGTTATATGTAATAATGTTAATACAATGAGAAGTGGATTTCTCAATTATTTTCTCTATGAAATAAAGAATGCAGTGAATCGCCAACCAAGATATATGAAATAATATTGCCTTGCTTATACATGACAGGGTTGCTTGCATATTATCTTTGGAGAGTGAGGCTGCTCCCAGGGGAATGTCCTGGGTGCCGGGTGGCCATGTACTCAATTATGCTACCAAATACCTAGTCAACTTGTGGGAAGCATCCATGGCTCCTTCACCAGTGGGACTAGTATTTTCTCATTTTAATTTTTTGTAACGGGTCACATGTGCAACAGGCTGGCTTGTACCAATCCATTTATTTGAATTGAATTGAATTATGTTATATTAACGGACAGTTGATCTAGTTAGAAGAATACTAGATCTCTTAATTAAGAGTCGAATTCAAATATTAAGAATTGAAAAAATTACGTTGGGAGAGATTTCTCCTAAAAAGAGTCCAATAACAACGCGAGTTGGATTATTTGAATTATAATTTTGGATATCAATCGATTTAAATTTAAAAAATAATAATAATAAGAATTGAATTATGTTATGTATATCAAGCACATTTCTCAAACATTACGTTGCTATGCTTCGTAACTTACGGTAGTTGACATATCTCTATATTGTACCAGTGCCTTGGTGCCGCATGGGAGCTAACAGTGGCGGAGCCATGTGGATGGGAGGGTGGGCTATTGTCCCCCATGACCAAAATAACCCCATTATTCTGTACATGGATCCGTCAATGTCCTTACCTATGTTGCCCCCTACTGCTTGACATTTGCCCCCACTGCCCCGACTGTCCTGACATTTGCCCCCATTGCACTTTGGATCTTGGATCTGCCGGTGGGAGCTGATGAATGACAAAAAAAACCAAGTTAGGTTTGAGAAAGTGATGTAACTCTTGTTTAGATTGAGATAGAATTTTGCCATTTTTAACAATGGGAACTTACTTGTGGGTATGTGAATGTAATGCTTTCCAAAAATTGAAAAGCTCACTAGTCTTTTTGGTGCCGCTCATTTGTTTTTCGAATAAAAGGGTTAATGTTTCCTGATAAGACCCATTCAAAAGAGCCAAAACAATGAGCATTCAACATCGTGAAATCATGACTTATAAAGGTCTGTCATGCCTAGATATGTCAACGAATAGAGATCAATCTTGTCAAAGGGTGGATACAGCTCGACATACCATGTGATTACCATCGGCAGTGAGTTACCAGTTGGTGACTTCCAAAGGTCTTCTATATTTTGACAGACAACCTTACTTCTATAGCGTAGGTAAGAGGCTGAACGCAATTTTTATCAGTAAGAAACTTTACATACACTTTCCGAATAAGGAATGAAACTTTTGAAATCTAATTGATAAGGGAAAAATCTCCCCATATCACTAAATTTCTTAAATGATAAAGAGTACAAATCTCTCGAATATTTTGACTATCGAACTCTGAAATTTTCGAATCTTTTCGTAAGAAAACTAGAGTTGACATACCTCGAGTACACATGGCTTTTGCGACACCCACACATAAAAACCTTCGCATCACCAAATTCCAGATACACTCTCTTAAATCTAACACTTGATATATAAGTCACGGGAAGATCCGTTCTCTCTCTCTCTTGCTTTCAGTCTGTTTTATTTTTATCAAAAATCACTCATTTTGACTTGAGTATCGGAATCTTCTCCGTCAGATTACCCATTCGGCAGTTTTTACAAGTTTTAAGTCATTCTCTCAAGCAACCGATCAACTCAAGAGAAGTTAAAATCTATGGAGTCAAAACTCACTTCAAATAGATTGGCGTTGTTCGTGAGAATAGAGTAGAGCAATCTCGACAAACTCCTTAAATTGCCAAACGACCATGCCTCCAAAGGGGAGAACTAGAACCGTCTTGAAGGTTGCATCCACTATAAAGGGGCACACCGCCACCCTAACTGATGCTAGTCTCCTAAGGGCACCCGCTCACTCTGTCAAAAAATTGTGCTGTTCATTCTCAACCTCTTCGCCTAGAGCAGGTTCCACAACCTGCACCTCAGAAACCTCTAATCGTACCTCCTATACCGGTATCTCTTGAGTGGGCCAATCGCCCCAACTGGAAAGACTAGAGTTCAAAATATAGAAATGAGCAAGCAGTTAGAAGGACTTAACCGCACCATCAGACAAGAAGGACAATCCTCCTCAGGAGGATCTGAACATGTACGCTCTTGACGGCGGATGCCCCTGCTGAATTACGAACCATCGGCGACTTCGCGCCATGATCCGGAGGACCTTAGGAGACAAATTGAGCAACTAGTTGCTAACGAACTTAAGCGGGCCAATACTCGAGGAGGAGAAGATCCTCTTATTCCCTCCAGCGTGTCGCCTTTTGACCCGAAGGTCTTTTCAGAACCTATGCCCTGCGATGTACTCTTACCTTTTATGGAAAGATGTGACAATACGACCGATCCCCGTGACCATACGACATACTTCGTGACGGTGATGATCTCAAGAGACATGACAGACGTCACTATGTGCAAACACTTCCCCACTATTCTCAAGAGTAATACACTAACGTGAGTTTCTCCCAGTTTCGACAGCAATTCGAGACATATTTTGTGATCAGTAGGGGACCCAAACGAAAGTCCACCTTCTTATTGTCGCTACAGCAAAGAGACAATGAACCTTTGAAGGACTTCTTAGTTCAAGACCAAGATAATGAAGGTCCCCACTTTGGACTTTCTATCACGCTAGCCACGTTACTCACTGAGTTACGCCCTTCAAGCATGAAAACCTCGATCACGAAAAATCCCCCTTCTACCATCCAGGAGTTCTACTCATGTGTTGAGAAGTACATTGCAGTCGAAAATGCCGAAACATTTGATCGACGCAGAAACCGATCGTCCCGAAGAGAACGCAACCGATCGCCCCAAAAAGAATGTAGTTGATCGCCTCGGTAGCCTTTGCCAAGAAAGAATTGATCGGGTCCTCCACCTCCTCGAAAGTTCAATACCTACACACCTTTGAATGAGACTCCTAGTCAGATTTTACTCCAGATCGGGACAACCCATACATCTGATAGCCTCCCCAACCTATGGAGCATGATCCAAAAAGGGACATGACCAAGTATTGCCACTTTTACCCTGATTATAGCCATATGACCGATGACTGCAAAAAGTTCAAAGACGAACCAGAATTCCTTGTGCAAAGTGGAAGGCTACAAAAATTTATTTGCACAGAAGAAGGAACATACCCTCTCCGGATCGGCATGCCCCACAACGGGAAAACGAACCAAATGATAGCCGATTGCTTGGCCACTAACCAATCGACAGGATAGAGTGATCCTCCAAATTCACAACGAACGAGCTCTCCATGAGCCTTACCTCCCACCTAGTGCCTTTCCTATCGTCGACTCAGGCCCTCAAGATCATTCATGGAGGGGCAATGTCGAATACTTGATCGCGCCTATCTTCTACTTGCCCAAAGTGCCTCCCCTTACTCCGCAAGAGATACTAACGACTTATATCAATGAACAATCAAAAAACAAACGACCAATCATTGGTTTCACCGATGAGAATTTAGCCAGGGTTGACCCAAATCGTCATGACCCTCTCAATGTCACCATCAAAATTGGCCAATATGAAGTCAGAAAAATCTTTATCAACCAGGTAGCAAGGTGTAACCTCCTCTACTGGGATGCTTTCCAATGAATGGGCCTTGGTCTCAAACATCTTCAACCTCATGTAGGCCTGGTCAAAGAGCTTTCAGGCAAATGAAAATATCCCGAGGGCATTATTTCACTTTCAATCATATTTGGCTCACCGCCAAATCATGCGACGGCTACTACGATATTCAAAGTGATTAATTTTCCTTCGCTCTACAATATTATTTTAGGTAGGGCGGGCTTGAATGCCCTGGAAGTCCTGCCCAACACTGAACATATGAAGATCAAGTTCAGAACCCCATACAGGATTGAAACATTGTCTTGCGATCTATAACCCTCGACATCTACATCCAAACAACTGATCGGGTATGCTCTGATTGCCTCACTTTAAGGTTTTACATTGTAGTAGTAGTATTTTTCCATTCGGTGGCTAATACGCATGATTACTTTATCGTTCTTATGTCATCGTATAATTTTTATCAGTTGTTTCCAATCGAACGAAACGTACCTTCAATAAAAGATGTAACTCTTCGAACAGAAAGGCACGACCCATTCCTATCAGTTGTTTCTTATCGAACGAAACGTGTCATCAACAAGGGATATAACTCCCAAATATATAGACATGACTCATTCCTATTGTTTGTTTCTTATCGAGCGAAACGTACCGTCAATAAGGGATATAACTCCCCGAATAAGTAGATACGGCTCATTCCTATCAGTTATTCCCTATCAAACGAAATGTGCCGTCAATGAAAGATGTAACTCCTGAATGGATAGACACGGCCCATTCCTATCATTTGTTTCCCATCTAATGAAACGTGCTATTAATAAGGGATTTAACTCTCCGAACGGGTAGGCACGACCCATTCCTATCAGTTGTTTCCTATCAAACGAAATGTGCCGTCAATAAGGGATGTAACTTTCCGAATGGGTAGGCACGGTCCATTCCTATTGGTTGTTTCCTATCGAACAAAACGTGCTGTTAATAAGGGATGTAACTTCCCGAATAGGTAGACACGACCCATTCCTATCAAATGAAATGTATCATCGGTGAGGGATATAACTCCTTGAACGGGCAGCCACCGCCTATCCTACCACTTGGTTCCTAATAAGAGATATACCCCATCGACAAGAGACTCTCCCGATGGACGTCCCTATCCCGTCCTTTTAGACAAATCTTAACGAACGTGGCCTATCAAAAGAACAGAGTTCCCTGGTATATTTGAGCCTTATGGCGGGTCCCCCAATAGAGACAATGTGCCCCTAAATAGGCCATTATTTTCCAAGTAGCTTGGAATAATAAAACACAACCAATGAACCTACCCTCATCACTCGAATGATCAAGGGAATGTTCGCCTAGAGTCAATACACATCAGACGCAAGAATATGAAATGATTTTCTATTGAAATTCACAATGATACAAAATTCGAGAAGTCAGTAGTACAAGGGTCACACAAAATCAGGCGAGATAGGGAGAAGTGCTAGAACCTCCTGAGGTAAAGACTCCCCCACAACTACGACAAGTTTGACATGAAGGCCGATCAGATCCGCGGGGACCATGTCTTGGTCCACTACCTCCCAACTAATAGTCCCTTCACTCGAGGGCAGAGCTCCCTCGAAACTGAACCTATGGATTATCTCTTCCGTGTATCTTAATCTCTCGTTTAGTTTACGGTGGGAATCCCTAAAAGCAGCAGCACTCCTAGTTAAAGATTTCTCTGACTGAGTTACTTTTTGTTCTACTGCCTGAAGAGATTTTTCATGTAATCGAACTAGCACCTTAGCAGTTTGCAGGCGTGCCTCGCGAACCTTCACCTCGGCTTCCATCTTCTTACAATACTTTTGGCACAAGGCCAAATCAAACTGCAGACTCTTCATTTCCTCATCTTTCTCAGTGAGCGAGGCTTTAAGCATCTCCTCTACACCAATGCTTCTTCCCCTCTAATCAAGAGCATCTTGTAGTACTGAGACCTGAATCCCTAGTCGATCGGTACGCTCCTCTAAGTGTCCTATTATCGATTTCCTCCATCGTTTCTGAAACTCTGCGAAGGCCATTGTCTATAAAAAATAGATTAAATGAATCAATGATGAAGAAAAAGCAAAATGAGATGAGCTCAAAGAGAATAATACCATCAAGTCGAGAGACTTGGGACATCCTATGCAACACCAGGTCACAGCGATGAAAATCAAGCCGATAAACTATTCTCTCCACCTTGGCTAAGTCCATATAACTATACTGCCTATCTCCCATGCTGATTGTTGCTATTCCCCTCCTTTTCAAACCCTTATTGCCATGAAAGGATTGAATGAGGATAGAAGAGAAATGGCAATGCCATCAAGCAACTTACGTTTTCCCTTGCGTGGAGGCCATAATGGAATAACATATGACGGACCAGACATTTCTTCCACCAATACAGCTTCGGGCCCCATCCTTCTTGGTGGCCTCACTTTAATGATAGGAGGCGGGATATTCTCGGGTCCCTCCATTTTGGGTACCTTTGGCACGGTAACATTCTCATTATCAATTGGCGATGAATGATCGACCCCCCTCTGTTTGGCATCCACCGGCTCAGAATGCCTTGACATAGCAAAGGACGCATACTCTCCAGTTCCCTCCGTTCTTTTGCGCCTTCCTTCCACTGAAAGACTTAGGCAGTATAATTTTTCTCCTTGTTGTCGAGGAAGACATGGGCCTCGGTTGGGCCTCAAATGCCCTGTCAGTCTCTTTCGGAGGTTGCTTGGCATTTGGACGCACTTTTTTGACAATCGTGACCTCTTTCAACAGAGCATCATCTAAGAAATCTAGAGTGTCAACTAGGTTGATCTCCCTCCTTTTGACTAGAAAAGGCATATCAATTTTTCTTCTATCTTATTAGTAAGCCTGCTAAAGACAACATTTGATTGTCCTCCAAGAAGTCCACACAAACGGTCCTTTAAGAAGATTTACAGTAGCTACCGACCGATCACATAAAATGAAAATGGTGGGAAGGAGCCGAAGGCTTCAACCTGAGCAAAGGCCCCCCATCGGCCCTAGGGAGCATTGGAACAAGGTCCTTATCCCTAAACTCCACGAAGAAGTATTTATTCATTCAACTTTTATCAATGGACTCTTTATAGTAAAACTCCCAGTTAGACTCAGATCAGGTTTGCAACTTATACCAGTCTTGGGTAGAGCCATTACTCTCACATCTCACTAGAGAAAAAATAGCTGCCAGAATCTCAAAATGAAAACGAAGAGACAAAACCTAATAGGGACATCACAGCCATAACTAAACGCCAGGCGCTGGGAATCAACAAAGTCGAAAATATATTCAAACGACACAATACCTCCACGAATGTGCCGGTATACAGCACTTTCAAGCCAAAATTTACCAACTGCTTGTACATTGGAACACATCCTTCAATCACTTTGTTGGCCCCATTCACATCTATAATAGACACTAAAGTATAATCGTTGCCCATCAACATGTCAGTTTGAACTTCTTGAAACTCTTCCATCGTCATGATGCTTCTAATGTCTTAAATGCCTAGATGAATCTGAGAAGCGGAACCTCTCACCTTTTTTCTCAAGAAAGATCTTTTTTACACAACGGTGACCCGCAAGAAAACAAAACAAAAGAAAAAAGAGAAGGTGTCTAATCCCCTTAACGATAGACCTTATAAGGAATACTGAAGACTAGTCGTAAAACGTGAAGCGATATATGTCATGTCAAGAGTTTCATGCCCCTTCGACGATCGCTACTCATGGCATCTTTCTCACGAAACGACACCATAAGTCGGGGGCAAATGATAGGATCCGTTCAAAAGACCCAAAATGATGTGTACTTAGCACTATGAAATCATGACTTATAAAGGTCTGTAGCGCCTAGACGTGTTAATGAATAGGGATCAATCTCCCCGAAAGGTGGATATGGCTCGACATACCATGCGATTACCATCGGTAGTGAGTTAACCGGTTGGTGACCTCTAAGAGTCTTCTATGTTTCAAAAGATAATCTTGATCCTATCGCATCGATAAAAGACCGAACGCAATTCCTATCGGTAAGAATCTTTGCATACACTTTCTAAATAAGGAATGAAACTTTTGAGATCTAATCAATAAGAGAAAAATCTCTCCATATTACTAAACTTCCTAAATGATAATGATTACGAATCTCCCGAATATTCAAACTATCGAACTCTAAAATTTTCGGATCTCTTCGTAAGGAAACTACGATCGAAATACCCTGAGTACATACGGTTTTTATGACACCCATGAATAAAAACCTTCGCATCACCAAAACTCAGATATGCTCTCTCAGACCTAACACTTGACACACAAGTTATGAGGAGATCTGTTCTCTCTCTCCCTCTCTTGCTTTTAGTCTGTTTTATTTCTATCGAAAATTACTCTTTTTGACTTGAATGTCGGATCCTCCCTCATCGGAGCATTTTTCGATGGTCTTTTATAGGTTTCAAGTCATTCTCTCAAGCAATCAATCAAGTCAAGCAAAACCGAAATTTATAAAGTCAAAACTCACCTCCAATATTTCTCATTGTTATGTGTATTATTATGTCCAGGAAAGATATGAGCAAGAGCTGTATATGGGTCTCTGTGAGACATTTGGGTTCTAGTAAACAATATAAGTCAAGCCAATCAGTTGTTCAATCAAATTCATGTAACTTATGAGTGAAGATTAAATCTCCAATCGAATTTGAATAGTTTCTTGATATCTTTTCTTTTCTTTTCTTTTCTTTTTCTCTTTTTTGATCGACCCTGTGATTTCATTTATTGGACATACTATATTTCTCTAGCCAAAACACAAGAATGTAATAAAAAATAGAAAATATTTTCAATAATTTTCTTTTTTTTCTTTTCTTTTCTATGAAAGAGATTCAACCTAAATATGTTCAAATAATATTCTAATTAATTTTAATAAGTTTTAAACGAGTCAAAGTTTAACAGTTTAATTCCTTTTAAAAGACTGAAAAAGAAAAGAAAAATGCAGTTCTCCTCATAGTTATTAAACCCGGACCGACCTGTCGGTCAAACCGGGTCGATCCTTGACCCATGCATTTTACGGGTCGGTCCATAAATTGGACCGTTTATGTACTCAACCCGTGCAAACCCACGGGTCAATAGCGGGTCAAACCCTAACCCGTGTGACTCGCGGGTTTTGTTTTAACTCGACAATAGGAAAAAACATCTTTGTTGGTCTCTCTTTCCGAATGAAGGCAGCACCGACGGCAAAAGAAACCTCCCAAAGAGGAAGAAGCCACGAAAGAAGCTCCTCCATGGGAGTTGGAGGAGGTCACATACGCATTGGCGATGGAGGAACCTCCTGAAGAAGAAGAAACCATGAAAGAAGATCCTTCATGAAAGCCAGAGGAGGTTTACATATGCACCGACGACAGAAAAACCTACCAACGAAGAAACTGTGAAAGAAGCTCCTCCACTTGAGTCGGAGGAGGTCCTCATATGGGGGATGCGACATAATTTGAGAGGTGAAGTGAAAGAAACAGTGACAAAGGTAGAGAGAGAGAGGGAGACCTTATCTTCTGCGCAAAAAAAAAAAAGTCACCTATCCACCACACGTTTTCAAGTGCTCTTAAGGGGTGTCCTTTTTTTTTTTATAAAATTTACCAAGGAGCACAGGAAGCATGTTACGGTCAAAATGGATACAAATAAGCTTTAAGACTTAATTTTAGAAGATTACTTTCTTTGATCTTTGGTTGGGATAATCTCCAAATTTACATAATCTATAGCTTGAAACTAATTATTAATATTTTATGGGTTATTAATTTTTATAATATGGATATATTATTTTTTATAAATATTATAATTGATATTTTATATTTAAAAAAATTATAATTATATATTTTTTATATTTTAAAATAATAAAAAAACAATTGAATCGGTGACCTAACGATTTAACCGATTAAATCATAAATTTTAAAACATATGAGTTAATATACGGATCGGATTTAATAATCATGATTTTCCTTCTCAAAGGAAAAATATATTTAAGGCAATTTTCTAGAAATGAGCTTTGTCCATTAAAACCGGGAAGATTTGAGACGGACAAGAGCATTCATTTTACAAAAATACCCTTCTGTCTGAATTTGCTGAGGTGTACGTGGCAGTAATCGATTAATTCAATTATTGCAAATGCATAAAATAAACAAACGCGTGCCTTAATTTGTACGCAAGCCTATTTATTGTTTTAAAAATAGTAAATAAAAAAATATAAATAATATATATAAAATAATTATCAGTTTGATGGTCATACCAAAACTAAACAAAAATATTTTTATAATACTAAAAACACAGACCCAGAGTATAGGGGAAAAAAGAAAAAAATAAAAAGAAAAGAGAAAAAAAGAAAAGAGATGATGAGATTTTCTTTCTACTCTATTTGGGAGTTTTGAGAAGGAAAGAAAATGACGTGAGATTTATTTAGAATTAAATTTTTTTTTATTATTTTTTTAAGAATAAATTTGGTATATTTATGAGATAATTTTTTATTTCTCTTTTTTTTTTTTTCTTTTCTTCTCACTTTTTAAAAGAAAAATTTTATGTTTAAAATTTTACTAATTCTTTCTATTTCTTTCATTCAAAAACTCCCGAACAAAAAAAATAAAATAATTTTTTATTAAAATCTTTACTTTCCTCCCATTTTCTTTCCATCCAAACTGAGCGTAAATCTCCACTGACTTTTCTCTCGTGAATTTCCATTTGGTTTGTTCAAATTTTGAGTCATTCATTCAGTACACTTTCAAACCACTAGGAAGAGAGAGAAAAGACAGGCTGTTTTTACCTAGGCGAGAGAGAGGTTGTTTACGCGTTTTGTTATGCTTCACTCTAGGTAGCCTAGCCTAGCCCGGTACTCCTTAAAAACAAAACTCACCCGCGGGTGACACGGATTACGGGTTATCCAATATTGACCTGTAAGTTTTTCTGGATCCCGTTAACGAACCGATCTATATAATATACATGTTAAGAGTAAATCCTCGATTGGGTTTAATAATTATGCTTAGCACCGGTGCTCTTTTCATTTTCAAAATGGTTCTTGTTTTTGATATATTTTAATATATTAAATTAATTAATATTTATATCAAAATTTTTATATTTTTTATATTTATATAATTTTCTATATTTCATAAATTATCTATTTGTTTAATTATAAATTTTATTTTTTATATTATTTATCTTATAATTAATAATTACACATTTGATCATTTTAAATTTTGTATCATAAAATATGACAATTATTTTATATTCATAAAATAATTAATATTTATATAAAAATTTTTATATTTTTATATTTATATATTTATTTAGTTTTCATTTTTTATAATTTTACAACGTGTTGTTTCTCTTATGATTTCATATTCATATCAATTTCTCCTTTTTCACTTCCGTATAACTTTAAGATAAGTTAAATGAAAATTTTAAAATTTAAATAACGTGGGAGAGATAGAAAAATAGTAACAAGGTTTGAAAAGAGAAAATCCTAAACTCTCAAAAGAGAAATATCACTCTCAAGGAAAAATATTATTATTCATGAATACCAAAATAATGAAACACTATAAGTATTTATAGGGAATGTAAACCCCACAAATTAAGAAATTATAGAAACTAGGAAACTAGAGAAATATAGAAACTAAAAAAATTAGGAAACTAGAGAAATATAGAAACTAGAAAAATTAGAAAAATTAAGAAACTTTAAAAATTAGAAAATTATAGAAATTAAAAACTAATGGATTTCTTTCCTTTTTCATAAGCCACTTGAATAATTTTTAGAAAGTTGTCTCACATCAGTCTCTCATTCCTAAAAAGAACTTTCCCTCGAGTGATACCTTCAATGTTTGCACCCATTTCCTCAACTCTCTCCTTTGGTTTTCTTCCCCAAAAACTTATGTTGAGTATGATAAATATCAAAACAACTCCTATAACCATATAATCATAGTCAACTCCAAATTCTTCTACCCCACCCACGTGCTTGTCTGAATTAGACTGATAGTAAACTTTTCTATTTGCTGGATCAATATTGAAATATTCAGCTTTCGAATAAGAAATATCTACCTTCTTTCTAGTTATGTTATGAATTGATTCTATGATGTTGTAAACTTCCACCGTACCACATGTAACACTTGGTAGCAAAAGGGTGAATTCTAAATAATTATGAGGTACTAATATCAGAACTTCATATGACGAATCTTCTAGATTTTTCAAAAAACTTGTTTTAGTCTAACCAGTATCAAGCACTACTACTATCTTCTGTATCTCAGCCTCTAATGAAAATAATTGTATTTGCAAACTGTAATGATTTTGGTGAGCCAATGTCTGCCATACCATGCAATGAGTTTGAATTTACACATGAAACAAGATCACCCTCACTGTTTTGAAAGAGGCCATTCTGTTTTGTATCTTCTCGCTTAGGGATTAGCAGCACTTTTCTACTCACTAGGGTCTGTACTTCTTCGTCTTCTCCATCTGGCTCACAGATCCCTTCTTCCTCATCAGCAGACCTTTGATTATTCTCCCTTCCATAGTTGGCAACATGAACTTGATGACATTGAGGGCAATTGTTAGACTTATGCCCAACTTTCCCACACCTGTAACACTTATCTCCCATCGGTTTTGAATAATGGTTGTTGTTAGTTGGTTTCTTCACATGCTCCTTCTCTGTTATATCTTTCTTCACAGGTTCAGAACTAGATCATATATTGACCTCGGGTTTGCCCTAGATGCCTCTCCAATGGGTTTATGAGTACCTTCACTCCCGTAAAATTCCCTAAACTCTATTGATTCGACTCTCTGGATCATATTCTGGGCTTCACTGAGGGTTAGAACGATCTGACAGCCAATTTTATCATGGATTGTAGGTTTCAACCCATGAATATATCTTGCTACTTATTGACCTTCAGTCTCTATTAAATTATTTCGTGCCGATAGTTGTAAGTAATCTGCCGTATATTCAGTCACAGATTTTTGCCCCTGCACCAACTTCTGGTATTAATGGAATAAAAATTGATTATAATCTGGAGGAATAAATCTTGCCATCAATATCTTTTTCATTTTGGCCAAAACCTTATTGGCTGTTTTCCCAAACGCCTTCGTTGGATCTGAGTTTGTTCTCACCATGAAGAAGTTCCACCTTTTAATCGATAAGCCACCAACTTTACTTGTTTTTCTTTTGGAATATCTGCAAAGTCGAAAAATCTCTCAACTTCTGCTACCAAATCTAGGAAATTTTCGATATTTAAATTTCCATTGAATGAAGAGATATCGACTTTCAATCGAAACTCTTCTTATCGATATTGACGAGTTGCCATTGAATTAGGGTTATGATCAAAAAATTGAGCAACCTCCTCGTCCGAAGAATCATCCTCATTAGTTTGAACCCTACGAGATTGTTGTGGTAATATGGGATTGAAGTGAGGTCCCTGAGCGATTCTCTTGACGTCACATTCACCTCCTATATTACCCTGGTTTGATCGCGACGTCTGCAATTCCATTTTTACCTACTCTATTCGTGATTCTACCCGCTCCACTCGAACAGACAAAGTTTGAAGTGCAGCCGTTATGACTTGCAACTCTCTGAACACGTCAGAATGAGTACTACCTTCACTGGCTTGGTTGGCCATCGCAAGGGAAAGCCTTGGCTCTGATACTACCTAATGTGGGAAAGATAGAAGAATAGTAACAGGGTTTGAAAAAAGAAAACCCTAAACTCTCAAAAGAGAAATATCACTCTCAAGGAAAAATATTATTATTCATGAATACCAAAATAATGAAACACTATAAGTATTTATAGGGAATGTAAACCCCACAAATTAAGAAACTATAGAAACTAGGAAACTAGAGAAATATAGAAACTAAAAAAATTAAAAAACTAGAGAAATATAGAAATTAGGAAAATTAAGAAACTCTAAAAATTAGAAAATTATAGAAATTAAAAACTAATGGATCTCTTTCCTTTTTCATAAGCCACTTGAATAATTTTTAGAAAGTTGTCTCACATCATTAAATGATAAGTTATTCGTTAATTTTATTTTAGAAATATTTTTCTTAAGTAGATTGTTTGATAAAATAATTTATATAAAGTTTAATATTTAATGAAATTACAATAAATGGCAATTAATGTTAAAATTTAATAAATAGTATATAAAATAAATAGATACATAAATAATTTTTAAAATATTTATAAATTAAAATCAAATTAAATATATATTTTTTTTAGATTTATACATGTAATAAAATTGTAATACTTCAAATAGTTAGTAATAATTTTGTTAATCGATATTTTCATTAAAAGAGCCACACAGTAGATAAATAACAACACCTTCGATGAACTTTCACTTTTTTTTTAAAAAATTTTCTTTATTAAAAGAAGTTATTTTTTTAAATAGTTTTTGAAAATTTATTTGATCAAATTTTTAATTTTGAACTGGTTTTAAAGTAAAAAAAAAGATATACTTTAATTTCATTTCATTTGTATTATATTTCTTTTAAAATATAGATATCAAGCATTATTTTAGTATATTAATAAGTTTTATGTATAAAACTTCATTCAATTCTAATTGAATTTTTATGTAAAAAACTTCATTCAATTCTAATCGAATTCATTCTCAATTCTCTCGGATCCGTCTAAATGATCGGAATTCAAAATAAATAATTTATTTGAATGTGAAAGTTGGAAAAATAATTAAATCCCAAAATAATATTAAATAAAATGTCAATATGAATTTAAAGGAATATTAAAATCAGTTTAGAAGAAACAGATGTCGAATTAGAAAGACTTAACTGTTCTCTCCTTTTTCCTCCATAGTTAATTTATACTCTCTTTTCATCTTTCCTCCACATGCCCCTTTGGTAGCGTTCCATATTCGACGTGCACATCGAACATTAACCCTTAATGCTTTCGTGTCAAAACCAAAAACGCGTCTCTCTCTCTCTCTCTCTATAGATAAGCCCGCATCTCATTCTCATCCCAAAAATGAAAGAACAAGAAACTTAGAAGAAAGAGAATTTAATATAGACCGAGTAAGTTATAACAAAGAAAAAAAAAATATAGTGCGATAATTGAAACAACTGTAGGTGTGTGAGAAACTCAACAAATTGTGTATCTGTCCACAACGATTACACTGATCATCAACTGATTCAAGAATCATGTGTGACTCCGATTGCAGGCCTCTGGGTTTTCTCTTAGGTCTCCCCTTTGCTTTTCTCTCTCTCCTCATCTCCCTTGTCGGCGTCGTCGTCTGGATTGTTGGGTATTCTCTCTCTCTCATCTTTCTATGTGTTAGATTACTGAAAATTGATATGCGTTTGATTTAGATCTGACGAATTTCATGCTTTTGCTTTGTGGGTATGCCAAAGATTGTTGCTGACGTGCATATGCCCATGTTGCTTGTGCGTGACGGTGATAGTAGAAGTTGCTTTGGAACTCATCAAGGCCCCAATTCATGTTATGGAGTGGTTCACTGAGCAAATACCTTGTTGAATCTTATGTGATCTTCCCAATAAGTTTTCTTCACAGTTTAGATTCTGTTTTTATATGGGTTTTAGTCGGTTCGTGTCTGTGTAATTAAAGTTGTTCATCAATTTAAGTGGAGGGGATTAATACTTGAGAGTTTGGGAACTTGTTTAGTTTTTACAGTAGTCTGCATGTGATTGTCTCGATTTGAATAACTATCCCCTGTATATGTTTCATGATTTTATGAAATATAACGGAAAATTCTATTCAATTTGTTTAGTCTTCTCAATTATTTTACACATCTTGTTGTCTCAGTTTCGACTTTCCATTTGGTAGTAAATTTTTTTATGCTATGCATTTTGCATCCCACTAGTTGATCTAATGTTAATTAATGGCTATATCTTCAACTTTTAGTATTCCTTACCAAATATGTTGTTTGAAGACTTCTAGGAACAGGTCCCTTGGACACGCAATTTATAACTTATACGTGTGCCTGTGTTTGTGTTGTGTTGCGTTATGTCCCGTGCTACATAGCTTATTATTGAGTAGGAAAATTTGTCCAGAAGGTTGGTTTGGCTCCCATGTGAATAGTGGGGTTGGTTGTGCCTTTGTGGTGTTCCATTGAAGTTGACATTGTTTAGTGAGGCAGGGTTGTGAGAAGAAGATAAGTACTAAAGGATCAATGCACTGATGTATTAGTGGTGATATAAGAGAGGATCAAAAGGATCAATGCACAGAATATGGTTGCCAGATTATGTGTGGTCCTTTGATGTTCAATTCTAAGTGTACTAGACATTGGTCTTTGCTATCAAACCTTATAGACCATAGTGTGCCCGTACTGTACAAAATTTATGATGGAAGTGTGCTCGCTGTGGTACAATATGAAAGGAAATTTTGGTTTGTCATAGTTTGATACCATTTAGCTTGCACGGTAATCATCTTCTGATGTATGGATACATTGCATTTTGTTCCAATTGATGACAGAAAAGTTCCAACCCTTCCCTCTCTCATCTTTTATCGATAAATCTTACAATATATTATTAGTTTTGATATGCTCAGTGTATGCCCTTAACCGTTGATCAGCAAGATGCATTCTCTTCTCCCACAGAGTAGTAAAAGGATCTTGTCTGGCAAGTATTCTAGTAGGATACCTTTGTGAGCCATATTATAGTACCTGTTCTTTTACTTCCAATCATGATCTTAACCTTGTTAAAATGCCTTGCATTCTGACTTTTGAGAAAGAGAATCAGCTGCTATGGTCATTAGATGCAGCTGCCAAAAACAGTTTTAGTTTGCATTACAAGCTTATTGGTGTCATTAGATCATGAATGGAAGTAATTGAGGGAAGATTTTCTCTGGGCATTACAAGCTTATTGCTATGGTCATTAGATCATGAATGGAAGTAATTGAGGGAAGATCATGCCAAAAACAGTTTTAGTTTTAGTTTGCATTACAAGCTTATTGCTATGGTCATTAGATCCAGCTTTTAGTGTTGGTCCGTCTTGAGATAAGATTTTCTCTGGCTCGTTATATTGTAATTTGCTTCATTTGGACACCATTACTGTCATGGAATTAACACTAACCTTGCAATGCATCTGTTAGCATCTCTTCTGTAGAAAGGATCATCCATAGAGTTTGATTTTGGGTACTCGAATGCCTAAAGTATCTCTTTTTCACCCATAAATTGACCCAGTTGCGTTTTTGCTTCAGCACCTTACCGTAAGAGTCTAGGACCAAAAGGTCTGGATCATATAGGTGCTCATTTTTTAAAATGCAGTTCACTGTGTACTCAGCAATCAGCGTCTATTGCCACCTACAACCATCATTTAGCACCTCACGCTGGGCCCCAGTTTTCCTGGAATTTGGTACTAACCATCTGATGGGCATGACGGGACATAACCCAAAATTCAGACCAAATGAGTCGATTCTTAAGGAATCTACGAAGGGCACCTACGGATCGATATCTAACGACCGTCGTGACAATCTACGAAAAAATCATAGTTGCCCAGATGATCTATCGAGGGGTCTCAATCGCTCGGGTCTACTGAACGATAGAGGTTCAGTCGCTCAGACAGCCGAACGATAACTAGCAAAAGGTAATCACCCTGATCGGGTAAGTCAACATCGACTCTTCGAATGATCAAATCATGAAGGTCCCTCAATCGATCGAGCGATTTTAAGGAAAGTCAGAGTTTTCCTTATCTTCAGTCTTCCACTTCAAATCCCGGATCTTTCAAGTACGGAAAACACCCATTTCGAAAATAGTAGCTCTTCTTCGATAAATGGAGATCATAATCAACTCATAATATTTATCTCCGAGATTCTCGGATCAGTTCAAAAAGGAAGGTAGTGTTGGAGTCCCCAGCGAGACACGTCTCTTAGAGGTATAAGTGATCCCAAAAACTTTCAGAACAAGGTATGCTTTCTAGGCCTAACACTCTGGGTACACAAAATACAGGGAATAACATTCTTTCAATTCTCAATCTGTTTTTTTTTTCCAAACAAAAACCGTTCTCTACTGACTTGAGCTTCGGAGTCTCCCCGCTGGAGCACATTTTGGTGATTTTTGCAGGTGTATCCACCCATCGGCGGCTACTGTTAGAGTCAAGAAGGAGCCGGTATCTGTGGAGCCATAACCCACCTCCAACAGATTGACGTCGTATGTGGGAAATAGATTGATTCTCTAAAATCTTATGACGATGCTCGCTACGGTCATCTCCAACACGACACCCGCCAAAAGAAGTAGGCTTTGATGATGATGACCTTCCAGCAGGAATAGATCTTCACCATAATGACCCTATAGTCATCACCCTCAAAATAGATTCATACACTTTAAAAAGGGTCCTCATTGATCGGGGTGATTACCTCTTCACAGCTAAGAGGTCCCACTTCATCAATCCCTCCGGGGGCTGCGAACCCACTTATCCGAATGCATCATTTATCTCCCTGTGACCCTAAGAAGATCCCCTAATCATCAACCGCTCCCGTCCTCTTTCATGCGGTAAAACTCTACTCCCCCTACAACGCCATACTCGGCAGGTCCAGCCTGGATGACCTAGAGGTGCTACCGAGCACGAGACACATGAATGTAAGATTCGGGACATCGCTAGGGGTGGCTGCCATAAGAAGCGACCCTGACCCCTATGTCTTTTTCGCAACACAAGACATACAAGATGTTTTCCTGATCGACACTCTAGAACCTAGAGAGGACATTGAGCCGAGAGCCAAGTCTAAACCAGGCAAAGAAACAATCGAGGTCCTTTTGACAAGCGACCCCAATCAGATAGTCAGGATAAGAGCCAACCTATCACTTCCCTTACGAGAGGCCTTAGTCGCTTGTCTGCAACGACACTCAAAAGTCTTCGTATGGACTCCAGAAGATATGCTTGACATAGAACCGTCGGTCATAGCCCATAAGCTGACTGTTAATCCCGGTTTCAAACCGGCGCCATTGCGCCATCTAGGAAGATGTTCAGAAACTGTTGACAGTAGGATTCATCCGCGAAGTCAAGTATCCCGAATGGTTGGCTAACGTAGTCGTGGTGAAAAAGGCTAATGGTAAGTGGAGGATGTGTATAGACTTCACCGACCTCAACAAAGTATGTCCAAAGGATAGTTATCTACTCCCCAATATTGACAAGCTTGTGGACAACTCCTTAGGACACTAACTTTTGAGTTTTATGGATGCCTACTCCGGCTATAATCAGATCGGAATGGAGTCGGAAGACGAAGAAAAGACCAGCTTTATTATCGAATTCGGTACGTAGTCTTACCGGGGGGCCTGAAGAATACTGGAGCAACTTTCCAATGACTGGTCAATACAGTCTTCAAGGACCAATTAGGAAGGAACGCCGAAGCTTATGTCGACGATATGTTCGTAAAGAGTATTACAACAGAGGCTCATGTCGCAGATCTCGAAGAGATCTTCCAGACTTTAATACGGTACAATATGAGGCTAAACTCAAAAAAATGTACATTCGGGATCGCTTCCGGGAAGTTCCTGGGTTTCATGATTACCGATCGAGGGATAGAAGCCAACCCCGAAAAAATACAAACAATATTGGACATGACGCCCCCCAGACACTCAAGGAAGTGCAACGTCTGATTAGTCGAATAGCGGCCCTAAGCCGATTCATGTTCAGAGTTGGCGAAAAGTACAAACCCATATTTGATGCATTAAAAAGATCCCGACGGTTCGAATGGATGTTCGAGTGTCAAGCGGCCTTCGAACGACTAAAATAATATTTGATGCAACTGCCGCTGCTCTCGCGGCCCATTCTCGGGGAGGAAATTTACCTGTATTTGGCTGTTTCCGAATGAGCACTCTGTTCCGTAATGGTGAGACAGGAGTCCGCCACCCAGAAGCCTATCTATTACATCAGCAGAATACTGAAAGATTCTGAAATTAACTACTGATGGATTAAGAAGATAGCCTATGCTTTGATTGTCTTAGTGAGGCGCCTTCGACTGTATTTCCAGGCCCATACATTGTGGTACTCACCGATCAACCACTGAAGCAAATCCTCCAGAAGAGGGATACATTAGGACGGCTCATCAAATGGAGTGTGGAGTTAGACGAATTCGATATCCAGTACCGACCGCGACCCACGATAAAGGGCCATGCACTGGCCGACTTTATTCTTGAATGCACTTTGCCCACGGCATTTGAAGGGAAACTTTCTCGCCATCAGGAAGAATGGGTCACCCCGAATGGACTATCCATGTAGACGGATCATCAAAATCTTCAGGAAGTGCCGCCGGACTCAAATTGGTAGGACCGAACATTTTAAGGCAGAGTACGCCATCCGCTTTGATTTCCAAGCCACCAACAACCAAGCCGAATACGAAACTCTACTAACGGGCCTCCAGATTTCCACCGACAAAGGAGCATGAAATGTCAAGGTGTTTACGGATAGTCAGTTGGTCGTGAAGCAAATCGAAGGAGTTTATGAAACCAGAGACCCGGTCATGGTGAAATATTTAAGTAAGTTGCGCGAGACGATGGACCGGTTAGACAAAGTAGACATTCAACAAATCTCTCGTTCGAAAAAATGCGCGAGCGGATACCTTCTCGAAATTGACTAGTTCCGATTCAGTCGCTTCTAACCAAATAGTGTATATTGAAAACCTACCGTATCCCAGCATTGACGAACCGAAGGTGATCCTCCCAGCCAATTAGCCGCCTAGTTAGAAGGACCCTATAGAAGAGTACCTAAGATATGATCGCTTGCCAGAGTCCTCAGGGGAAGCAATAAAACTGAAACAAAAGGCCGCGCACTATGCCATAATCGATGGGTTCTTTACCGCAAGTCATTTACTCACCCGTATCTACGATGCTTGACTCCCGAAGAAGGAAACTATGTCCTTCAAGAAATTCACGAAGGAGTTTGCGGCAATCATCTGGGTGCCCGAAACCTAGTCTATAAGGCCATTTGACAGGGATACTACTGGCCAACCATGAAGAATGATTCTAACAACTACGTTAAAAGATGTAATAGATGTTGTCAGCGCTGTTCATTGGTTCCTCGGTTACCCTCCACCGAGTTTAATCCAATATCCAGCCCTTGGCCATTTGCTCAGTGGGGCATGGACATCCTCTGGCCATTTCCCTCAGCCAAGGGATAGCGAAAATTCTTGATTGTGGCAATCGACTACTTTACGAAGTGGGTGGAAGCCGAGCCTTTAGCCTAAATCTCGGTCGCAAAAGTCCAATCCTTCGTGTGGACTCATATTATCACCAGATTCGGTATACCACATGTCCTTATCATAGATAACGGGAAGCAATTCGACAACCAACACTTCCGGGGGTTTTGCGAGAAACTGGAGATTTAACATAGATTCTCATCGGTTGTTCATCCACAAACCAATAGACTGGTTGAAGTAATCAACCGAATGATCCTGCAAGGACTAAAGACGACGCTGGATGATGCCAAGGGACGGTGGGTCGAAGAACTTTACGGCATTCTTTGGTTGTATCGTACAACCCCTCGAAGGGCAACGGGAGAAACGCCTTTCAGTCTAACTTATGGGAGCGAAGCAGTCATACCCATGGAAATAGACATTCATTCACTCCGAATAGCTCACTATGATGCTGGGCAAAACGAACGCACCTTACAAGAAAGGTTGGACTTACTTCCAGAATTGCAGGAATCTGCATCAACACAAATGGCGGCCTATCAGTAACAAATGACCCGGTATCATAACCGAAAGGTTAGAAGTTGAACGTTTAAACTCGAAGAATTGGTGTTACAAAAAGTGGAGGCTACTGGTTAACAGCAGTCCGGGGGTAAGTTCGCCCCTAATTGGGAAGGTCCGTATTGAGTATGTTTCGTAGTTTGACCAAGAACGTACCGACTCGATAACCTAGATGGGTCAGCGATACCTAGGATTGGAACTCGGAGAACCTGCACATATACTATCAATGAGACTTAGCGCTATCCAACAGTCAGAAGGTTTAGCTCACACAGTTTAAAATTTTCTCTATCGCTCGGAGAGTCTCAATCGCCCAGCTTCTACCGATTGTACGCGTCGTCAATAAGGGATGTAACTCCCCGGACGGGTGGACGCGGCCCACAACTTAAAATTTTCTCTATCGCTCGGAGGGCCTCAGTCGCCCAGCTCCTACCGATCGTACGCGTCGTCAATAGGGGATGTAACTCCCCGGACGGGTGGACGTAGCCCACAGCTTAAAATTTTCTCTATCGCTCGGAGGGCCTCAGTTGCGTAGCTCCTACCGATCGTATGCGTCGTCAATAGGGGATATAACTCCCCGGACGGGTAGACGCGGCTCATAGCCTAAAATTTTCTCTATCGCTCGGAGAGTCTCAGTTGCCCAACTCCTACCGATCATACGCATCGTCAATAGGGGATGTAACTCTTCGGACGGGTGGACAAGACCCACAGCCTAAAATTTTCTCTATCGCTCGAAGGATCTCAGTCGCCTAGCTCCTATCGATCGTACGCGTCGTCAATAGAGGATGTAACTTCCCGAATGGGTGGACGTGACTCATAGCTTAAAATTTTCTTTATCACTCGGAGGGTCTTAGTCGCCCAGCACCTACCAATCCACTTTGACGAAGACTGAAAAAAGGCATGCAACTAGACGAGGAATAGAAAAGAGAAGAGGCAGAACTCAAGTAAGTAAAGCGTAACTTTTTTATTTACACCTGTGCGAAATAGTACATTCGGTTACAAGAGAACATACACAAGTCGCTAAGTTGGGCTATTTACACTACGAGAAATATATAGTAATGTCCTTCCACAAGCAGTTCTCAGCAATTGTTATGGACCAAGAAAATGATCCAAAAACCAAGGGAGAACATGATCCCTATGAATAATACAAAAATATAGTGCTAGGGACAAGAGAAGACGAGCCTGGGTTTTGCCACCCCCAACGCAGCCCGGACTCGACTTACCCATCCAAAGACGATGTGAAAAACACCCCCACTACATCCAGAGGGTGAGGACCGACCGGAGAAGATCATGCAAGGTGATACAAGATACACCCCCTCGGTGGCAAGGGATCAGATTATGCTGACCAAAGTGAACGGCCAACATAATGAGATCCCATTCCAGTAGTCCTCTTCTTTAATGAGATCTCATTCCAGCAGAAGTCACCTCGGCCAAGAAGCGTCGCACGTTGCAGTACCCTAAGAATCGACCCCCGGAAGGAACCATCCTCGGCCGCACAACCATGAAGGAGGAGTATTAATTCTCGGCAAAAGAAAATGGGTATGCATCATGGCTATTTATAACAGTAAAAAGGAGAAGTCTCAATTAATTTAAGGAAGGTGAAGCGGATCAACATAAGCGCAAGTCGTAAATGCTGAAATAAATTGTCTTCAGTTCCCCATGAAGAAAGTCGTATTTGAAGAGATATACGCACGCTCCTGGCATACAAAAAGGACGAATCAGAGTGGACTAAGCATCCCTATATGCTCATAATGTGTCACGCCCCGATCCTCCGATCGAGCACGCAACAACTATCATGTTGTCTCGGTACACAGACAAAACCTCTCTATATATCGGGACTTTGCAAGACTACATTACTGAACATTAAATCATCTAGTCCACAAATCCATCAAAGATAAGAAAAATCATGAAACAATACATATGCAAAGGACCCATCCGGTCCATCCATGTACATACACGCATGTGTCGACACACAACCGGGGGAGGGGTTCCTGTACATGCATGCATGCAGTGTGGCCATCCCAGCCAACCAGAATTCTCAGTACAAATAAAGCATTCAAAATAAAAGAAGTCCCAAATCATAGTCGTAGAATTTTACTAATACTTGCCTGAAGAAAACAAGTTAGCATCAGTAAAGTCCAAGCGGTATGAGATGTACAGAACTTCACAAATCCAAAAGAAAGTATCGAAACTCAGAATTACAGTCCAAATGTCCCAGCATAAGATAAAACATTTTCCAAAAATAGTTAAATCAAAATAATGAAGTCACAAATCATAATCATCAGATTTTACCAATACTTGTTGAAGAACTCAACCAGTATCAATAGAATCCGCACGGTATGAGATGTATAGAACTTCCTTTCCATGGATCTATGAACTACAATTCCCAAAAATTCTACATTGCTAGATACCTATACAAATCAGTAAAAATCATTCACAAACTCCAACGTCCAGTCTCTAAACTAAGTATCCTCTGAAAAATATGGAAAGAGGGGTGAGTATTGGGAATACTCAGTGAGTGGAGTGCAATGATGTGATTGTGTCCATAAATGAGGGGTGAATGTGGGGCAATCAAAGCATATCTCATGAACAACACTTTATATATGTAAAAACATTTCAATAACTCAAACAATTCATAAAACATGCATCCACATCAATCATTCTTTCAGAAAATTATGGGGTCCCATCGAAAACACTCCCGTTTTAGGTTTGGCCGAACCCAGACGAAAGCCCGCCAAGGGTTTTTCAATCCAATGTTTCAAAACATACCCTCTTCTTTGGCGTTAAGTCGTGCCTCACTGGGGTGCGTCTAGATATAGCTCGACATACAACAAAGAGAGTCACGTCTGTCTCCCCCACTAATTTAAACCAACCCTCAACCACGTCACCCCGTCGGGTTGCTCCATAGGGGGAATGACTATAGCCATTTTCACTGCACCTTTCATTTCTCAAACATACCATTTCTCAAATCATGTGCCATAATTTCCAACAAATAATCATAAATTTCATGCCAATGCAATTCATAAAGCAATAACAAATATCATATAACACATATGCATTTATAAACACAGTGGATGCATTCATATTTCACAATTCAGTTTAGACATCCCACAATCACAAAACAATTTATATGAAACAAGTAAAAATCTTTCAAAATCATTTATAAAACAATTTTATAACAAGTTACTTATTTAAGAATATAATGAACCATCCACTCACCTCTAGAGAGGGTATCCACTCCCTACACCCTATCAATACTCAAGAAATCTTCTTTCAACCTCCAATAGATTGTCCTAAATCAACAATAACAATTCTTAAGTCATTTCTCATCTAAATTAAAGGGTTTACAAACTTTTCTAATTTTATTTAAACCCCAATTTCGAACATTTTCTTGTTCTTGTCCTCATTTTACCAATTTATAAATATAAATTCCAATTCTACAAATTTCACCTCATTTACATCACATACTATTTTACATTCCAATTTCCCCTAAATTTTTATCCTGACCCAACAAACCTTGAAAGTCCTATCACTCATTTTCCATTTCAGGTAAAATCAGATCTATCCATACATTTCATGAAGATGAAGTCAATAAGATCTCCTAATTCAAATACCAAATTGTAATTTATTCCATAACCCTAGAGCTATTGTCAGAAATCAGCCCATTACTTGCGTAGAGAAGGAAGTGCAGGTTCACAAAGACCTAGGGTTTTCGCAGGTCTAGCATCCATGTGCCTACAACTTAGTCCGGGACCTACAGTGCTTCCAAATCGAAGCAAAGTTCAGCGATTAAGCCTAATCACTATGAAAAATCAAAACTATAGAACCATAGGTTAGAACTTTCACCCTTACCTGCGTAGGAGATAAATGTAAGCTCGGCCTAGGGCTATTGAATGGTCCAATAGGCGCTTGTTTGGGTCGTCGGTAGAGGGAAGTGCTCACAGTGAGCGCTGCGCGAGCGAGCAAAAGGAGGGAGAGAGAGAGCTCTGCTATTGCGTGCGAGAGGGAGGAAAAGAGAGTTATGTTCTCGTGCAGGAGAGAGAGAAAGGGAAGAGTCCTATCGCGTGAGAGAGGAAATAGAGAGAGAGGGAAAACAGAGAGAGGAGGGGGCGTGTGGCTGCTTGTGGTGGTCGGAGGCGGAGAGTGAATCGCGGAGAGGGGCGGAGCAAATCGAGAGAGAAAGAGAGCCGCGGGAGAGAGGGAGTAGAGAGTGATAATTAGGGTTTGTAACCCTAATAATTTGGGGAAGAGGGAGGTGCTGTATTTTGGCCAAAACGCAGTGCCTCCTCTTTTTTTTTTATTAAATAAATAATTAAATAAATCAATAAATAATTATTCATATATATATTTTTATACCCACTTTTCACTAAATTTTTAAATCTCATAAAAATGAGGTTCACTACGAATCGCGGATATGACATTTTAAAATAAACCAAAAATTTCAATTTAATACCCCAAAATCGAAAATCAATAAAATTTAAAATTTTTTATTATATTATAGAAATATTAACAAAAATTTTTAACATCTGATTTTCGGTGTTACATAACGTACAAAACACGCTTCACAGACCTTAACTTATGACTTTTCTCTTCCAAAAAAGCCATAAGTTGGGGGCAAATGATAAGACATGATGGGACATGGCCCAAAACCCAGACCAAATGAGTCAATTCTCATGGAACCCACGAAGGGTAGTTACGGACTGATATCTAACGACCGTCATGACAATCTACTAAAGGGTCATAGTCGCCCAGATGATCTACGAGGGGCCCCAGTTGCCCAGGTTACCGAATAATAGGGTCTCAGTCGTCTAGGCAGCCAAACGATAACTAGCCAAAAGGTAATCACCCCGATCGGGTAAGCCAACATCGACTCGTCGAACGATCAAATCATGAAGGTCCCTCAATCGATCGAGCGATTTTAAGGAAAGTCAGAGTTTTCTTTATCTTCAGTCTCCCATTTTACAACGGTAAATTCTGAATCTTTCAAGTAAGGAAAGCACCCATTTCGAAAATGGTAGCTCTTCTGATAAATGAGGATCGTAATCAACTCATAATATTTATCTCCGAGATTACCAGATCAGTTTAAGAAGGAAAGTAATGTTGGAGTCCCTAGCGAAGTAGGTCTCTTAGAGGTATAAGTGATCCCAAAAACTCTTAGAACAAGGTATACTCTCTAGACCTAACACTCTGGGCACACAGAACACATGGAACAACATTTCCTTAATTCTCAGTCTGTTTTTTTTTTCAAACGAAAATCGCTTTCTACTGACTTGAGTGTCAGAATCTCCCCACCGGAGCACCCTCCAGTGGTTTTTGCAGGTATATCTACCTATCGGCGGCTACTGTTCAAATCAAGAACGAGTCGGTATCTATGAATCCATAATCGATCTCCATCACCATCAATGCCATTTTCCCTCTGAACAATTCAGGGGCAGGGAATATGGGTTTCGAATTATTACTTTTGATGATGAGGGTTTTACTAGTTATATCGGCTATATATGTGTATCCATTTATATATATATATATATATATGTATATGTATATGAATATGTATATGTATATAGGTATTTTCCAAATATTCTTCTACCTACTTTGGTGCTATGATTCAATCCAATTGGAGTGGGACAGATTAGGTCTTAATTCTTGTCTTAACCCTAATTGTTAGGCATGTAATTTATAAAAAGAGTTGCTTAAATCGTCCTAATATATTATTCAGCTGCTTCAGAGAGCATTTAATGTTTTTGCTCATAATTCCTATATTTCCATTAACAATTTTTTTTTTCTCTAATTGATCTTGCATTATGGCTTCTTAGAGAGAATTTGCTTGTCTGGATCCTAAAATTTCCAAGCTGTTATGGTCCTTCTACCAAGGCCGATAGCTACTGGACATCTAGATTTTGGTTTCTAGTTGCTTAGCTTCCTATTCCAATTTGAGGTCATGTGATACAAAAATTGGAAGCCAAACGTGGCTTCTAATTTTGAATTCCCTTGATTGCGCAAAAAGGAAAAGTATATATATATATATATATATATATATATATATATATATATATATATAAATATATACACCAACGTTGCTCAATTGAAATTGGAAGGAAGCTGAATTCTCTTAATCATGATTGTGAATTTGACTCTCTATAGGAACGAAAAAAATCACGTTGGGTGATCCCTCCTGAATAAGGGCTCTACTGCTCATTGGTCCAAATTAATTGGAACGAAATCTTTGATATTGGGCAGTGATCTAGCCAGGGAACAAAAAAAAAAAAAAAAAAATACGCCCGTGGAGTAGGCTCTTAATTGTCACTGTATATAGCACTAAAATATTCTTCCATCTACAAACTTCCAATATGATATGATCATGTAAACAAGGTTTTCCTTGATCAAAATTACGCAAAATAATTGCGGATGCAATCTTAATTCTGTGGCCGTTTTTGTTGTTGATGCAGTACTCTTTTTCTTTTTTCCTTCATTGAAAAATAATACAACGTACCTTTATCCATAGGTCAACTATATAGATCATTTTATGTGATTTTATTCTTTTCATATTACATGGTCACATGTATGATTGTTTTCTTTATATAACTATAAGAATTGTGCTTTTTATCCCACAAGTGAAGATTGTCGATATGAATATTTTCATGTTATTATTGAAAAATACATTCTTAAAAAATTGTGTTAATAATGACAAGAACAACCATTGAATTTGGATCTCTAGAACCGTTGCCAAGTAGTTTTTAAAGTCCTGTCTTCTCTGCATGACCAAATACTAAGCAAGAATAAGGTGGCATAGTCAGCGATGTAGAAGGTCTCTATGTTATTTGGATGCTTCAAGGGCATTAATGTTTTTGTTGCTATTTCACATGATCTTGTTTTGCTTTTTAATGCATGTGCGAAGAAAAAGAAATTAGAGAGATTCTTATTTACATTTCTTTTCTGTTTCCTGTCTTATTATCTATAAAGTTTATTATAAAGTAACTTTTACGTTAAGACAAGAAGTTGTATCTAAACTGAACCCTAGGAGGGTGAATAGGGGCGTATGATCTTCTAAAATTTTAAAAATAGATTTTAAATGTCAAATTAAGGTAAATATGATATTTCACTCTCTTATCTTTTTATGTTTAAAAAAACTTTAGGACCACCATTGACGGCCAATGTGTATGTCATTATTTGAAGCTATTTTCTTGGACCCTTGCAGAATACAAAGAAGTCAACTTGCTACATATGATTACAATTATGCATCATTGCTTGTTCCAACCAACTTCCATGTGATTGTAGAAAAGTGGACGTAGATTTCACTTGCAAGGAAGAACTTTCTGTCACTCTTAGACGTGGTCCTCTTACCTACCCCACTCTAGGCAAGGGCCATCTCTCTTAGAGGGGTTGACTCAGATTAGTCCCAGACATCGGGTAGTGGACCGAGTTCAAGCACAGAAAAAAAAAAAAAAACAATAATCGGGGTTGGTTAAGTCTCTCCAAGATGGACATCAGGCCCATACGTTGTTGTTAACTTAATCGCAAAACTCATTCCAATATGTTCTTTTAACTAGTCAGGAAATTAGATACGATTTTGGATCGAGACTAATGGAGTAGAGTAAGATATTCAAATTCTTTTTATTTGGACACTAAGAGTTGAAACATAGATAATTTTCTTGGAGTCGAATACAAACTGAGCATAAATAAATTTGTAATTCAAGCATAACATGTTACAAATGTAAAATAGTAATTTTTGCGTCCCATATATTTACTTATAAAATTATGATCTTAAAAGGGAGACCATTGTTATGGTGCTACTCTGCAGCACTTTGCGACTTGCCATCAAAAGATTGTTTTGTTATTTTTCAAATTTATTAGAATCCCGTCTCAAAATTAACAAACAGTTTTGTGTTAACTCAACAATTTTAATTTCTTAAAAGCTTAGGCATTTCATTTTCAACCTTCGCCGATCATTTTTGAGTTATTGTGTTATTTATTTATTTATTTTTAATTAGAGTAAGTATTGAGGCCTTTATAAGTTCTTAAGAGGATAACTTAGTGATCATAATTCTTCTTTCCTAACCTGAAGATTTCAGGTTCAAATTCTCGTGTAACAAAAAAAAAAAAAAAAAATAGAGGGCATTATAATTTGTTTTGGCTGGGGCGGGGGTCCAAAATTTCCAATAGACTTGTTAGCAAATTTTGAGACATTTTTAAGAAAAAAAATCACTTTTGACCAAAATAAACAAATATTTTTAGCTTCTCCATTAGAGTCTTCCCAAGGACATTCAGAAAATCAAGCACCCTATAGTTCTTCTCCACAATAAAGTTAAATCCCATAAACGTTATTAAGACCAAAACACAGATTATTATGGCCAAGGACTTGGGCCCGGATTTAGGCATGAAAATTAAACTCTTCGAAGGATGTCCATTCAAATTGGCCGAGGTACCTCCTAGGAGCACCAGAGAAACCAAAAGCAACCTACGCTTTGTTGTTCCGGTCATTGAACGTTGATATTTTTTTAAATAAAATTTTAAATTTGAGTTTTATAAATTGAAAATCAGGCATCGGGAGATTTTTGTTCCTAAAAATCTAATCCGATTCAAATCAAATTTAATCGGATCCAACATGAATATCGGATATTGATAATTTATATATGTTAATTGGATATGCCCAAGAGTAGCATTATGATAATTTTGAGGAGTTTCCAAAACTACTACAACTCTACTCCTATTATTCTCTCCACGTTTTGTGCATCATATTTGTGATAGGAGACTAACCTCTCCTACTCTCCTGGGTTAGTGGTTCACCATTGGTGACTTTTATGAGAGTATTCTTGAGAGAGAATATTATTCTCTAGAAAGAGAATAAAATGAGGATTTGGGAAAAATTCCACGTAGGGAATTTTTCCGTCACAATGACGCATCGGACTGAGAGTTGCGGCGTTGTGATATTGCGGTGGTGATTCGATTAATATCGTGATCACCATTCTGACCGTGAGATCCGATCGAGGGACGGACGGTTCGATTGATTTTTGGGAGATTCTACACGTTGAGATAACCCTATACCCGATCTATTTAATTTTTCTGAAAATTGTTTGAATACTTTCGCTGCATATGAATCATCTAAAATATCCAACATTGGTATCAGAGTTTTTTTGTTGGATTATTAAAAATAATTTTCAGGTATAAAAAAAAATGTAGGATATTAAATTTAGGGTTCGGGTCACGGATGAGTTTCGTGAATTTGATTACACCATGAGATTACCCATAATACGTAGATCATAAATATAATTTTTTCGAAATTTTTTGAGCAAAATAGGGCCATGAAAACCGAGGTTAAAGTTTTCAGTTCAAATATTGACTAGACCTTTAGATCTTAGATTTGTCGAGTTTAAGGACATTTTGATCTAAATAAATGGTTGATTTATGTTCTACGTGTGCCAATCTACATTTTGATATGTGTTTTGTGATGAGCCGTCATCGGAAACTGGATTTTCCGAAAATGGCCGCGGAGGGCCGCGACTTTGGGTTCTTGATTCGACCGATTCAAGCATTAATCATTCATAAAATTGAGTTAGGATAATTGAAAGAGACTCAAATAAAATTTTCCAATTGAAATCCGCTGAAAAAAAATAGCTGGAAAGGTATTTTCCGGCTACCGGGTCAAAAGGACCCGGTTGCAAACCCGTCCGGCGCGTGACCAGGCGCGGTTCTGGAGTGGGTTTGGTACGTGGATCCACACGCCACACTCTAATTTAATAAAAAAAAATGTGAAATAAAGGACATGACATGTGGGTTTGGTACGTGGACATGACATGTGGGTTTGGTACGTGGATCCACATGCCACACTCTAATTTAATAAAAAAAAATGTGAAATAAAGGTCATGACATGTGGATGGCGAGAATCGAACCCGGAAACACATGAGATCTTTAAAGATCTTTAACCGCTAGCCGTTTTGGTGCTCATCATATTTTAAAAGTACTTTCATTAAAGTGTATTACATTAATTATTTTTCTTATATTATGACAAAGGTCACGCGCATTGAGGCGCGTGACCGATGCATTACACATCTGGTATGTGTGTCAGAGTGCAGGTGACAAGCGTAGGCACCTGTGACATGCTGCCGGCGTGTGGCGGTGCGTGGGACCTACGGCGGCCGGTCAGGTCGTCTGGAATTGAATTTTTTTTTTTAAAATTTTTGAGGGTCCCACATCCCTAAAAGTGATTTTTAGTGGGTTTTTGTGTACCGAATGCTAGTCCGAATGGTGAGATGCAATCCCGGATTGTGATGTATGGTGTCTGTTGATTCATACGCTCGTCTTGGGGTCTGTATTCGAATCATTTGTATCTTGTTGATTCGTAGAGTGCACAAAATGTGAGAATAAGTATCACAAGTCACGATTATCTTTATGACTGCTTCTAAAATTGTCGTATTAGATCTTTGCAAGGGGGATAAAATTGAATGGTGATAATTATGTGATTTTTCATCGGTAGATTCAATTTATCATCGAGGGGCAAGATCTAATTAAATTTCTGAGGCATGAGATGGTGGACTTCGGAGAGGGTACTACACCTCAGACAGACGGGATTATGAGACATCACGTGCATAAAAGAGGAATGATGGCCGAGTTAGGGTAATTCTCCTAAGTAACATGAACGATGATGTGATCTCAGTCTACAAGCAATATCCTACGGTTTTATCGGTTTGGCTCACCCTATAAAGAGTATTGTGGTGCTCTTACAGATCCTGAGATAAGGATACTAACTTATAAGTGTAATAACTTATAAGAAAATGGTTGATCATACGATGATGTTACATTTGATAAAAATGTTGAGTATGGTCGCCGAGTTGGGGAATGTGATTGAGCTCATTTCGGATATGTTTTCTAGTGCTGGATGCGATCCAGTTTTTTACCTGATTTATGAGAAATCATGAAAATCTATTTCACATACGACGAAAGTATTCGTACTTTTACTAATGTGAATAGGCACAGTGAGCTCGAGTAGGAGCATCTAGAGGCGAGTAGGCCATACTCGGGTCATGATTATGCGGTGGAGTCAAGCAAGGACTCCTGTGGGACTCGAGATTCAGGTAAGAAGAAAACATCTGAGAAAACGGATAATAATAATGTGCAACGAGGAGGAGTTTGATAGGACCAAAGTATAGTGCTACATCCGTAGTAGACTTGGTTATTTCGCTCGTGAGTGCAACGAGTGGAAATTATCTCTTCCTTCTTTACACGGTTTGAGTTGCTCTCTGTTTTCTCTCCTTTGTGGATTGTAAACACAGAAGCAACCGACCACGTAGCTCGAGATAGGAGCATGCTTATATAGTTCTGCCCAGTGAGTCTTCAAGTAAGAGGATTTACGTAGAGAAACAGAGCATTTGTCGACATCAAAGGGAGTAGCACTTATAAGTTGGAGTTGTAAAGTTGCTAAACTCTGTATGCCCTTTACGCTTCGAATGTTCGACGAAACTTGATTTCAGTCTAGGATATGCTTTGTTAATTTAGAAATTTTATAGTTTCCATTTATTACGACAATTCTTTGATTGGTTTTATTTTGGTCCGTGAGGGATTAAATGCACTGGAAGTGATTCTTTTCAATGGTATTTCTTGTCATCCTCTTAGTGTGAGAGAGGATGAACCGGTTAGCAGTGAGTAGTCTATAGGGCTCGCTAACGAGTCTTGCCTAGATGACAAACTTACAAGAAAACCATTCGACAATGCAATGAGGGCTGAGACTCCATTGCAGTCGTTTCATTCCAACATCTGTGGCCTTATAAATATGAGAATCTGAAATAGTGTTGGGTACTCTATTACGTTCATAGATAATTACGCGTGTTTCGGTTACGTTTATCTGATCTCGCACAAGTCTGAGGCGTTGAGATGCTTCAGGAGGTTATTAGCGAGGTTGAAAATCAGTTAGACTTGAGAGTAGAGACTCTCAGAACCGATCGAGGGCGCGAGAATTTGTCTGAAGAGCTCTGTTTCAAGAAGGACATTGCGAGAAACTGACTATTCCTTGCTACTGAGTGGAGTAGAGTAGTTATGAGGACGAATATGACTTTGTTTGAGACGGTGAGGTCGATGATGATGCGAGCCAATTTACTCATGTCTCATTGGGGAGATGTGTTATAGGCTACAGTTTACGTCCTTAATCGTGTTCTATTGAAGTCCGCAGTTAGTACCCCATATGAGTTTTAGATAGAGAAGTTGCCTGACCTTAGCCATTTGAAATTATGAGGTTGTGCCGTGTATGTTCATTGTTTCTCGCATTTACATGGCGAGTTAGGCCGCGAGAAAAGAGATGTATCTTTATGAGATAGTCAGACCACTCCGAGGGGAATGTGTTCTAGGTGAGCATACGGACGACATTCTTATTGAGATTGAGTTCCATGATGCCGAGTTTCTTGAAAGTGATTTCTCTATGAGACGTGAAATCAATTGGGACTTTACCTTTTATCAGATGGATGAGCGTAGTGGTTTAGCTGATTCCAGTAGCAGGACCCAAGAATCAATTATGGATCGCATCTTGGTTCTAGTGGGAGCGATCCATCTAGAGGTAAAAAAGGTTTTCCCTTCTTTTAAGAGTAGTCGAGGACGCATACCTAACCGTTACTTCCCGATTGAGGGAGAGGCTCTCAGTGTAAATCTTGAGGATTATGAGAAACCTTTAACTGTCCTAGAGGCTCTTGAGCGTTCTGTGGATGACCATTGATTAAAGGCCATGGGTAAAAGGAGTTGAAGAAAATCAACGGGATCTGGGATCTAGTTGATTTGCCTGAGGGTAGTAGGGCCGTTGGGAACATGTGAGTTCTCAACATCAAGAAAAAGGCTAAAGGATCGGTGTAGAGGTATAAGATCCATCTGATAACCAGGGGTTACTCAAATTGAGGACTAGATTACCTCGATCCGTTTACTTTTAACAATTGTCGTGGACATGATATGGATCTGGAGTGAGACCAGATGAATGTTGAGACTGTTCTCCTGAGTAGGAGTTTTGGATGAGCAGATCTACAAGGAACAACCATCTGGCTTTATTCCTGTAGATCAGGATGATAAGGTCTGTTAACTTCGGAAGTTGACATGTGACCTTAATCATCAATCCAGACAGTGACGCTTGAGATTTCATGAGGAGGTGATATCTCACGGTTTCGTGATGATCGAGGAGGATCATCGCGTATACCTTTTACGTTCTTTTGATTCTTTTGTGATCATGTCCTTATGTGAATGACATTCTGTTGATTGGAAACAACAGAGAGTATCTGATGACCACGATGAGGTGGACATTGTCAAGTCTTGATGTGAAGGACATGGGTGAGACTCAGTTCTTCCTCGAAGTTAAGATTCAGAGGGATCACTGAGACAAGGAAGTTCTCGAGCACTTTGAGAAGATCGACTATGACCCTAAAGATACTCTTATCGCTAAAAAGTTAACTCTAACTCTTGACATATGCCTCAAGACTCAGGAAAGGGTAAGGGAAATGAGTAGAGTCTCTTGTACCAGTGCACTGAGTGGTCTGATATACGCAGTATCGCGTACACGATCAGACGTTAGCTTTGCAGTCAGTGTGGTAATTAGGTATCAATAGAATCCTAGAGGGGATCACTGGAGAGTAGTGAAAGGATTTCAAGATATCTTGAGAGAATTGCGGAGCTCTCCTTGTGTTACAGAGGAGGTGATTTACATTTTGATGGGTATTCAGATACTGACTGGGTTGGCGATCTGAATATATGCAAATTAACATTAGGTTTTGCTGTTTTGGAATAGCAAAAAGTAAACTTGTATATCTCTATCTATCATAGAGATTGAGCTTGTGAGATGCTCAGTGGCAGTTCAGGAGAGTGTTTGGCTTCGGAGATTTCCGGATCTCTTAGGGGTTGTGGCAAATAGTGGGAGACCAGTGATGATTTATTGAGAAATTCAGACTGCCCTTGACCATACTTGAGACTTAAAGTATCAATAAGTACAAACACATTGATACCTAATACTACGTTATGAGAGACATCACCGAGAAGGGTGAAGTGACAAATTAAGTACATTACTATATAGCGTGTTGGCTGATCCATTCAATAAACCCATTATGAGAGATTCCTGTATGAGATATATGAATCATTGGGTTTGCATGTATATTGACATTTCTCACATTGTACTGATGCTTATTGTGTTATATATATGACATGTATGCATGATTGAGTGACTTATTTATTGTACTATTTTATTGTCATATATTTTGTGATTTGTTGTGATAAATGATATGTCAGGCAGGCGTGGTCGACTCTCTCACACAAATGACCACCTCTAACTCTGAGTGAGCGGAGATGAGATGGTTTCTAGTTGTAAGAGGTTTTGAGAGTGACCCTACTAGAACATAAGTCGCTCTGATATGTGTTCAGGATGAGGTCATATGCGATATGATTGGCATGGACGTACCCACATCCATGCTGCCTGTAAGTAGTCAGGTTTGAGATCTCAGATATCACCTGCGACTAGTGATATTGTCTCTAAGATACTCTCTTTGAGATCTCCGGGTAAAGCCTTATGTGTAGACTGAGTTCCATACCTGCACAGTGTTAGAGAAATCTAACATATGTCCTTTGAGAGATGGGGGAATAACACTATGGCACGCGTTTCATACCGCGTGTGATATGACGACCAGGGATAGTGGAAGCATTATTTGAGACATTGATATTATTTAGATCCTCGTTCCCACTGTGTGAGACCCGAGATCCATTGGGTGGGATCTCTTATACCCTTATCATTTTCGGCTGTTTCTAAAAGTCTTGGCTTAGTGTTGCTATTTTAGTCTGTTTACCAATGGTCCGGAAGATAAATTGAGGTCTGAGGGACAGGTCTAGGAAAGCAGTTCAATTGAGGCTAATAGATTCGAGTTTGGGAAAAGGAAGATTAGTTGACATTACATTATTGTGTTGTATTAATCGGCTAGTCTATTATGTCTGTCCATGTTGGGATGTAAGCATAATAGTGGATACATAGTCGAGCGTTTATTGGGAATTATTTTCGATGAGGAAAGTAGTTCGATGGATGTAATTAGTCTTGGATCTGGGGTGCAGCGAGTTGTTTTGATACTAACGATGGTTTTTCAATCATCCTAACAGGTGTATCGAGAGGTCTTTGCTTGCAAGTGTACTCACAGGTCGCACGATACCCAATCTTATATGAAAGTCCAGCAGGGTGATGTGATCGCATGAGTTGTGATTTTGTGACGAAAATTAAATGCCCTCATGTGTAAGTGAGAGATATTAATTGGATATACCCAAGACGGGCATTATGGTAATTTTTGAGGAGTTCCCAAAACTACCACAACTCCACTCCCATTATTCTCTCCACGTTTTGTGCATCACATTTGTGATCGAAGACTAACCTCTCCATCTCTCCTGGGTTAGTGGTTCACCATTGATGACTTCTATGAGAGTATTCTTGAGAGAGAATATTATTCTCTAGAGAGAGAATAAAATGAGGATTTGAGAAAAATTTCACGTAGGGAATTTTTCTCGTCACAACGATGCATTGGACTGAGGGTTGCGTCGTCATGATATTGCGGTGGTGATTTGATTAACATCGTGATCACTATCCCGACCATGAGATCTGATCGAGAGACGGACGGTTCGATTGATTTTTGGGAGATTTTACACGTTGAAGTAATTCTATACCCGATCTATTTAATTTTTTCAAAAATTGTTTGAATACTTCCGCTGTATGTGAATTGTCTAAAATATCCAACAACATAAAAACGAAAAAGAAAAAGAGAAACCAAAAGCAAAGCTTTTTATGTGTTTTGATTTACCAAAAGCAAACCTTTTTATGTGTCTTGATTTTTCTTAGGAGATGTTTTCTTGTGAATGGACGAGGAAAGGGTGAATCTTCTGTCCCCTTTTCTGATATAACTAAATTATTTTTCCCATTTATTTAATAAATCCCCCAATAAGTTAAAAACATATACTTGTGTTTTTTTTTTTTTTTTAATATTACTTGTGCTTTCCTAGAGTGCGCAGTTTGCTTATTACCGCACATGACTTGGATTTACTACTCCACCCTTAAGCAACTGAGATTGTTGTTGAACTAAAAAAAATTTGGTCAATTAAGATTGATAATCAAGAAAATCATGAGAAAAATACGATAGCCACCCGTATGCATAAACAAAATTCATTTATTGCTCAAACATGCTTAACCATAATTATAGTTAAAAAAAAGAAACTGTCTCTAAGTGAATAGCTTAGTGGTCATATCCATCTCCTTCAACCTCGTGAATCTTGTTCAAATCCTTATGTAATAAAAAATAATTACATTAAAAATTTCTTACTATTGGGTTTCATTAGTAAGAGAAGAAATGAGGTGAATATGCATGGTATATATAGCCTTCTTTTGTTTTTCTTTTTGGTTCTGATGGTATATATAGCCTACTGCATAGTGTATACAGTATTTTCCTATTAAAGAAGTATGTTCAGATCCTAGTTGTGCCTCGAGTTTATTTAGTGATTGTACAAAGAGGGTTATTTCTTTATTAAGATTTAACCCTCATAAGCCTCCTATTGAACCAAAAAAAGGGAGGGAAAAAAAAAAGAGGAAGGGGAATTTATCCCCTTAAATAATAAAATTTTCCTCATTTCAGAGTACATAGCATCCAACCATTTTAACCCATTTGAATTTTCATCGAGATAACATTTATCGCCCAAAATTGGGTCAAAATGGTTCCCTAGTGGGGGTGGGATAACTCATGGAGAAAAGAAACTAATTTATAAAAAAAAAAAAGTTTAGAGAGAAAATGTGAACTTTATTTTTTAAAAAGAAAAATTTTAAAATCAATATATTTTGAGAGACAAAATTTAAAATAATTTATTTATTAAAAATGAAAATTAATAATTTAGTTTTAGTGAGAGAAAATTGATATGCATAGTTTCAAAGAGAGAAAAACTTAAAATCAAAGTGGTAGAGAAAGAAAACTTGAATTAAATTGATTTCTTAAAAAGAGAAAATTAATGTTGTCAATTTTAAAAAGAGAAATATGTCACTTAAATATTTTTTAGAGAGAGAAATTTAATTTGTGAAAAAACACTAGATTTTACTTTAAATCAATGTGTTTAGTGAGAGAATATAAATTGAATTGATTCTTAGGAAAAGAAAACTAATATGTCTAGATTTAGAGAGAAAAAATTAAAATTAGTTTTTTAGAGAGAAAAAAGTTAAAATCAATGTATTTAGTGAGAGAAAATGTGAATTAGAATAGTTTTTTTAGAAAGAAAAATTAGTGTATTTAATTTTAGAAAGAGAAAACTAAATTTGGTCTTTCTTCGGATAGAGAGAGAAAACATGAATTAAGATTATACTTTAGAGAAAGAAAACTAATATATTTAGTTTTAAAGCGAGAAAAGCTAAATTTAGTATGTTATGATAAAAAACAATGTGATTAGAGAGAAAATGTAGAATAATTTAATTTATTTTAAAGATAGAAAATTAGTGTTGTTAGTTTTAAAAAGAGAAAAACTAAATTTTGTTTATTCAGGAGAAGAAAGTTCAGAATGTGAACTATTTTTTTAAAGAAAAAACTAAAGCATATTGTTTTAAAGAAATAAAAATTAAATAGAGTTTTATTGGAGAGATTTTAATACCAATATGGTTAAAGATACAAAATTTGCAATACTTTAATTTTTATAGAGAAAATTGATGAGCTAAGTTTTTGGACAGAGGAAAACTAATTTTTATTTTTCTTTTTCCTTTATTTTTTTAGTGAGAGAAAACTAAAAACTAATATCAAGAGTACAATAAGAATAATATTTGTACACTAAGAAGAAGTTAACAAATCTATCACAACACTACGAAAGTAAGGAAAAAGCCGAAATTGCTATGAGTTCACCTTCTACCACAACAACTTCTACCACCGATGAGGCAGGGATCGGAAATCTCTTAGACGAAGAAGAGGATTATATTCAAAGCCACATTCCTTGGCTCGACTTCTCAGATGGAAATCACTAAAACTATTCTTCACTAAGACTCCGATGATGACATGGATGGTATGGACGAAGATGGTAATAGTGCAGAGGATAATTATGGTGAGGATGAAATCCCTACTATCACTGTGACAGATGAAGAAATACGATTCGGCGATGATAGAGGTGATCAGTCATAGTTAAACTTTGGGAAAAAAAAGTTGGATATCACTTTCTTAGATCTAAAATCCTAACATTGTGGAGGATTGAAGGAGAGTTTGAACTTATCGACATGGACGATGACTTCCATCTTGCAAACATTTCAATGGAGTCGGACTACTACAAGGCTTTGATAGAGGGGCCTTGGATTATTCAAGATCACTATCTGGTGGTCATGAAATGGAAGGTAGACTTTGTGCCTACAGAGACTACAATCAAGAAGGCAGTTGTTGGGTTCGTCTACCGAGGTTGCCAATTGAATATTTTGATGAAGATAATCTATATAGAGTTAGGAAGTAGTTAGGAAGACCATTGAAGATTGATGCAAGCACGGCCTTGGCCTCACATGGGAAGCATGCCCGTATTTGTGTGGAACTGGATTTACTTAAACCCCTAGTTTCAAGAGTTAGAATCCGAAAATGGGTTCAGCGGGTTGAGTATGAGGGGTTGTATGTCATTTGCTTTAAATGTCGTGGTGTTGGTCACTCAAAGGAGCATTGCAAAATGGTGATGGCAACCCATGATATAAGATCTGTTCCTTTAGAATTAGTGCTAGAGTCACTAGTCCCAATAGCTTTGACAAATTCACAAAAGAGGGATGAGTTTGGGCCCTGGATGCAAGTCCAGAGACGACCGAGAAGGAGGAACACACAAGTGGCCGAAATTGACACTCCAGTGAATGATAACGGGTGTAACCGCTTTGCCCATCTCACGGGAATCATGGAGGATGAAGATTCGTCTACCATAATGAATATGGCTGTTAAAGGAAAAGATGACTTTTAGAAGAAAGAGGAGCTGCAAAAGCTGGAAAAGAATAAGAAACATTCTAGTTGTGATGTGAACCCGACGGGTATAGAAATTCTAGGACCCACGAACAAGTAATATAGGCCAAGAATCTTCTCAATGAATGATTTGAACCGGTGAAAAATAGAAACCTCAACCCTTGCCCTAAAGGAGGAAGAACCTAAGTTATATGACTTTAGACCCGTTTCTTATTAGAACAAGAATCTTGGTATAAAGATGAAATGAATGATGTCACAATCTAAGTGATTCGAAACCTATATTGATAAGTAAAAAAATTAAACAAGACTCTTATTTTAAATAAATTCAAAAGTTCTCAAAAGAATAAAAATTGTATGAAGAAACCTCACAATTTTATTAATTCTCTTAAAATTATTTTGTTACACAATGTATAATGACCTATTTATAGATTAGAGGTAAAAACTAAAATGACAACTAAAAATTTAGTAATTTTCTAAACAATCAAAAATTAGAAAACTAAAATATAAATTATAAAGATAGAAATTAGGAAACTAAATAAAGTAAAACCAAACTATTTGACCAAGTTTTTACTGTTATTTTTTTACTTTATTTTTGTTTTCCTTTGGTTTTGGATAGTTTTGGGTCATTTATTCTTCCAATAGCCTTGTGTGAGCATAATTAAGATTTTTTTTGGTTCTTCATTCACTTGAACTCCAATTTCTTGATATAAAACCATTTGAATTAAGTTATTCAGTACTTTCTTAAACCTTCTAACTTAAGCTTTTGTCATCGACTAAATTGAAACTTGAATTGGATCATGTAAATTTCTTACAGCCTTAATAACCTCATCATTCCCTTCTATTGAGAAGGATTTGTTCTCAAATCGTCACCTACATCAAAAGGACTTAAATCAGTAACATTGAAAGTAGTACTAACATTATACTCACCTGGTAAATCAAGTCTGTAAGTATTGTTGTTGATCCGTTCTTACACTTGAAAAGGACCATCTCCTTGGAGCAACAACTTAGGATGTCTTTATACCGAAAATCTTTCTTTTCACATGTATAACCAAACGCAATTGTCAGGCTCAAAAACCAGCTTGTGACGTCCCTTGTTGGCTTGCTTGATGTATTGCTTTGTCCTCTTCTTTATGTTGAACCGTACCTTCTCATGAAGTTGTTTCACAAATTCTGTCTTTTTCTTACCCTCTAAATTTATTTGCTTAGAAACAGGTTAAGGTAATAAATCCAAAAAAGTTAAAGAATTAAAACTATAAACAATTTCAAACGGTGAAAATTTAGTAGTAGAATGAATGGTACGATTATAAGCAAACTCAATATGTGGCAAATAATCTTCCCAAGTCTTAATATTTTTAGTAGTGATAGCTCTCAACAAAGTAGATAAAATCCTATTAATAACTTCTGTTTGACCATCAGTTTGAGGATAACTAGTTGTTGAAAACAAAAGTTTCGTTCTTAACTTTCCCCATAATGTCTTCCAAAAGTAACTTAAGAACTTAGCATCTCGATCTGACACGATTGTCCTAAGCATACCATGTAACCTCACAATTTCCCTAAAAAATAAATCCGCAATATGAAAAGTATCATCAAACTTATGACAGGGGATAAAATGAGTCATCTTAGAAAACCTATCTACAATCACAAAAATCAAATCTCGTCCATATTTACTCCTAGGCAAATCCAAAACAAAATCCATCAAAATATCAATCCAAAGAGAATTAGGAATAGGTAGGGATGTGTAGAGACCATTAGGTTGAACTTTTGATTTAGTTTGCCTACAGGTAATACATCTACTACAAAGTCTCTCAACACCTCGCTTCATGCGTGGCCAATAAAAATATTCCTATAAAATTGTGAAGGTTTTGGCGACTCCAAAATGTCCCATTAACCCTTCACTGTGGAATTCCTGAACTAACAAATCTTTTAATAAACAATTATACACACACAATTTATTTTCTCTAAACAAAAAATGCTCGTGTTTATAAAACTTACCCTCTACAGATTTTTCACAAACACTATAAATTTCCCGAAAATCCTAATCATCATGATAAAGTTCTTTAATATCAAGAGTAGAGATTAGGGTATACTTGCGTGAAAGCACATCCGTGACTACATTTTGCGTACCTTGTTTATATCGAATGACGTAGGAAAAAGTTTCAATGAATTCCATCTATTGAGCATGTCTCTTGTTCAGCTTTTGTTGACTTTTCAAATGTTTCAAGGATTCAAGATTCGTTTGAATCATAAATTCCTTCGGCCACAACTAGTGTTGCCATGTTTTCAAAGCTCGAACCAAGGTGTACAACTCTTTATCATAGGTAGGATAGTTAAGTGCAGCCCCGTTTAACTTCTCATTAAAGTACGTGAGTGGTCTTTCATCCTGCATAAGAACAGTGCCTATACCTACATCAGAAGCATCACATTCAATTTCGAACGTTTTAAAAAAGTTAGGTAAAGCAAATAAATGAACATGAGTAAGTTTATATTTAATAAGTTAAAATGCCTTCTCTTGTTCTTCACTCTATTGGAATGCAACGTTTTTCTTGATGACTTGTGTAAGCGGTGCTACGATGGTGCTAAAAATTTTTAATGAACCTCCTGTAAAAACTAGCAAGCCCATGAAAACTTCTAACATCGCCTATACCGAAGGAGGTTGGCCAATCTTGGATGGCCTCGATCTTCTCTTCATCAACCTCGATACCTTTAACACTCACAACAAAACCTAGAAAAACAAACTTATCAGTGTAGAAAATATACTTTTTGAGGTTAACATATAACTTCTCTTTTCTAAGTATATCCAAAACTGAATGCAAATGTGAGACATGATCATACAAACTCTTGCTATACACCAGAATATTATCAAAATAAATAACTATGAATTTACCAATAAAAGCACGCAAAACATAATTCATTAAGCACATGAATATACTAAGAGCAATGGTTAATTCAAAGAGCATAACTAACCACTCATACAATCCATATTTAGTTTTAAATGTAGTTTTCCAATCTCCTTCTTTCTTTCGTATTTGATGATATCCACTCTTAGGGTCAATTTTTGAAAACACACAAACACCATGCAGCTCATCTAATATGTCATCTAATCGAGAAATAGGGTGTCGATATCTTACCGTTATGTAATTGATGGCTCGGCAATCAACACACATCCTCCATGTCTTATCTTTCTTAGGCACCAAAATCACCAAAACTGCGCATTGACTCATATTTTCTTTCACATACTCTTTTTCCATCAACTCTTCAACTTGTCTTTGAAACTCCTTTGTCTCTTTTAGATTGCTTCTATATGCTGGACGATTTGGAATTGAGGCATCGGGTATGAAATCGATTTGATATTCAATCCCTAGGATAGGTGGCAAACCTTGGGGTAGCTATTCAGTAAACATATCTTCGAATTCCTGCAAAAGGGAAACAACAACACTAGACAAAGAAGGGTTAAGTTGGTCAGTACTTAATAGAGTTTTCTTATACATAAATACAATCATTGGCCGTTTTGAGAACTTTGCTCGCTTATCCTCACTTGTTTTGGCATTGAAATTTCTTTGTTTTCTCTCGGATTTTACCTCATTGGCTGAACCTTTCTCTCTTTTCTCTTCCTTACCAATTTCGGCTTCTCTCTCTTCTTTTCTCTCTTTTTTTTTTCTTCTCTCAACTCATTTTGATGTCTCTATTTCTTTTGTTCACTCAAGTTTTGCAATCTCACTCAGTTTTCATAGACTTGTTTAGGTGTCATCGGAATTAGAGTGATTTTTCATTGATTGAATATGAATGAATATTTGTTGGTGAACCCGTTATGTTGCACATGTCAATCAAATTGCCATGACCTTCCTAACAAAAGAAGTCTAGCCTGCATTCGCACCACACCACATAGCACCTCATCTTCATATTTACCATTCCGAAATGGTACAACAACTTGCTTTGTAACCCTCACTTCTCCACTATCATTCAACTATTGTAGCTTGTATGGTTGTGAACGTTTAGTGGTACGCAAATTTAGTTTTTTCACTAAGGAAGTACTCGCAACATTAGTAAAACTACCACCATCAATAATCAAAATATAGACATTGTCTTTCACATGGCAACGAGTATGAAAGATATTCTCCCGTTGTATTTCTTTTTCATCTCCTCTGACCTATAAGCTTAAGGCTCGACATGTAATTAGTGCTAACATCTCACCATGTTCAGCCTCGTACTCCTCATCTTCAATGGGGGCATTTTCCAATGGTGGTGTACAATCAATGTCATTTTCATCTTTAGACTTGATTGCACCATTTTTTCGAATCACCATAACTTACTTATTTGGACATTGGCTAGCTATATGTCCCTTTCCCTGACACCTAAAGCATTTAATTTCCCTATTTACCAAGAACAAGAAAGAGATAAGAAATAAAATAAAAAAATCTAAATAGACATGATAAAGAAAACATCCCCTTTGCACCCGAAGGAATCCTCCTCCAAAGGAGGTGACTGTTAGGGTTTCCCCTCTCTCTCCTTATAATCTAAGTATTAAGAGTTCTAAATGATTAAAAATTTGTGGGTCTTCATAATAGTTTGATATTTCACTTGATTTTCAGCACTGTAGCAACTTCTACTCTAATTTCAGATATCTTCTATTCTGACCCAGCCTCTGAGGTCTTCATAAGATTTGTAGAACTTGAAGTTTTCTTTTCAACCCAATAAAAATTAGGTCAATCGGATATCGAAACACAAAGTTATGTCCAAAATACTAACAGTTGTCTGTACAGTCCAATATCCTTAAATAAGCCCAATAATCCTAAAATAAAATGCACGAAAATAATCAATGTAAAATCATGAAATAAAACCTAAAAATAGTTCTAAAAGTTATAAAATAAAGTCTAAAATAAAATTAAATAAAACATTTCAAGTATATAAAAATATCGCTATCAAAATCCCATGGTATGCATTTGGGTAAACCATGGTCCTTGTTGTTCTTGTACTCCGTTTGGGCAATTTGAAAGGAGCATTATAGAGTAGTTTTTGATGGAAGTGATTTCTTCCCAGAAGGTGTGATGAGGATGACTTACAAATATGTGATGTTCTTGTACTCCCTCTAGGCAATTTGGAAGGAGCGTTGTAAAGCAGTTTTTGATGGAAGTGATTTCTCCCAAGAAGGTGTGATTAAGATGGCTTACAAATATGTGAGGGAAGAGTGGATTACTTTATCTCAAGATTCCAGTCATCCCTATTGCATGACTAGGTGGCTCTCTTGGTCCTCTCCCCCTTCTAGTCAGTTCAAATTAAATACAAATGGGTCAGTATTTCGAAACACGAGACTTGTAGGATGTGGGGGGCTAGTTAGAGATGACTATGGTCTATAGATTCGAGGCTTTATTAGGGATGTGGGAATTTCTGACCCGTTCATGGTAGAATTGTGGGGAGTTTGAGAGGGCTTTCTTCTCCTCATCTAAGTTAGACTTTTACAGGTAGTGATTGAGCTTGACTCTATGGAGCTGGTCTCGGCTTTATCAGATGGGGTAACCCAGCATCACCCTGCCTCTCACATGATTCGGGAGTACCATATTCTTATGGAAAAAGTTATAGTTCAATCAATTTTATATATGCCTCAGGAGGGCAATAGCTATGCTGACATTCTTGCTCGGGTGGGTCATTCGGCTCTTGTGGGAATCCTTGAGCTTTGGTCTCCGTCTAGTGAGGTCTATCGTGCTTTATATCATGATATTTGAGGGTTATCTTGTTTTGGAAGCTAATTTCTCCGCACTATTGTAACAAGAAAAAGAATAATATTTGTTCACTAATTCAACATGCGTAAAAAAGGGTAAGGAGCAAAGTGAGTAAAATTTACTATTTTTTTTTTCATTTCCCCCTTATGACATGCATTCTCTTCTTCCACAGAGTAAAGGAGAATGAGAGAAAAATTTTAAAGAGAAAAATTATTAGGGTAATATTTCAAAAAGTAGATGTTACTCCCAAAATATTTGGAATAGTGTAAAAAGTTAGAGGGAGAAACTAAATTTGATTTTTTATTTTTAAAATTTAACACATTTATTTTGACTTTCTAAAAAGTCAATTTAATTCATTTTTTTTTTTTAATTTATTTGGTTCACCATTTCTCTTACAAAACATATTGATTTTTGTTTTTCTCTCTAAAAAGCCTAAATTTAGTTTTTCTCTTCTCTAGAAAAATTAATCACTTTAAATTTTATTACTTCAAATACTTTTATTTTTGTTTCTTTAAAACTAAATATATTAATTTTCTCTCTCTCTAAAATTTCATTTAGTTCATATTTTCTCTCACAATTGTTCTGAGTTTTTTTTTTTTTTTTTGGATTTCCAAATTTTAATATTTCTCTCCTTAAAAGTAAGCATATTAATTTTCCTTCTTAAATAAATTGATCTATTTTATATTTTCTCTTTCTAAATGGATTGATTTAAAGTTTTTTCTCTCAATAAATATTATTTTTTTTAAAGACAAGGATCTTAATTTTCATATTTTCATTTTTTTTACTCTAAAAGTAAGCTTATTAATTTTTTTTCCTCTTTAGTAAAATTAAATTATTTAAAACTTTGTCCCTCTAGGTATTGATTTTAAGTTTTATCTTTCTAAAAATATCAAAATTTAGATTTTTTTTCCAAAATTAAACACGCTAATTTTCTTTTAAAAAAACAATTTAACTCATATTTTCTTCTGTAAACACATTGATTTAAGATTTTTACTCTCTAAAAATATCATATTTAGTTTTCCTCTCTCTAAAACTAAGCAAACTATTTTTCTCCCTTTAAAAATTAATTAATTCACATTTAATTTAATAAAAATTTAACTTCTATCAATCAAAATAAAAAATAAAATAAAACCACTATCTTCTAATATATGGGTGAAGATTGTTTAAATTTTAATTAATAATGACCCTTAATTTAATATATAATTAGCATATAATAGTATAATAAAGTTCTTAATAAATAAATGATAATTTTACAATGACTATAACTTAATTTATGAATTTTTTAAAAGTATTTTTTAGAATTATAATTTAATGTACAAATTTTGCCATCTTAAAAGTGCAATTATCCTTATACACTAATATATTTCATAAAAAATAACAAAACATAATTTTAAATTTATTGATGTGAAAAAAAAACATTAATTTGGGGAAAGGATTTAACTCAAAGTTGGCATAAAGGTTAAATCCTTTTAAAAGATAGAGCTTCATGTCATCCAAACCGGCCTTCTCCCAAACTTTTACATCAGCTTTCCTGCCTTCATTATCACTTATGAACTTGATTAACAGGTGATATTTGGTGCCACTGCCACCAACCACTCGAGTCCAGCCTGATCAATCGATTTAATGCAAATCTCATGCTTGTGGAGTTCTTAAAATGCTCACTCAAAGCAAGGAGCCTTGAGGTCTTTCATAGGTTGTGTAAGCAAACATCAAAAGAAAATTGTTATTAAGATAAAACCTGCATGGCAAAGAACTTGACTCAAAGTTAAGCATGAAAATTAAGTAGTTTTAAAAGATAGGAGCTTATAGTCACCTGACCTAGTGTTCGTTTGGTAGTGTTTTTTGTTTTTATTATTTTTTTTTCCTACTTCTCTTCTCTTTATCAGGAGAAGTTCTGTCAAACAAAATTTTTGCTGTTTAAAAATAACTTTTTTTTATTTAATGAAGAAAAATTTTAAAAGTAGCTTTTAAAGAAAAGCTCATGGGAGGAGCTTTTAATTCTCTCACTCTCTGTTTTTTTTTTTTTTTTTTTTTTTGAATATTCCAGCTTTTCTAGAATTATATATATATTTTTATTTCATTTATATCTTCACTTGAATGATACAAAATTTCAGATATAGTCATGTCATAGATGTGTTCATAAATATTATGATTTGGGTAGGTTTTGATGGGACATATTCTAAATACCAGCTAGTACATCATTCGGGCACTCGATACCCGAAGAAGCACACGTGGTCCCAAAGGGTTTAGTCTCTCCGATCATAAAACACTTTGACTTAGATAGCACGACCGACGAGCGGATACATTCTATGAGAGCAGATGCATGTCCTTACTATCCGATCAATGATAGCCGAATACTAAAGGAACTGAATGTTCCTACTCCTAACTGGTAATACTCAAACTGAATCTCGCGATTTAGTTTTCTATTGCAATACGAAGCATATTTCCCGCATAAGGAAGGAAGCCTAGAGGATCTAATTGATAAGGGAAATAATCTTCCGTATGACTCAATTTTCTAAATAACAACATTGAATTTTTGACATTTTTAGATCCAGAATTCCCAGATCACTCCATAAGGAAACTAGGGTTTGCAACGCCCCACGATGGCATATCTCTGAAAGAGACGCTGTATAAAAGTTTTCAAGGCATCAAGCTAGGTAAGTCCTCTAACTCAACACAAGACACACAGAGATCATAGGGAGATCCGTCCTCCCTTCTCCTTAATCTATTTATTCTTTCGAAAACCGTTTTTTCTGACTTGAGTGTCGAAGCCTCCCCCATCGGAGCATCCTTTGGCGGTCTTTTGTAGGTTTTAAGTCTCGTCATTGAGCACCCGTTAGAGTCACAAGGAGCCAGATCTTTGGAGTTGAAACCCACCTCCATCAGATTGGCGCCGTCTGTGTGAAACTAGGCTAGTCGTTAGTATTTTTCACCAATCTTCTATCACCAAACAAAAATGGTTACAGTTAAGAGAAAACAACCTACCATTTGGTTCGATGACGATGATTTGATTGGGGTTGACCCCAACCGCAACGATCTCATAGTTGTTACTATCAAAATGGTGAAAAGGGTTCTCATCGACCAAGGTGCAGATTGCGACATCCTTACTTGGGATGCTCTCTATTGAATGGGCCTAAGCTCTTCACAACTTCAACCCCCAACTGGATCCCTCAAGGGATTATCTGATGAATACATCTATCCAGAGGGGATCATTCAACTCACTGTAACTTTAGAGACTCCCCCTAACCATGCAACTATCAAGGCCATCTTTCATATGGTAAAACTATTTTCACCATACAACGCCATCCTCGGTCGACTAAGTCTGGACGAACTGGAAGCCTTACCCAGAACTCGACACATGAAGATGAAGTTCAGAATATTGGAGGGGATCGCAACTATTCTTAGTGATTTTGATCCCTATACCTTCTTTACTGACCAAGATGAGTGAGAGAACTTTCCTATTAATACGCTAGAACTCAGGGGTGACATCAAATCGATGAGCAAACCAGAACCAGGAGACAAGGTGATCGAGATTCCTCTAACGAATGACCCCAATCGGACTGTTCGGATTGGGGCTACTCTGTCTACACCCCTACGAGATGCTATTGTTAGTTGCCTACAATGACACTCCAAGATTTTCGCTTGGTACACTGAGAATATGCTTGGCATCAATCCGTCAGTCATTCCTCACAAATTAACAATAAACCTTGGCTACAAGCCGGTCAAACAGAAGAAAAGGGTATTTGCCCTTGAATGCTAACAAGTCATTCAAGAAGAGTTCCAAAATTTATTAACTGCCGAGTTCATCCATGAAGTCAAATATCCCAAATGGCTAGCCAACGTAGTCTCGGTGAAATAAACCAATGGTAAATGGATAATATGCGTGGAATTCATGGATCTCAACAAAGTATGCCCAAAAGATATTTACCCTCTCTCGAATATCAACAAGTTGGTGGACAACTCCTCAGGCCACCAACTCTTAAATTTCATAGATGCCTGCTCAGAGTATAATCAGATACGAATGACACCTGAGGATGAAGAGAAAACAAGCTTCATTACTGAGTTCGTTACATACTGCTATCGAGTCATGCCCTTCGGTTTAAATAATGTGGGGATGACCTTTCGACGGTTGGTTAACAAAATCTTCAAAGAGTAGCTTGGTCATAACATAGAAGTGTACGTGGATGACATGCTTGTAAAAGGTACTAACGCCAAAAATCATGCTGCCGAACTTGAGGAAACGTTTCGAGCGCTATAACATGCGACTGAATCCCACTAAGTACACATTCGAAATCTCATCGGGCAAATTCTTGGGTTTTATGAACACTAACTATGGGATTGAGGCAAATCTTGAAAAGATATAAGCTATCTTGGATGTATTACCACCCCGAATATTGAAGGAGGTGTAGCGTCTGATCGGTCGGATAACGGTTCTAAGTTGATTCATGTCAAAAATTGGAGAGAAGTATAAACCCATTTTTGATGCTTAGAAGAAATCCCAACAATTTGCATGGACACCTGGGTGCTAAACGGCCTCCGAACGGCTCAAAGAGTATCTTATGACCCCTCTGTTGCTTTTTTGACTGATTCCTGGTGAGAAACTCTAACTTTATTTCTCTATTTCTGATTAGGCGCTTTGCTTTATCCTTGTAAGATAGGATTTAATTATTTAGAAACCCCTCTATTACATCAGTCAGATACTTAAGGAAGGCGAGATTAATTATCGACTGATTGAAAAGGTAGCATATGCACTGGTTATTTTGACCAGACAACTTCAACCGTACTTCCAAGCCTACACCATTGTGGTACTCACCAATCAGTCGTTAAGCAAATCTTCCAGAAGAGAGACATGTCTGGTTATCTAATTAAATTGAGTGTCGAATTGGGCGAATTTGATATCCAATACTAGCCTCGACCAACGATCAAAGGCTAGGCCTTGGCCAACTTTATCTTCGAGTGTACTCTTTCGATCACGGTTATGTCTAAACCTACCAAAGATCCTAATGCATTGTCATTGTCAGATTGGACCTTACTTGTTGACGGGTCCTCGAATTCTTCGGGTAGTGGCACCGGGCTCATACTAATGGAATTGGACAACTTCAAAGCCGAATATGCCTTCCGTTTCGACTTTAGGGTCACAACAACCAGGGGGAATACGAAGCCTTGTAGATAGGACTCTGGATTGCAGTAGACATGGGAGCCCGAAGTGCTCGGGTATTCACTGATAGCCGTTAGTAGTCAATCAGATCGAAGGGGTCTATAAGATAAAAGACCTAACTATTGCCAAATATCTAATTAAACTGTGCGAAACAATGGCAAGGCTAGAAAGGGTCAACATCCAATAAATCCATCATTCAGAAAATGCGAGAGTCGATACACTCTCCAAGTTGGCCAACTCAGATTTAGTCACTTTTAGTCGAACGGTCTATATCAAAAGTTTACCGTACCCTAGCATCGACGAACTCGAAAGGGTCCTGATAGCGGACCAACCTCTTAGTTGGAAAGACCCGATCAAAGCATACTTAAGAGACAACCGATTACCTGACTCATCACTAGAAGTAGCTAAGCTAAAACGAAAGGCCATTTACTATGCGATTATCCACGGAATGTTATACCAAAAGTCTTCCACTCATCCCTATTTGAAATGTCTAATCCTAGAAGAGGGGAGCTATGTTCTGCGGAAGATCCATGAAGGGATATGCGGCAGCCACCTAGGGACTCACAATGCGGTATACAAAGTTTTACGACAAGGGTACTACTACCCAACTATGAGGAATGATTCGAACGATTATGTTTAAAATTACGACAAGTGCTAATGATTCTCCTCAGTTCCCAGAACACCTTCTACCGAGCTTAGCCCCCTTATCGGACTGTAGTCGTTTACTCAGTAGGGAATGGACATTCTCGGGCCATTCTCATCGGCTACCAAACAGAGAAAGTTCCTCATAGTAGCTATCGACTACTTTACTAAGTGGGTAGAGGTCGAACCTCTGGCCCAGATAACAGTAACTAAGGCCCAATAGTTCGTATAGGCACATATCATCACTCGGTTTAGTATACCTCACATCCTTATCATGGACAATGGAAAACAATTTGATAATGCCAATTTCCAAGAGTTCTGTGCAAAGCTAGATATCAATCATCGATTCTCATTGGTTGCCCATCTACAAACCAACAGACTCGTAGAAATAACCAATAGGACGATCCTCCAAGGGCTAAAGACAATGTTAGATGAAGCCAAAGGACGATGGATAAATGAACTTTATAGCATCCTTTGGTCGTACCACACCACACCCAGAAGAGCAACCGGAGAGACTCTGTTTAGCCTGACATACGGAAGCGAAGCTGTTATACCAGTGGAGATCGGGATACCCTCCCTTCGGGTAACTCAGTATGATTTCGAAACGAACGAATCAATCTTACGTGAACACCTAGATCTACTCCCTGAACTACCAGAATCCGTATCTGCCCGAATGGCTGCGTATTAACAACAGATGGCATGATACTATGATCGATGAGTCAGAACATGAACATTCAAACCGGTGAGCTAGTACTGAGGAAAGTGGAAACCACCAGCCAACTTCAACCCGGGGGTAAACTAGCCCCCAATTGGGAAGGCCCTTATCAGATACACTCTGTGGTCCACTCGGATCGACTAAATAATCTAGATGGATCAGTCATACCCAGAACTTGGAATACAGAGAACCTACGAATCTACTATCAGTGAGCCACATTGTTTCTCTTTCAGCAAAAGTACCTCCTATCGAGTAAGTCCCTCATGATTTTTCTTTCAACAGTTCTATCCATTCGACCCCTAACATTTCCGTTTCAGTCAGTGATTACCTATCGTAGGGATCTATCTCTCCGAAGGGTCTCAGTCGTCCTGTCCTATTGAAGGGATCTATCTCCCTAAAGGGCCTTAGTCGCTTTATCCTATCGAAGGGATTTATCTCCCTAAAAGGTCTCAGTAGCCCCATCCTATCATAGGGATCTATCTCCTCGAAGGGTCTTAGTCGTCCCGTCCTATCGTAGAGATCTATCTCCCCGAAGGGCCTCAGTCATCCCATTGTATTTTAGGGATCTATCTCCCTGAAGGGCCTCAATCGTTCTGTCCTATCAAAGAGACCTATCTCCCCAAACGAGGCTTAGTCGCCCTATCCTACCGGAAGCACCTACACCCCTGAAGGGCCTTACTCGTCTTGTCCTAGCGAGAGGATTCAATCTCTTGGGTGAACTTCAATCAAAAGAGCCAGCATCATCAGCTAAGTTCGTGATAATGGATGGATGTAACATACTGCTAATATGAGTACAACACCCGGTATCATTTGTATAAGTGGTCGGCCACATAAGCACTTCGACATGCGAAAATAATTTCACCATACATAATAGAGGACAAGTAAGTGGAATAAGTCTTTTTTATTATGACAAATACATGTTTGATTACATGAGCAAATACATTTTTCAAGTCCCTTGGTCAGACTGATTACTTTAAGGAATGGCTACATCGTCTATATTGTTTAATAATACTGGAGAGTACAAAAATAGTAAAGAAAAGAACAATGAAAAACAAAACAGCAACCCTAAGCACCAAGGACCATGGAAGTCACGAATAGAATTCACGCACGACAATCTATAGCCCAACTAGCACAAAAGAACTGCTGAAAAGGGGGCGAGCCGATTGGGAAGTGAGCCTGAGGATGCAACAAGATATTATCAAACTTTCCAGCTCCTTGCATGCAACCGGTATATCCTGCCACCCGACTTAGAAGGAGACTTTTTTTTTAAATCCTAGTCAAGGACCCCCGATAGGAACATTGATAAGGCCCATCATGACATTCGGATAGCGAATGGCATGACGAGCCCTCATACCAACAGTCCCTATTCTTGATGAGATCTATTACTGATAGAAGCAACTCATGCTACACCACTCAGCCAAGCCAGAGTGCCTTTTTGAAAACCTCTCATAGAAGATAACTCTCACAAGAAAAAGGCCCTCAAGCATAGGAAAAATTTGATGAAACACCACGAAATCCCACAGTCCCTATTTATGGGCACGAAAAGATCCCTTCAAAATCATAGGGTAATTCAAATGCCTATATGAAAGGTGTGCGAATTAAAAGAAGGAGTACTTGCCACCTCGCCTCTCTATGCCACATTAAATTCAAATTAAAGACGGAACGTCCTAATGCCAAGGAAAGACGAAACGGTCGAATCAAAAGCTGGATTCATATCCCATCCACTTTAATTTCATATCAATTGAAGGTGATTCGGATGATCTTAGGAGATATGTGTTGCCTCCTTTCATGCCTCTCTAACTCCTCGAGAAGTGAACTTCACTCATGGCACCTCTCCCCCAAATCGATACCATGAGTTGGGGGCAAATGATGAGATATGATCCGAATATCAGCCAGTACAACATTCAGGCGCTTGATACCCGAAGAAGCACACATGGTCTCGAAGGGCTTAGTCTCTCCGATCATAAAACATATTGACTTAGGCAACATGACCGACGAGCGGATGCATTCGGTGAGACCGAACGCCTATCCTTACTATCCGATCAACGACAGCTGAATACTAAAGGAACCGAATGTTCCTACTATCAACCGGTAAATACTCAAACTGAATCTCGCCTTGATTGAGTTTCCTATTGCAATACGAAACATATTTCCTGCATAAGGAAGGAAACCTAGAGGATCTAATCAATAACGGAAAGAATCTCCCCATATGACTCAATTTCTTAAGTAACAACAATATCGAATATTTGACACTCATAAATCCGGAATCCCCGGATCACTTCATAAGGAAACTTGGGTTTGCAACGCCCCGCGATGGCACCGCTTTGAGAGGGACGCTGTATAAAAGCTTTCAAAGTATTAAACCAGATAAATCCTCTAACTCAATACAGGACACACAAAGATCATAGGGAGATCCGTCCTCCCTTTTTCTTAATCTGTTTATTCTTTTAAAAATCACTTTTTTCTAACTTGAGGGTCGAGTCTCTTCCGCTGGAGTATCCTCTGACGGTCTTTTGCAGGTTTTAAGTCTCGTCATTGAGTATTCGTTTGAGTCACAAGGAGCGAATCTGTGGAGTCGAAATCCACCTCCAACAGATTTAAATATATATATTTTTTTAAATTTCAAATATGTTCATAAATATGTTTTTTTTTTTTTTATTTCATTTATATAACTTGAGTGTTCATAGATATATACTTATGTTATTTTTGAATTTTTTAGTTATTTATGTTATATATAAATGATTTTATATTTATAAATATTTGATTTTAGTTATTTAGAAAAATAATCAATTTATTTTTATTTTAATTATTAGTATTTATACTTTTTATTTTTAAAAGTAGATATATGAATTTTAATCAATTGTTGGTTAGGAGAAAAAATGATACTTTATGTATATATCCTTTATAATATTTTAATTAAAAATATAGTTCACAAAAGATGTTTTGTCAAATAGCTAAATAGCTAATTTATAAAGAGTATATGAGCTGTTTTTAAAAATAAAAATGTCAAACAATTTTTAATTTTATTTTAAAAGTTATTAATTTTTAAAAGGAGAAGATAAGGAAAAAAAAAAAAAAGCGCTCTGACAAACATGATCCTAGCCTTCTCTCAAACTTCTACGTCAGCTTTATTGAGTTTTTTTTTTATCATTTGCCAACTGGAGTAATAGATGATATTTCGTGCCATCAGCCTCTTGGGTCCAGCCGACTTTAACTTGAAACTCATGGTTGCGGAATTCTTAAAATGCTTACTAATTGCAAATTTTGCAATCTGCACAGGGTGAGGAGCCTTGAGGTCTTTAATTGGTCGTGGATGGCCAAGAAAATTCGTCGGGATCATTTCAGGGAGCAGCAGAGAAACCAAAATAGAAATAAAGGAACTCGAACTCTCATATATATATATATATTCAAACTCTAGCTTTTTGTATGCTTTGCTCTTCTTTTTATGTGTAGATGTTAATGGGAATGAAATAACAAGCATGAATTTTCATTGAACTTATAGGTGTTTGTGGGGGAGCAATAAATTCTCCAATATTAAGAGGGTCATTGTAACAGTATACATCTTCCATCAAGGAGAGGTGAATCTTCCTCAAGGATTAATTAATGTCAAATCATTAGTATTACATGGGGAAACTGTGTCATATACACAGAAACAGAGTTGGACATTCAAAGGGGTTACAATGGCTGTGGCTGTACTGCGGGGGATAATGAATTTCATTTTTTTTTTTTTAAATTTTGGTTTCTAGTATATCTAGAATCCTAACAAAAAATTGTATTAGAACTTTTATTAGTAAGTTTCTAATTTATTACAAGTATCTTGGACTTATCATCCATTGTAATTTATTTATTACAAAAAATACGATTTTAGCAATAGAATTTAGCGATAAAATAAATTCGTTACTATTTTGCGAAAAAATTAGGGATGAAAACAATTTTCATTGCTATTTTGTGTTGAAATTAGTGATGAAAGTATATTCATGGCAAAATTAGCAACGAATAGAGTATTTGTGATTAAATTCGTGGCTAATTAACGATGAAAATATTTTTATGATCAAATTTGTGGCTAATTAGCTACAAAATATTTTTGTGGCCAAATTTATGACTAATTAGTCACAAAAGTATTTTTGTCACAAAATTTAGCAACGAATTATGTGGTTCATGGCTAAGTTCATCACTAATTAGCTACATAAAATTATTTATGGCAAAATTCGTTGCTAATTTGTGAATTTGTGACTAATCTCTTTTATTAAACATTTTCAATTGTATCTGTCTTTTTGACCCTTTCTAAGTAACCAAATCGGATTGGATGCATAGTAAATGTTATAATTCTCACCAAATTCTTTTCGTTAAGTAGAAGGCGACATTGGGATCGACCAATTCTTTTAGAGTTTAGGTAAAGGAATTTAAACTTGTTCTAAATATTTTCAATCATAATCTTTAGGGAAGTTACAAATTTATTTAAGCAATCCGGTCATTTTGTAAGTATAAAAACCAAGGTCATTTTATCAATGAACCACATGACGAACATTTTTTCGTCTTTAATTTTATTGTAAATTTATTACAAGAAAATAGCGTTTTAGTGACAATAGAAAGTGGTCACTAAAGCACTAAAAGTCGTCACTAAAGACTTTTAGTGACCACTTTTCACTTATTACTATCTCATCACTAAATCATTATCATAAAAGGGTCTAATAGTGATGAATGTCAAGTTGTCACTAAAAATACACGAGATTATCTATTATCACTAAAGTAGTGACGACATGATGTTGTCACTAATTGCAACCCAAAGTTATCATAATATCGGTCTGTATTATCACAAAACATGAAAAACCATAAAACATTTGTGATGATGTTTTCTTGTGACAATAGTGATAATGTTCTAGTCATCATTAAAGGTACTATATAGCGATGACATTTTGTCATCACTGATATAGTGACGACGCGATGTTGTCACTAAGCATTGTAATCTAAAGAGCATTTGTGACAACCTCTTGTTGTGGATATAGTGACGATATTAGTAGTCATCATTAAATGTTTCATATAATGATGACTTTTTTGTCGTTATTGAGATAGTTATGACAGGACGTTGTCACTAAACACGATAAATCACATAGCATTTGGGATGACTTGTTAATGTCATCATTAAAGGATTATGTAGTGACAACTTTTTAGTTGTTACTGAGTCAGCGACCGCATGATTTTGTTACTGAAGAGGGTAAACCATGGACCATTGGTGATGACTTTTCATTGTGACAATGGTGACAACTTTTAAAGCTAGCATTAAAAGTACCATATAGTGATGAGTTTTTTGTCATCACTGATTAAATTATAATTATTTATATTATTTTATTTCTATTATTATTATATTTATACAACTAAAAATTATAACATATATTTATTAATAGAAACATCTAAAGCTATCCTCACACATACAAAATGAAAAGTCATCAATACAAATATATATACATATATTTAAAAATATCAAATATCCAAATTTATATTTATACAAAGTCCTAAATACTACAACTCTATCAAAAGGCCATATACTAGTTTAAAAGAGAATAAAATTTATCAAATTACAAAATATTGTATCATGTACGTCCAAAAAATAACATATATCTTCTTAACTCCAATGTTTAAAAAAAAAAAACAAAACTAAAATGTTACCATTAGTATTCTTTAATCTTCACAAAATCATCATCCTTGCTTTCCTCCCCTTCACTTGAGTCCTCTATGTCCTCCTTTAATTATTATCGGTACACAACAAAAAGTAAACACAGTAAAAATAAAAGTGATATTATCAATTAAAGAACAGATTCAAAACAAGAGAAGAGCTCAGCGATTTCAGCGGCAACAACAACGGAACATAACAGAAAAAGATAATGAAAGATAGAGAAAAATAGGAGGATGACACACACTACAAAAAAACACAGCATTAGCCACGGATTTAGCGATGGAAAAATGAAGAAAATTCGTGGCAAAACTAATTTGCGATGAACTTTGCACGAAAAAATTTTCATAGCTAATACGACATCGCAAAATTTTGTGATGAAATTTTTAAATTTCGTCGCAAATTTGTGACGAAATAATTTTGTTACCAAGTTTGTTGCTAATTAGCGACAGATTTTTTGCCACGAATTTATGGACGGATTGTTTGCCACGAATTTGGCGACGGATTTTTTGCCATGAATTTAGCGATAGTTTTTTTGCCACGAATTCAGCGGCAGAAATTTTGCCATGAATTCGGCGATTGTTTTTTTGCCACGTATTTGGCGACGGATTGTTTGTCATGAATTTGGTGATGGATTTTTTGCCTCAAATTTAGTGACAGATTTTTTTATCATGAATTCGGCGAAGGAATTTTTGCCACAAATTTGGCGACAAATTTTTTTTCACGAATTCGGCGACGGATTTTTTGCCACAAATTTGGTGACAGAATTTTTGCCATGAATTCAGCGACGGAATTTTGGCATGAATTTGGCTATGGATTTTTTGCCACGAATTTATGGATGGATTGTTTGCCACGAATTTAGCATCGGATTTTTTGCTACGAATTTGGCGATGGTTTTTTTGCCACGAATTTAGCGACACATATTTTGCCACGAAGTCAGGGACGGATATTTTGCCACGAGTTAGCGATGGATGTTTTGCCACGAACTCAGTGACAGACCCTTTGCCACGAACTCATCGACGGACCATTTGCCACGAACTTAGCGATGGACGTTTTACCATGAACTCAGCGACGAACGTTTTACCATGAACTCAGCGACGAACATTTTCCCATGAATTCGGCGATGGAGATATTTGCCACGAAATCAGCGACAGACCTTTTGCCACGAACTTAGCGACGGACATTTTGTCACAAATTTTGAGACGAATTTTGTATTATTGGTAAAAAAATTGTAACACTGAATTTAATTCTCCAAACAAAATCTTGCCTTAAAATTGAATTTGGTTATTAACACAGAAGCCTTAAACAAATAGAACTCGTCAACAAATAGAACATTCATGAACAATAGTCGAATTTACAAAAACAAATATATGAAATACTTAAATATCCATGATCATATGTGTTCAAATTCGGAATAAACATCCAGTCAATAATCATACATCAATAAATGAAACATAAGTTTGTTTTTTGGCATACATCAGTAAACATAAGAGTATGAGATGGGATCCAAGGAACTATAGCGAAGTGGTATATGTGGTCCCAGACAGCTGGTTCCTTCTTGCTTCATTATCTTTATCGTCATTTTGTAATGTTGCAATGTTAGAATCCCTAGGACTAAGAACTCAATCTGCATGGCAACAAGGAGTAGTTATTGTAATTAATAACACTTTTACAACATAACTAAAAAGCAACAATTTACACACGAAAATAAGATGAAAACACATAAAATAAAATATATTCCTGATTGGGAAAAAATTAAAGAAAGAAAAATAAAGATTCTCATCTAAGTCGACCGACATTCATAAGTTTCTTGGACTGGAAAGTGATCTTGCCTACTACTCGCATTTACTTTTGAAAATTACTTTATTTTGACCTTATTTTCTGCTAACTACTCGCATTTACTTTTGAAAACCTATCTTTCTAAGCCAAATGCATTTTCAGTATTGACTCATTTGAAAAGGCAATCCTTCTTGCTAAACCTTTGCTTTAAATCTCTCTAAAACCTTACCTACAAAACTTCTGATTCCTACCTAAAAAGCTACATTAGTCCTTTAGCGGGCACTGCCTAGGAACCTATTAGGAGATTCACTTGAACAAAAAATATGTAACCTTTGTTTCTTTGGCAAGAATATTCATGCACAACGTGGACAGGTATAATGAAGGAAGCAAACATAAAGCCACCAGTACAGACAGGTAGAACACAACACCATTACTTGATGAGAAGACAACAAAAATAACTGTAACTTTTTCTGAGCCTTGAAGACGTAACAAACCAAGGTTCAACTGTTAGCTCTGTCAAGTGTAAATTAGGAGGAGGATTTTTAGAAAATAGAATTCTTTTTAATTGATGAATGTTGGGAAAAAGTTGATGTCATTTTCTTTTGCTTATTTGTAGATTTGCATTCAGTTGCAATGTTATAAGTAGACTACTGTTAGACAGTTAGATTATTTGTATTTATGCAATAGCCACGAATTCAGTTAATTTTTATTAAATATTTATTTAAATTGATCAAGTATCGATAATTTTATCAAATATTACTAAGCACATCATTGTATGAATTGTCACATAAAATTTGGTTCATTTGGTATATTATTTATTTAATTAATCAAATGTTGTCAATTATATTATATTATATATATATATATATATAAATAATCTTCTCAAGATACTGAGGGGGTAAAAAACAAAAAAAGAAAACATAAAGGGTGATAATAATACCTTGCTAGGAGGGAACTGAAATGTTCAAAATGGTTATGATATTGTGAAAGTAATATATTAAGGATTTAAGATCATGCTTTTAGATGCAAACTTTATGCTAAATATTAGTTAGCACCAAGTTAATTAAAAGATAATATTAAGAATAACATTATAAAGCCCAACCCCTCCCCCCCAAAAAAAGAGAGAATTATATTATAAAGAAACAAAACCTTTAATAATTGTTTTGCCTTCTCTTGTTTCTTTATAATGCTATTAGGTTGCTCATGACCTTTAAGTTGCAGGAATTGTAAATCCACTTTTAAGATTTGATAACTTCTTTTCTAAAACTCTTGCAGGTCATTTCAAAGCAGGCAAAATCTTGGGGGTTTATTTGTGATTTTGACAAAAATTATTATGGGTGTTATGTAAATAAGTTTTACCAGTACAAAAGCTGAAGACCATATCCATCCGGTAAAATATTGTTGTTCTTTCTTTCTCTTTTTCGTTTCAGCAGTATATCAACCATAAAGCATAACAAAATAGCATCAAGAATGTTAAAGTTTTCCTCTATGAATAATGTGTCCTAAAGTTAGATAGAAATACAAATAAACCCCAAAAATAGCATGATCTTGAAAATTATAATTTCGTGTCAGATAAAAGTGCAAACCAAAGTAAAATTTCCTAAGAAATCAAGCACACAAGCATAATTCAGGCACTAAGATCATTTATGCTAATCTAAGGGCATAAGCCCATATTCATAGGCGTCAAGAAAGAAGCATCTTCATTTGCGTTCTCATTTGCATGACATTGTGCTTTTCTCTTTCCATGCCACGCCACAAAATATATATATATATATATATATATATTTATGGATCATGTATCTTTGTATTGTTAAGAATGAGATTTCTATCTGGTACATGTCAGAACTTTACAAAATTGAATCACTTATCTCATGGCTGCCATAGATAATCAATGACATGCATAACCAAGGATTAAGTACATAGCTTATGCTCTTTTTTACTCTTTTGAATTGTGTGGTTTATCTCCCAAGCATTCTAACTTGTGCTGATGCATTTTGAAGCTAGAAATCTAGGCATGTGAAATAGGTCATGTATCTCAACAACTATGGTTAAAAGTGGCATGTTATGGCATGTCCTCTCAAATTTATAAACTAAGAAATAAGAAATGTAATAACAACCCTAGAACCCTTTGGATAAACTATTACCTTAAAAATAAAACATGAATACATGTGGATTCCAAGAGAAAAAAAGGAAAAGAAAGAAAGAAATTCCTCATGCTGAAGTTAGTCATGAATCTAAACCAAACTTAATGGTTTTTTCTCATTTAAATGTCACCCAAGGCTTATTTCTACTTATCTGAATTCATTCTCTTCATATTGATCTTTCCTTATGCCAATTTTCATCCACAACCAAACATATTTCCTGTATCTGATGTCATGCAGCTACTTTTCTTCACTCTATTCAAAGCCATGTCTTTTGTCATCCTTGACATAAGAGTTGGAGGTATAAGGCTACAAATGCTTAAGTATAGGGAGCCTCTAAGCATAAAATTCACATACCAGATTCCATTCATACAACTTGACCGAAAACATCTCAAGTAGCCTCCTATTGAAATGTGCTTGCTGTATATGTTTAGTCTCCATTGATTGATCCAAAGCTCTATTTTTTTTCTCCTATTTTTTGCTTCGTATTCCTTTGCAAAATGTTCACCATTTAATGCTTCATCTTTTACTGTCTTCCTTACATGTATAAAATAGCTGTTCGAGTGTCAGAAGGATAGAGATTGTCCAACTCCTAGGTGCATAAAGGATAGTGCAAGATTAATGAGAAAAAAAGAAAAACACTCTATAATAGAAAAACAATTGTAAGTGTAAAGGAAAACAAAATGCAAGAATCATTTTTCATTTAACAAAAATGTGCCCATAGTCAATACTCACCATGTCCTATGTAATATCCTTTAGATGTCATTCCATTTAGTGCAATAGCACACTGTAATAGAAACTTGTCTTTCCATTGCATATCAGGCAGAGTCTCTTTTTGGGCTTGCATTGCAATTATTGATACCAAAAACATAACATCAGACCCAAGCTTAAGGTAACCAAAACATAATCATCTGAACTTTTTCTTCTTTTTTTTTTGGGGGGGGGGAAGAGAGAGAGAGAGAGAGAGAGACTTACAAGAGAATTTGAGTTCTGAAGGTTGAATGTTGAGAAAATTTCCAATGGTCATGATTGAAATTTGACAAGATTAGGAGAGAGCTCAAGAATAGACTTCAATATTGAGTTGAGAGTGAAGATTTTAAAGATGGGGATAAAAATACATCAAGATCAAAAATATCCCCCAATAGACAACAAGACTATGACTAGGACAAAAATACATTATAAAGAAATAAATAGTGGCAAGAGAAAAAGAGAAGTAACAAGGCAAATCAATTATGCAAGATAGATGGCAACTTAAATGAAGAATAGCTTTTGATTGTCATCATTAAATTAAGAATCTCGATGGGAGGCCTGAGTAGTTCCTGTCCAATGATAAAGCATGCCCTAAATCAATTAAAGTGGTGTTTACCTGGATTTTAAGATCATGCTTTCATATGACACTTTTATGCTCAATATTAATACAAATTTAATCAAAAGATAATATTAAAAAGTAGCATTACAAAGCCCTATGCCCCCCCAAAAAAAGATCAACATTGTAAAGGACATAAATTGTATGACAAAAATACACTATCGAGAAACAAAGTTGTCTTTAGTTTCAAAAGTTGTGATGGCCCGAATAATAACAAAGCAACAGTATTCATGTATCTAAGATAATGTTCAAATATGTTATATTGAACAAGGACATAGGACCTGTAACACCGACACTGCGGTGTTTGTACAAGTATACTGTTCCTAGAATATTTATATAATATTCCTCCGTTTATATATATAATTTTTTTTTAATTTTCCTTGATTTTCGATTTTTGGGGTTTTAATTCAAACTTTTGGTATATTCAATTATAAAAATAGAATAATAAAATATATATAAATATATATAAATATATTTTTCTTTTCATTTATTAAATTATTTATTTCCTCATTTATTTATTTCCAAATCTATCCAAATATATATATATAATAAGAATAATAATAATGAAAATAATAATAATAATAATTAATAAATTAAAAAAAAAAATCGAATTAGGGCTCAAAAGCCCTAATTCTCTCTTCTCTCTCTCCCTCTTTCTCTCTCCGTCTTCTCATCTCCCTCACCGAAACCCACCGCCGCCGCCTCCGGCCTTCACCGCCAACGCAACCGCCCACCGCCGCCGTGAGCCGCCGCCTATTCCCTCTCACTCTCCCTTCGGTTCTCTCCTTATCCCTCGCTCTATTTCTCTCTCTCTCTCTCGGTTCTATCTCTCTCTATCCCCTGCTGTGTCTCCCTCTCGCTTGATCTCTCATCTTCTCGCCATCACCCACGGCTCTGCCAACACCACCAACCACCGTAGCCACCTCTCTCTCTCTCTCTCTCTCTCTCTCTCTCCTCGCAGATTCTCTCTCCCTTTCTCTCGGTCCGCCCCGCGGCGATTTCCATTTTCCCTAGCCACAGTCTCCACCGCAAACAACCACAAACGCCTTTTTCTCTCCCTCTCTACTCCTCTCTCACTGTCGCACTTTCTCTCCTCTCTCTGTTTCTCCCTGTCTCTCTCCCTACACGCGAGATAGCGCGACAGCTCCTTGCGTGCGTGCGACTGCTCGCGTGACAGCCTGCCCCAGCGCTCGCGAAACAGCTCCTACGCGTGCGTGACCCAGCGCGAGACTGCCCTTACGCGCGCGTGATGGCCCACGGTCTTTCCCCTGTTCTCCCAACCATGCACCGCTCACTGTTGGGAGCCTGTTTCGATCATCGCAGAGCCCAAGCCTGTAGTGCAGACATTCGAAACCCTAGGCTGTGACAACACTTCATCCACTGCGTAAGTAAGAGCCATCCCTTGAACAGTAGCTCTAGGGTTTGATTTCCTTCGGTAATTTAGACTAACTGATGGAGTTTGCTTTAAATTGGAAGCTTTGCTGGTCTTGGACTGAACGAAGTGTATTTGGAAGTTAGGGTTATGAACTGCGAAAACCCTAGGTGAGGAGATTTCTGTTCTATTCGATAAATTGAATGAATTTAGGGTTGAATCTAAGGTGAAAAGTTTTGTATGTGTTTAGAATGTAAGTAGAATGCAAATAGAATACGATTTCTGAAATGTTTATATGTGATTATGAAGGTTAAGTATAGAATATTACAGAAATTAGATTGTCTAATACGAATGAAGCATCTTAAAGGATAATGGGATCGAGTTGAGTTGATTTGAATGGTTTCCTTTAGATTTAATTTGGAATATGCATGAAAGTATTAGGGTTTTGGGGTTGGAATGAAATGAGCCGTAAAATGAAGGATATTGCACATTTCATGTCTTCTTAGATTATATTAAGTTGTTAAATTTGCATAATGGTATGTATATGAAGAATAGATTAAAAGTTGCGGTTATAGTTTGGGAACTGTAGTAGTATTTTACATTATATGTCATCTTGTATATAGACAATCAAAATACAACTCCTATATTATGAAAATAGACTTCAATACCTTGAAAACGACATATGGTTTGAAGAAATCGGATGAAAATTGAAAAGTGTATGATTTTTCAAAGATTTTCTATTTTGCGAGAATTTATTTATTTTAGAGTTGTTTTCGATTTTAAACGGTTTTAGATTTGAATTAAGACTGATTTGATTTTGTTATCTACTTATAAATAGAATAAAATTGATGATATTGGAGTATATTTATAAATTGAAGAATTTAAGATTTGTACGAACTTAAGGAAAATGTTAAAACTTGAAAATAGTCAGAAATCTGATGAAAATCGTGATGATTTGATTAGGTTGACTTTCTTGGAGATTCGAGGAGCCGATTTGGTTTGATTTTAGAAATAGGGAGTGACTACCCTCCCTGGAAAGTGAGTGGGACTCTAATCTCTTGCATGAAATAGTGAAACCTGATTTTATCGTGATTTTAATAAAACATGTTTTTGATATGATTGTCTCAATGTATAAAATTGAAATTCAAATCTGTTTTGTGATTATTAGAGTGTCGTACTCATGTTTTCCACGATTATGCATCCATGTTTGAAAAGAAATGAAATTGTGCCATGATTTGAGAAACGGAATGTTTGCTATTCGACCATTGTATTGGTTTGTTAAATTTAAATGATTTCGATAAAATTGTATTGGCACACGGATTTGAAATGTTTTAAGATCTGTGAGGGCACTGGGATGTCCACTTGTGATGATATGATTCTTCCTTGCGGGACGTTATGCCCTTGTGATACTATGATGATGATATTGATGATTCCGTAGCTACGAAGGGACTTTGCAGAGGCACGGGTTGCTCGGATACACTTCTGCAGGAGGTATCCGCAAACGTCCAGTTTATATTTATTCATAGGCGCGGCCGATTGAACCCACATCGGGGGAGGATGTGTGTGACGCCATCGTCTAGCACCGGGCGAGGTCCTATTTGACGAGTCTAGGTAAGCAAGGAGCTAAGCCCACGGCCAACGTCGGGGTAGAGAGCTACTTTTGAAACACTTTGCATAATAACACCCCCGATGCGACTGTCCTTGGTCATGGTTGACCTTTGCCAGGATCCTTTTGGCTTGCTCTATGATCTACTTGATTTTAAATGGATGCATATATGTATGATATCGTGTGATTGAATAAATGAGTTCATTTTATTGAACATATCATGATTTATTACGAAACTTGAGTTATTATTTACGAATGATACTATTTGATACTCCAATGTTCACCTACACTATTAGTACTTGAGATTAATCCCCTCACTCACTGAGTATCCTCCCATAGATACTCACCACTCTTCTTTCCTCCCTCAGACAGGATTTTTGTGCTGGAGCGACACTTCAGAGTATGGAGTTTGGGTGTACTTGGTGTTCAGTAAGGTGAGATCTTAAGTTTAAATTGAAAGATGAATTATGTATTTTATTTCGACCCTACGAGGTCTTGTTGAGGTCCGTAGTTGGCCGTGTACTTATTTTGGGATGACTGTATAATTTATGTATATTTTTATTTGTGAAACTCTCATATTTCATTTGCATTGAGGCGATTGTATGTATTTGAATGTTACTTGGAAAATTTGTTATACATTTGTACAAATTTAGGTCCGCTCGGTATGGTGGCTGCTCATGTTCTAGTTGGGCATGACAGTAGAGGTCTGTGGCTAGGTTTGTTGATAGATTTTTATAGCCTTGCGCTGTTCTGGATGTCGGCTATAGGAGTTGTTGGTTTTGGAGAGGTCGGGATGACCATTTGTTTTATTTTCAGGATGATTTTGAATTATACAGGTTTAAACAAGTTTAATTGTATATGAGAGACCTCCAATTTATGGGGAGGTTCTGTCCGATTTTCTGTAAAAATACAATCGGCATCCAGGGCAACAGGCGGCTGTTCACGATCCCGGTTCGGGGCGTGACAGGACCAGTATAAAGTTATCTTTTGTTAAAGTTGTGATCGAAGCCCATCAACAATACTAGGAAGCATTATTTCTGAAATAGCTCCAAAACCAAGGAGTATCAATAGTCAAGGTAGACCTATTACACGATGCTAGCAAAAAGCAGGAATCAAGTCAAGTCATAGATGCATCATTCCTCAAAGATAAAACAAACAGAGAATAGTTAGAAGTATATAATACTTGGAACTTGAAACCTATGCAATAATATAACTACCGTCATCATATTTAATAATGATGTCCTGCATAGTAGCATTAGTATGTTATTTTACATGGGGAACATCAATTCTCTTTTAATAATGTAAAAGGAATAAATGATAAATGAATAGATGAACAATGACAATGATAACGAAATTCAGCAAAAATATACCTTTGATTTGGCAAAAGCCTTGACAACCACATCTTGACCTTTCAAGCTACCTTTCTTAATAGTAGTAGAACAAGTATAACCAAAATGGTCATGACCCACTTCTTCACAAAGATCTTAATGGTTTAGAAACTGAAATTAACAAACCGAAATTGCTGTCCGAAGCAACAATGACATATTCACCCTTCAGGAGTTAAGGCTTCATTAGACTTCACTGAGGCCATGAAATCAACAAGAGAATGAAAACTCAAAGGGGGAAAAAACTCAAACCATGGAGAGAGGGAGAGAGAGAAATGAATCAGAACCCAGCAAAGATGAAAAGTTTACACTGAAATAAGCAAAAACCAGACAGAACTCAACCATAACACAACAAATGGTTAAATTTTGAGAGAATTGGGAATGCAGAGAAAGAGGCCAGAAGAGAAAACCAAGAGAATGAAAACTCAACTTTAGTAGCAATCAAAATTTAGATAAAAAAAATTCAAGCAAACTGAGGAGCAAATAAGAAAAGAAACAGTAATCTAATCATCACTGGGGCCATCAATTGGTTGATTAGTGGGAGGTGGGAAAGGAGGAACTTGAGTTTGAGTGAGATTGAAGTGTTGGAATATGACTTCTGCCTGAGATTGTAGTGACGCAAATCGCTTGTTGATTGATCTGATTTCTTTATCTTTTTGTGACAATTGCTCTTTAACCGCTTTCTTTTCTTCATCTTTTTGTACTAGTAGAATTTTCAGTTGGGTCAATTCTTTAGTCATTTGGTTTTCAAGTTGTGCTATCCTTGAAGCAACTGCATTGATGGATGAACTTGCACCGGTGTTTGTATATAGCCTTGACAAGGATCCCATCCCGTATATTCTTCCTTTTTTTAAGCCACCAGATACCTCTACCCATAATGCCATTAATATTAAAAGCACTTAGCATTCTATTTTCCATGAAGTTGAAGGCATACTCTTATGCACCTTAACTATTTTAGCTCGCTCGCCAGTCCATGTCTTATCTTTTTTTTGAAATGTTCGTTCAAACATGGCCGTATATGAAGGTTTAGCTCCCATTTCCTCTGCCTATAAAATATAGATGTAAAAAAAAAAGTCACATATCAGCTTTGTAATAAGATCAACATTCATCTCCATTCATATGTAAGTTGCTATAAATATCTAATGCAAACCATGACAGCCGTATCATAACGATGAAGAATAGGATATGAATAATAAGTAAATTATCTAAGAATTCAGTTTGATCAGTAGAAAAAAAAATGAGTAATTGAATTAAATTTATGTGTAACATGTTTAATACACTTACCATTCTTTTCTTATGCTCAGCGACATTGATAGAGCTCCCGGTATAGGTGGCAGACACTTCACCGGAATTAGATGCTTGGCTCCTCTTATTTTGTTCACTCCTTTGTTTGCTTTTTTCTGTGTCCCAATTCCTCTTAATTTCAGTCCAATTCTCTTCAGTAAAAAAATTGGGTTTTTCTTTATTTTTTTTTGCTTTTTCAAAACACTGCGCATATGGTCTCCAACTTTCTTCTGAAAAATTCTTTTCATTTTATCCTCCTCTGTGTCATCCCATCTAAACTTCCGCTGTAATCAATAGAAAAATAACTAATGTTATTTATATTAAACTTAGTTGTGAGAGAATAAAAGGAAAAAACTTGCCTTAAACTCATTCCCCCACAATTCCTTATCTGCTTTTGGAGTGCTTGTGTAGCTGAACCATTGGCCTTGCCAACGATTATGGACTATTTTATTCAACACCCTAACAACATACGTAGTATCTGAGAATCTACAATAGCAAATAAATTTGATTGTTAGGATAGTTTAAAAAACGATATTAAAAATAATTTAAAAAATAAAAAGACTCACGAATCTCCACATGGAGATATGAATACTCGGTTATCTTCTTCACATGTGCCTCCGTCATCATTCGATTGTTGCAACAAAGAAGGTGGAACCAAAGGTGTTGGGACTGAAGGTGATGGAACTGAAGTAGATTCAGTTCACATGTGCAAAAATTGTTGAGGGTGAGACGAAGGGGAAGGAGATGGTGAGTGGGACTGGGATAGGGAAGGAGAAGAGATTGGGGCTGGGCTTTCTCACGAAATTCGACCACGACTATGACCTCCTTGTTTATACTGACAAGTATGAAGGTTAGAGAAATATAAAAAATGAGAACAACATGTGTTAAGGGAGCATAAGGACATATATAAAAAAGCTTACCATTTTGATTATTGCAAAGAAATAAAATAATAGTTACCAACTTTCAAGAACTAGCTCACAATAATCTACAGAAAGCAAACAATGCCCATTAAGCAATAAATTAATAAATAAATTTATTAATAATGCAAGTAATTTTATAAAATTCTTTTGAACTAAAATTATACATTCAAATTACAGTGGCATAAATTCAAGAAACAGTCAACGAACTTCATTACATTTCATATAACAAAGAACTTCATTTCATTTCATATAACAAACTTCATAAATTCAAAAAACATTCTTGGTTTGTGGCGTAAAAATTACTTTCAACATTGCTAAACAATCGATCAAAACAATAAAAACAATGTTTAACAATCAAATAAAGAATCAAAGGTAGGCCAGACAAATTTCAAGTCGAAAAACATCTACCTACTTACAAGGGTCTAATCCAAAAACAACTATGCTAATTCAGAATATATATGAGGGAAACTAACTTTTCAAATGTAGAACATGATCAGGAGATAATCTGCGATCATATTTTGAATACATTGATTGATACTCACAAGGGGTGGTCAAATGTTCACATTATTCATACAAGAGATAAACGGATATCAGATTCAGAATATATTGATACAGATTCAGTCATTGATTCATATAGGAGATTAGATTCAGAATACAGAGGTGATTTGATTGAAATTACATTCTTATGCATGTGGGAGATTAGTTTCAAAATACAAAACCTAAAAAGACAGAGATGTTGGGTTCAGTCAGAACAAGTGATACAGAACCTAAGACATCGGGACTCAAGAACATGTGATACAAAACCTAAGAGAGAGAGAGATGTTGGGTTCAATGCAGAACCTATGTGTGATGCAAAACCTAAAATTATTGAAATTGAAAGAGAGAGAGAGAGAGAGAGCCAAACTTGGAGAATTGATCGTGACTACAGAACCTAAGAGACTTATTGATATTGAAATTGAAGATTATTGAAATTGAAATTAGTATGAATACGAAGAGAATTACAAAAACCCTAAAAATTGGTACTTGAAGTTTAAAACCCTAAACATTACTGAAGTGAAGAATGCTGAAGAGCGAGAGAAGATTGCACTCTGTTTGCATAGTGATTGCACCTTCATACACTGTCGAGACACGAGTCTCGAGTTACAGAAGAATCTTGAAACGTGAGTGAGAGAGCGAGAGAGATGAATAGCCGTGAAGACCGTGAAGACGAGAGTCAAAACAAGAGTGGGACAGAGCAATGATATCAGTGAGGGCGAGAGAGATAGAAGACAATGGTCCAAGAGTCGCGAAGGCAAGATGGAGAGAGTGTGAGAGCGAGAGATAGAAGACGAAATCTAGGGTTGGATTGGTTGGGAACACTTAACTGCACATAGCGTGGATTGAAGCATATGCTGTAGATTAAATTAAAACACAAATAATATATTAACTTATATTAAAAATATATATAATATTTTTAATTTTTTTTTTGAAATTATATATAGTTAAATAGGTTTTATCAATATCATACCAAATAATAAGATGACAAATCTTACATTAATTTAAAAATAAGTAAGTCAAGCTACTCGTGAGTTGCTAGATCTTGACTCGAGGCATACTCAAATTTAGGTCGATATCATCGAGATTTACCCGGCGTATGCAATATTAATTTAAGTATCGATTCTAGTTCGAGTGTTAAAATAGTCGACTTGAAGTGCTTGCGAGCTTAATTGAGCCTAATTCTAGATGAGTATAATAATGTAACTCAAAGGGAGTGGTATAAAGATTGAGAAAGAGGGATAGAGAGAAAGATACGTTAGAGAGAGACTAGAAAAAGAGAAAACATAGAGGGAGAGAAAGGAACAATTTCATTTCGAGTCTAAGTATTATATTAAATTTTAGTTTATATTCAGGCTCGCTTGAGTTCGAGTTGAGTATCAAGTAGGACAATTTTCAATCGAGTTGAGTTCGAGTTGGGTAGTGTATCAACTCGATTCAGCTCGATTACATCCGTACTCATAGGCCTGACAATCGAGATTTGTGAGCCGGGCTTTGCAAAGCTCAGGCTTGGCCCCTTGAAATTTTAATGGGCCTGAGTCTAGACCTAGTTCGAGTAAGCTTGACGAATCTAGGCTTGAGCACAACCCAAAAAGTTAAAAGGGCCTTGGACCCAATTCGGGCTAAGCTTGAGCCTGAACAAAACCCAGAAAACCCATAGATAGGGAGAGAGAGAGAGAGGAAACACACCTTCGTTAATCATTATTTAACACCAGAGTTCAATCGTCGTCAACCGCTTCGATTTCTCTGTTGCCTTCTTTTAAATCGCCTATGTTGGATGAACTTTAAAATTGCCTATGTTGAATCATAATCGTCTTCCAACATCGACCACATAAAAAACATCCATACGAGGATGAACTTTCTAGGGCTCAAAATTGTAGATATGAGAGAGAGAATAATGGCCTTTGGAAAAGGGAGAACGATGATTGGTGTTAGTTCCTTCAATTCCTTCGATTTAGATATAATTTAATTTAAAAATATTTATTTGGTCGGGTTGTCGAAACCCTCAAATTAATACTGATTTCCCCCAATGCAACAAACTGTAGCAATAGCGGTTACCAGGTCGAATTCTAAGGGAACTAATTAACTTAATCTCCTAGTTGATGTTAAAAATAAAATTGGGCGGTTTTCAAATAAATTGCTAAAATAAAATTTACTAAATAAAAATTAATAACCTAAAAATAAGAAACAAATCAACAATGCAAATTCTAAAATTTAAGGAAGATAATCAATTCACAAAACTCCGATTCAAGGGTTCATATATTCGATTGTCTTATTGATCATTGGTTAAAAATATTATTCTTGCGATTCAAGTATTTAACCTTAGATCTATTAGGATAGCCATAATAAATCTTGCGTTTTTCTAATTTAATCGACCAAACCCAGCATCCAATCGAAACTTATCATTAACCGACTGGGTACGATAGCGTTCCATATCAATATAATGATAGCATTACGTTTTATGAAAACAGTTAAACCAAAATATAAACAATTGGGATAGCCGCAATTACTCAATTTTGTTTCATTGATTCCCTAGGTCAATTGATTATCGGTAAAAGACCCATAAAAAAAAATAACCTAGTTGCTACTTATATCATTCGTTCATGACAATTACGGATCACTGAATTCCTGGATAGTAATAAAAAAACTAATATTGAATTAAATTGTCAGATTAACCAATATTAGGTTTTCCTAAAAATTAAATCAAGAATCAATGAATACTTGAATAAAAGACAAGAAATTAAATTAAAAACATAACCTCACAATGAAGAACAATCGATTAAAATTCCCCTTGAATCAGAAATAAAAATTTAGCCACACATGGTGGTAAGTCTTGAACAAAATAAAAATAAAAGAAAAAAGTAAAGAAAAAAATGTTCTGGGAGGAGAGGAGGAGAATGAATGAATGAGCAGCAGCCGTCCTTGCCGTGATTCTTGAGGAATCGAGAATTTGTTACCCTATTTTCCTTCCTCTAGACTTCTAAGTCATTTAGGAGTTTTCCAATTTTTGTAAAATTACAAATCTTACTCCTACTAAAAAAAGATTTTACTAAAAATAAAAATACTACTAAAATATTGAATTAAAATTCAAGCTCATCTTCTTCAAAACCCAATAAAGTGTCTTGACTCAATTAACTTCAAAATTGCTTTATTAAGCCCAATGTACTCCAAATCTTCAAACCCAATCTCCTAAAATGAAAATTAAATAAAACCAATTATTAGAGTACTAGTCAATGCAAAATTAACACTTAATAATAACAATAATTTCAATAATTTTGCACGTTATCAAATTCCCCCACACCAAACCAATGTTTGTCCTCAAGCATTCTCTATCCCAATGTCACACAACCATTCTCCTCTTCACTCTTTCCCCTCCTTCATTTCATCATCTAACAACCTCAAGCAGCACACATTGAAACATTCAAATTAGAACCACAATCCAGAGAGTAAGTAATCATAGCTTGTATAACTTTAAAAGAAGATATATAGGCATCCCAATAGACTTAACAATATCATCGAATTCAATGCAACAAGATCCGTTACCCTCACAAGAAGATCGCTCTATGCACTCAAGTGTTTAAAGGGATTTTATCGATAACTCTCAAAATCAAAACATATTATGTTATTACTATAAGCTTGCTTATTAATCAAAACTCCACCACTGAATATATGAATTCAAAACAAAAATCCGGGGGTCTTTATAAGGGTTGTAGTGTGGCTTGGGTAAGGGTAGGGAAAAGATAAAAATGATGTGTATTGTATACCAAAGAAGCATATCAAAAATTTCAAAATATTCCTACTATCAACTCATCCCATAACATGAAGTACAATCAACCCAAGAAAAATGATTCAATCAAGACCTTATCGTTCCTCGATCATATTTCTGAATACTTTTCTCTTCTCTCTCGTTTTTTTTTTTTTTTTTTTTTTTTTTTTTATAGAGAGAACAATCCAATCTTAAGGAAAAACATGTAGTGCATATACAAATCTCGTAAATCGAATGAATAAATTTCTAAAAATACTCCCCAACATAAAATTATCCCATTTCCTTTTGCAAATACCCATCCATTCAAACACGAACATATACTTCTTTGATATAAGGGCTAAAAAGAAGGTTAAACGTAAAAAGAAGGCGGTGTGTCAATTTGTGAGGTTATAATCAAAGAAAAAGGGATAAAGGCTCAATTTCTGAATACTTGCTCTTTCACTCTCTCTCGGTTCCCTCTCTCTCGGTTGCTCTTTCTCACTCTCTCCCTTTCGCGATCTTCTTCGCTGTCAATTGAATCCTCTCTCCCTCCGCCGCGACTCGGTCGCTGTCCACCGGCGCAACCACCGCCACCTGCAGCCATCGCGACCAACCACGGGTCGCCACCTATCCTACGCGCGGCTGCTCGCGCGCTGACTGTCCCTGCGCACGACTGCTCGCGCGCTGACAGCCCTCCTGCGCGCGCTCCAGCGCGTGATAGCCCTTTCCTGCGCGCGCTGCTGTAGCTCCTTCACTGTTTGTGCGCTTTCTGCCACCTGTGGAAGCCCCAAATCAGCAGTCACCAATAGGCCTCTGAGAACCCTAAGTCACAGCCTTGCATAGATAAGCATAGGTTCTCCAATTTTGATTCTAGGGTATGAATATTCTGAGTATTTAGGTTTAATTTCTAACGATTGCTGCAAATTGAAATCGTTATAGGTTCGAGCTTGAGTCTCTTGGCGACCGGAAGCTAGGTCTGCAAACCGAGAAACCCTAGGTGAGAAATTTTGATCATCTCAATAAATTGAGTAAAATTAGGGCTAAATCTAGGGTAATGAAATATGTATATGTTAGATTCGATTAGAACACATTGTTTGACGTTATATGTGATTATTAGGTTAAGTATAGAATTTTAAATGAATTGGGTTGTTCTAGATGATAAATCGTATTGATTTGTTTAGAATAATTTCTCTCAGAGTTTAATTTGACGGATGCATGAAAACAGTCGAAATTTGGGATTTGAGTTTAAGAATTTATGCAGTCTTTTCATTATAAGTTGTCCTACATATAGGCAATCAAAATACTATTTCCGTATGATAAAAATAGACTTAAATACCTTGAAAATGACATATGGGTTGAAGAAATCGGATGAGAATTGAAAAGTGTATGAATTTTCAAAGATTTTTCTAATTTATAGGGAATTTATGTATTTAGACGTGTTTTCGATTTTGAACGATTTTAGATTTGAATTTAGCTTGATTTTGATTTGGTTATTTACTTATAATGGAATGAAAATTGATGACATTGGAGTTTATTCATAAATTGGAGAGTTAAGGTTTGTACAAACTTAGGGAAAATGATAAACCCTAAGATTAATTGGAAATTTGATGATTTATGTGATACTTTGATTAGGTTGATCTTGTTGGAGACTCGAGGAGTCAAATTCGGGTTTGATTGTGGAAATGGGGAGTGATTACCCTCCCTAGAAAGTGAGTGGGACCCTAATCTGTTGCATGAAATAGTGAAAATTTGATTTTTACCGTGTTTTTATACAAAACATGTTTTGATATGCAATGATTCGATGTGTGGTATTTAATCTCAAATCTGTTTTGTGATTATTGGAGTGTCTTAAACTTATGATTTCTATGAGTATGCATCCATGTTTGAATGAAATGAAATCGTGCCATGATTTGAGAAATGAATGATTTTATTCTACCGTTGCATTGGTATGCTGTTTTGAAATGATTTTGATGAAATTATATTGGCACACGGATTTAAAATGTTTTGATGAACTGGGAGGGCACCGGGATGCCCACTTGTGATGAGATTACTGTGATGATGACATTGACGATTCCATAGCTACGAAGGGCGTTTGTAAAGGCATGAGTTGCCCGGATACGCTTCTGCAGGAGGTATTCGCAAACGTCGTGATTGTGATATGTACGGGCCCGGTTGAACTAGGTATTGGGGAGGTCCGTCAGAATAGGCGGTCTAGCACCGGGAGTTGCTTGTACATGTTTGTGATGTTCCGTATGGGCCCAGTTGAACCGAAAGGGGAGGACCGTCAGAATAGGCGGTCTAGCACTGGGAGTTGCTTGGACGTGCCAACGTCGGTGTAGAGAGCTACTTTTGAAACACTTTGCATATTAAAACCCCCGATGCGCCTGTCCTTGGTCATGGTTGACCTTTGTCAGGATTCTTTTGGCTTGCTCTATGATATACTTGATTTTAAATGGATGCATATATGTGTGATATCGTGTGATTGAATAAATGAGTTCATTTTATTGAACATATCATGATTTATTGCGAAACTTGAGCTTTTGTTTACGAATGATATTATTTGACACTCTAATGTTCACCTACACTATTAGTACTTGAGATTAATCCCCTCACTCACTGAGTATGCTCCCATAGATACTCACCCCTCTTCTTTCCTCCCCCAGACAGGATTTTGTGTTGGAGCGACATTTCAGAGTGTAGAGCTTGGTTGTACTTGACGTTCAGGAATGTGAGATCTAAAGTTTAAATTGAAAGATGAATTATGTATTTTATTTCGACCCTGCGAGGTCTTGTTGAGGTCCGTAGTTGGCCGTGTACTTAAATTTGGGATGACTGTAAAATTTATGTATATTTATTTACGAAACTCTCATATTTCATTTGCATTGAGGCGATTGTACGTATTTAAATGTTACTTGGGAAATTTGTTATACGTTTGTGTAAATTTAGGTCTGCTCGATGTGGCGGCTGCTCATGCTCTAGTTGGGCATGACAGTAGAGGTCTGTGGCTAGGATTGCTGGTAATTTATTTAGCCTAGCGTTGTTCTGGATGTCGGCTATAGGAGTTATTGGTTTTGGAGAGGCCGGGATGGCCATTTGTTTTATTTTCTGGATGATTTTGAATTATACAGGTTTAAACAGGTTTATTTGTACATGGGAGACCTCCGATTTACGGGGAGGTTCTGCCCGATTTTCTGTAGAAATACAGCCGGCATCCAGGGCAACGGGCGGCTGTTCACGATTCCCGGTTCGGGGCGTGACAGTTCGGTTGGTATCAGAGCTCGAAGTTGAGAGTTGTGTCGTAAACTAGTTTTAAAAAAATATTCCCAAGTACATTTTCAAATCCTCAATGCATATGAGAGTTTCTTTACAATCATGAGATCCCAGTACAACGGTTTTAGGCATATGAGTTATTATTTTTAGGGGGTTAGATACGGTGCGTATCTAACCTAGCATATAATTTCTATCGGTTTTTAAACTGATAAGTTTATTCATTTAGGGGGTTAGTTACTTCGTAAATAACCCTAATCTTTGAATCATTTCTAATTTAAGGTCTTCCTTTGTAAGATTATGATTACTAGACGAGGTATTAGATTTGTACCTGAGACACTTAGAATATCCGAAGATGTTTCCTCATTATGTGTATCCTTCTAGTACATTCGTAGCCGGCTATTATAGCCACGGTTCCATTACCATCATGTGATGCATTTAGGTAGGTGTATGAGTCGTACACCTCCCATTGGGTGCAGATGCCACCACCTAGACCACAGAGCTTTGGGGCACCAGCCTCTAGTGTCACTACACAGTTTACGGCATAGAGATAGCCTTTCTGTCGCAGATGCGGCAACCACCATGCATACGGGGCATGAATAATACGGGTTACTTGCTTCTAGTGTGGGAAGCAAGGTCATATTTTGAGTGTTTGCCTGGATTTAGGTCGAGGATTGACTTTACAGAGTCGTACTGGTACTTTTGGCACAGGCCAGCAGGGGGTACCTGCGTACTCAGCTCTTACCGCTCCTCGGACTGTAGCCGGGAGTAGTACAGTGTCAGGACCGTCGCGACAGCAGCCTAAGGCCCAGGCTCGTGTGTTCGCGATGACGCAGGAGGACGCACAGGCGAACCCGGATGTTGTTATGGGTAATCCTCCCGCAGACCCCTCAGTGTAGTACTTTAGTTATGTTTTCTCTATGAGATTTTGTATATCATGATGTCGATGTACAGTTTTGACTAGTTAAAGCTTTAGAAGCTTAACTAGTTTGATATATATATGTATATGTTTTCATTTAGCTTGCTTTGCATTTCAATATCTTTAATCTTTTCCATTCCTCACATTCAGGGATCATGAGGATATTTGGAATCGATGCCCGTGTTCTCATTGACACTGGTTCAGATTTTTCTTACGTGAGAGTATTATTTCGCTTGACCGCATTAGAGAGATTTAGGGAGCAAATGAGGAGCTCCAAGGTATTCTTGATAGATCTGTGGAGATCATAACAGAGAGTTCTCAGTCCGTGATAACGGACTAGTAGTATATCGATAGCGGGTTTGCATTCCCGCCGACAGTGAATCTTCGTAGAGATATTCTAGAGAAAACTCATTCCTCCATTTACGTTATGCATTTGAGATGTACAAAAATGTACCTAACTATCCGAGATAGTTATTAGTGGTCTGGTATTAAGAGAGAGTTTGTTGTTTGATGCCTAGTTTGTCGGCAGATGATGGCCAAGCATCAGTGACCCATAGGCGCTTCGCAGCCTTTTCCTATTTGTTTTGGTAAGGCCTTCTTTCAGTTTCGAGGACGAAATTTGTTTTTAGGGGGTTAGAAAATGTAACACCGACACTACGGTGTCCGTACAGGTATTTCTGTTCATGAAATTAAATAAAATATTTCTCAGTTTATATATAGAGAGAGAGATTTTATTTTTATTGATTTTCGATTTTGAGGTATGTAATTTGAAAATTTTGGGATATTTAATGTATCCGTATTTTCGATTTGTAAAATAAAGTGAGTATAAAAAATATATAGATGATTTTTTTATTCATTTAATAATTTATACATTACTCATTTAATTATTTATAATTTATTTATAAAAAGAAATATACAATAATAATAATAATAATAATAATAATAATAATAATAATAATAATAATAAAAAACAGTAAAAAAAAAAAATTCAAAATTAGGGCTTAAAGCCCTAATTTTTCTCTCTCTCTCCTTCTCTTTCTTTCTCCGCCTCTCCGTCTTCTCCTCTCCCTCACCCGCGCTGCACCACCCCGCCGCGCCGCGCCACGCCTCCGCGGGTCACCACCGCGGGTCACCACCGCATCCTTGCTCTCTCACTCTCTCTCGGTTCCCTATCTCTCGGTTGCTCTTTCTCACTCTCTCCCTTTTGCGATCTTCTTCGCTGTCAACCGAATCCTCTCTCCCTCCGCCGCGACTCGGTCGCTGTCCACCGGCGCAACCACCGCCACCTGCAGCCATCGCGACCCACCACGGGTCGCCACCTATCCCTCACTCCGCCTCGCGGCCCGCACGCGGCTGCTCGTTCCTGTTTGTGCGTCGTCCTAGCGCGGCCCCTCTCGCGCACCGACAGCCCTCTGCGTGGCGCTCCGCGCGATAGCCCTTTCCTGCGCGCGCTGCTGCAGCTCCTTCACTGTTTGTGCGCTTTCTGCCACCTGTGGAAGCCCCAAATCAGCAGTCACCAATAGGCCTCTGAGAACCCTAAGTCACAGCCTTGCATAGATAAGCATAGGTTCTCCAATTTTGATTCTAGGGTATGAATATTCTGAGTATTTAGGTTTAATTTCTAACGATTGCTGCAAATTGAAATCGTTATAGGTTCGAGCTTGAGTCTCTTGGCGACCGGAAGCTAGGTGCGCAAACCGAGAAACCCTAGGTGAGAAATTTTGATCATCTCAATAAATTGAGTAAAATTAGGGCTAAATCTAGGGTAATGAAATATGTATATGTTAGATTCGATTAGAACACATTGTTTGACGTTATATGTGATTATTAGGTTAAGTATAGAATTTTAAATGAATTGGGTTGTTCTAGATGATAAATCGTATTGATTTGTTTAGAATAATTTCTCTCAGAGTTTAATTTGACGGATGCATGAAAACAGTCGAAATTTGGGATTTGAGTTTAAGAATTTATGCAGTCTTTTCATTATAAGTTGTCTTACATATAGGCAATCAAAATACTATTTCCGTATGATAAAAATAGACTTAAATACCTTGAAAATGACATATGGGTTGAAGAAATCGGATGAGAATTGAAAAGTGTATGAATTTTCAAAGATTTTTCTAATTTATAGGGAATTTATGTATTTAGACGTGTTTTCGATTTTGAACGATTTTAGATTTGAATTTAGCTTGATTTTGATTTGGTTATTTACTTATAATGGAATGAAAATTGATGACATTGGAGTTTATTTATAAATTGGAGAGTTAAGGTTTGTACAAACTTAGGGAAAATGATAAACCCTAAGATTAATTGGAAATTTGATGATTTATGTGATACTTTGATTAGGTTGATCTTGTTGGAGACTCGAGGAGTCAAATTCGGGTTTGATTGTGGAAATGGGGAGTGATTACCCTCCCTAGAAAGTGAGTGGGACCCTAATCTGTTGCATGAAATAGTGAAAATTTGATTTTTACCGTGTTTTTATACAAAACATGTTTTGATATGCAATGATTCGATGTGTGGTATTTAATCTCAAATCTGTTTTGTGATTATTGGAGTGTCTTAAACTTATGATTTCTATGAGTATGCATCCATGTTTGAATGAAATGAAATCGTGCCATGATTTGAGAAATGAATGATTTTATTCTACCGTTGCATTGGTATGCTGTTTTGAAATGATTTTGATGAAATTATATTGGCACACGGATTTAAAATGTTTTGATGAACTGTGAGGGCACCGGGATGCCCACTTGTGATGAGATTACTGTGATGATGACATTGATGATTCCGTAGCTACGAAGGGCGTTTGTAGAGGCATGAGTTGCCCGGATACGCTTCTGCAGGAGGTATTCGCAAACGTCGTGATTGTGATATGTACGGGCCTAGTTAAACCAGGTATTGGGGAGGTCCGTCAGAATAGGCGGTCTAGCACCGGGAGTTGCTTGTACATGTTTGTGATGTTCCGTATGGGCCCAGTTGAACCGATAGGGGAGGACCGTCAGAATAGGCGGTCTAGCACTGGGAGTTGCTTGGATGTGCCAACGTTGGTGTAGAGAGCTACTTTTGAAACACTTTGCATATTAAAACCCCCGATGCGCTTGTCCTTGGTCATGGTTGACCTTTGCCAGGATTCTTTTGGCTTGCTCTATGATATACTTGATTTTAAATGGATGCATATATGTGTGATATCGTGTGATTGAATAAATGAGTTCATTTTATTGAACATATCATGATTTATTGCGAAACTTGAGCTTTTGTTTACGAATGATATTATTTGACACTCTAATGTTCACCTACACTATTGGTACTTGAGATTAATCCTCTCACTCACTGAGTATCCTCCCATAGATACTCACCCCTCTTCTTTCCTCCCCCAGACAGGATTTTGTGTTGGAGCGACATTTCAGAGTGTAGAGCTTGGTTGTACTTGACGTTCAGGAAGGTGAGATCTAAAGTTTAAATTGAAAGATAAATTATGTATTTTATTTTGACCCTGCGAGGTCTTGTTGAGGTCCATAGTTGGCCGTGTACTTAAATTTGGGATGACTGTAAAATTTATGTATATTTATTTACGAAACTCTCATATTTCATTTGCATTGAGGCGATTGTACGTATTTAAATGTTACTTGGGAAATTTGTTATACGTTTGTATAAATTTAGGTCCGCTCGGTGTGGCGGCTGCTCATGCTCTAGTTGGGCATGATTGTAGAGGTCTGTGGCTAGGATTGCTGGTAATTTATTTAGCCTAGCGCTGTTCTGGATGTCTGCTATAGGAGTTATTGGCTTTGGAGAGGCCGGGATGGCCATTTGTTTTATTTTCTGGATGATTTTGAATTATACAGGTTTAAACAGGTTTATTTGTACATGGGAGACCTCCGATTTACGGGGAGGTTTTGCCCGATTTTCTGTAGAAATACAGCCGGCATCCAGGGTAACGGGCGGCTGTTCACGATTCCCGGTTCGGGGCGTGACAGATCTTGTAAAGTTTGAATATTATATTCCTCAATTTGAATCGTATAAGTAATTTCTTCTTATTGATATGTTATATCCACCCAATGTTCCTCAATTTTTTTTCGTGCTTTCATTTTGCATACGGCCTACCAATTTGCTTTGTTACATTTCGGAGTAGGATACGATGCATAATATACTTGAATTGCTTGTTGTGCCAATACTAATGATTCATATTTCTTATACTTTTTCTTATGATTTATTTCCACCAAATTAAATTTCGAGTGCACCTTCATCCCTTTGACGGGGTCAAACTAGTGGCACTTAAATAATACTACTCGCAATTTTGATCCAGGGTGCTCTATCTCTATGATTTTATCCAACAAACCATAAAAATCATTTTTCGCACTTTCATCATTGGATGACTATACACATACCCCACTATTCATTGCGGTTTTTCCAATTCCACACTCTTGAGTGTGAAAATTATACCCATTTATGAAATATCTAGGCTAAGTTCGTACCGATGAATTAGGACCCCATGACAGATGGTACAATATTCGTTGCTCAACTTGATCATTATTGCTATGAATCTAAAGAAAAGTGACCAACATCATATAATAGTTCACTAATGATTATAAAATATTAACTATGGATACTCAGTAGATAGGTAACTTACATATGTTTTGAACCATACTACAAATTCTTCATCGAACATTCAGTCAAACTCATTGTCAGGCAGTTCGGAGAATGAATTTTTATAAATCCTACCATCAAAAACCATTTTCATATTACATAAATGTTTGAACCACACAAAATACATATATTCGCAAAATGTATACTTACTCAAAATATGGTCCCACTTCTGGATAATTCAATAAAATATATGTATGGGCTGCCCGAATCTCTTGACCAGTTAAATATCTTCCCTTACATGTCCCACTAGGTCGACTAAGATAGTTAAAAATAGAAAATGGTTTCGAATTGGGATTGATAGGGTCCTCATCAATTCTTCCTGCTCTCCGCCTCTTGCACTATACGTGAGGCTCAAAATAGTATGATGCGAATGTTGTCACTTCCTCCACAATATATGTATTAACAATAGAGATTTCGATCCACATCTTATTTTTTACTTTTTTTTTCAAATGATATAAGAATCTAATTGCAACAAAAAAAGAAAATTATCAAACAATAATCTATATAGAAGTAATGATTTTGACTTTCAAAAAATAATATTTCAACCTACAAATGGATATATCCATCGAAATTAGACAGAACCTACAACTTTGGCCTTATAAGGCAAGTGAACTAAGAGATGTTCCATGGAATCAAAAAATGATGGAGTAAATATCCTTTCTAGATTGTAAAGAATGATGGGAATATCTCTCTCTAGTTTCTCCATATGCGATACATTCAACATTGTTGAGCAAATATCATGAAGAAAAAGACTTAACTTTGTAATTGCATCCCATACAAAAATTGGTAAAAGTTCTTTCAATGCAATTTGAATTAGTCTTTCAAAAAATATGTAAAAATCATGACTCTTCATACATGTCAACTTGCATTCATTCAAATCGACACATCTCCCAAGGTTTAAAGCATATCCATCAGGAAACCGTACCGATTTCAACCATTCACAAAGAACCCATCTCTGATCCTTGTTCAAAGTATATATTGCCTTCGGTATTGGTCTCTTACTATTTGCATCCACCTCTAGTGTAGGCCGATTACAAAAAAGTCTTATATCTTTTCTTGCACTCAAATTGTCTTTTGTTTTTCCACGAATATCCATCACTGTATTTATGACATTGTCAAAACATTCTTTGCTATATGCATCAAGTCAAGATTATGACAAACAAGATGAGTCTTCCAATATGATAAATTCCAAAATATACTCCGTTTCGTCCATTTATGTGTACTTCCATATCGCATAGTCATACCATTAGGGTTTTCAACAGTAGATGAAAAGTTATGCACTCGCTCCTAAATTTGATCACTAGTCAATCTGAAAGGTGGAGGTACTTTTTCAACTCTATTTTTTATGAACTAAACTTTATTCCTTCTGAATGAATGATTTTGTGACAAAAATTGTCTGTGACAATTAAAATAGCTGGCCTTTTTACTATGTTTTAATCTGAATGATTTTGATCTCTTCATACATATCAGACATCCTAAGATCCCAATTATTCTCCATCCAGATAACATGCCATAAGCTGCAAAGTCATTTATCATCCAAAGAAGAGCAACCTTCATTAGAAAGCTCTCATAAGTATGGACATCATATGTAAAAACACCTTCATCCCATAATTTTTTTTAACTCTACAATCAGTGGTTGCATATAAACATCTATTAACTTCTTAGGATTTTGTGGGCTAGGGACGATCAATGTCAGAAACATATAAGTTGTCTTCATACACACACCAGGTAGAACATTGTATGAAGTTAAGATAACTAGCCAACAAGATTAAGTTCTTCCTGATTTACCAAATGGAGTAAACCCATCAGCACATAGACCTAATCTAATGTTTCGAGGCTCTTTCGCAAACTCAGGATATATTCTATCAAAATGTTTCCATGTCTCTACATCTGAAGGATAACACATTAGACCCTCTTCTGTTTCATGGTTTGCATGCTAAGTCATGTGTTTAGCAGTGACCTTAGATGCATAAAGCCTTTGCAATCGGGGAGTTAAGGGCAAATAAAATATTTGCTTGCATGGTTTACACTTCTTACCACCCATCCTCCTGCTATCCTTGTACCTTCACTGGTTATAGAATTTACAAAATTCTGTATTTTCACTATCTCTCCAATATAATATATAACCCCTACTACATACATCAATTCTTACCACTGGAAGACCCAAGTCTTTCACTAACTTTTTCATATCGTAGAAATCACTTGGCATGTTGTGATCACGAGGTAATTTTTCTCGAATTACTTGAATAAAATCATTGAAGTAATTCTCTGACACATTATACTCTATCTTGACATTTAATAGTCTTGTCGTCACTGATAACTTACCGTGACTGTCACAACCTGACTACAAAAACTCATCTGCAGCTTTCAACACTTCCCAAAACTTATTAGACAGAACAATCTCATTATTCATATTCTCATCAACACCTATTACTTCTACCTCCTCCAATGGTGATGCATAACTAGTATACGCTTCTTCAAATATTGGAGCAAAACTAGTACTTGCATGATTCGATTGTAAAACAAAATTCTAACCATTTGTGGCAATTACCATCCTTTGATATGGGTTAAATTGGACATAATTACATTTTTTTCTAACTAAAAATTGTCTACTTCTTCAATAATCTTCATTAAATATAAACAATTCACCGTTACAAGTCCAATTATAGTAATCCGGAGTAAAACCAAATCGATAAAGATATTCCCTAACTTTGTCACACACATGAAACTTACTATTATTACACTTCCTACATGGGCACCTTAGTTTATTCCTATCCATAAACTGAACTTTACTACATGCAAAGTCCAAAAATTGTTCCAACCCAAAACGAAACTCATCAGTCAATCCTCGACGTTCAGGTAAGTTTTTATTATACATCCAAACTCTATCCCTTTGAATTTTCTCTAAATACAAATTCAAGAAACAAAAACTTAACAAGAAGCAAAACATCTAACAAGTAAACAAATACAAACCAGATACATCAAACAAATAAAGCAAAACATCAGCAAAAGGCTTGAGGATTGATTAGAGTAATGTAACCAATGACAGGTTTGCACAGTCATGCAATAGACCATATACAACAAAAAACCATTGCCACTCCTTTGATGCAGTGAGGGATAGGTTTCAACAAATGCTATCTCCTATAGGACCATGATTGGGGAAAGCAAGGTATATGGGGAAGGAACAAAGAGAATTTCCTTATGCATAAATGTGCAGATCTCACATGCACAAATCTCTATCATCCATCAATATTTTATAAAAAATAAATGTCATGCAATTGAACCATGGTGCAAGAATTATAAAGTAGATATTAAAATTCTCACCTCAAGCGCTGGGCACTAAAACGTTCGGCAAAGAGTTGAAGTTTTGAGACACTATCAGGATTGAACCCAACAATTGATGAGCGGGAAGAAGCTACCGTTAGGTCCTACCTAACTATAACAAGTCACATATCAATAGCCCTAAAAAGCTCCTTCGTGTGTAAAGCAATAAATCTTTGGAGTACTTACACTATAATTGTCATGCCCCGAACCGGGAATCGTGAACAGCCGCTCGTTGCCCTGGATACCGGTTGTATTTCTACAGAAAATCGGGCAGAACCTCCCCATAAATCGGAGGTCTCCCATGTACAATTAAACCTGTATACCTGTATAAATTAAAATCATCCTGTAAATTAAACACATGGCCATCCCGGCCTCAAAACAATCCACCAAATCTCACAACCGACATCCAGACAACACAAGGCTAACAAATCACCAACAGTCCTAGCCACAGACCTCTACTGTCATGCCCAACTAGAGCATGAGCAGCCGCCACACCGAGCGGGCCTAAATATATACAAATATATTACAAATTCTCAAGTTAACACTTTAAATAGTTACAAATACCTCAATACAAGAGAAATATGAGAGTTTCGCAAATAAAAGTCTAAAAATTATACAGTCATCCCATAATGCGTACACGGTCAACTACGGACCTCAATATCAAGACCACGCAGGGTCAACATAAAGTATGAAATTCATATTTTCAATTAAAACTTAATCTCACCGTCGTAAATATAATCTCGACAACTCATGGGATACCCTAGGCCTAGACATATCCGGACGCCACCCAAGCGCCTCTCACGGTGTCCTTCGTAGCTACGGAACAATACATATCAAAGCCCTCAAGGCCAGAATCAATATCATATCAAATATGTACTGTAAATCAGGTTCACAATCCAAATGCAACATATATCATAAAATGGCACATTATACATTTCAACCACATGGATGCATATTTTTCATAATTCAACCAAATTTTTGGACACTTCATCGGTTCACAAAATTATTTCCAAAACCAGTCAAAACATTTTAAGCACACGATAAATCATGTTCATTTATCAAACTGTTGTAAAGCAGGGTTTACATATTAAACGAAAACATTGAAATAAATTCCACTCACTGTTTTGGGGAGGATAGCGCACTCCCCAATAAAACCACAATACGTAGAACAAAGCTCCCCTCAATCGAATCACCAAACAAGTATGAAGGCAAACCGTCCACAGATTTCACACCTACACAGTCATGGGAAATAAGCTATAACTTTTGCTATACAAGTCCAAATCAAATGGTTATTATCTCAAATTAAACATAAGACCTAGACCTAAAACTTTCGTGTTTTGGTCTAATAGTGAGTCAGATCAGAAGAGGTCGCTAAATGAGTCACAAAGTCACTGCTAAAAACAAGACAGAACAAAAATTTTTTTTGTAAATGATCTAACTTTGAAAATCCATTAAAAATTCAACTCATCTCCAAATCAAACGGGCCATATCTCAGGATGTCTAGAATCCAATGCAGAAAACCTCATATCATTTGGAGTTATGTTAAGGAAGTTATGATAAAAAGAGTACATGCTGTCCCAATGTCTAAAATGCATGTATTTTCCTTCCAAATTTCTCATGCCATATCTAAGTTGTTTAGATCACTACCTTAACTCCATATGTTTATTTATACCTACAAAAAGTCTACAAAATTTAAGTGTTGGCATACTTCAAATGCCCTTAGCAAAAATCAACTCAGCACACAGCATGCTCCATCCGCCTGTGCACCAGTGTAGCACCCGACGCCCATGCGCATGGCACCCCTACACCCAACATCCATGGAAATGCTCACAATTTAAGCACATGAAGTCCCTAAACTTCAACACATTCCAACATCAAAAACCTTCCTTTACAAGCATGAAATGGCATCCCTTTGATACACACAATAGTGCAGAAATTTCTGCACATTTACACACACTTCTCAAGTCTCTAAATGTACAAACAAACACTCAAACACTATTACTAATTCAAGCCATATTCTGCACATGTTTGCTTCCCATTTCCATGCCATAATGCATACATTTTCACACCACTTACATACCAAAAGTTTGCACACTTTTGCATCTCATTCATATGCCAAAACACACATAATTTCACACCATTTTCATACTAAAAATCTGCACATACATAGGTTCAATTAAGGATATATTTTTGTACTCAAACCAAAGCTAAAAACAAGTCCAAACTTCCTGCACATAAGACCATGCCTCCAGCTCACTCAAAATGCCTCAATTTCACATACACATAGTCAATAACACACCACACTTCAATGCCAAAAACACAAGTATATCAAATCCACATTTTAACACTCAAAATCACATTAAAACTCATCAAATTTCATACTCAAAGTTCTAAATTTTTCAGTACATGTTTCCTTATGGTTTCTCACCTCAATATGTGCTCATTTAAGACTTAAATCAAACATTTACACAAGCACCTTTCTAAATTCTCATTTCATCACTTTCATTCCATTTATAAACAATTAATCAAATCAAAATCAAGCTTGATTCAATTCTAAAACCAATCAAAATTGGAAATACGCTTAAAATAAATAAGTTTCCTACGAATTGAAAAATCTTTAAAAAATCATACACTTTTCAATTCTCATCCGATTTCTTCAAACCATATGTCATTTTAAAGGTATTGAAACCTATTTTCGTAATATAGAGATTGTATTTGACTTACCTATATGCAACACCAACTATAATGCAAAACAATGCACCAATCCTTAGGCTAAAATCCCAAATTTTGACTGTTTTCATACATATGTCAAATCAAACTCTAAAAAAACCATTTAATCAATTCGATTCGATTCTATCATTCCTTTAACATGCTCCTTTCATATCAGACACTAGACTTGGCCTTATTGTTCAAGCATAGGATTTCAAAAATGCATTTTATTCCAATCAAACATACATTCTAAACCTATACGACACTTTCTTATGCTAATTTCACCCTAAATGCATTCTAATTTCATTCAATTAATGAAAAGACCAAAAATCTCTTTACCTAGGATTTCCGCAGTCCACAACCCTAACGTCCGTGCGCCTACAACTCAGTACGGACCTGCAATACTTCAAATTGAAACAAATTTCAGTAGTTAATCTTAATTCATATAAGAATCAAAACCCTAAATCTATAAGTCAGAACTTTCGTCCTTACCTTCGCAGGAAATGAGTGCAGACAGTCTAGGGTTTTCGAGGGTCGGTTGATGACTACGGTTTGGGATTTAGCTGAGGTTGCAACAAGGCTCTCGATAGAGAGCAGTCCGCATGCGCATAAACAAGGGACAGAGCGAGAGAGAGCTCTATGAGCTGTTGTGCGCAGAGGCAGTCTCGCGCGCGTTGGGACAGGGCTGCGTACGCAGGAGAGGGAGGAGCAGAGAAAGAGAGAACTCACGGGAGGGAGAGAGAAATAGCGCGACAGAGAGATCGCGCGAAATAGAGAGAGTGATAGAGGCCGAAATAGAGAGAGACAGAGAGTGAGAGATGAAGGCGGGTGGTTGTTCACGGTGGAGGGAGGTAGCGGTGGTTGCGATGCGGCGGAGGGCCGCGGCGGGAAAAGTGAAGGGGTTCGCGAGGGAGTGAGAGAGGGTCGCGGGTGAGAGAGAAGCCGAGAGAGAAAGAGAGAGCAACCGAGAGAGAGAGAAAGAGAGAGATGCTGTGGTGACCCACGGCGGATGGCAGCGGCGGAAGACAGCGGCGGCGCGGGTGAGGGAGAGGAGAAGAAGGAGAGGCGGAGAGGCGGAGAGAGAAAGAGGGAGAGAGTAGAGAGAGAGAGAAGAGAGGAATTAGGGCTTTTGAGCCCTAATTCTTTTTTTTATTATTATTATTATTATTATTTTCATTATTATTATTCTTATTATATATATATTTGGATAGATTTGGAAATAAATAATTTAATAAATGAAAAGAAAAATATATTTATATATTTATATATACCCTATTATTCTATTTTAATAATTGAATATACCAAAGGTTTGAATTAAAACCCCAAAAATTGAAAATAAATGCAATTTAATTTAAAAAAAATTATATATATAAACGGATGAATATTTTATATATATTCCATGAACAGTATACTTGTACGAACACCGCTGTGTCGGTGTTACAATAATAATGGGAACATAGGAAACATTGATAATATAGCAAGAACAATTGCAAAATACATAGTACCAAAAATAATTGACACTTACACGGAATCATTAGATGCTAAAATTCATATTCCTATATTATATTTCAATAAAAAAAAATTTCGTGCATCAAATACATTGTAAGGAACACAAAAAATAAAAACAAAAATCATGCTAATGAAAAGAAAGATCATCAAATAGGTACCCAATCACCAAAAGGAAACCCTTTATAGTCACTGGCTTTCCAGAACTGCTTGCAACTTGAAGCCACTGCTACAGGCGGTAGAGGAAACGCCGCTAAAGGTATTTCTTTATGATGAAGAGGATCAAGAAAACCAACCAGCAAAACAACACCCAAATAGAAAATTTGAAAAAATTAAAACAACCCCTATTTGAGAGCATATGCAAAAATTGTAAAACTCACTTAGGTGATTTCGCGGAAGAAACCCCCTCTGGTTTTCTGCAAGAAAAAACCCAAATCAAGAATATGACTTACGAAGTCAGACAATGCAAAACCCTAGGGGCTATGTTTGAGTATTCAAAGAATGCGAAACCGTAGGGGAAGGAGGGATTGGGGATGGAATGTATAGGGTTGGCGCGACAATAGCAAAGTGAGAGGGAGGGCAGAGCAAGAGTCGAAGCTAAGAAAGAAAGGAGTAATTATTCAGTTTGTCAAAGAGTAACAGTCTGAGGCAATTTGTGGTGGTGATCTTGATCGGTGGTTATGGTGGAAAGCCTAACGGAATGGCAGTGGGAAGAGATTCTGTGGCAAACAAAGGAGATAAGATTTTGCGGCAGTGAGAAGATGGCGATATGGTGGTGATCACGAGCTACATAAGATTGGGGGTGGTGGTACTGTGGTGATGGCAATCGGCGGATGTCATCGGCTTTTGGCCGTCAGTCACATAAACAAAGGGGATCAGACGATGATAGTGAAGGATTGCTTCGAAGTGGAAAACGGCTGTTGTAGGATGGAAACACATTTAGGGTTACAAAGATGCGTTTGAAACCTCTTTCCCTTTATTTTTTACCTTATTACCTCTTTTTTATTTTAAAATATTAGGCATGATCATGCTTAATTTAATTGAGTTGACTGGCCAAAATTATATTTAACAACTCATAGACAACTGAAGACTATTTACCCTTAGATGTGATCACGCCTAATAAATGAAAACCTTATGTTGACTCCGTAAACACATGATCGTTAGGCATGATCATGCCCAACAGATATGAGCAGTCCAGTAGAGTAGCACTTAGCGACGACCTTTACCACTAAAACGCTTCGTCGCAAGATTAAGCCACGAATACATAGTTCGTGGCAAAATTTACCCGTGAATAAAAAGTTTGTGGCAAAATTTAGTTACAAATTCTACGTTTGTGGCAAACTTTAGCCACGAATTCCATGTTCATGGTAAAATTTACCCACGAATACATCGTTCGTTGCAAAATTTACCAGGATACACCTTATTTGTAACAAAATTTAGCCACGAATACATTGTTCATGGCAAAATTTAGCCATGAATATTTTATTCGTGGCAAAATTTAGCCACGCAATTTAAATTCATGGCTAAGAGCGACAAATTAAGTGACGAACAGTTATTTGTAGCTAATTAATGACAAACTTTGCCACAAACATTACATTCATAGCTAATTAACGACGAATTTTGCGACGGAATTTTTTTGCCGCTAATTAGCCATGGATTTTACCTCGAATATTTTTTCTGTTGCTAATTTTGCCATGAATTTTTATTCGTCAGAAAATAGCAACGGAGTCATTTTACATCACTAAATTCATCAAAAAATAGCGACGAATTGTTTTTGTCGCTAAATTTCGTCGCTAAATCATCATTATTTTGTAGTGACAGTCAGGAAAAAAAAAATTCATCTGGTGATGGCAATAGCACATGCCTCTTCGATGCACAGACTCCTCACATACATGGATAGAGTTCCAAGATACACGAAGATCCATCATGAGGAATGATAGTATTCTCAAGACCACAGTTAGATGTCCATGTATAGTTCACAACTTGGAATGATGTAACCGATATTATTTGGGTTAAAGAATAAGATGTCGAAATTCGTAAGTATAGGAATTTCAAGTAATATGATATTATTTTTGAGAGTATTGCTATTTAATTACTAATTTAATTAGTTATTTGTAATATGTTGAATAAATAATAGAGAGAGAGAGAGAGAGAGAGAGCTAAATCTTAACAATCAAGTGCAACACTATTCCATTGCATATAAAATGTGACATCTGAACCAAAAAGCAAGGAATCACATGATAAAGGCGAAGCTATAGTGCGCAAGAATAAAAGGAAGAGAACAATGCTTGTGGACAGGTAGCGGGGAGTGTTAGCTGGGACTTATCCTTGTAGGAGTGTGTTGTCAGAAACTCATAGCATTGATCTTCACATTCATCCAAAAGCACCAATAGCTTCATATGCATCTCTCTTACCTATCGCTACTAGGAGAATATTTCTTAAGATCAAAATAATTCTAAAGTGCATCAACACCGTTGGCTATAGAATCTCTCTCTGTTCTTACCCTTCCACTACCACAAAATCACTCTTTCAGATCTTAACTCTCTAAGCCATTACATTAATATAAATGGACAATACAACATATTACAATGAGCTATAGGTTAGGTGGGACCATCCCGAGACTCTGCCATATACCAAAAAGCACAAAACCTCTCCTGTGTACCAAAAAAAAAAAAAAAAAATCTTAACAATATCATCAGTTCAAGCCATTGTAAAGAGAGTCCTTCCCCCCTAGTTCCCCCAAGGAGATTGGCTTTATCCATTATGCACCCACAAGATAAGGAATCCATGCTCTAACAAGGAAAGGCCAATTTGACAGCCTATTATATGTACAGCAATACTATGGAGATAAGATATATCACGTCGTCTTTACTCAATAAAATAGTGATTGTATAAAAATTAAAAATTAGGGTAAAAGGGGGAAAAAAAAAAACTACATGACTCCCACCAAATAATTGGGAGTGCTAATGCCAAGGTAACATTTATAATTATGCCAATTTTCAATAGGATGGCATAGGGACGGAGTCACATGCAAGGCAGGAAGCTCGTAGTCAGGGTCCATTACTCAAACTGCACTATGCTTGGGAGGGAATATCACTTCCAAGATAGTCTCCGGTCCCACTCCCAACCATTCCCCATCAATACAAACAACAAATTTACTTTATTCTCAGTTCCCACACAGAGAGAGAGATAGAGAGAGAGAGAGAGAGAATATTCTCTCGATCAATCAAAAAGGAAAAAAGAGGGGGAGAAAAGCAATGAAATTCAAAAGTCACTTTGAGAAAATAGAGATCCTTTGGAAGGAGAGGGGGAGGGAGAGACAGGGGGGTTTTATTCAATTAGTTCTAAAAGCAAAATTTTACTTTTTCATTGACGGAAAGAAACAATGGGGGAAAGTGGGCAGTACAAGATGAAATAATAGGGAAGTAAACTATGTTGGATCATTTAATCCAATATTAAGTTAATATATAAAATAATTATATATTTAGATTGTCATATAAGATGAATTCATGAGAAAGTGATAAAGTGATCTAATAGAGTTTTAGTTAAATTTGGACTCTAAAGTATCTAATAGGGTGTGGTTCTTATATGTGTAGAAATCTAAGGGATAATCATATCTGGGTGATGGATTTAGATAGAGTTATCAAAAGATGACACAGTTATCTTTAAACATAGGTTATGATCTCCAGATCTGGTGATTCTTCCATTCTTAATATTATATCAGTCATAGATTTTTTAGGAAGAACATAAAGATCTGGAAAGTTATTCCTAATTCAGTATTATTAGAGATAAGCAATCGAGACAATCAACACTCGTTATAAATCATAAAAGGAGATCTAAAAAATATGAATTCAGATATGCTTTCCTTCAGTTTCTGTATTCGGTTATATAATTTCTTAATGATTTGGCATGTAGATCTAGAGTTGAATAGTTTATGTATTGATGATAGTTTTCATCAAAGAAGTTTCAACAAGTGGTATCAGAACCTTTATGTTTAAATCATTAAGAAAATTAGGGATTTTTTTTGTTCAGATTTAAAGATAGTAAATTCAGGCATTAAATATAATTTTTTTTTATTAATTTCGGTTCACATTAAAGATTTAAACATTAAATGTGAAAGAAATAAAAAAATGGGACGAGCATTTAATGCTTCCCCAAATTATGCTCACTCTACAACAAATCCGAATTAAATCTCTCTCCAAGGTTTTAGATCTTCAATATCCATTCGTTTCCCTCTCTTTGCGGTCGATCAGTAAAGAATCATTGATGTCGGCAACAACACTGATCAGAAGAAGGGAGGCATCGGTGATGAAGACAAAGACTTCATTTCAATCTACAGATCGACGACTGTCTCTGACAGTTATGGTTCAGTCGATGGAGCTACTATGTTGGGAAGGAATAGAGCCAATTCATCTCTATTCTTTTTTGTTTCCGGTTGATAAACAGCAAGTCTCCGACTGTCTTTATTGTCGGAGATGATTATTCAGTGAAGAGAGAGATTATCGGTAGCGAGCAGAGGACAGTGGTGAAGTTAGGGTTTCAACCTTGAAGAAGATGAACAATTGATTAAAAAATATTAATTAAATTAAATAAACTAGTCAATTTCGGTTTGGACCGGGTTTAGGGTGGTTTGGGCCGGCTTGGGCTATTGGGTTTTAATGGACTTTAGTGGTGTTCAATAGATCGTTGGGCTTATTTAAATTAAGTGTTTGAGTCTGGGATGTTTAATTGGGCCATTACAAACCCAATTCTAGTATTGAGACTGGATCGGCTTCCAACATGCCCAATTTACAAGACTTATTGGATTGAATTGCATTTTAAGACCATTAAGTAAAGTTTTTGATATGTTTGATTTATAAAATTGGGTCCAAGTCTAAATCCAATTTAAAGTGTATGGGTTATTAAGTTTAAAGAACCAAATAGATTATAAAATTGGACCAAGAGTAGGATCAATTTTCAAGTTTAAACCCATCAGATCAAAATTGGATATAGGTCTAATTAAGAATATAATTTTTAATTTAAATAATTGTTATATATATTTTGAAATATTTTAATTGAAACAACATCTCACCAAAGTGGGCTTTCCTATGAAAATTATATTATTTCAAAATATAAAAAGATATGTATATACAACTTATGTGAGTGTTGATTGGCCCAAAGGAAGATCATTGCTCATTAGAATTGTGTGTGCATTTGCGGTAATAAATACATGATGATTGTTTGGTTTTACGTATAAATTGTGAATTGGTCCAATGGAAGGTTTACTATTTGGCATGTTAATTTATTATCAATGTTTAATTACTGCATCAGGGTACCACTTACAAGTTAATTATTTTGTGTAAAGATGAAATATTAATAGAGTTATCGGTATCTTGTGATGGAGTTATTTTTATTTGAATTATTAATTAATTAATTAAAGTTATTGTGAGTATGATTTTGATTATTTAATTATTTTTTGTTTAGTTTCATACACTACTTCTACTATTTCTACTAATATTCATGCCTAACTCAACTTGATCCCTCTACTGAATGGCTCAAATTTCAAGTTATGGCAAGAGAGTCTGCTTATAGTTCTCAGAATCATGGATTTAGACTTTGCGTTGAGGACTGACTCCCCCCATTACTTGTAGATAAGAGTACCTCTGAGGAAAATAGGGAGAAAGAAAGGTGGGAGAAGTCAAATCACTTGTGTCTAATGATAATAAAGTAAGCCATCCCAAAAACATTCAGAGTCCCCATGTCTGAGTCTGTTACGATAGACAACTTTTCTTGAAGATATTGAGAAACATTTTGTTAAGAATGAAAAGACTGAAATTGGTGCACTCTTAACAAAACTTATCTTGATAGTCAAGGCAATATCAGAGAGTATATCCTTGAGATGTCTCATTTTGCTTCAAAGTTAAAAGCACTCCAGTTGGAACTTTTTGAGGACTTGCTAGTCATTTGGTTCTTATATCTCTTCCAACATAGTATAACTAGTTTAAAGTGAGCTATAATTGCTAGAAAGAGACTTGGTTTCTGAATGAGCTCATTTCGCACTGTGTCCAGGAAGAGGAAAGATTGAAGCAAGACAGGACAGGAAGTGCAAACTTGACCACTACAGATAAAAGGAAAGGAAAAAAAAAAGAAACATGATAAGAATGCTATAGATACAGTATCATAAGATAAGCAACAAAAGGCTTCGATTGAATCAGGAAAGAAGAGTTACTTTTTCTGTGATATTATAGGACATAAGAAGAAGGAATCTACTAATTACCATGCTTGGCATGCTAAGAAATGTAAGTTCCTTAATTTTGTTTGTTCTAAGATTAATTTCGGTATTGGGATACACTTGATGGTCAAATTCCGCTACCATTACTCGCATTGAGTGCGTCAATGTAGGATTGCCTAAATTGTCGAGCACCGATTGATGGTGAAAGATACACTGCATGGGGCGATGACAATAAAGTTTCAGCTAAAGCCATCGACAGATTAAGATTATTGTTAGGAGCCAGATTTTATTTGAATCTATATGAAATATTTATTGTTTCGTCTATTAGATAGAAGAAGAAGATGAGGTTTGAACCTACATAGGGCCAGGGTTTAAAGTAAAGTAGGAGCACCGACTCCTTTGGTGGAGCCTTTATTACAAGATCTGTTGGCACTCCTCAAGGCCAACAAACGTCCCAACTTGGAACCCCCACATCTAGTGCTGGCTCTAGGAGTAAATCTATATGAAATAAGAAGGAGCATTGTAAGCACTATGGGAAATTCCATTTTGGGGCCTGTCGTGCACTCAAGAGGTGCTATTAATGCTGATAGGAGGGTCATTTCTACAATGCTTGTCCAGAGTTGGGATGAGGAAGCCAAGCAAGTTAAGAACGTCCTAGTAGATCATGGGGTAGCCAAGCCAATGCCCCTACTCACTTCCTAATGTCACATCACGGACAGGGATTAGGAGTAACATAGTAGCTACTCCAACCCAATATCCATAGACAAGAACTCAAATGATGATATATGTAATGACAAATAAGGATGAATAGAACAACCTGGACATAGTCATAGGTAAAGTCCCTAGAACTTGAATTTGGTGATTTAGCAATTTAGAAATAAATGCTATGTGATCTTAAGTGAATCATTTTGAATTTGAGACATGTTGGTGATAATGCATGATATTGAAGTGATTGGAAATAATTTTGATGATTGATGATAGTTAGGGTGGCCTTGAGGACTATGAATTTTGGGTTGCGTTTGGTTAAATTTGGAGTTTAATTTCTTTTCTGCATATAAAGGTATATGGGTCAACTTGGCTAATGGCTGGGTCGACTTGTATGCCAAATTACCTTAGGTCTAGATGACTTGTATATTCTCAGGTCGACTCATAGTGTATTAACTTAGGGGATAGGTTAACTTGCATTAAAGATAGGTTGACCTGGTTAAGTTACAGACTCATATTTCTGAGAGCATGTTGCTCTAGATTGACCTGTTAACCCTTCAGGTCGACTTCTAACTCTACAGAGTCTAGTTTTTGAGAGTCGTATTGCTTGGGTCGACCTGCATTGTTCCATGGGTTGACTTGCCTATACTATGTTCTATTCTTACCAATTTTTAGGTTTTAAGAGTCTCAAACAATTAGTCTTAATTGTTTAACGGTTTCCATTCATAGGTATAATGATAATTTTTGGCATTGACACCTGTGTACGGGGTCTAACAATTCTTTTGTCAGGACGGAGTTTGTTAAACACTCGAATAGGCCTTTGATCTCACTTGAAGATGAGTTATTGGTTATCACTTGTTTGGGGAACTGGTTGAATAGGGACACCATGTACAAGGTATGTGAAGTAGTTGTAGAGAGTGAGATTCTTGAAACAGATTTGATTTCGTTGGAAATAAGAGGTTTCGACACCTTATTAAGTATGGATTCGTTGCGCTTTCACCTAGCTTCAATGAATTGCTTCACAAAAGAGGTTGAATTCCATAGGCTAGGATGTCTACCACTTGTATTCATCGATGAATGACTAGTCCTACCAAGCTATGTGATCTCTGCAATTGAGGCACAAATGTTAGTCCATAAGGGCTGTGAGGTTTACCTAGATTATATCATTGACACCACAATGGGAAGTCCAGAATTGATGAATATTCCAATGATAAATGAATTCCCAAATGTTTTCTTGGACGAGTTGTTTAATTCACCTCCTGTTCGGGAGTTTGACTTCACTATCAACTTGGCTCCTGGAACCACACCTATTTCAATCCCCCCATATCGGATGACGCTTGTGGAGTTGAAAGAATTGAAGGTCCAACTTCAGGAATTGTTGGACAAAGATTATATCTGATCGCGTATCTTACCTTGGGGCACTCCAATTCTATTAGTAAAGAAGAAAGATAACACCCTTTGGTTGTACATCGACTACCGATAGTTGAACAAGGTGATCATTAAGAATAAGTACCCTTTGCCGAGAATTGATGACTTGTTTGATCAACTCCAAAGGACTAATGTTTTTTCAAAAATTGATTTGAGGTTAGGCCATTATCAATTGAGGATAAAGGATGATGATGTCCATAAGATTGCATTTAGGGCGCAATATGGACACTATGAGTTTCTAGTGATGCCTTTCGGTTTAACGAATGTTTCTGCAATTTTCATGGACCTCATGAACCGAGTCTTCCATTCCTACCTGGACAAATTCGTCATAGTCTCCATAAATGACATCTTGGTGTATTCCAAGAATGACATGAAACATTCAGAATATTTTTGGATTATACTGCAGACACTCTGAGAGAAGCAGTTGTATGCCAAGTTCTCAAAGCACGAGTTTTAGCTAAGGGTGATTGGCTTCTTAGGGCACATTATATCCAGAGATAGGATATTTTGTTGACTTGAAAAGATAAAGGCAATTCTAAAATGTGAGAAAGCTAAGAATGTCACCGAGGTGAGAAGTTTCCTCGGATTGGTAGGGTATTACCAGAGATTTGTAGAAGGATTCTCCAAAATTATGGCTCCATTGTCTAGTTTGACTCAGAAAGGAGTTAAGTTTGAGTGGAGTGATAAGTTTGAGTGGAGAGATAAGTGTGAGTAGAGTTTTCAAGAACTCGAGGAAAGACTCATGTCCACTTCAATATTTGCTCTTCCTATTAGCGACGGTAACTATGTGGTTTATAGTGATGCCAATAAACAAGGGCTGGGATGTGCTTTAATGCAAGGTGATAGAGTAATCGCCTAAACTTCTCGATAGTTAAAGAAGCATGAACTGAATCACCCCACCCATGACCTTGAGTTGGCTGCTATCATTTTCACCTTAATGATCTAGCGACATTATTTATATGAAACTATATGCAGAATCTTCACTAACCACAAAAGTCTCAAGTATTTGCTCACTCAAAAGGAGCTCAATTTGAGGCAATGGAGATGGTTAGAGCTAATTAATGACTACGACTTGGTGATTGACTATTACCTAGGTAAAGCGAATGTGGTTGCAAATGCTTTAAGTCACAAGTCTTCTTCTTCAACATCTCATGGGAGTTCTTTTCTCTTATGTTTTGTAAGACTCCGTACACTTGGAGTCGAGCTGGCCAATGATGAGTATGGTACACTTTTGGCCAAATTTAAAGTACGACCAACCTTAATAGGCCACATTCGAGAGCTCCAAGCAACAGATGAGAAGCTAAAGAGCATAGTGGCAAAGGTTCACAAGGGTGAAGGTGATGATTTCCATAACTAAGAAGATGACATAGTAGTATATTGGAAACAAATTTGTGTTACCAAGAATGTTGAGCTTTGAAGGGCCATACACGAAGAGGCACACCTTCCAGTTTATGCAATGTATCCTAGGAGGTGGTCGAGATTGAAGTGGGAGATAGTCGAGTTTGTGGTAAGGTGTCTTGTGTGCCAACAAATCAAGGTCGAACATTAGAAGCCGGCCAGAACACTTCAACCATTGCCTATACCCTAATAGAAATGGAAGCACATCACCATGGATTTTGTGATAGGACTGCCATGTACTCTGAGCCGTCATGATACCATTTGGGTGATAGTAGACTGGCTCACCAAATCTGCACACTTCCTTCTAACTAGAACACCTATGCTTTGAAGAGATTGGCCAAACTATACATTGATGATATCGTAAGGCTTTACAGAGTTTCAATGTCTATTGTGTCAGACCGTGATCTCCGATTTACTTTGCGTTTTTGGCCAAAGCTACAAGAGTCCTTAGGGACTAAACTAAAGTTTAGTACTGTTTTCCATCCTAAGACCAATGGATAGTTAAAGCATATAATTCAAACTTTAGAGGACATGTTAAGGGCATATGTCATGGATTTCTAAGGAAGTTGGGATAGGCACCTTTCGTTGATCGAGTTTGCCTATAATAATAGTTATTAGGTGAGCATTGGCATGCCACTCTATGAGGTGTTATACAGGAACACCTTTATATTGCGATGAAGTTGGAGAGCAAAAAATTGAAAATGTGGAGTTGATGGAAGCAACTAAGAAAAATGTGAAGGTGATTCAGGTAAGAACAAAGATGGCTCAAGATAGACAGAAGAGTTACGTCAACAAAAGGAGAAGACCGTTGGAATTTGAGGTCGGAGACATGATTTTCTTAAAGATATCACCATAAAAAGGTGTAATCTAGTTTCAGAAATGGGGTAAATTGAATCCAAAGTACATTGACCCTTTCAAGATCCTCAGAGGATAGGAGAGGTAGCCTATCGCTAGAATTGCCCCCGGACTTAGAGAAAATCCATGATATATTCTATGTCTCCATGTAAAAAAAAAAAATTTGACAGATCCCTCACAATTATTAAAGGATCCTTCAATAGAATTGAATCCAAACTTATGTTTCAAGGTGCAACCAGCACAAATCCTTGATCGACAACTCAAGCAATTAAGAAGTAAGTAAATCCAAATAGTTAAGGTGTTGTGAAGGAGCAACCAGATTGAAGAGGAGACTTAGGAGCCTGAGGATGCTATATAGAGACGATGCCCCCATTTATTTGATATATAAATTTTATTTTAAATTTTGAGGATGAAATCTCTTTTAGGGGGTTAAATATTGTAATATTGAAAATTCAGTGTTAGAAAATTTTTAGTTTAATTTTTGTTCTTTCTTATAATTTCAAAAGATTTTAATTAAATTTTGAAGTTATTATTGGTTCCCATAAATATCAAATAAAAATTGGAATGGTTTAATGCTATTTAGCTTTTTGGAGAAATGGTAGTTGTTGGGTGCAAAATTTCATAGATGAATGACATGGGATTATTTGTAGAATTAAGAAGGGTTGGGTTGGCTTATGTGATGTTTGAGTTGGCTTGTGTATATATGGTTTGTGAGAGGTGGGTTGGCTTGTCTTAAGGTTTGGTTGGCTTATGGTTAGAGAGTTTGTAAGTGTGGGTTGGCTTGTCTTGATGTTGGATTGGCTTTTGAGGATGGAAATGAGGGATAAGCCACATTGGAAAGGAAATGAGACACCTTGGGAATGTGTATTGAAGAAGTAGGTCGCCTTGTGCACTAGGGGGGACAACCCAAAGGGGTTTTTGGGTCCGGTTCTGAGCTTTGATTTCGTTGGGTCACCTTGTACCATTGACTAGGTCAACCCATGTCATAAATTGTGAAAAATAAGACACCTTGTGTGAAGCTTGGGTTGCCCTGTGAGTGTGCAGATTGGGATGTTTTGAGCCCTGAACATGTTGCGTCACCTTGCATGTGAGGTTAGGTTACCTTGGGAAGTCTGTATAGAGAATTTCTGAGGTATTGTAATGGCAGGTTGCCCTGCCCCTTTTCTTGGGTCAACCCAAGACTTAAAAAACTCTAAATTTGGGTCGCCCTACCCATGTTAAAAACTTACCTATAGGACGCCTTGTTCCCAAATAAGATGCCTTGCCAATGTAAATCCCATACTTGCGAGTTGCCTTGTCCAAAGGGTGAGTCGCCCTGCTCATTTGAATTTTAACTATTTAAGATACAAAATGATCAAAATGGACAACCAAACCCAACTCTAGCTCTTGGAACAAGAGGGGCAAGATAGGAACTTCAATCCCCACTATGACAAAGGCTTGATTTAAGCCTTGAATTAATTTCCTTTTCTCACCTTCCTTGCACACACTCTCTCGACTCTCTTCACCCTATCTCTGCATTCAACTCTCTTCACACACTCTCTCTCAACCTCTCACTTAAATTCACTCACATTACTCCCAAATCCCCCTCATAAAACTCCCAAAATCCTCAATCAAACTTGTAAGAAGGAAAATTTGGGAAAAATCTAGGGTTTCTCCACAAAAGGGAAAAGTTAGGGTTTCTGAAACCAAATCTTCAAAACTCCATCCAACCCTAAAATAAAGGTAATTTATCCTTCCTAAACTTGTATTTAGTCTTCTCAATTCTAGATTGAATTTTACAATCGAGGTTTGAGGAAATTTTATTGGAAATTATAATGCTAGGGTTTGTAAATGATGAAAATTGAGGGAAAATGGAATGAAAATTATATATGGATTCAAATGATATATAAATGGTGGAATTAGAATATACATTCTTGAATTAGAGAAATTAGAGTTTGTGCTAAGTTGAGAAAAACTCATGAACCTTAGAAATAGTTATGAATTAACATCGAATTTGTAATTATTGATTTAGGATAATTGATAGGAACCCGAGAAGTGATTGCATTGGGTTTTAATTGTGGAATTGAGAGTGAACACCCTCAGAGGTAAATGGATGACTATGTTGTATATGAATGAGAAAATGATTTAAATTATGATTTATAAAATGAATTTTGAAATGAATTTTGAAATAGATTTACAATACTTTGTGATTGTGGTGAAACAGCAAACTGAATTGTATAAATCCTTGGCTCGTTGATTTATTTATTGAGCTATTTGCACTATGTTATAATGGAATGGTTGTGAATTGTGAATTTGCTCTATCTTGTAAATAAGCATGATTTGAATGATAAATTGAATTTTGTAACATGGTGCAAGATATGTAAAAAGGACTACAATTTCAGTATTGCTGCGGACTGGGGCCATTGGGGCAGTGTAGTTAAGATTGGTTAAAAATTTGGTTTTGGCACCCCATGGAACTCCGGGCTAATGCCAAAGAAGGGGGAATTTTAAGAAAAATTATGAAAACCCCGCAACAAATCCTACCAGCAGCTATTGGTAGGAAAATGGCTTTGATAAATACTTGCTTATTGAATTAGTTATACAAGTGACATGGTAAATTGTTGTTAAATTATCAAAGAAAATTCAATTAGTTATTGAATTAGAATTTGTGAGTCATAGGAAATTTGATTTGAATTTATGTTATACAAGTGACATCATTTATTGAATTAGAACCTATATTTGACCTACATCTTTAGCATCACCACCCTTACCCCTCAATCATATTCTATATGTCATTATATTCTATTCACTGAGTATATTTTATACTGTCTTCTCTCTTTCTAATTTTTTAGAGGAGACTTAGATTGGAAGCACAGACTCTGACTAGCGTCGACTGGGAGAAATATATTTTGGTAATTTTCGATAGATACTGGTTTGAGTTTATTTTTTTGGGAATTGTATTTTATGAACCATGGAAGGAAAATTTTGTATACTTCCTCACGTTTGGATTTGACAAATACTTGTTTGATTTTTCTTTGACAAGTATTGAAAAATATTTACTTTTATGATGTGGAACTCTGTTTATTTGCTTTAAAAATCTCATTTACAATACATATTGTTCTCGTTAGGACATTTGGATTTAATTGATGAAATTTGAATCTTGTTGGTCTTGTGAATCCATTTTAAAATCTTAGAATTGTTTAGACGACTGAGTTGGCCTATGAATGATTGATTTTTTTTTTTTATTTTATTTTGAAATGTTCGAAATGTCTTACGGTACCTTAAGACACGGAGTGAGATTCACACGTATTTCAGGGTAATGCGATGGTTGTCGCGTGCTCGACGGGAGGGTTGGTTCGTGACAATGTATGAAGCCGATATGTGGTTCCCACAACCACTTGATAAGAGCCTTGATTTTAATTTCAAATTTTCAATTTGGATATTTTTGTTCATTTCTTTTACTGCGAATTCCGCAATCTCTATAACTTGGGGATCTTTACGATTTTTAATTTGTTGGAATCTGCCTGGAATGGCAGAGATAGCATCTAGGAGCACTAGTTAATTATAGCAAGGCTGAGAGTAACCATGGAGGTTCTGGTTAGGGCTATTACATAAATCGAGTCGAATTCGAGTCGCTGATGAGCTCTCAGTCAATGGCTCGAGTCGACTCGAGTTTGACCGAGTTTGAATCAAATTCTAGTCGAGTTTATCATGTATTGAGTTTAGTTCGATTAGTAGAGTTTTAGACTCGAAAACTTGATAAATAATTTGATTACATATATTAATATATATTATATGTATTTATATATGATTATATTATAAAAAATTAAATTAAATTAAATATATTAATATATTATATAATAATCAAGTTTTCGAGTCAAGTTTGAGTAGTTTGTTATATAATCGAGTCAAGTTCGAGCCTCTATTATTTATTACTCGTCAAGTTTGAGTTGAGTTCGAGTCGAGTAAAAAAAAATCAAGTTCGAGTTCGAGTATAGGGATACTCGGAATTAACTCGGCTCGTATATACCCCTAGTTCTGGTCATTGTGTGCTCCTTTTTTCCGTTTTCTTGTCTATCGCTCGTCTTTATGAATTATAGTAAGGCTAATAGCCTCTTACTAATTTTGTGGAATTTGCTATATTTTACGTTAGAGAGGTCTTTTTTCTTTGTTACGGAGGCCGTTGATTTTATGGGTTTTGTTATGATGTTTCTTGTTTGATTGCACCTCCTCGGTGCTTTTTCTATTTTTGTTTAAATAGCACTATTTTGTTTTAAAAACTAAAATATGGCTGGACCAATGGCCACTTACTAATTTTGTGGATTGCTTTTTGCTTTGTTATATTTCACTTTAAAGATATGTTTTTACTATGGCCAGAGTAGAAGTAGATCAGTCCATTTTTCTACTGCCGGAACATGTTCAAAGAAGTCACTGACATATGGCATAAGGGTGATGTAGAGGATGGGAGTTGGCTTGGTGTTATCAATTATAGCTTTGGTTATCACTGCAACAATTGAAAACAAGAGGCTTCACAAATGCAAGGAATGTTCAAATTGCCCTTCTCATTCTTCTCTTCCTTCTTCAAGATCCTCTCTTTCAAGTCAAGCCAAACTGGCCAGATACTCCCAAGAATCCACACTCTGAGATCTCATCAACAAGAATCCACTCCCAAAACCTCATCAAGAAGCACTCAAAATTCAACTTGTTTCCCAAGATCACCAACAAGAAGGCTCAATTGTCATCAACTTCTTCAACAACATGGTCTTCTTCCTCGCGTTCCTCAATGTCCACTTTGAGGATGATGAAGTGAAGCCGATTTTCAAGTCCAAGATCATTGTTTGATTCCGGGGTTGATAATGAAGAAATGGTCATTGGATCATGTACTTCAGCTTTGCTACAATATTCATGATTTCAACAAAAAAAATTTTTTTTGAACGAATCTCGGTATAATGGTTGAATTACTCTTTTGGTGACCTAATCACCATTTGAGGCATGAAAATAGTTTCTTGCAAAAATTCAAGACTCCGAGACTGCCCCCAATTGTTGGAATTAAGATTTTAATTGTTGTTGCTGTAGTAGACATCTTTTTCCTTTGTTATGGTGGCTGTTGATTTAATATGGGTGATGAACGAAGTGGAGATCTTGGTCTTGTTTGAAAGCGGTAATAACTCAGATTACACGCTCTTTGGATTTCCCTGTCAACTTGTATGTTTGCAAAAGTCGGAACTGCCTAGAATTTTTACCATGTCTCCTCATTGATACCATGAGATAAAGCATTCTCCATTGCTATAATGCAGAAAAAGAGAGCATGGGTCATAAGGAAAATTGTATCTGATTCTTTTCTTCATGAAAAAAAGCAAATACTATAGTGCATTTTATGAAGTAGCTACATTCTACTATGTCATAGCTAAACCTGAAAAATGGACCTGTAGGTACAGATTTCATTTTCATCCCTTTAATGTTTTCTTTATCTGCTTCTGGCGAATTCAAGAGGTTGTTGGAGTTTCATCTGACTTTCGTAAGTCATTAAGCACAGCAAAAATAAAAACAAAAAAGGACAATGTGCTATTCTGGCGTGTTCATTAGACCGATCTAAGGCTGGTTATGCTTCACTCTAAAATGCCAATCTGCGTGGGCTTGCATGTGTGTACCTTTTAGGTTTTTTAAACTGGAGCACAATTTATGCGAGGGCCTTATGATTTAAGGGACCTTAAATGCTTAAGAAAGAGGGTGTTTTACCTTATTGTGGCTGCACATCCTATCCCGACTTGCTCTGGAGTTGGCTCCTTTCCCGTTCCAAAATAAGGAGATCTTGGGTTTATAGGGAGGCGGTAAATGCCTTTGATTGGTACAGCACATTACAGCACATCTCTCATTGGACCCGCCAAAAATCATAAAGTACATCCTTAATGAGAATCCTTCATATGTTGGCTCATCTCCAATAGCATTAGGATTAGCTGTCAATTATTTTGTTCTGCTTGTTGCATTTTGTCATCAATCTCTTTTGGCATGTACAAATATATGTGCACATGAAAACCAAAGATTAAACATCCTCTCATATGTGTTAGCGATGTTCCTAGACAAATACAAAAATTATGATATCATTAATAAATTTTTAACTCTGATAGATCTATTCATATTAGCCATTAGGTAAGCAATTGAAAAATAAAGGAATGTTAAAAGGGTGAACCTTTGAATGGAGAGATGAAGTTGGACTTTCATGGTGTTATTGACTTAGAAATATATTTTATTTGATTTAGTGGGTGTTCCATTGAATTGTTAGGTGCTGCACAAAATTTTTTAAGTTTGAAAACTTGAAATGATGTGCAAACTAGCTGAGCGATCTAAGAATGCTAAAAGGTGGAAATATAGACAAGAACAAGCCACATTTATATAGAGTTATGGGAGAGATGTTAGTTTTTTGTTCTTTTCTGATCTATGAGGAGAAAAATGTTTCTAATCAATCTCCCTCCCTCCCTCCCTTCCCTCTCTCTCTCTCTCTCTCTCTCTCTTTCTGTTGTCTGCTGAAAGGGGGACGCCAAAGCTTTCCCGTCTTCATCTGTGACATTTTATGCCTTCTTAGAAATGTTTGTTTGGTGCGTGGCTATATTTAATGAGCTATGCGAAATGTTGGATCCGGGAAAGTCTTCCTTCACCCCAAAGAAGGGAGAAACATGTGTTGTTATGTTTATTGGTTTACAAGGTATGGTGATCGCATCAGATGTTGCTATTTTACTTGGAGGTTTACTTTCTTGTGTTCAGTTCATTATCAGTAAGCCATATGAGAAGAGAATCTGCTCTTTTACATAAGCGAAAAAGGGTATTCTTAGATAGATTAAAACAGAATTCTCCATTTGTTAAATTCAGGATCTGCGAAAACCATGACATGTACAAAATATGCATACTCTCCCAACTTGCTTTTTCTTGTGCTTTCAAGAACTGTATCTTTTTTTATTATTACTTTTGCAGCAAAGGCAGCTTTATGCTGGTCCGATGTCAAAGTTGAGGTTGCTAATGATACGTTGCAAGGCAAAGCCCAAAGAAGTTTTGATTGTTGAGGATAAAAATAGAAATATTGCCCGTGAAACTATGAAGGATAATGACATCCTTGTTTAGTACAAGGTATTTGAACATTATTTTAGATTAATAATGATTAGATTAGTGACGAGAATTTGGCTTATTGATGGATGTTTATTAGCTGGATATTTATTGTGGATTTGAAGTCTTTCATGTGAACTTTTGTTGATGAATGCATATTTATTCGTGTATTTTGGATGTTTTTGTTAATTTAGTTTGGATTTTAGTGGTTAATTAATGTTAAATATAAATTCTACAAATTATTTTTTTCAATTTGATTTTAAAATTGAAAATAAAAGAAAAAATTTTACATTTGTTGTTGAATTAAAAATCCTGGCTACAAAATTTTTTTCGTGGCTAAAAAAACCAATGTTGTTAAAGTTTTATTGCCAAGTTCAACGCCAAAGTTTCGTTGCTAAATGTCTTCGCTAAGTTACTCGCTAAGCATTCGAAGCTTGTTGCTAAGTTCATCACAAACCACTCAATTGATTATTTTCATTGCTAAGTTCGCTACTATACATTCGTCGCAAATTGTTCGTCGTTAAAAATTTGTCGCTAATTATCATGTATCTTAGCAACCATTTTTGTGAAGATTGAATTTGTTGCTAATTTGCCACAAATACAAATTAGTGACAAAATTTGCGACGAATTGTTATATTGCTAATTTCTAACGACTTTAGTTTCTATCACCAAATTTTGTGATGAAATTTGCAAAATTTGCGATGAGATGTTAATTTTTTTCATCTCTAAATTTTGCAACATCAATTTCACCATGGAATTTTGTTCGTCGCAAAATTTATTTTGTCACAAATTTTGTTCATTTTTTCATCGCAAAGCATGGCTAAAAAATTAGTTTTTGGTAGAGAAAAATTATGGAAAAATGAATATTGGGCTTTATAAGTTGAACTCAAAACTTTCTATTGAAACTGGATTTATATTATTTTATATTGAAATATATTTTTTTGTGCATGTAGTGAAAAGATTATGTAATTTTTTTCCTAGTGTGAACTCGACATTATAGTGCATTTATTTTCTCTTCTCGTTGGCTTTTCACGTAAAATCTCTATGTCCACTTTGTGTGACTATTCTTTGATTTCTCTTTCCTTTATAAATTTCTTGTCCTTGTAGGTCTATTGCAAGTTAGAACACCAACCATCATAAAATTATAGGTACCAAAAGTCTCAAATTTGGTTTTCATTGGGAGTCCTACACGTACCTTTTAAAGATAAACGATCAAAATGTAATTTCAAGCTACATTTGGGGTTTTGATATTTGTAGAATAAAAACTACATTATCCATGCAGTATCATTCTATAAAGTGCAATTTTATTAGCGTATTTATTTGTAAAAATTTTCCTATATTCCTTTCCTTGAAACAAAACCATGTTAATTTTTCTTTTCAATTTCAATGACTGACTTATTCAGAATTTCTCATTTCCTAAAAATTAAAAAATATATTATCTTTATGTAATCAATTGCTTATACAGACAACATATAAAATAAAAAGTGGAAGAACTCCGCCATAAAAAATGAAACCCATTTATTATTCCGTCAAAAGTCTCTTAACGACTAAACACATACACAATGTAATTAAGCCAAAAGGCCTGGCACCCAACTTAGGCATCAATAGGTTTGTAAGAAACGAGTTGCTTGTCATGTGACCTGAGCTTCTCAAAAACTACTACCTCATATTTTCTGGGACCTACATCTGGTATATTTATAGTAGAAATATGAAGCCGATATCTGGTTCCCGCAACCACTTGATAAGAACCTTGATCAATTGATTTTAATTTCGAAGTTGCAATTCGGATACTTTTGTTCATTTCTTTTACTGCAAATTCTGCAATCTCTATAACATGAGGATCTTTAAGATTTTTAATCTGATGGAAACCGCCAGGAAGGGCTGAGATACTATCTAGGAGCACAAGTGAAATCAAAACCAAAGCAAGAATCTCAATTTTCACCATTTTCTCAGTTGTTTTTGTGATATTTGTTACACAAATGGATGATCAATTAGCCATGTGAATGTTTTGAATTTATAATTCTTTGCTGGGTAACTATTGAATCTCTAATATAAGAATATTATGCATTTTCCTTAGAGGGATGAAATCTAATCCCTTATAAATTCTAATAATTTGTTAAAAAAAGTAATTATGTATTAAACCTTTTGTGATACTTTGAATTAATTTAACTCACTTTAAATAAATTTGTTAACATTTTAACAAAACCAAGACAAATTAGTAAGGTGATATTTTGGAAAGTCTTATTAAATTCCTTTAATTCAATATATCTACCTTAAACTCAAGAAAAATCTAGGATCTAAATTCTTTTGCTAGAGTTGGCATTTGGTTTTATTTTTATTTACTTATTTATTTTTTCACTTATGACAATACCATATAAATTTTTTAATATATCGTTTATATATATAGGCTATATATATGGGGGCAACTTCGATTGCTATATATATGGGGCAACTTCCACCGTGCGTCAAAATTTACTTTGATAGTCTTTTCTAGTTGAAAATTTCGACTTTATCTAATGGCTGACATTAGATACAGCGATTTTAACATTTAATATCAATTATTCTCTCAAGTTTTTAGTTTTACTTTTTTTGTAGTATATCTTATTTATTGTTTTACATATATACTCACTGTTTCTTTTTTTTTTTTTTTCTAGATTATGATTATGTTTATGATTAAAAATATACTACAAACTCAAACATTGGGGAGAACCGTAAAATAATATATGGCATGTTAAAGCTTTTTATAATTTATTTTCAAAATATACATGGTGTTTAAAATGGGTCATGTTCTAGATTTTTGTGACCAATTGATTTTTAGCATTTTTCAAGACTAGTCATGATCCAAGATTTTCTAATCAACAATAGCAAATTACAATAAAATTAAAATTAAGTGATTTTTTTCTCTACCAACTCCCAAAATCACTAATATATTTTATATTAGTTCTTGGTATACATATATTTTTTTAAAAAAACTGATGTACTCTGCTATACTTTGTCTTATTTGTGTGTGTGTGTGTTTTTGTTTTTTAATTCCTTGCACAGTTAGCTATTATTCAATAGAATTTACAAAACACTGTTAGAACACAAAGAACAGTGATGATAGAGGAAAATAAACACACTGATAGAAGAAAAGTAAAAAGAACAATGAAAGTAGAATAAATAAACACCTTTTCTTCTTCCGTTTGTTGTACTTCAAGATAGCAGCAGCCATTAAATCGGCAAAGTACATAACAGAGCAACTAAAAAACTGGAACTAATGTGACAAACCATGTCACGCCCCGACTCTCCGTCCAGTACGTAATAAACGTCGCGTTATCTCGGCATACGGACATAACCTCTCTATATATCAAGATAGCGTAAGATATTCAAACTGTACAATAAATTTTTCAAATAATAAAATCAATCTATATGAACAAACAATATACAATCTGGTCCATTCCCGTTCGCACATGCACGCATTGTCACACAATCAAAGAGTCCTTGTACATGCATGCATGCAAATTTGCCTATCCCAGTCATTCTAAAATTTTCAAAGAATTCATAAATTTACTAAATCCAAAGTAATATATATATACATATATATCACAATCCATAAATATATTCCAAATGTCCCAATATAAGATATACAGATTTCAAAAATAATTCCAAACAAACTAATGAAATATCAAATCATAGTCGTATGGATTTTACCAATACTTACTCAAAAAAAAGAGAAAAACCAATGTGCATTGAATTCCACAATTATTTTTCCTTCGAAGACCTATTCTCTTCTACCTCTGTGCATTCACTCTCCCCCACTCACTTCACTCGATTTTTTTCTTTTTCTCCACCAAAATTCACCTTACGGGCTTCCAAAACTTCGGTTAAACTCAAGGATCTGAAGATTTAGCGGAACGGGAATATTGTTCTACAAAGGGAAAAATTAGGGTTTTTGAAACCCAACCCCCAAAATTCAATCTAACTCCAAAATCAAGGTAAATCTTGATCTAAATTTTGGGTTTAACTTCTTTAATATTGGATTTGCTCATATTGTTAAGATTTGATTTCAATTTCAATTTGAGATCAAAACCCTTGGTTCATGAATTGGAGAAATTAGAAGAAATTAGGGTTATGTTAATTTGGAAAAATTGGGAAAAATTATTTGAAAATAGGAAAATTTAGGAGAATTGTGAATAGAAATTTTATAATGATGCAAATGATGACAAATTGATAAAATAAGAATAAAAGTAAGAAAATGCTCGAAATTAGGGTTTAAATAATATTAGGAAAAATTTGTAAACCCTTGAATTTGAGGAGAAATGACCCGAAAATTATTATTGTTGGTATAGGACAATCCATTGGAGTTTGAAAAGAGATTTTCTTTGGAACTGATAATGTATAGAGAGTGAATACCCTCTCGAGGTGAGTGGATGACTATACTTCATGTAATTGAGTAAATTGTTTTAAATTATGATTTGTAAATTGATTTTGAATTGAATTTGAAATGTTATTTCAAATGTTTTGTGAAATTGATGTGCCTTGAAATGTGATTTAACAATTTCATGACTCGAGTTTGTTTATTAAATTATTTATACTGTATCATGTTTGGATACCATGAGAATTGTGAGATGTTTGCTTTACCATGAAATTGAGCGTGATTTGATTTATTAAATGGATATTTGGTAATAAGGTATTGAAAATAACTATAGTCTAAGTCTTGCTACGGATCGGGCCATCGGGGTGGCGTGGCTAAGGCTATTTAACTTAGCTTAGTGGTAGGAGAGTTAGAGAGCCTCCTCAAGCTGTCGTGATAACGTGGATGTACCGCACGGAGTTCTGGTAGGAGAGTTAGAGAGCCTCCTCAAGCTGTCGTGATAACGTGGATGTACCGCATGGAGTTCTGGGCCAACGCCAAGGGAATAAGAATTTGGAAAAATTGTGAAAAATCCCTTAATGGATCCTACCAACGGCCATTGGTAGGGTAATGATTTTGGCATATCCCAAAAATTGTGAATGACAAATGTTAATTGTTTGAATTTCTTATACGAGTCATGGTTGTTTGGAAATGAACTTGTTTCATGTAAATGCTTTCGATTTCTACAGATGCATTTAATATGTGATTGTTTGGCACATTCATTTTCACACCTCATTTATATGTTGTATACCATTGTTGTCACGCCTCAACTCTCTCGTCGAGCACGCAACAACCGTTGCGTTATCCCGGCATATGGGCATTACCTCCCCATATATTGAGATAGCGTAAGGTATTCCAATTTTTTAATAAATCTTCCAAAACAATAAACTCATTAACATAAAAAAATCATATAACAACTTGTATGCAAAGGAACCATCTGGTCCATCCCTGTACACACAGACATGCAACGACACACATTTAGGGAGGGGATCCTATACATGCTTGCATGCAATGTGGCCTTCTCAGCCATTCCAGAGTTTCACAAAATTCACAATCTCAAAAATATTTCAACAAATACCAATAAAAGTCCGAATGTCCCAATTAAGAACAATAAGTTTTACAAAAATAAGTTTTAAACAAATATAAACACTTTCCACATAAACCAAATTTGGATTCCACCAATACTTGTCCCAAAAGATATGACAAGTATTAATTAAATCCAAACTTCAAAAGAATAGTATAATAGCTTCCTTCTATAAATAAAATTACATCAAATCTCAAAAACAAAGCATCCACCACCAATACCTATCATGGATCACCAAAATAGCTCTGAATCAACCAATACCCGCCACCGTCTACCTTTCCTTTGAAAAGGATTTGAAAGGAGGGGGTGAGTATTTTAAAATATCCAGTGAGTGGAGTGCAGTGGTATGTAATATATAAATGAGGGGTGAGGGTGGTAATGTCAAATATATGTATCAACTATGATTGAATGCCATAATAAAATTCATTATCATAAAATCATTCATATCAATCCACCATGACTCATAAAATCAATTCAATCAGTCAAATCTCATTTTTTCCACAATTTTTGGGGTTTATCGAAAACATTATCCTACCAATGGCCGTTGGCAGGACCTGTCAAGGGATTTTCTACAATTTTCGTATAAAACTCCCCTTCCCCTTTGGCGTTGGCGCGGAAATTTTTTCGTGGGGTGCTACCGCGTCATCCGTCCGACTTGAGTGGCTCTCCATCCCACCACCTTCAAGCCTCTAATGTAATCACAAATCAGCCCAAACCAAGCCGTCCCAACGGACCGGTCCGTGGCAGGACTCAGAACTGCAGTCCTTTTTCCCAGCACCATGTTACCAACCTCATTTTACAAATCAATGCATGCTCAAGTATGAGGTAGAGCAATATTTCACAATTCACATGAGTATCCCAAAGTAACATGGTGCAAATAGTTCAATAATCATATATAAGAGTCATGGATATTTCAAAATTTCATTTTAGGCATACCAGAATTACAAAACAATTTCAATTCCATTTGCAAATTCATTTCAAAACTCAATTTATAAATCATATTTAAAATCATTGACTCATTCATATGATACACAATCCATCCACTCACCTCTTGGGAGGGTGTCCACTCCCAATATCCAATGAAAATCTTCTTTCAAACTCCAACGGATTTTTCTAAACCAACAATAACAATTTTTGGGTCATGTATTCTCAAATTCAAGGGTTTACCAATTTTTCCAAATTTTGTACAAACCCCAAATTTTCTCATAATTTCTCCAATTCATGAATGTACATTTCAATTTTATCAATCTAAGATTATTTGCCTCATCAATGATTTTAATTCCAAATATTCCTCAATTTTTCCTCAAATTTACATAACCCCAAATTTTTGCAAGAACCCTAAATTTGTGCCAAATCTAAAAATCTACGTTCATGGTTCTATTTCCACTAATTGTACCTCATTTACACCTACATACTATTTTTCATTCCAATTTTCCCCAATTTTCACTATTCACAATTTTAGGGTTTTGATTCTCCTTTGAAATTTCCATAAATTTCAACAATAAATTTTATTCTAACATTAAAGAAACTAAACCCAAGTTTAAGGAGGGAAAATTACCTTTATTTTGGGGTTGGATTGAGTTTTGGGGGGTTGGCTTTCAAAAACCCAAAATTTCCCCCTTTGAAGAGAGAGAGACCCTAGATTTCCTTCCGTTCAATCCGTCATCACCATGGTTGATTGAGGATTTTACAAGCCCATCGAGAGGATTTGTGTAGGGAATGGTTGATTTGTGGAAGAAAATTTGATAGGGGAGGAAAAATTAGTGTAGAGAGAGAGAGGAGAGAGTTGCATTCGAAATTGGGAAAGAAGTGGCATGAATGAGGGAAGTGAATTCTTGTTCTATCTTTTTAGGAAGTAAAATTACCATTTTGTCCCTCATGGGTTTAAGGGTGTAGTTGAAATTGAAGGGTATTTTAGAAATTTCTCATTTCCACTAATGCGTATTGATATGGTTTAGGGTATATCGATATATAAACACATGCCCTCAGAACGTTGGCTTCAGAGGCTTATATATCAATACTTCCCTTTGGGATATATCGATAAAGAAATTCAAGCTCTTAGTGCATTCATTGGATATTTTAAATAAGTGTAGACTTGGGTTGGTGTCGGTTGATTCGGAGATCTTTTGGCTCTCTATGATAGGTATTGGTGGTGAATATTATTTTGGGATTTAATGTAGAATGATCGATGGAAGGAAATAATTATACATTTTATTTTGATTGAATTTGTTAAATACTTGCGTAGCTTTCTTTAGGTAAGTATTTGAGAAATCCACACTTTTACGATGAAAAAATGTATTTTCTTGACTCAGAAATTTATTTTGCAAATTTTGTTGTTTAAATAGGGATATTTGGACACTTTATGGTGAATTTTAAACTATTTTGAGATTATAAATTTATGTGGAATTCTGTAATGGCCGGGTTGGCCCATTTGCATGCGCACATGAACAGGAATGGATCAGATGGATCCTTGAATTGTGTAAAAACGTATGCTTTTGATGCTGGATGACCTAAGATGGTCATTAAGGTGATATCTGAATTGTTTTTAAATAGGTTAAATGTCTTGCGCTATCCCGGTATATGGGGAGATACTGTCCGTATACCGAGATAACACGATGGTTGTGTGTACTCGACGGGAGAGTCGAGGCATGATAATTCTATTGGTATTAGAGCATAGGCTCACGATTTTAAATGTTTAAAGGTTTGAACTACTTCCAAATGTCCCAAAGTTTTTTTTAAGGTTTAAAAGCATTTTTCTTTTGAAATTTTAGATTTTAAAAGAATTTTCAAAGGATGTACAAAAGCCTTCCATGGATCAAAAGGGCTATGACTCAATTTATTTTTAGGGGGTTAAATACCTAGTCCATTGTCTAATTTAGGGAGCTAAGCATATTGCTTCTTCTTATAGGAATCATGCCTCATCGACGAAGGTTGAGGAATGTAAACAAGATTCCTCCTTCCGAGCATGAGGATGAGTCATCCTCACATGCTCCAACTTCTCCTCTAGTTGCAACAAGCGTCACCCAGCACCTTCAACCAGAATTCCTGCACCTTCTATAGTCACTCTCTAGCAAGTGATGGAGTGGTGGAGCACGTATGGAGCACAGTTCCAAGCTTCGTGCCCAACTATAACTCCTCTGCCGATTCCTTCTTTTATGTCGGCTGCCCTACCAAGTGCTCCCCTAGCACCGACTCCTCCGATAGAACCAACTGCTCCTCCTACTTTAATGACTACTCCAATCATTCGTCCAACTTTAGAATTGTCCAAGTTGATCAAAGAAACCCGACAACTTGGGTGTGTCACATTATGGGGACAAGTGATGCAATGGTAGCAAAGAATTGAATTAATTAGGTTCGGGACACAGTGACAGACATGAGAGTTGATGATGAGTTGAAACTCTTAGTAGCGTGAAGCTATTAGATGAGGATGCTAGATCATGGTGGGATAGCCTTAATGAGAGATCGATGACACCTATCTCTTGGAACGATTTCTTTAGAGAGTTCGATGAAAAATACTATACTTGGTTCCACCGAGACTTGAAGAGAAAGGAATTCCTTCACCTCCGTCAAGGTAACAAGTCAGTGGCGGAATATGAGACAAAGTTGAGAAGATTGTCCACATTTGTCCCAGAGTTGGTGACTTCGGATGAGTACTTGCATTTCAAGTTTGAAGAAGGTCTAAATTTGTCTATCTGGGAGAAAATGTCTCTGACCTCGGTACACACTTACAAGGAGATTTTGGAATTAGCACTAAGGGTTGAGAAAATAGTTGAAGAAAGAGGAAGAATGTGGGAAGGACAGAAGAAGAAAAGGATATCTGAGCATACATCGGGCCAAGGTTCAAAACAAAGTAGGAGCACAGGCTCCTATGGTGGAGCTTCTGTCACCAGATCAGCTGGCATTCCTCAAGGTCAACGCATGTCTCGATTTGGAAATCCTACTCCTAGTGTATCATTGGAAAGCAAATCAATAGGGAATACAAAGGAGAAATGTAAAAACTGTGAAAAATTTCATACTGGGGTTTGCCAAGCACCGAAGAGGTGCTACCACTGCAGAAAGGAGGGTCATTTCAACAATGTTTGTCTAGAGTTGAGACGAGGAAGCCAAGCAAGTCAAGACCGTCCTAGTGGATCTGAGGGCAGCCAAACCAATATTCCTGCTCCACTTCCAAATGTCACTCCATGGATGGGGACTGGGAGCAACACAGTGCCTGCTCCAACCCAGCGTCTACAACCAAGGGCTCAGACCAGAATTTATGCAATAACCAATGAGAATACCCAAAACAACCCCGACATAGTCACAGGTAAATTTCCTAGAACCTAAACTTGATGATTTAGAGATTTGAATACATGATTGCATAAATTTTGAACTTGAAGTATATTAGAACCACTATATGATATTGAGGTGATTGAAAATGACTTTGATGCCGAATGATAGCTTGGTTGGCAATGAGGACTTTAAATTTCAATTGAGTTGATTTAAATTGAGAATTTATCACTCATTTGGGGAAACGGTTGAATAGAGACACCATGTTCAAGGGTTGTGAAGTAGTTGTAGAGGGACAGATTCTTGAAGCGGACTTGATTCCACTGGAGATGGGGGACTTTGATGCAATATTGGGTATGGATTGGCTGCACCCTCATAGAGCATCAATAAATTGTTTTACCAAGGAGGTGGAGTTTTGTAGACCGGGATGTCCTCCAATTGTATTTACTTGTAAACGACGAGTATTACCAAGCTATGTAATCTTGGCATTAGAGGCATGGAAACTAGTGCACAAGGGCTACAAGGCTTACCTAGCACACATCATCAACACCACTATGCAGAGTCCAGAATTGATAAATGTTCCAGTGGTAAATGAGTTTCTGGATGTTTTTCCAAATGAGTTGCCTGGATTGCCTCCAATTCGGAAGTTCGATTTCGCTATTGATTTGACTCCCGGTGCAGCACCTATTTCTATCCCTCTCTATCGGATGGCACCTGCGGAGTTGAAAAAATTAAAGGTCCAACTTCGGGAATTATTGGACAAGGGCTTTATTTGACCGAGTACCTCACCTAGGGCTCTCCGGTTTTATTCATAAAGAAGAAAGATGGCACCCTCCGGTTGTGTATTAACTACCGGTAGCTGAATAAGGTGACTAACAAGAACAAATATTCTTTGCCGAGGATTGATGACTTATTTGATCAACTCCAAGGGGCCAGTGTCTTTCAAAGATTGAGCTGAGTTCAGGATATCATCAGTTGAGGATAAAGGATGATGATGTCCACAAGACTGTGTTTAGAATGCGTTTAGAACGTGTTATAGACACTATGAATTCTTGGTGATGCCTTTCGGTTTAGTGAATGTTCCAACAACTTTCATGGTCCTCATGAACCGAGTTTTCCATGCTTACCTCGACACGCTCGTCATTGTTTTCATTAACAACATCCTAGTATACTCCAAAAAATGATGAAGAGTATTCAAATCATCTTCGGATTGTGCTACAAACTCTCTGAGAGAAGCAACTATACTCCAAGTTTTCCAAATGCGAGTTTTGGCTTAGGGAGATTGGCTTCATAGGGCACATTGTATTCGGAGATAGGATATTTGTTGACCCGAAGAAAATAGAAGCAATTCAAAAATAGGAACAACCTAAGAATGTCACTGAGGTACGTAGTTTTCTCGATCTGGTAGGATATTATCGAAGATTTGTGGAAGGATTCTCGAGAGTTGCAGCTCCTTTGTCTAGCTTGACACGAAAGGGAAATGGAGTGATAAGTGTGAGTAGAGTTTCCAAGAACTGAAGAAGAGACTCATGTCGGCTCCAATATTTGCTTTCCTATTGGCGGTGGCGATTATGTGGTTTATAGTGATGCCAGTAAATAACGGTTAGGATGTGTTTTAATGCAAGGTGATAAAGTCATCGCCTATGCTTCTCGACAGTTGAAGAAGCATGAATTGAATTACCCTATCCATGATCTAGAACTTGCTGTTATTGTGTTCGCTTTGAAGATATGATGACATTATTTATATAGAGCCACATGCAGAATCTTCACTGACCACAAGAGTCTCAAGTACTTGCTCACTCAGAAGGAGCTCAATTTGAGATAGAGAAGGTGGTTAGAGCTGATTAAGGACTATGACTTAGTGATTGACTATCACCTGGGCAAGGCAAATGTTGTTGCGGATGCTCTAAGCTGCAAGTCCTCATCTTCTTCTTCAGTACATGGGGGTTCTTATCTCTCATGCTTATTAAGACTCCGTATATTAGGAGCCAAGTTGGCCAGTGATGACAATGGTGTACTGTTGGCTAGATTTAAAGTACGACCAACTTTGGTGGATCGTATTAAAGAGCTCCAAGCAACCGATGAAGAGCTAAAGGGGATAGTAGAAAAGGTTCACAAGGGTGAAGGTGGTGATTTCCATATTCGGGAGAATGGCACGGTAATGCATGGAAAAAGGGTATGCATTCCTAAGAATGATGAACTTCGAAAGGCTATACTTGAAGAGGCACACTCTTCGACTGATGCTATGCATCCCGAAAGCACTAAAATATACAGAACCATTAAGGAAACTTATTGGTGATCAGGATTGAAGCGGAAGATAGCTGAATTTGTAGCAAAATGCCTTGTGTGTCAACAAATCAAGGCCAAACATCAAAAGCTGGTCGGGACACTTCAACCATTGCCTATACCTGAATGGAAATGGGAGTATATCACCATGGATTTTGTGGTAGAATTTCCATTTACTTCGAGCCGTCACGATGCTATTTAGGTGATAGTTGACAGTGTAATACCGAAAACTTGATGTCGAATATTTTGTAAACATTTCTATAACAAAATAGAAAAATTTAGAATTTTATTGATTTTCGATTTTGGGGTTTTAATTTTACATTTTTGGTATATTTGAAATGCTGTGTTACAAATTCACAGTATTTTATTTATGGTAAATTTAAAACTTCCAATGGGATGAGAAAAACAAATATATATATATATATATATTATATAGTTAGTTATATATAGTTAGTTAAAAAAAAAAAAAAAAAAAAAAAAAAAAAACGAGAAGAGAGAGAGAGGAAGGTTTCGGAGTGAAACGCAAAGCATCTCCCCAAATAGAAAGATTAGGGTTAACCCTAATCTCTCCTTCATCTCTCCACTCTCTCGTCTCTCTCGCGATCTCTCTCCGTCGCTCTCCCTCTCTTGCGATCGTTCGCCACCACTCCCTCTCGCGGATGCTCCACCGCCGACTCGCGACCACCCGCAGCCATCGCGACCCACCACGGGACGCCGCCTCTCTTTCCTGCTCGCGCGCGCGACTGCGCGCAGCGGCCGTGCTGCGGCCTCGCGCTGCGCGGCGCCGCTCCTTCGTTTTGCCTCGGGGCCGCTGCTCGCGCGACTGCGCGTTGTTCCTTGCGCGACTGCACCTACCTCCTGCGCGCGCCAGTGCGAGACCGCCCCTCCCGCACGAGAGCGCCCCCGGCGCTCGCGCGATAGCTCTGCGCTCCGCGCGCGCGATAGCTTTTTTTCGCGTGCGCGGACTTGCTGCAACCTCTGCTGCAGCATAGTAGGTGATCTTCAGAAACCCTAGGCTGTGACGATGCTTCATCCTCTACGCAGGTAAGAGCTATTCTTTTGAACAGTAGCTCTAGAGTTTGATTTCCTTCGGTAATTTGGACTAACTGATGGAGTTCGCTTCAAATTGGAAGCTTTGCAGGTTTGAGACTGAAATGAATGACATAGGGAGGCTAAGTCCGTGAACTGCGAATACCTTAGGTGAGGAAATTCGTACCCTTTGAATAAAGTGAATGAAATTTAAGGTGGAAAGATCTGTGTATGTTTAGAATATACGTTATATTTGATTAGAATACATTTTCTGACAATTTATATTGGATTATTAAAGTTAAGTATAGAATGTTACAGAAATTAGATTGTCTGATATGGAAAGAGAATGTTCCGGATGATAGAATCATGTTGAGTTGATTTGAATGGAAATCGGCATGAATGAAATTAATATTAAGGAATTCGGGAGAAAATGGGTAAAATTGAGGAATATTGTAAATTTAAAGTCGTTAGTGATTTGAAATGATACTAGTTTGAGGAAACGAAAGTTTTGGAACGTAATTATGCAAGTTAAAGCTATTGTACATAAAAAGGGAATTTGAAAACCCTTCAATAGAGCTTTAATTGATCTTTATTCGTCTTGATTGGTCTAGGTTGACCTTTGGAGACTCGAGAAGAGTCGTTATGAGTTGATTTCGGAAATAGAGAGTGAATACCCTCTCTAGAGGTGAGTGGACGGTTCATTGTGTTCGTAAATGAGAAACCTGTTTTAAAATTGGTTTGAAATTGGTTTTGAAATGTTTTTACATGATTTATGTAAATTGTTTTGTGATTGTGGGCTGTCTGAACTGAATTGTGAAATACGAATGCATCCATTGTATTTATAAATGCTTTTGTGCCATGTGATACTTGATATTGCTCTATGAGCTGCTTTGGCATGAAATTGTGGATTATTTGCTGAAAATCATGGCACATTGTTGAGAAATGGATTGAATGAGAAATGGAGGGTGCCGTAGATGACTATAGTCATATACCTACCACGGAGCGACCCGACGGGGTGACGTGGTTTGAGGTTTAGATGTGCGGGGGAGTAGACGTCCCTCCCTCTGCAAAAGTCGTGCTATATCTGGTGCACCCCGGTGAGGCACGAGCCAACGCCAAGGAAGGGGGTTTGTTTTGAGATATTGGATAGTAAAACCCTTGGCGGATTTTCGTCTGGGTTTGGCCGCCCTGAGACGGAAGCATATTTCGATGGAACCCCAGGATTTTTATGAAAAGATGATTGATATGGATGCATATTTATGAAATGTGATTTATTGAAATGATTTTGTGTATATGAAATGATTTATGAGATATGCTTTGACTGCCCCACATTCACACCTTATTTATTAGCACAAATGCACCATTGCACTCCACTCACTGAGTATACCCCTATACTCACCCCTCTCTCCTCCCATTTTTCAGACGAGACTTAGTGGGAGACTACTGGACGGAGCTTGTGCAGTATTTTTGGCATACAGATAGGTACTTGATGTGCAGGATTATTTTTGGGAGATTGGTAGCTTCCCAACCATGGAAAGGGAAGTCTGTACATTCCGTGTCGTGCGGATTTTATTGATACTGGCCGAGTAGTTGGCAAGTATTGATAAAATCCGACGATTTTTGATTTGTTTTTATTTCTTTTGATTTCTCTAGTGTTGGAAAACTGTTTATATCTGTACTGGGACATTTGAACTGTAAATCTTAATTTCAATACTTTTTCTTTGATTTTGTGAAGTTCTGTACAACTCATATCGTTAGGATTTTATCGATACTGGCCTGTTTTCCTCGGGTAAGTGTTGGTAAAATCTGACGGCTATGTTTTGGGACTTCTTGTTTGTTAAATGCTTTCAGAGTGGCCAAGATGGTCACATTGCATGCGTGCATGTACAGGTTCCCGCTCCCCGTTGTGTGTTGCTGTGTAATCGTGCATGTACAGGTTCCCACTCCCCGATATGTGCTAATGTATGATTGCATGTACAGGATCCCACTCCCCGATGTGTGTCAATGTGTGTGTTTGTACATCCTTGATGAGCCGGATGGGCTCCTTGCATGTGTATTGATTTTGAAATTTCTTGTTTTTTTGAAGAATTTTATGAGTTTGACGAATTCTTGTGGATTTGATAGCCTTGCGGAGTCCGGTAGATGAGGAGGTTTTACCCATGTACCGAGACGACGCGGCGGTTGTCGCGTGGTCGATCTGAGGATCGGGGCGTGACAACTTTATTGGTATCAGAGCACCGGTATACGATTTCAAGAGTTTGATGAATTTGAAATGTTTTCAAATGTTTCCGAATGTCCCAAAAGTTTTCTAACGACTTTACAATGTTTTGTTTATTTTGGAAACGGTTTACATCTTTTAAAAAGGTATTCGGAAAATATACAGAACTTTCCATGGTTTTCCCAGGAAGTTAGGAATGCTTATTTTTAGGGGGTTAAGCACTTGGATGAGTTCATATTTTACATTGCTAAGTTCAGAACCTCTTTGTAGAACTTTATTTTTGGATGATGAATAAGGAATCCCAAATGAAATATTTGGTGACTTAATTTGACTCAAGACCTCCTGTGGCTTGTTTGGTCAAATATTGGGGACCTTAGTAGTGGTTTTGGCCCTCGGACTTATATCTTGATATTAGAAGTTTGGTGTATATGTATAATTGAGGAGCCTTCAGAAACTTATAGAGGTGTATATCATGTATGGGACTTTAGTGTGGTAAGATTTTCTTTTGAAAAACTAAATGGGGTTAGAGGTACTAATAGTATTACTAGCATGGCTCTTTGATTTGGGATGACGAGTTGTAAGACATTCTCTTGTGTAAGAGTGAAGTAATTTGGGCTGTGTGAGAAGACAGAACTGTAGCGTCTTACATTACTTATTTTCTTTGCTTTAAACAACTGGGAGTCTTAACTCCCTAATTTTAAGTATGACCTTCGCATTTGAAATGCTTCTCATCATTTCCCATCCATTCGAATTTTTATTACATCACTTCGATCTGATTTGCTTTCAAGTTTAAGAAACATATGGCTATCTCACAAGGAACTTAAAGAATGGTTAGAGTGGTAGAGCAATTTTGTGATAGATAAAGTTTTGCGATATTCTGATGAACAAATGAGGATGTTGATCTTTAAATTGGATATTGTGGTGGAAAAGAACTTTCGTGTAGATTTCTTCCTAAGAAAATGTTGTCAAATTTAACATGCTTGGTTCTCAACTGAATATGCTTTCTGTGCAAATGTCACATCCTAATTTTGATAGACTGTGAATGTTATTCCATACTTCTCAAGCATATGCTCCAACATTCTTCTTTAAGTAGGGGATTATAATAGGAGGTTTTACCATTGAGTTACTAACGGTGGGAGGCAAAGGAATAGTTTCACTTTGATGCTTTGATTAGGAAGTGTGAATTTTATTCCTTTGGTTTTCTGATAATGCTAATAGGTTCAGCAGGTGATTATTATTGCTAGTTATTATGATCTTTGATTGTGACCAAATGTCAATTTTCGAAGTCAAAATAAAGGTTTTTGAGGTTTGCTTAATTGGTAATAATTTAGATTTTTGCCAATTGGTGGAAGATAAGGGAAGATGCATTGGCCTTGTTTCCAGACTTTTATTGTACTAGATTGATGAGTGGTCTTTTGGATAGAATTTATGACCAATTGAATAATCAGTATTGGGTGAAGGCATTTAGGGAGCACACTCGTGCCCTCTAGGTGAGTAGGAGTCATAACAATGGAGGTCTATTCTTGGAGTTTATTTTCGAGGGAGGTAGTTTGTTTACCCAATGGTGAGAAGAATAAAAGAATAGAGGATTGTATGTTTTGAGAGAGGTTCTTAAGGCTTTACTGCAGGACGAGAGTGTGAAATACAGTGGAAAAAAAAAAAAAAAGTATGGGTAAAACAGATGTTCGACCGTGGGTTGTATGCAAAATTTTGAGGAGTCTGATGATCGAATAGGTAGGAACCATGAGGAAGATCTACTGAGTCTTATGGGGTCTGATGACAATTTGTTCTTGGAGAAAATTAGAAAACATGAATGATGGAGGTGGTAGTTGATAAGGGTTTAAATGAGGAAATCAAGTTAACTAAATCTGTTTTGGGGCATATTTTACAGAATGAGGGCACTGTATGTTGTGGTGATAGCTGTAGGACTTAAAGAGATGTTACCAGTATGTTAAGCACCATGGAGTTTCTGTGTACATTAAAGGTCAAGGTAGAATAAGACATTTTCAATTACGGCTGAGCAGCCCAAACATAACTCACTTCAAATGACTTGAAATCAAGAAAATAATATGTATTGAAACATCTTGTGGAACTCTATGGAGTATTACCCAAAACTTATGGTTCTAGAGCCTCCACTTATATTTCTGGTATACTTTTATTCATAGTTTGGCATTTAATTATATTGTTATTTTTATTGATGATCATCCAAGAAAGACAAGTACTTAAAAAAAAAAAAAAAAAAAAGAGCTGCTATAAGTATTAGGTGACACCAAAATCTTTAACCATACAATGAATAGTCTTAGTAAGCATTGAATGTTTCTTTCAAGTAATTGCCATTATATGCTTTCGATAAATATGGGGGAAAGCTTTTTGTTTCGATGGTTATTTAGAAAAAAATAATATTCGTAATGGACATTGCTTTTATTGGATGAACAACATCTTAGAAAAGAATTTTAATCTTAAGTGATCTTGATAATAAGAAGTTTTGTTGTCTAGTGTGAACATTTGAGAATATGGAAAATCAGTGACAAGTTTCCTAATTGCTTGATGCAATACTTTGGAGAAACTAATATGATGAGCCTTTGTGGGATTTATATATTGTAGTGAGATTTCTCTGGTGTTTCAGTCTGCTATAGTTATTTAGAGTTATTAAGATAAACTTTAATTTGGGATAGATTCATCCTTCAAATGGAAATATGAGGTAATATGGACCCTTCTAGCTTTTACAATATTGAAATGGTGAATCTTATAAGCATCTAGGCAAAAAATGCTTATGCATGGTTACTTGAGCACCGTTTAGGAGTAAGAAAGTCTGTAAATGAAATTTTGAGGTATATTGAATTGGTCGATTTCAATGATAGTATTTTCAGATAATTGTGTTGTGTATTAAAGATTTCAGTTTTGATCTTCTACAACGCTTTGTCGCAGATATAAAGTAGAGACCTATTCCAATTGTTGTTGAGGAATGCGTTAATCGAGAAAGTGTTACTCCTTTTATATCCAAGGTTTCAAGGTTTTAGAACAAACAAGGTGATTCGGGAGACTATTGAGTTTTATGCTTTAATTGCTGTAATGTGAAAAAAGGAAATTAAAGGAATCTCAATCTCAATGAATACCACCTACCAAATACTCATATTGGAATAAGACAAGTTTTGCTATCAATACTTTGGGAGATACTATAGAGTATGATAATGTATTTGTAGTTTGAAATTGGTGGATTGGAGACTTTGTTATCAATATGGTGGTGAGTGTAGGTGATAAGCGTGCATACATATATACGATGCATTCAGATATCATGATTTGCGAGTAAGCAATTACATAGCTGTAAATGAGAATAAGAATAGGCTTAGGCGCTTACAGATATATTGCTTGGAGGGTTGAACAAATCAAAATAAGATATCTAGGAAATTTCGAAAGGACAATCAAGTACTTGTACAATTGAGACGAAAGTGAATTCCTAAGAAACTTATCACAAACTAAATTTTAGGAAATTTGGGAGACTGAAGAAACTAAAGCAAAAACAATACCCTATTTGTTTGATGTATAAACTTTATCGTTATAAATTTCGAGGACGAAATTTGTTTTTAGGGGGTTAAGAGTTGTAATACCGAAAACTTGATGTCGAATATTTTGTAAACATTTCTATAACAAAATAGAAAAATTTAGAATTTTATTGATTTTCGATTTTGGGGTTTTAATTTTACATTTTTGGTATATTTGAAATGCTGTGTTACAAATTCACAGTATTTTATTTATGGTAAATTTAAAACTTCCAATGGGATGAGAAAAACAAATATATATATATATATATATATATATATTATATAGTTAGTTATATATAGTTAGTTAAAAAAAAAAAAAAAAAAAAAAAAAAAAACGAGAAGAGAGAGAGAGGAGAAGGTGCTGCGTTTCGGAGTGAAACGCAACATCTCCCCCAAATAGAAAGATTAGGGTTAACCCTAATCTCTCCTTCATCTCTCCACTCTCTCGTCTCTCTCGCGATCTCTCTCCGTCGCTCTCCCTCTCTTGCGATCGTTCGCCACCACTCCCTCTCGCGGATGCTCCACCGCCGACTCGCGACCACCCGCAGCCATCGCGACCCACCACGGGTCGCCGCCTCTCTTTCCTGCTCGCGCGCTGGCGTGGCAGGCCGGCCGCGCTGCCCTGCGCGCGGCTGCGCGCTGCTCCTTCGTGCTGCTGCTCGCGCGACTGCGCGTTGTTCCTTGCGCGACTGCACCTACCTCCTGCGCGCGCCAGCGCGAGACTGCCCCCTCCTGCACGAGACTGCCCCAGCGCTCGCGCGATAGCTCTGCGCTCCAGCGCGCGATAGCTTTTTCTGCGTGCGCAGACTTGCTGCAACCTCTGCTGCAGCATAGTAGGTGATCTTCAGAAACTCTAGGCTGTGACGATGCTTCATCCTCTACGCAGGTAAGAGCTATTCTTTTGAACAGTAGCTCTAGAGTTTGATTTCCTTCGGTAATTTGGACTAACTGATGGAGTTCGCTTCAAATTGGAAGCTTTGCAGGTTTGGACTGAAATGAATGACATAGGGAGGCTAAGTCCGTGAACTGCGAATACCTTAGGTGAGGAAATTCGTACCCTTTGGATAAAGTGAATGAAATTTAAGGTGGAAAGATCTGTGTATGTTTAGAATATACGTTATATTTGATTAGAATACATTTTCTGACAATTTATATTGGATTATTAAAGTTAAGTATAGAATGTTACAGAAATTAGATTGTCTGATATGGAAAGAGAATGTTCCGGATGATAGAATCATGTTGAGTTGATTTGAATGGAAATCGGCATGAATGAAATTAATATTAAGGAATTCGGGAGAAAATGGGTAAAATTGAGGAATATTGTAAATTTAAAGTCGTTAGTGATTTGAAATGATACTAGTTTGAGGAAACGAAAGTTTTGGAACGTAATTATGCAAGTTAAAGCTATTGTACATAAAAAGGGAATTTGAAAACCCTTCAATAGAGCTTTAATTGATCTTTATTCGTCTTGATTGGTCTAGGTTGACCTTTGGAGACTCGAGAAGAGTCGTTATGAGTTGATTTCGGAAATAGAGAGTGAATACCCTCTCTAGAGGTGAGTGGACGGTTCATTGTGTTCGTAAATGAGAAACCTGTTTTAAAATTGGTTTGAAATTGGTTTTGAAATGTTTTTACATGATTTATGTAAATTGTTTTGTGATTGTGGGCTGAACTGAATTGTGAAATACGAATGCATCCATTGTATTTATAAATGCTTTTGTGCCATGTGATACTTGATATTGCTCTATGAGTGCTTTGGCATGAAATTGTGGATTATTTGCTGAAAATCATGGCACATTGTTGAGAAATGGATTGAATGAGAAATGGAGGGTGCCGTAGATGACTATAGTCATATACCTACCACGGAGCGACCCGACGGGGTGACGTGGTTTGAGGTTTAGATGTGCGGGGGAGTAGACGTCCCTCCCTCTACAAAAGTCGTGCTATATCTGGTGCACCCCGGTGAGGCACGAGCCAACGCCAAGGAAGGGGGTTTGTTTTGAGATATTGGATAGTAAAACCCTTGGCGGATTTTCGTCTGGGTTTGGCCGCCCTGAGACGGAAGCATATTTCGATGGAACCCCAGGATTTTTATGAAAAGATGATTGATATGGATGCATATTTATGAAATGTGATTTATTGAAATGATTTTGTGTATATGAAATGATTTATGAGATATGCTTTGACTGCCCCACATTCACACCTTATTTATTAGCACAAATGCACCATTGCACTCCACTCACTGAGTATACCCCTATACTCACCCCTCTCTCCTCCCATTTTTCAGACGAGACTTAGTGGGAGACTACTGGACGGAGCTTGTGCAGTATTTTTGGCATACAGATAGGTACTTGATGTGCAGGATTATTTTTGGGAGATTGGTAGCTTCCCAACCATGGAAAGGGAAGTCTGTACATTCCGTGTCGTGCGGATTTTATTGATACTGGCCGAGTAGTTGGCAAGTATTGATAAAATCCGACGATTTTTGATTTGTTTTTATTTCTTTTGATTTCTCTAGTGTTGGAAAACTGTTTATATCTGTACTGGGACATTTGGACTGTAAATCTTAATTTCAATACTTTTTCTTTGATTTTGTGAAGTTCTGTACAACTCATATCGTTAGGATTTTATCGAATCGGCCTGTTTTCCTCGGGTAAGTGTTGGTAAAATCTGACGGCTATGTTTTGGGACTTCTTGTTTGTTAAATGCTTTCAGAGTGGCCAAGATGGTCACATTGCATGCGTGCATGTACAGGTTCCCGCTCCCCGTTGTGTGTTGCTGTGTAATCGTGCATGTACAGGTTCCCACTCCCCGATATGTGCTAATGTATGATTGCATGTACAGGATCCCACTCCCCGATGTGTGTCAATGTGTGTGTTTGTACATCCTTGATGAGCCGGATGGGCTCCTTGCATGTGTATTGATTTTGAAATTTCTTGTTTTTTTGAAGAATTTTATGAGTTTGACGAATTCTTGTGGATTTGATAGCCTTGCGGAGTCCGGTAGATGGGGAGGTTTTACCCATGTACCGAGACGACGCGGCGGTTGTCGCGTGGTCGATCTGAGGATCGGGGCGTGACAGACAGGCTCACCAAATTAGCATACTTCATTCCGATTCAGAATACTTATTATTTGGAGAGATTAGCCAAGCTATACATTGATGAAATTGTTCGACTCCACGGGGTTCTGGTATCGATTGTATAGGATCGTGATCCCCGATTCACGTCTAGATTGTGGCCTAAGTTACAAGAGACCTTGGGCACTAAGTTGAAATTCAGCACTGCATTTCATCCGCAGACGGATGGACAGTCAGAGCGTACAATCCAGACATTGGAAGACATGTTGAGGGCATGTGTGATGGACTTGCAAGGGAGTTGGGATAGACACCTATTATTGATTGAATTTGTATACAACAATAGCTATCAAGTTAGTATTGGAATGCCTTCCTATGAAACTCTCTACGGAAGGAAATGCTGGACTCCACTATATTGGAATGAAGTAAGAGAACGGAAGATTGAAAACGTGGAGTTAATAGAAGCAACGATAAAGAAAGTGAAGGTGATTCGAGCAAGGATGAAGACAGCTCAAGATAGATAGAAGAGCTATGCCGATAAAAGAAGAAGACCTTTGGAATTCGAGGTCGGGGATATGGTTTTCTTGAAGATTTCACCTTGGAAAGGTGTAATTCAATTTCCAAAACAAGGAAAATTGAATCCAAGGTACATTGGGCCATTTAAGATCTTTGAGAGGGTTGAAAATGTGGCTTACTGATTGGAATTACCTTAGATTTGAAGAAAATTCATGATGTATTCCATGTCTCAATGCTAAAGAAGTATTTGCCGAATCCCTTTCATGTAATTGAAGCTCCTCTAATAGAACTGAATCTAGACTTGAGTTTCAAGGTATAGCTAGTACAAATCCTTGATCGATAACTCAAGCAATTGAGAAACAAGCAAATCTCAATGGTTAAAGTGTTGTGGAGAAATAACCAATTAGAAGAACAGACTTGGGAGACTAAAGAGTCAATGCGGAAACAACACCCACAACATTTTTATGTATAAATTCTATTTTGCAAATTTTGAGGAAAAAATTTATTTTTAGGAGCTTAAGTGTTGTAATACCAAAATTGATTTCGGCATTAGTGGAAATCAGAAATGACAAAAGTGCCCTCCAAGTCCAATAAAACCCAAAAACATTCACAGGGGCAAAATGGTACTTTCAACTCCTAAAAAAAAAAAAGAGAAAAACCAATGTGCATTGAATTCCACTTTCATTTTTCCTTCAAAGGCCTGTTATCTTCCGCCTCTATGCATTCACTCTCCCCCACTCACTTTACTCGATTTTTTTCTTTTTCTCCACCAAATTAATTTCTCTCCACCTAAATTCACTTTTTGGGCTTCCAAAACTCCGGTTAAACTCAAGGATTGGAAGATTTAGCGGAAGGGGAATGCTGTTCTAAGAAGGAAAAAATTAGAGTTTTTGAAACCCAACCCCAAAAAATTCAATCTAACCCCAAAATCAAGGTAATTTCTTAATCTAAATTTTGGGTTTAACTTCTTTAATATCGGATTTGCTCATATTGTTAAGATTTGATTTCAATTTCAATTTGAGATCAAAACCATTGGTTCATGAATTAGAGAAATTAGGGTTATGTTAATTTGGAAAAATTGGAGAAAATTGTTTGAAAATAGGAAAATTTAGTAGAATTGTGAATAGGAATTTTATAATGATGCAAATGATGACAAATTGATAAAATAAGAATAAAAACAAGAAATTTTCGAAATTAAGGTTTAAATAAAATTAGGAAAAATTTGTAAACCCTTGAATTTGAAGAGAATGACCCAAAAATTGTTATTGTTGGTATAGGACAATCCATTAAAGCTTGAAAGGAAATTTTCTTTGGAAGTGATAAAGTATAGGGAGTGAATACCCTCCCGAGGTGAGTGGATGACTATACCTCATGTAAATAAGTAAATTGTTTTAAATTATGATTTGTAAATTGATTTTGAATTGAGTTTGAAATGTTACTTGAAATGTCTTGTGAAATTGGTGTGGCCTGAAATGTGATTTAATAATTCTATGACTCGAGTATGTTTATTGAATTATTTATGCTGTATCATGTTTGGATTCCTTGAGAATTGTGAGATGTTTGCTTTACTTTGAAATTGAGCATGATTTGATTTATTAAATGGATATTTGGTAATAAGGGTCCTCAATATAAATATACTTATCTCAATAGAGTATAATCATCAAAATAATCAAAATATAATCCTGAAAATAGTTTCCAAATTAGCAACCAACATTCGCCTCCACCTGGGCCTGCTAATACCTAAAAAATAATTAAAAAAGCCGATACCCAAAGAGATTCTCAAAATATCCTCAGTTCAGTTCAAGACGGGGGCTAATCTCCAAACTAAACGTCCTCTATAAAAATATGAAATGAAATGAATGAGTATAAATAATATTCAGTGACTGGAATAACATGTTATGCAATGAATGAGCGGTGGATGTGGATAAGTCAAATAATATTTCAAAGAAAATCATTTCTATCATATTCAATTTCATAAATGGTTTGCATAAATATCAAAGTTGTCAACCAAATCCAAATTTCACAATAAAACAAATTTTATGCATTCAAGTCATAGCATCATTTTCAACAAACAAAAGGGGATTGCCAAAAGTATTTTGTCCGACAATGGTTTTCTGCAACCAAGGGTGAATCCACCAAGGGGTTTTCAAACATTTCATATTTATCAAATGCCTCTAAACTTGGCGTTGGCTCGGGACCTCCCTGGTATTGCAACTAAGTTAGCCCGATGGGACGAAAGAGGCATCTCCCAGACTCGACTAACCTCCATGTCTAATAAAACCCTAACCACATTGCCCTGTCAAGCCACACCGTGGTAGGGAATACTATAGCCACTAATAGAGGTTCAGGCTTACACTCTAAGCCAATAATATATCATTCCATATTTAACTAATGTAACAAATGTGCTAAAATTTAATTCAACAATTTCTCAAGTCAAATCATAGTTAATACATTGCATAAAACATAGTACATTATTCATTTACAACAATTTGGATGCATAATTATATCAAATTTACATATAAGGACATTCCACGCACACAAAATATTTCAAAATTCATTTTAAAATTGTCTACAAAATCAAGTAAAATATTTATTCATTTATAGCATAACATAAAATCCACTCACCTCTTGGGAGGATCAACGCTTCCAATCGACAATCCAAAGCTAAGTTAATTCCTCCTAAACTTTTAATTATTTTAACCTAAGGCAATAAATACCATTTCATCATTTATTATACATCACATTGGGGGCTAATTGATTTTTTCCTAAATTTTCCTAAACCTAAATTTCCAATATCATTAATTTCAAGTTTAAATCCTTCTGATAAATATCATGGACCTAAAGAAATTATTTTCCACTCAATATTTCTATCAATTTCATTATTATACAACCCCTGGGCTTAAACCTCTAAACTTAATCCATCCAATCTCAACATAATAATTCAAGGACATGATAAAACAACTCAAATCTAGTTAAGAGAAGAAGATTACCTTAAATGGAGAAACCAATTTCATTTCCAATTTAGGTTACACCAAAACCCTAAATTCTCTCTACAAAATCTCAAATTCCAACAATAAATTGCAATTATATATGAAGACAACACAAATATAATTTAAGAGAGAAAATTTACCTCTATGGGGACCCCAAATTTCACACTTAGTTGAATCACTCCAAACCTTAAATTTTTCTCTCTCTTGGAAAACTTGAATCTCCCTCAAGATTCAACATTCTAGGGGTTTGCAGTTCAAATCTATGAATTCTTGGAAAGATTTGATCAAATTTTGATAGAGAAAAGAGAGGTGGAGAAGCAACCGAGGGGGAGAGAGAGACGAGAGGAGAGACTGTTTTGGGGCAAGAAGCAGGGAAAGAATAAAGAAAAGGGAAAAGAAAAGAAAGAAAAAAGAATAAAGAAAGGGTGGTGGTGATGGGGCCCGACACTTGTCTCTCTTTTGTTTTGGCTCCCTTTTGTGTTTTTTGATGTTTATAGTTTTTGTTGATCTTTAATAGAAGCAAAGTGAGAGAGAAAAAGTGTGAGTCGAGAGGAAGAAGGGCGAGAGAAGAGATGAAGTTTGGGTCTCGTGAGTTGAGTCACATCTCCACCTTTATCTACAAACCCCTTTCCAACATTTGCTTAATAGCCCTCTCACACTACTAAATTACACAAGTGCCCAATATGTCATTGTGTTATTTGGAGACCCAACCCAATGAGTTGAAATATTTGAATTTTTGTTTGTTGAGAATGTTGTGATTGGTGATGAGCATGGGAAGTTGGAATGTAATATGCAACTTATGATAAAAAATTTAGAAATATTCAAAATTTGGAATATTGAATATTATAGAATATAATATAAATTAAGTATTGTATGATTAAGTAGATTGAGTGGCTTGGTGGTGATGAGGTTTTTTATGAAGGTCTTGATGTTCATGGATTCAATTCTTCATGTCTACAAAGTGGAAAGGCTGTTAATTGCAATTGCTAAGAGGGATGATGATAGGTGTATGCAAATGATCCCAACCGAGGAGTAAATGAGCATCCAGGAAAACCAAGAGGAAAATGTTCACATCTTTCATGACCATCGAGAATTGAAAGAAAGAGGGTACCATTGAATGAGGGTGCCGAGGACAATGAGGGTGCCGAGGACTGGAAGAATATAGTCTCCAAATTACAGGTGTACTGAGAAGTGGTGTACATTGCCAAGGACGAGTGGTGCACATTGCCAAGGACGAGTGGTGCAAACTACCGAGGACTACAAGTTTCTCATGAACAGAGAAAGTAAAATGCCATTGTACCGAGTGGAAATGTAAGGCAAGCACTATAGTGCCAAATGGAGATGTAAGGTGCTGGATGGCCAAATGGAAATATTAGGTGCCGATCAGCTAAATGGTACAACTGTTGAAAAGTATAATTATAAATGCTAATAATTTAGAAAGTGTATGAATGGTTCGTAGTTCGATAAATGCACACATAGTTTAGTAATCAAGAGATCCAAATGCATCCAACACCAAGATTCAAAAGTAAATGAAAAAAAAAAAAATTACTGAACATAGAGCACTTTGGCAATTGAATGCTCAAAAGTTAAAAACTTATCAACTGAGAGTCGGAATTTCCTATACAACCTAATGGACAAAATTTAAATTTAAATTAATTATTCTCCTACATTTTCACAAGTATAAAAAAAAAATTCCAATAGTCTATTTAAAGTCAACATCATGATCCAGACTTGTCTAGTGTTACATATATAATGCAGCCAAAAATTCTGAAGTGATCTACTACTAGTATCCAACCACTCCAAGCCTCTTGCCATATTTTGAACAGCAAATGTTGGACTTCTATTCAAGATATGGATACTCCAATTTACTGCTTTTGGCCAAAAACTCTTTGGAATGTTCCCTCTTGCAAGCACGCTTCTCTCTATATTATGAATGGTCCTATTTTGCAACTGTTAGTTCTCTTTGGATACCCTATTCATCATAGAAACATCCAAATTCAATGGAGCAATATTCTCCACCATGATCACTATGGAGAGCTTTTATAGTTTCTCCACTTTCCCTTTTAAGTTGAATCTTAAAGCTTTTGAATACAATAAGAGCCTCTGATTTCTCTTGCAAAAAACACACCCATGTTTTTTGAGTATAAACATCGATAAGGGTAATAAGGTACCTTTTGCCTCCATTTGAATATGGTTTGATTGGCCCACAAATGTTTGAGTGAACTAGCTTTAGGACCCCTTTTGCTCTCCATTACTTGCCTTGCAGAAAAGGTGAATGATAATGTTTGCTAGCAACACATTCTTCTTAGATTTGGGATGGAATAGAAATTGCTGGAAGGCCAAAACCATATTTTTCTATTGCAGAGTCTTCAAACCGCCAATAGGTGGCCATAACGAAAGAGCCATAGCTAGGACTGGTCTTTCACCTTAATCTTCAAACAGGAATGTGTACTTTCGAGCTTCAAAGGAAATAACCTGTTTCCACTCTAACATCAATTGCCCTCTAGAGGGATCATATATTTCACAAGCTCCTTTTTTAATAGTTATCACATAACCCTTTTCTTGTTATTGCCCTGCACTTAGCAAATTACTTTTCATGTTTGGAACATACAAAACATTGAAGATTGTTTCAAAAAAACTATTCTTCATTCACTATTAGAAAAAGGGGTATCAGCAATGAAAATATCTATTGCTGATACCCCATATTCCGTCGCTAAATAGAGACGAAAAATTAGCGACGGAATTTCTATCGCTGAAAGTCACCTTTCTAAATTTAGCGATAGAAATATTTTCGTCAAAAAATTTAACGACGGAAAAATTCCATCGCTAAAAAATCCGTCGCTGAAAGTAGTGTGCCATAATCGCACACACCTGTACGCCCATGCCTATGCCCGCCCGCAAACGTGCACACATCGCTGTCCATGTCCGCCCACGCCCCCCGCGCACGCGCACGGACCACCACCCATGCTCCGCCCACACTGCACCCCTGCTTTAATATGTTGAAAAAATACTCTTACCTAGATTCGAATCTGAGTTCTCAAATATATTTTGAATTATCTTAGTCACTATACCACAATGACTTATTTGTTATTTTTTTTTTTTTACTTTTTTACTTTATATCTTACTCTCACTATTTAAAACACAATACCCTAATTTAATAAAAATACAATATTATATTTAATAAAAAAAATTATATTTAATAAAAAAACAATACCCTAATTTAATAAAAATAGAAAATACAAAATTATATTTAATAAAAACACAAAATTATATTTAATAAAAATAAAAAATTATATTTAATAAAAAAACAATACCATAATTTAATAAAAACACAAAATCATATTTAATAGAAACACAAATTATATTTAATAAAAATACGAAATTATATTTAATAAAAAAAACAATACCTTAATTTAATAAAAATACAAAATATAAAATTACAATTAATAAAAAACCAAAATATGTTTAATAAAAATTCAAAATTAAATTTAATAAAAACACAAAATTATATTTAATAAAAATAAAAAATTATATTTAATAAAAAATAAAATTATATTTAATATTATATTTAATAAAAAATTACCCTAATTAAAAAAAAAATACAAAACAAAAAATTACATTTAATAAAAATACAAAATTTTATTTAATAAAAACACCAAATTATATTTAAAAAATACAAAGTTATATTTAATAAAAGCACAAAATTATATTTAATAAAAATATGAAATTATATTTAATAAAAAAATAGCCTAATTTAACAAAAATACAAAATACAAAATTTCATTTAATAAAAACACAAAATTTAATAAAAATAAAAAATTATATTTAATAAAAACCCAAAATTATATTTAATAAAAATACAAAATTATATTTAATAAAAATACAAAATTATTTTTAATAAAAATTCAAAATTATATTTAATAAAACAATATAGCCTAATTTAATAAAAATACAAAATAAAAAATTACATTTAATAAAAATACAAAATTATATTTAATAAAAATATGAAATTATATTTAATAAAAAAACAATATCCTAATTTAATAAAAATACAAAATACGAAATTACATTTAATAAAAACACAAAATTATATTAAATAAAAATATAAAATTATATTTAATAAAGATATAAAATTATATTTAATAAAAAAGAAATACCCTAATTTAATAAAAATACAATATACAAAATTATTTTTAATAAAAATACAAAATTATATTTAATAAAAAACAATACCCTAATTTAATATTTAATAAAAATACAAAATTATAAATAATAAAAAAACAAAATTATAATTAATAAAAAATATATATTTTTTTTAAGTTTTAGCGATAGATTATCGACAGAATTTTTTCTGACGGAGTTAATTCCGTCACTAATTTGTTCAAAAAATTTCATTTAAATTTTAACGACAGATTACCGATGGACTTAATTTCGTCACTAATTTTAACGACGGATTTTTCTATCGCTAATTTGTCTGAAATTTTTTTTTCAAGTTTTAGTTATAGATTACCGATGGAAATAATTCTGTCGCTAATTTTATTGATGGATTAGCAACGGAATTAATATCACATTTTCCTAGTACTTTCAAAGTAGAACGATGACCAAAACTTGCTGTAGAATGAAAGTGTTCATTTAAGAGATTGAAAGAAGACTTACTTCCCCACATATGATTACTACAACCTATATCCACATACCATACATCTGATGATAGAGGTTCTGGATTAGTTTGTATTGCCATTAACAAAGTTTCAACTTCCTTTTCTTATGTAAAATTTGATTTTTCTCCTTTTTAATTGTTGCTAGACAATCTAGTGTAATATTCAGAATGACAATGACCAAATCGATGACACCAAAACACTTCACCTTAGATTTGTCAAACTATTGATCTCCACCTTTGCCTTTACCTTCAACTTGATCCCCATCTCCTTTGAGATGCCTTCTACCATCTCTATGTGCTCGATCTCCCTTTCCTCAGCCTCAGCCTCAGCCTCTACTCCTTTAACAACCTGTAGAATTAGAAGAAAAGGTTAAGGTACAAGCCTTTAAAGCCTGCTCTTCTGAAGTTGAACTTTGAGTCATCTTTTGTTCATAAACCAATAAGGAACTCTGGAGTTCATCAAGGGAAATTTTGTCAATGTCTTTGGATTCTTCCATTGAGCACACAACATAATCATACTTTGGTGTTAAAGAACACAATATCTTCTCAACAACAGCAACATTAGTCATCTTTTCCCTATGAAATCTCATATTATTGGCTATCCCCATCGTTCTTGCACAATAGCTGATAATCAATTCTCCATCCTTCATTTGTAGAGTTTCAAAATCCCTTCTCAAGGCTTGAAGCTATGCTCTCTTCCCTTTAGATGAGCCTTTATATATATATATATATATATATATTATGGAATCCTAGATATCCTTGGATGTTTCTTTACATACAAAGGATCATTTCCAAGATCAAACTATCAATAGCTTGGAACTAGTAATTCTTGGCCCTAAAATATTTTAGTTTCTACACCTCCATCTCCTTTTGTTGTGCTTCCGTAAGTACAATTCCAGCCATACCTATTGCTACACCTAATTCAACAATGTTGTAATATTCCTAAGACCTCAAAAAATTCTCCTTCAACATGCTCCAGTGGTCATAATGACCATCGAAGTGGGGAATAGCTAGTTGCACAAATGTTTCTGAGGCCATTACTGCTGCTGCAAATGAAATACAACCATACAACCATTGCTATGGACTACTGCTGCAAGCAGAAAATGCTATTGCTCAGAACTCTCTTTCCTCACGTCTTTGAACTCTCAACACTCTTAACTAAAAAAAAATTTCTCATTTTTCCTCACTTAACCTTGGCTATGATACCACAGTAAGAGCACAAAGAATAGTGATGGTAGAGGAAAATAAACACACTGATAGAACAAAAGGAAGAAGAACAATGATAATAGAAGAAATAAACACCTTTTCTTCTTATGCTTTTTATACTTCAAGATAGTAGCAGCCTTTAAATAGGCAAAGTAGATAACAGAACAACTAAAAAATTGGAACTAATGAGACAAATCATCTTCCTTAATTTTAGCTAACAAATTCAGTACTGGAAAAACTAAACTTCTAGTTACTGGAACAAAATTTTGGATTAAGAACAACAAACAAGCAAGCCTATCCAACAAACACACTATTATTTACATAAGTCATCTTTTCATTGTGTTGGTACAGTTTTGTTTTGTTTTTATAAAATTTTGAATTTTAATAATATGTTGATAATTTATATGTGCAAAGTGATATATAAAATTTCATTAGTTCTTATTTAATTATAGAAAAAAAATATTCTTACAAATGCACGACTCAATAAATATTTATAAAAAATAATAAATAAGAGAAAATATAAGTCAAAAAAGGAAGAGAGAATAACATTAAATTTTGGAATGATTGCATCTATTGTCAGTCGTTAGATTGAAGATTTTCGATAACAATAGGAAGCCAAAGTAAATTTTGACATCAAAAGGATCCTACCCATATATATATATATATATATATATATATATATATATATATGTTGGCAAAAAAAAAAAAAAACACTATTGGAGGAGGGATGCCGGCTCTAATTTATTAAATGAAAACCAAATATAACTAAACTCTTTTGGGTTGAGTGATCGGATACTCTACCCCTTAACTAGAGGTCTCGAGTTTGAGTCCTGAGAATGAAGAAAAAGGATTTGGGAGAGTCAACCTCTTAATGGATCTCACATTGCTCGTACTGGATTAGTCAAGCAAAACCTAAGTACCGGTTGGTGAAAATCAAAAAAATAAACAAATAACCAAATATAAGGAGGGCATAAACCTAACCTTCCAACAACAAAATGAAACATAGGAGTAACACTCCTATACAAAGATTATTTTACTAATCTAATTGAAGGAAGAGATATGCAATATAATTTACAAAGATCTCATGTAAGCCATGGATGTTGAGAAAAATAAAAAAAAAATACTATCTCAGTGACAACTTACCTCGAAATTTGCAAGAGAATCTGCAGACTTGTTTGCTTCCCTATAACAATGTGAAAAGGATATGATTCGATATTTGTGCTCAAAAATAAAATCCATCTCTCTTCAAATGTGCCATAGAATTTTATAGACTTTTCAAAGCATTTCATTAAGCACTAAAGAATCAGCTTCAATATTTAAATGAGAGAAACCACGAGATACACATAATTGAATACCAAACCTCATCGCTTTAACTTCAGTTTACATACTTGTAACACAATTAAAATTGCATGCGAAAGCCAAGACGAAATTTCCTTGATGATCCCTTAATACTCCTCCTCCTTACTCTTTCCTTGGGTTGCCTCTAGAGCTACCATCGGTATTAAGTTTATAATATGAAATCTGACTTTTCCAAACAACCAGAATGCAGATATTTTTATGCTCAAAGGAAGAGGCACGAAGCCATAAGCTATCCCATGAATGCAACTCCTCTACAACCGAAAAATTGACTATATAAAGCATCATAATATGCGGAAAAATTCATTTAGCAATAGCTTCCCGGCATATGAGAACATTGTCCAAAAAATATTGATTACAAGTAGGCCAAATAAACCAACAAATTATGAAAGGGAGTGTATGAATCAAGAATTTTGCCCTACTTTATTTAAATTTAAAGTTCTACCAACTCCATAATTTATCTCTAATACTCCATCCTAAGTTAGGAACACCTGAAGCATGGTCGAAACTTCTCCATAATCGGGAAGCCAGATCTCCACACACAAATAAATGATCACATGCTTCATTTGAGGATGGAGATTCATAACAAAGGCATTTAAAGGACTATAAATTCCAATCTCAATTAAAGCCGAGAATAATGGGAACGACTCCAAAGAATACACAACATTGGCAAAGAGAATTTAATCGGCACATTATGACTCCAAACGTGAGAGAAAAGCCCTGTGGATTTAGCATTAAAGAGAGCCAAGAGAGCCAAGAAAGCTGATTTTACCATAAAATCACCTGTGGTTAGAGGCCAAACCATGATATTCTGGCTGTTTAAAGAAAGGGGATGAATAGAAAGGACCTTTGCTACAATCTCTTTTGGAACCCAAGATTTAGAAGATCTTGATTCCATTGACCATTAAAGACAAAATCATGAATCACATGATCACCAAAATGGTCCAGCCAAAGAAAAAGAGCACAAGAACCAAGCCAATTATCATACCTAAAGCTCACCATGCACATGCCATCATAAAGAATCCATGTAAGATTGGATTCCATCATATCTCTCCCATCAACCAAACATCTCCAAGATTAGGAGGCTCCATAGGAAAAATCAACTAACACTGGGTAACAATTCAAGGAGTATTTCGCATATATAAATTGAGACCAAAGGCTTGACGTTGACATTTCCACCACAATTTACATGAGAATGTATCGTAGACCATTGCAAGAAGATGAATACTTGCACCACCATTATTAGTCGAATGACATAAATAAGCCCATTTTATCCAATGGAATTTTGTTCAGTCATCCAAGGACCCCCATAAAAATTTTGTACAGATTTTCTCCAAGTCAACGAAAACACATTTGGGAGGAGTTGCTGCGGACATCATGTGCACTGGAATGGAACTAAGAATATATTTTTGATAAGCACCAACTTCCCCCCCATAAGATTGGAATTTGTTCTTCTAAGAGGCCACTTTCTTAGGTACTGAGTTGGCAATATCTTCAAAGAAATTTTTTACCTTCTTCCCATAAACAACAGGCATCCAAGGAAATAGACAGGGAAATTTGTTTTTGGGCAAAATCTATTACCTTGACAATTTCTTTTGGTCCGACCATTTTTCTTTTACTCATAAAGAGTTCATAACTAACCCCAAAGATTGTTTAGAAATTCCTGAAGAAAAATGATAATGTCATCCGCATATGCCAAATGGGTAATAATAGGACATGCTCTCGGGACTCAAAAGGAAAAAAAAAAAAAAAAAACCCGCTTTTCAACCAAAGCATTAAGGAGACAAGATAGAAATTATGCACCAATAGGGAACAGATTTGGGGCAAGGGGATCACCTTGCCATAATCCCCCCCCCCCCCCCGAGGATTTAAAGAACCCATGATTAACTCTGTTTATATTAACTAAACCCAGCAATTAGAGACTAGCCTCCATACCATATCAATGAAACATTCACTGAATCCCATCATGCGAAGCATAGAAAAATCCAAGATACCCGATCATAGGCCTTTTCCATATCTAGCTTAATAGCAACATTTCCCTTTCTTCCTTTCTTCATATTTGAAATTAGTTCTTGAGCCAAAAGATAGTTATCCTAGATCACCCGACCTTTAACAAAACCACTTTAATGATGAGAAATCAATTGAGGTAAAAAAATAGATAATCTTACAGCTAAGACTTTCGAAATAATTTTGTTAGTGAAGTTGCACAAACTAATTATTCAAAATTGAGAAAATGTTTAAGTGAAGCCAACCTTTGGATTTAAGATAAGGGTAGTAGAAGTGATCACACAGGGAATATCGCACCACAAAAGAAGTTCACCACCGCTTTATACACATCCTCTGCAATGGTCTCCCAACCACATTGCATGTAATAAGAACATAAGAACTCTATTCATTAAAAAAAATTTAAAAATTCCATACCATGTGTAAATTTTATTGTGGATAAAATATACTAGTATAAAAAGATTTTATTTTGAAAATTCCATAAATTAAGTGTACTTCTAACTCATAGATTTGTTTAAAATTCAATTATGAATAAAAGAAAATAGTTTTGAAAGGAGTTCAGTTTTAAAAATTCTTAAAATATTAATGATTCAATTTACTTTTGGGATGCTCAATTTTAACACTCGAATGGCTATAAAGTTTATTTCGACTTGTTTTAAATTTAAGGTATATTTAATTTTATCTTAAAATCTAATTTAAATTCAGTTCTTGAAGCTGCCCAATTAATTTAATCTCAGCCATCAGACCAGAGAAGTTCTTAACCCTTGGATTGCAATTGATCGCTGCCATCTCTTATAGAAACAATCAATCTTAGCAACTTATTTATTTTTCTTTTTTCTTTTCTTTTTAAGATCTAAACCACTTATTATAAGCGAATCAAGACAATCCAAATGACATGACTTTTACCAAGACGGCAAAAATTCAACACTTTTACTGACATTTAGTGCCAAAATGTCGGCAAAAATTTCTGTCACCACCCAATTTTATGTGCGAACAGTTTTTTTTTTTTTTTTTTTTTTTTTTTTTGATATTTTGACAACTAAACATCATTAGAGTTTTTTTTTTGGTCAATGTTTCTTAAAAAAACATTGGAGAATAAAAGTTGTAGTGATGCAAGTGGAAGGAAATTTTTGCTCACATAGAAGGGGTGCTATTTCACCACCTTTTTTACTTCCATCCTCCTTTTCACTTCGAACCAAACGAATGTAATCTCCTATTTCTCTCAACATTTACTTTGTTTCCTCTTTTCCTCTCACTTTACAGCTCAACCAAATGTACCGTAAGTCTTTAATTGATTGGCAACCACCTAGAAGGGTTGAGATACAATATAGGAGCACTACTTAAATCAAAACCAAAGCAAAACTTTCACCATTTTCTAAATTGGTTATGTGATGTTTGTTCATAAATGGATGATCAATTGAACTTGAGATTTCTTTGAATTTACAATTGTTTGCAAGGCACCTGGTCAATCTCTAATTAATATAAGAATATCAAACAATTTCTTTATGAGGGATGAAATATAACCCTTTATAAACTTTAATAATTTGCTAAAGAAATAATTATATATTAAATTTCTTGTGATGCTTTATATTAATTTAGATAAAATTTAACAAATTTCTTAATCTTTTACTAAATTAGGACAAACAATTAAGGTGATATTTGAAAAATCTTATTAAAGTCGCTCAATTCATCTTATATTAACACTACTAAAAAACAAACTTTCAACGATGAAAATTAATGACGGATAACTATCCGTCGCTAATTAGTAATGGAATTGCGACGGAAAGATTAGTGTCGAAAAAATCCGTCGAAAAAAATTCGTTGCTAATCTATCACTAAAATTAGTGACGGAATTATTTCCGTCGGTAATCCGTCACTAAAACTTGAAAAAAAAAATTTGGACAAATTAGCGGTAGAATTAATTCCGTCGGTTATCCGTCGCTAAAATTTGAATGAAATTTTTTAGATAAATTAACGACGGAATTAATTCCAATGGAAAAAATTCCATCGGTGATCCGTTATTAAAAGTTAAAAAAAAAATGTATTTTTTATTAATTATAATTTTTTGTTTTTATTTTTTACAATTTTGTATTTTTATTAAATATTAAATTATGGTATTGTTTTTTATTAAATATAATTTTGTGTTTTTATTAAATATAATTTTGTATCTTATGTTTTTATTAAATTACGGTATTTCTTTTTTATTAAATATAATTTTATATTTTTATTAAATATAACTTTGTATTTTTATTAAATTAGGGTATTGAATTTTTATTAAATATAATTTCATATTTTTATTAAATATAATTTTGTGCTTTTATTAAATATAATTTTACGTTTTTATTAAATATAATTATGTATTTTTATTAAATACAATTTTGTATTTTTATTAAATATAATTTTTTGTTTTTATTAAATGTAATTTGATATTTTGTATTTTTATTAAATTAGGGTATTGTTTTTTTTATTAAATATAATTTCATATTTTTATTAAATATAATTTTATGCTTTTATTAAATATAATTTTGTGCTTTTATTAAATATAGTTTTGTTTTTCTTTTAAATATAATTTTGTATTTTTTAAATATAATTTTGTGTATTTATTAAATGTAATTTTTTGTTTTTTACTTTTATTCAATTAGGGTTTTTTTTAATGAAATATATTTTTGAATTTTTATTAAAAATAATTTTATATTTTTATTAGATATAATTTTGTATTTTTCTTAAATATAATTTTGTTTTTTTATTAAATATAATTTTGTGTTTTTATTAAATATAATTTTGTTTTTTTATTAAATATAATTTTGTGTTTTTATTAAATGTAATTTTATTTTTTGAATTTTTATTAAATTAGGGTATTGTTTTTTTATTCAATATAATTTCGTATTTTTATTAAATATAAATTTATGTTTTTATTAAATACAATTTTATATTTTTTGATATATAATTTTGTGTTTTTATTAAATATAATTTTGTTTTTTTATTAAATATGATTTTGTTTTTTTATTAAATTAGGGTATTGTATTTTTATTAAATATAATTTTGTATTTTTATTAAATATAATTTTGTGTTTTTATTATATATAATTTTGTATTTTCTTTTTCATTAAATTGGGGTAATGCATTTTTATTAAATATAATATTATATTTTTATTAAATTAGGGTATTATGTTTTAAATAGTTAGAGTGAGATAGAAAGTAAAGAAGTAAAAAAAAAAAGAGGAAATAACATATAAGTCATTGTGGTATAGTAGTTAAGATAAGTCAAAATTTGCTTGAGAACCCAGGTTGTATTCTAGGTGAAAGTATATTTTCAACAAATTAAAGCAGGGGCGGCGTTGCCGGGGCATGGGCAGCAGCCTGTACGTATGTATAGGCATGCATACACATGGGCGTGTGGGCGTGTGCGGTTATGGCGCACTACTTTCAGCGATGGATTAGCGATGGAAAAAATTCCGTCACTAGTCCGTCAATAATTTGAAATAATTTGAAAAATATTAAAATAAAATTACCGATAGATTAACATCGAATTTTTTAGTGACGGAATTTTTTCCATCACTAATCTGTCACTGATATATTTTCACATTTTTCAAATTACCGACAAATTAGCGACAGATTTTTTAGCGGCGAAATTTTTTCTATCACTAAATTTAGCGAGGTTACTTTCAATGACGGAAAATTCTTTTGCTAATTTTCCGTCACTAAAAGTCTTTAGTGATGGAATATCGGGTATCAATGATAGATATTTTCATTGCTGATACCATTTTTTCTAGTAGTGTAATTTTGTTACTTAGAATATTTTTCGACTAAAAGTACTTCTAAACGAATTTTAATTATGAGATTAACAATTTAACAAATGAATTGTGAAACAATTGTTCTACACATTTGCATGGTTGTAGTGAACAGCAAGGCAAGCATTCCGACACCCTTTCAGTGGATTAATGTTTCATTGGTAGTATCAAGAATCTTTGCTCTATTTTATTTTCTTTTACTTGTAATATTTGTGATTCAATTAAAATAATATGGCAAAAAAGAAAGCTTTATAAGTTGAACACAAAACTTTCTATTGAGAATGGATTTATATTATTTTATATTGAAATATATCTTTTGTGTATATCATGAAATGGTTATGTAATTTTTTTTTTCTGTGTGTGACCTCGATAATATAATGCATTAAAAAGTTTTATAGTGCATTTATTTTCTCTTCTCCTTGGTTTTTCACATAAAATCTCTAAGTCCATTGTTGGTCTTTAAAACATACCAACAAATATGTTTTCTCATACAAAAATTCCAGAATTCTTAAATGAGTTATAATCACTTATCTCTTTCGACAATTTGATATTATAAGTTTAGAAGATGTCATGAATATGGACCCCCCGGTGAAATCAGTCACCAACCCTTGTTCAAGCCTTCTCACAATTTTTCTTCTATTTTCTCCCCTTTTCTCTCTCTAAAAGAATGCATCTCATCTCTATGAAACTTTTCTTCTTTTTTTTTTTCACGTAGGAAATAAAATACACACTTTTTTGGAAGTTTGTTTCTTGGGAGAGAGTAAGTGAGAGAGAAAGGGAGCTGGGGTCGTTTTCCTAGAAAACCACTCCCTCATTCAAATTTAAAATAAGGGTTTGTGGGTTTTGGGTTGTAGGTCTACCCTCATGGGCAAACCACACCCATTTTCTAACATCTTCCTATTGTATATGAGAGCTAGACTAGCATATAGAATGATCATTATAATCAAATACCAATTTCATACTGACAAGTGGATCGTGTGACCTGTGAGAATACTAAGAGTTTAAGAGCTATACAATAGTTAAGAATATATAATAGCTCAATTCCAATATAGTGACAAGAACCTTTTATCTCGCTATACCCCAGACCTTTTTCACTAGACAGAATCTACATATCTTTCATCTCTCAAAACATTATAAGAGCATACTTAATTCAAGTCCATTTTTATATTCACAATTATATCTTCAAACACTTAGTCATAGACAAATTGGCCAACTCGTGAATACAGAGCAATGTGTCGATTAAAGGCAGTATTCCTTTCATACTATTTATCTTATCTGCTTTGCTAGACATGCAATGCCAAACCAAATCATAGTTTTTTGATTACATGTTAAAGTAGCAATACCAAAATAAAATTTCAAGAGTTGGATGAAAATTCTAAGAGTATAAATTGAGATTGAATATGAACCTTTGGGTCTCTCACTAGAGATGAAGATGGATGACCATCTCATTACACATATGGTCATATAAGTATACATGGTACGAGACATGTGATATGATACTATTTCTTCCTATTTGGAAACATATGTCTTTTTTTCTAAAATAATATATCATACAGATTTTAGACCAAATATACACAACACTTGACCTGATTATAAGTCCAAAAAAATCTCACGATACCAAGAAAAACTTGGCCATTAGATAAGTCTGATGGATTGTGGGAAATCCATTTCGATTACCATATATATAGTATACTTTTAGAGTATAAATTAGTGTAAGTTTTGTGATTGATTTTTATTTATTTTTTTACTAAATATTACATTAATATCTATAATTTGTGATATTTGATATGTTAGAATCGATGAAGGAGGTTTATGAAGAAAAGTGGAGAAAAAAAGAAGCAATTTGGAGCTTTTCATGCAAAGAATAGAAAAATGAACAACAATGATTTTTCGTTAGCATATGATTATGTGGATTTTACGAGATAATGCAAGATTTTGTTGAACAATCACTACAGTAAGTTTCCTTTCCAAATTGCACATTCAAGGAAGAATAGAGATGGATTTGGAAACATTGAAAATTTGCAAGATATATTGATTTATTTTTGATATTTAGGAATAGGAATTTTGGAAACTCCAACCTTTGTGACCTTCTATTTTGTTTAGTTTATTTTTTAAGGTTTTGTAGTCATTAAAAGCTTTCTTTTAATTACTTGGTGGCTGCCATAAGGTTTAGAAATTTTCCCTTTTAAAAATAGGGTTGTTACTCATATATATAGGAGTATTATATGTTACAAAAGTGAGCAGCCCAAAAAGGTAGAAAGGGATAGCCACCCCACATCTCCGGTAGCCAATATTTTTTCCTATAGACTTTTCTTTCCAATAGCAGTAGGTCACAAATTTTGGTGTTTTTCCAATACTATTTGTTATCTTTTGTCTCCAGCATCATTAACCTAATTGCCGTAGTATTTTCATTAATTTTGTGAGTTCTCTTCCTCCATGAATTCATTCTAAATAAATTTTCTAGTCAAAGGATTGTTGAAGCCTAGTTGAATGAAGATTGTGAAATCTAATTGAGACTATTGGCTCAATATTTTATAAGTATTTATTTAATCTCTATTCCCTAATATTTATCAATGTTTTAGATTTATTAAATAGAGAACTATATTTGATAACTTTAGAATAGTCTATAGCCAATTAAAAATAGCAAGGTTTGTTTATTTTAATTAAAGTGGTAATTGGCCTGATTTTATAGCCTCACAAATGGTTTAACTTATGTCATGAGATTAAATAATTTAATTTAAATAAATCCAGGTTATAATTTATTAATTAGAATTGTGTCTCTCTAGATTTTAAGACTATCGAAACACTAAATCCATTGAGGATCTCTTGGGTTGTCTTTCGATTAGGAAAATAATTAATGATGATATCTTAATTACCGAAAAACTAAGAAGAGATTGGTCGTTTCATGATATTAAATGGCTTTAACCAATTTATTTACTTAATATTGAGTAATTTTTACATCAATGATCAATCAAATATATCAAAATAGAAATAATTCCTTTGATTGGAAGTTGATTTCCCATTAAATTTTATTTCTTTAACTAGGAGTTGTTTAGTTATTATTTATTTGTTGGATTAATTCATTAGTTTAGTTAAAATCAACCCACATATTTATTTTTCTTTTATTTTTTTAAAGAAATAAATTCACCATTCCCTATAGGTATAACACTATTTGCTCTAGATTCATCTTTTATGAAGTAGGTATTTTTATTTTTATTGGTTTGACACCCATCAAATTTTGGCGCCGTTAATGGGGAACGATATTAAGTGATTTATTTCTTTTAAATTTTGTTTTCTTTTTGTTTCTAAGACTAACCCTATAGCAAACTTGCTAGAAGTTGTTAATAACACAGAAGAGTAGGATTTTAAACATAAGGATATGGCTGTCCAAAAGGACTTTAAGGGATTTATTAACCCTTGATGTTAATGAACATTCTTTTTACATTGATTTTCCTAATATTGAGATTTTTTTTGAATTAAATTATGAATTGGTAGTTTATTGCCTACTAATCATAGTTTTGCAGGAGAGGATCCTTATAAGCATTTAAAGGAGTTCCTTGTTGTGTGTTCGATAATAAGGTCATAAAGGGTAACTGAAAAACAACTTAAATTAATAGTTTTCCTTTTTCTTTAGCGATAAAGTACAGGATTGGCTTTACTGTTTGCCCCCTAGTTCTACCACTACTTGGAAGGACATGAAAAGGTTGTTTTTAGAAAAATTTTTCCCAACATCTCATGTAGCCATGATTAGGAAAGAGATATGTGGTATAAAGCAATACGGTGGAGAGACTTTGTATGAGTATTATGAGAGATTTAAACAATTGTGTACGAGTTGTCCCTCACATCAAATTCTAAAACAATTGTCTAGTCAATATCTTTATGAAGGGCTCTCATCTGTGGATAGGAATATGATTAATGTTGCTAGTGGAGGTGCATTGGTATATCAAACACCTGAAGAAGCAAGGAATTTAATATCTAACATGGCAACCAATGCACAACAATTTGGAAGATAGCAAACTATTCCAAGAAGGTCAATGAGGTAAGTATTTCTTCTATTGATCAAATATTAGATGCACGAACATCTCTTGTGGAAAAATTTATTGTAAAGAAAACACAATAGGTAAGAGCTTGTGGAATTTGTTCAAATATGTGTAATCCAACCGATATGTGTCCCACTTTTCAAGGTGATCCTAATTTTAGTTATGGGAATCAACCACAAGGGTTTCAATAGCAATCTCAAGTCAAACCATCATTCCAACCCCCACAACATCTCTGAATTCAGGTACACTTTTGGAAGATATTATTAAAAGTTTGGCTAATAGTACTCTATTGTTCCAGCAGGAGACAAGAGCCGACATACAAAAGTTGGAAACTCAACTATTACAGTTGGCAACAACTATAAGTAAACTAGAAGCCAATCATGGAAAATTATCTTCCCAAACTGAAATCAATCCCAGGGTAAACGTTAACGCCATAATTCTTCAAAGCAGAAAGGAGGTGCTAAGTATTACACCAAAAGTAGAAGCACAAAAGGAGAGCAAAAGTGAAGAAAAGTCAACAATTTTGGATGTTTCGATTGAAGAGGTAAGTAATGAATCTACTTTAAAGTCTAAAATAGTGATTCAACTACTTTTTTTCGAGAGCTTTGCACAATCAAACAAAGAGGAGGAAGAGAAAGAGAGCTTAGAAATTCCCTGAAAGGAAGAGAACGACATTCCACTCCTAGAAGCAATAAGGCACATGCCAAAACGATTCATGAAAATAGTCAAAATAAAAACTGATGTAGATTTGGGTACTGATGGTAAAGTTGCTACTTTTAATATTTTTAATACCATGAAGTATCCAAATGATTTTAAATCAGTTTTTCAGAACATCATGGTGGACTTCATTGTAGACGATAATTTTATGTAAGATGAATTGAATTTTGTGTTTAAGGAAAACATAACTGATAAGGTTGTACGATGGGACAAGTTTCTTGATGATAAACTCTCACACCGAAAGCAATCCATGATAGGCCATAAAGTCTTTAACTTCAATGCAAAATTAAAGTTCATGCCAGATAAATTGAAATCTAAATGGATCAGACCAGTCTTTCAATGGTGAAAGGAGACCATGTCGAGCCAAAGACACTAAACAAAGACATATTTTTTTTAAGATTTTTATTTAATATTTATTTTTGTCGATTTGATTTGAATTTTAGTTTTAATGGTATTTTTGAGATGAATAAAGCCAAGAAAATTTTGATTACCAGAAGTGCTCTCTCGTTAAGGCGTGCCCGACTCCTAACAGATTTTCATTTTTGCTGACATTCGGACTATCTTCGAAAATGGACTGAAATACTCTAGCGTTAAAGCGTGCCCATGCCTTACAGAAAGTTCGCTACCACTCATTTAAGGGCCACCCTCAGGAATGGATAGAAGTTCTTGATGTTTAAGGCATGCCCTTACCTTAAATAACTTTCATTACTGCCCACAATATGAAGTATCTTAAAAAATGGACAGAAGTGGTCATAGTTTAAGGTATGCCCATGTCTTAACTCTTTCTTTGAATTTGTTGGAATTGACCCTCCATTCTCCACTCTACCCTAAGAGAGAATTGTTCTCACCTTTCTCTTTCATTTTTTTTTTTGCTTGATGGGTTTTATGCATTCTTTATCTCTCAATTTATATATATATTGCGGACAATATATGATTTAGGTGGGGGGGATTTAGGTACTTTACTAGTTACATACATTGAATTTGCTTTATTTTTGTTTCTTTCTTTTGCAATAGTTTAAACTTTGTTTCAATTAAAAAAAATAAAAAAATTTTGAGTTTTCTTATTTGATATGTGCTATTTAGTTGGCTGCAGATTTATAAGAAATAGCTTATATCAATAATATTTGTGCTTGCAATAACTATTTATATCTTTAATGTTTTTTTTAAAGATAAACATAAAATATTTGACACAAACCCTTCTTAAAAGTGAAGTTTTGAGTCGAAAATAAGCAAATTTATTCTTTGTGCTCGACATTGTTTTTATAATAAGTGATTATCACACTTGGGTTGGACATTCTAGAGCTTGCTTTGTTATATATGTCAAGACCACATTTTAGAATTTCATGCATTGAAGTGACAAAGGTACCTAGATTTTACCCCCTCTTGGCTTTGGTAAAAATCCTTACCTTGATTTTATAAACTTCTAGTTAACCAAGTTTAGTCTATGAACCCTTTTTCTTCCTTTACAACCACCTCAATATAACACCTAATCTTTTGTTTTAGCCTTCATTTCAAACCCTTGAACCAAAAGTATATGTAGTTAATTACATGGTTTTGGTTATTTGTTTGCCTCAATAAAAAGATGATAATTGGAATCTTAATATTGATATTTTCACGGATATGATGTAAAAAATGAATTTTTCAATTGAGCAAGGAAGGAAAAGGCCTAATTATCCTCTTGGCTACTCTTTATTGGAGGATTATTCAAAAAAGAGAAAAAAAAAAAAAAGCAAAAGCAACAAAAAAATGAAAAAAAAAGAAGAAAAAGAGAAAGAAACATGCTGCATCTTGTTGAAATTCTATTCATTTATATTTTATTTATAGAAATTAGAGAAAATTGTTGACAAAAAGCATGTAGGTAGCCATGAGTCATTTTTCTATGTTATTTATTTGAGGCAAAATTGGTTAATATCGAAAACAAAATGTGTGGTTAATTATATATTTCCTTTGATATGTTTTAACATTTAAACTTGCCCTTTAACCTATCCTTAACTCTATCCTTATTACAACTAAATGAAAGATCTTTTGATTGGTGCATGAAATTAAAATTTTTTTAAGTGGTGAAGATTTGATATATTTGCAAGTTTATGGTATTGTCATTCCATGTTATTGATTGGAAAGATATATATGTATTCTTCACCCCTTATTGAGTGCATTTGAGTGAACTTTGGGAGAGGATTGTTGAATTTTGCAGTTTTGATTTCATAAGGAGCTATTAGGATATGTAATGATTGTTCTCGCACAAAATACTATGAAGTACTTGTTATTTTGATTATGTTTTCAGTTTGACTTTTATGGTGCATATTGACTTGGGAGTTTGGAACAAAAATAGGTTGGCTTACAAAGTAGTTTTAGTTTTATTTGAATTAAGAATGCTTGAGGACAAGCATCATCTAGGTGTGGACGAATTTGATTAATTATAAATTATTGTAATATTTGAATTGATTTTTAGTTATTTTTGAGTAAATATTACACTAATATCTATAATTTGTGATATTTGATATGTTAGGATTAATGAAGGAGGTTCATAAAGAAAAGTGAAGAAAAAAAGAGTCAATTTGGAGCTTTTCATGCAAGGAATAGAAAAATGGACATTAATAATGATTGTTCATTAGCATATGGGCATGTGGATTTCAAAAGATAACGCAAGATTTTGTTAAACAATCACTGTAGCAAGCTTCTGTTCCTAATTGCACATTCAAGGAAGAATAGTGATCGATTCGTAAACATTGAAAATTTGCAAGATACATTGATTTGTTCTTGATAATTAGAAATAAGAATTTTAGAGACTCCAACCTTTGTGATCTTCTATTTTATTTAATTTATTTCTTTAAACTTTGTAGTCATTAGAAACTTTCTTTTAGATTATTTGGTGGCTGCCATATGGTTTAGAAATTTTCCTATTTTGAAAATAGGGTTACTACTCGTATATATAGGAGTATTACATGTTACAAAAGGGAGTAGCCCGAAAGGGCTACAGGGGACAACCACCCCACATCTCCAGCAGCCAATATTTTTTTCCTATAGACTTTTCTTTCCAATAGCAGTAAGTCATGAATTTTGGTGTTTTTCCGACACTATTTGTTATCTTTTGTCTCCGGCAACATTAATTTTATTGTAGCAGTATTTTCATTAATTTTGTGACTTTCTTCCTCCATGAATTCATTCTAAATAAATTTTATAGTCAAAAGATTATTGAAGCCTAGATGAATGAAGATTGTGTGATCTAATTGAGATTATTGGCTTAATATCTTGTAAGTATTTATTTAATCTATACTCCCTAATGTTTGTAATTATTTTAAATTTATTAAATAGAGATCTATATTTGATAACTCTAGAATAGTCTACAACCAATTTTAAATGACAAGACTTATTTGTTTTTAATAAAGTGGTAATAGGCATAGTTTTATGGTCTTACAAGCGGTTTAACTTATGTCATAAGATTAAATAATCTAATTTAAATAAATACAAGTTTAAATTTGTTAATTAAAATTGGATCTCTCTATATTTTAAAGCTGTCAAAACACTACATCCAATAAGTATCTCTTGGATTGTCTTTCGATTAGAGAAATAATTAATGATGATATCTTAATTACCGAAAGAGTAAGAAAAGATTAGTCATTTCATAATATTTAACAACTATAACTAATTTATTTACATAATATTGAGTAATTTTTGCATTAATAATTAATCAAATATATCAAGGTGGAAATAATTCCTTTGACTACAAGTTGATTTCCCATTAAATTTTATTTCTTTAATTTAGAGTTGTTTAGTTATTTGTTTTTAGTTAATTATTTCTTTGTTAGATTAATTCATTAGTTTAGTTGAAATCAACCCCCTATTTATTTTTACTTTTATTTTTAAAAGAAATAAATTATTCGATCCCTATGGATATAACCCTAGTTACCCTAGACTCATCTTTTGTGAAGTAAATATTTTATTTTTATTGGTTTGATACCCATCACATATGCAACTGGTAATCTCTTCTTAGTACTCTACTAAGGCAGTATGTATGTTAATTCACTATAAATTAATATTGACTCATCTTTATAAATCACACAGATATTAGAGGTGATTGGTTGTGTGAGAAAGCCAATTAAAAAAAACTTCTTCAACATACCTTTAAATGTAGACACAAGAATTTTGAACATAAAAACAAAATTCAAAAGTTAATAAATATGAATATTACATCATATATATTATGTACATGATTACAATCACAAATACTGTCACGATTTACGCAAACCAAGAGATTTAACATGTCTCTATGAATTAGTTTTGTAAAATGATCAGTCACCATCAAATGCTTAGGTATATGTTTTAGTGTCATTTTCTTCTTTTCAATCATGTCTCTGACAAAATTAAATTTTGTGTTTATATGTTTAGTTTTTATTATGGTATTTGGAATCTCTAGCGTAAGCAATAGTTAACTAATTGTCATAATAAATAGTCATAGTTCCTATTGAATTGTTTACTACTCTCAAATATTGTAAAATCTATTTAACCAAACTCCTTCATAAATTGCGGAAACACAGATCACAAATTTTGTTTCCATTATATAAAGAGATATATAGATTTATTTCTTACTACTCTATGAGATAGTGCTATCATTGAGTAGGAAAACATAACTAATATAGATTTTCTCACATCGAAATCACCTCCCCATTTTATTTCTATGTATTCTTTCAATACTAAATCCTTTTCTTGATAACAAAAAAAATAATCTAAAATTCCATTCAAATATCACAACATTCTTTTCACAACAATCCAATGAATATTCTCTAAATTAGATTGATACTTGCTAACCAATCCCACAATATGACAAAAGTCGGGACAAGTACATATCATAGCATACTTCAAGTTCTTAACTGTACTCTGGATATTTTATTTATTCATCAAGAATTTAAGACACATGTCATCGCTTGAACTATTACCTTTAGTCACAGGAGTATCGATAGGTTTGCAGTTTTCAACTTTACATCGTCTAGAGCCTTTATAATATAAGACTATTGAAATAATTCCAAAAATCTCTTAGAATGATCTATATGGATTTTAATTTCCAATCTACCTCACCCATATCCTTCATTTTAAAATTGAAAAACAACTATTTTAAAATCTGATGAATGTACTATTTATCCTTCGCGGCTAACAATATGTCATTGACATATAAAGATAAAATTACAAATATTTTATCGGACTTTTCATATAGATACAATGGTTTTTTGTCTATTGTGATGAAATTGTAAGAGATCACACCTCCATGGAATCTCAAATACCATTATCTAAAAAACTACTAAGGCCATAAATTGATTTATTCAATTTATATGTTCTATTTTCTTGGCCTTTAATAACAAAACCCTCTGCTTGTGTCATATAGATTTCTTCCTTAAATTCTCCATTGAGGAAGACAGTCTTCATGTCCATCTAATGTAATTCTAAATCCAAATTGGCTACTACTGTCAATTACACTTGAATAGAAGAAAATGTCACTACTGGGGAAAAAATTTCATCACAATCAACACTCTTTTACTGAATATAACCTTTCATCACCAGTTGAACCTTATATCTCTCAATAGTTCAATTTTGCCCTGCCTTTCATTTTGAGAACGCACTTATTCTCAATAACTTAGTACCCTCATAGAAGTTCAACTAATTCCCAAATATGGTTGGACCTCATTGACTCCAATTTTTTTTCATCGATTTTATCCAGTAATCCTTGATAGGACAAGATAGAGTCTCATCTATATTCTTAGACTCTTCTTCATCTTTTGAAGAAAATAACAAATACTTACCCTTCATTCTCAAAATAAAGTTTGGACATTGTTTTCTTAACACTTTTTTGAGTTTATAATTTAGTTAGATCACTAGAATTTAAATCTTTCCCATTGGAATCAACGCCATTCCAATGGTTTCCTATGGACTAAGATATCTTGTGAATTAATAAATTCAAACAAAAACTCTATGTCCTTCACATCATATTTGTTAGAGAATACATTCTTTAGAAATGTGACATTCCGTGATTCAATTCTTTAGAGTGTCTAATAAAAATACACTTTCTTCCACAAAAATCCAAGATTTGAGGTTACTAAGACATGCCTTTCTAGTAGTCCAAAGTTCATATGGTGTCGTTGGTACGATTTTGAAGACACTTTATTGAAAAAACATATATTGTAATCAAAAAGGCATCTGGAAATTGGTAAATTAACCTGCGTCATCATTGATCTTATCATATCTAATAGTCTCTTATTCATTCTTACTACAACACCACTTTACTGAGGTGTATAAGGAACAGTTAAATATTGAATTATGCCTCTTTCATTACTCAGAATTTTAAATTGATTTGATAGATATTCATGTTATCTATCCGTTCTCAAGGCCTTTATTGTCTTATCTATTTGATTCTCTACATCGTTCATATAATGTTTAAAGCATTCAAGTACTCTAGACTTGTGAAAATCAAATAAATATGGTCAAATTGTGTAAAATCATCTATAAACGTAATGAAAAATGAAACTCCATGTCTTGGCTTCACATTCATTAGATCACGAATGTTCGAATAGACTAATTACAATAGAAATTGAGCATATATGGCATTTTCAAATAGTTTTCTCATCATTTTGTCAACAAGTCAATATTCAACACAATAGTTAAATATTCATCCATCTCATTATAAAACCATAAAACCATTTACAAGCTGTCCAGAACCAAAAAACATGTCATTTAAATATATATTAACCCTATCTTTTAAAAATTCGAAGCGTAACCAAATTTCAAAAGAACAAGAACCGAAATTAAATTCTATTGAATTTTTGGTACACAGAGAATATCATGCAGAGTGAGAGTTCGGACATTTTACAACTCCAATTTATAAGTATCAACTCCTCTAACCTCCACTTTTGCATCCTTCCTAACATAGATCCATCTCCTACTAGAGGACACTCGACAAAAATCCTTAAATGCCTCTCGGTCTATTTTTATATTTGGGATTGTTCCTTTGTGATCTGTTTTCAGTTTTCTTTCATTTCTTGCTTTTATTTCAATTCCTCTCATACTTAGAGATTGAAAATATCTTAGAACTAAATTCTATAATAAAAACATAAACTGTGGATCTTACAGTAACAAACTGCTCAACCTCAGGCTTAACATGGTGAGCAACATCCGAGAAAGTCTTCACACTTTTATCCCTGAAAGGCATGACCTAGTTAAAGAAGTTCCAAACATTTCTTCTCAATAATCTCCAAATGACTTGGTAAAGTATGAGATGGATCCATCTTGTAAGTTAACATTTGATCCAATTTTATCATATGCTCTGAATTTCTTAATATTTTAACTCTCCCCTGGAGAGCTCGAACATTGCATCCGAATATCATCATTACTTTAGAAAATAGGAACAATATTAGGTCGGGCACACTACCAACCATAATATTATAATAAACCTAAATGTATATATTTTCAAGATATTTGCTCAAATTTCAAAAAATTTTATGTTAGAAAAACTAATTTTTAAATATAAATAAATAAGCAAAAATACAAATAAATAATGGATATGAAAAAAAAATTTCCACCAAGTAGTCAAAAAAAAAGAAAATAATTTTCTAGGCTCATACAAAAATTTTTAGAATTTTTCCGGCACTGAATATATTTTATAATTTTAAACAATTTCTAAGTTTAAAAAATTAATAAAAATTATTTTTGACATCGAAATATAAATTTAAAACAACACAAAATTCTGGAGAGAATAAAAAGTTATTTTTGTGGCAAAAACCGGGGCTTCACGTGCCCCCATGCGTGGTCGGGAGGGGATGTCCATAAATGGATGCACGCCCCCTCACCTTGCCGGCACATGTATTCCATGCACCGCCTTCCTGCTGTGCCCGGTCCTGAAATTTTGGCTATGCCCCTATTTTCAAGACTTTTGAGTTTAATGATAGTCTCAGATTTTAGATTAGATGTCTTTAGCTTTGGGGTAGACTACACGCTCCTTAGCCGGAATGGCTTTAGGGTATTTCATCTTTTTATTTTTCAAAAAATTTCTACAGTTCGACCCTAAATTTAAATGATCATATTTCTATCAATTTTTAGCCATTTTTTACGTTCTTTATATGGTTGAAATGTAGTTTTTGAGAGAATTTTAACCATATAAATTTTAAATCATGAAACACAGTATTCTAAAAAATATGAGTATATTAATTTTAAATTAAGATTTGAAATATCTCATAATGTACTCTATGGATGCATGCCAAATTTGATAGATTTAATTCTCATGTCTTATGCATGCTATTGTAAAATTGAGAGCGTTATGTTAAGTCAATTTCAAGATACTATTAATGAACCATAAACATTTTGATGACATTTTTTCTTTTTTTTTTTCTTTTCTATTTTTTTTTTTTTACTATCCAAAGAAAGGCAAGAAATAACCTAAGACTGCTCTGATGTCAATGTCGGTCTTTAAAACATAACGACAAATAAGTTTTCTCATGTAAAAATACCAAGATCTTTAAATGGGTTAGAATCATGTACATCTTTCGATGATAGAATATTTTACGTCCAAAAGAAGTCACGAATATTGTTCACATTCTTTGTTTCATAATCCAAATACCCTTTGGTGAAATCAATGACCAACCCTCATTTAAGTTTTCTCACAATTTTCCTTTTGTTTCCTCCTCTTTTCTCTCTTTAAAAGAATGCACTCATCTCTCTAAAAGCTTTCATATTTTGTTTTTCACGTAGGAAAAAACTTTATACACATCTTTCTAGAAGTTTGTTTCCTGGAAGGGAGTAAGAGAGAGAGAGAGAGAGAGGGAGTTGGGGTGGTTTTCCTAAAACACCACTCCCTCCCTTATTTGAAGTTAAAATCAGTGTTTTGAAATTCGGACCTGTTCGACCGGGAACCAGATCAGTAGCCGATCCGGGTTTTTCCACAAAATCGGATTCTGAAAAAACCAGTCAAAGCCGGTCAAAATCCGGTTGGACCGGCCCGGTCCAACCCGAGTTTTTTAAAATACAAAATAAAAGTGAAAAAATTACACTTGTGCATGCTCAAACCCGCGACCAAATTGGATATATCAATAACCTTTTTCATCACACCACATGTAAGAGTTATGTAAATGTCATATAATTTTATATTTATTTATTATTTCATAATGATGTCATCTGGGTTTTTTATCCGGTCCGATCGGGTTAACCCAGTGACCCATTGACCTTTTGACACTACCAGTTCGTATTCCAGTCCAGGTTTCAAAACACCGGTTAAAATAAGGGTTTCTGGGTCTTGGGTTGTGGGTCTACCCTCGTGGGCAAACCACAACCATTTTCCAACATCGTCTTTGTGGGATTTTTCTTTGATTATCTTTGATTTCTCTTTCTTCTATAAATTTCTTGTTCTTATAGGACTATTACAAATTAAACCACCAACCATCATAAATTTATAGGTACAAAAAGTGTCAAATTTTTAATCCATTGGGAGACTTACCCGCACTTTTTAAAAATAAACTATCAAAAAGTAAATTCATGCTACATTAGGGATTTGATATTTGTAGAATAAAAACTACATTATCCATGCAGTATCATTCTATAAAGTCCAATTTTGTTAGTGAATTTATTTGCAAAAATTTTCCTATTTTCCTTTCCTTGAAACAAAATCATGTCAATTTTTCTTTTCAATTTCAATGATTGACTAATTCAGAATTTCACCTTTCCTAAACATTAAAAATATATATTTTCTTTATATAATCAATTGCTCATATAGAAAACAGAGAAAATCAAAAACTCATCTACTCCACCATAATAAAATGAAACCCATTTATTATTCCATCAAAAGTCTTTTAACGACTAAACAGATACAAAATGTAATTATGCAAAAGTACATGACACCCGGCTTAGGCATTTATGGGCTTGTAAGATACCAGACGCTTGTCATGTGACCCGAGCTTCTCAAAAACTACAACCTCATATTTTGTGGAACCTACATCTGGTATATTTGTAGTCGATATATGGAGCTGATATGTGGTTCCCGCAACCACTTGATAACGACCTTGATCAATTGATTTTAATTTCAAAATTCTGGTTTGAATGTTTTTGCTCATCTCTTTTACTGCAAATTCTGCAATCTCTATGATATGAGGATCTTCAAGATTTTTAATTGGTTGGAAACCACCAAAAAGAGCTGAAGTACCATCTACGAGCACCAGTGAAACCAAAACCAACGCAAGAATCTCAACTTTCACCATTTTCTCAGTTGCTTTTGTGATATTTGTACACAAATGGATGATCAATTCACCATATGATTGTTTTGAATTTATAATTCTTTGTTGGGCACCTATTGAATCTCTAATATAAGAATATTATGCATTTTCCTTTAGAGGGATGAAATCTAACCCTTTATAAATTTTAATAATTTGCTAAAAATAATTATGCATTAATCCTTTTGCAATACTTTGCATTATTTTAAATAAATTTTAAAAACTTTGTTAACATTTTATTAAATCAAGACAAATAACCAAGGTTTTATTTGGAAAATCTTATTAATTTCCTTCAATTCAATATATCTACCTTAAACTCAAGAAATATCTTGGATCTAAATTCTTTTGTTAGAGTTGGTATTTGGTTTTATATTTTATTTTTTTTTTACTTGTGATGATACCATGTTAATTTTTTTAATATTGGTAAGATTTTAGCAAATTAGATTGCAATCAAAGTTGAGTATTCTCATATTGTTATATTTGTAATAATATTAAAATTTTGTTTATATACATACATATATATATATATATATATGGGGCAAAATCCCTTGATATCCGATGTCAAAATTTACTTTGACACCCATTTCTAGCTGAAAATTTAGACTTTATGTTTATGATTTAAAAAAATACTATAAACTCAATCATCGGAGAGAACCCTGAAATAATATATGACATGTTCAAACTTTTTGTAGTTTAATTTTAAAATATACAAGGCATTTAAAACTTCAGATTTTTGCGACCAATTGATTTTTAGCATTGTCCAAGATAATATATATATTTGTGTGTGGGGCAATAGAGATGACAATTTGTACCCACCCCTACCCTACCAGGTGGAGATGGGTAAGGGGCGTGTAAGGCTATGAAATTTTCAAATTCGTGGAGGGTTAGATAAGGTGTGGGTATAGGTATTGTACCCACCATATACCTTACCGACCCTCCATATATATATATATATATATATATATATGCATACACATAAGTCTACTCGACTCAAAACTGTAGAATCAACCTATAGTACATATATATAGGAATACTTGTAACTTCTGTTGCTTTGGAGTTTGCTTTTAGCATAAGAGATATGATTTTGAGTCCACATCACAATAGGTTACATTCAAATAGAAAAGAAGTTTTCACTTGTTGTTAAAATTGGTTATGATTTGAAAAACGTAAAAATAATTACTTTGTATTCATTAGGTTTTTTTTTTGGGATAAATTAAAGTATTATATAATTTTAATTGATTATAAATTTTTATTAATTTTTTGTTGACAACTGCAATGATATTTTCATCATCAACCATACTTCCTTTTGTTACATTTATGGATAACATAGGTGATGAAGATATGCAGGATAAAATATCAGTGGATTAGAAAGAATGTTCATTGATAATTTGGACTGGACTATACTTTTGATATCTCCTCTTTGTTCTAACACTAGTTTGAAATCAAATAATCAAAATATAATTATTGTTTTTATTTTGATTTAATTAAAATTGATTTTAAAATTTTGTTATGTGTATTTTGATTAAAAAATACTATTAAGCTAGAATGCTAATAAAGGCAAACGTCAAGAAGATTTGAGTGAAGAGCAAAACTTGCGAGTATAACAAATCGACTTGTGAAGACAACAAATCAACTTGTTGTGTGGGAGGATAAACCCGTGGGTAGGGGGTAGGGAAGGGAGGAGGTTAGGGAATAAAACGTCTTGCCCACCACCGTGTGCAGGGTTGAGAGTGAATATAGAGTTTTAAGATGGGGGGACAAATAAGGTTTAACAGAAACCTGCCCCTACCCACCCATTGCCATCCCTATGGAGCAACATCCATTGACACCTGCTATCGAAATTTACTTTGATACCCTTTTCTAGTCGGAAAATTTATAATTAAGCTAATGGCTGACTTTAGATGCAATGTTTTAAACTTTTAATGTCATTTATAAAATCTAGTCTTTTTTATGTGGTCTCTCTTATTTATTGTTTTCCATATACTCACTTTTTCTTTTTTGTGTTTTCGCTTCCTCTTTATTTTTTTTTTTCGGATTGTGATGATGATTATGATTAAAAAAATACTTTATACTCAAACACTGGGGAGAACCGTAAAATAATGTGGCATGTTCATGATTTTCATAGTTTATTTTTAAAATATACAAAGTATTTAAAACGGGCCGTGTTCTAGATTTTTGCGACCAATTGATATTTAGCATTTTCCAAGACTATTCTTGATATAAAATTTTCTAATCCAATTTCAATAAAATTAAAATTAAGTGATTTTTTTCACCACCAGCTCCCAAAGTCACTAATATATTTAATATTGTTTTTTAATATTTTATTCAAATAACAAAAAAAGGACATAAAAATACTTAAAAAAAAACATTTTCTTGGATTGTGTCTATTGGAGGTGGGTTGTGACTCCACAGATACTTGCTCCTTGTGGAATTGAATGATCGCCGCCAGGAGGGATGTAATTCCCGCAAAAACTATCGGATAGTGCTCCGGCAGGAAAACTCCAACGTTCAAGTCAGAAAGAGCGGTTTTCAAATGAAATAGATATAGACTCAGAGCTCAAGGGAGTGACTCCCTATGATTAGAGTGCCCAATGTGTGAGACTCCCAGAGCGTGCCTGACTTGAAAGGATTATGATGCTTTATACCTGCGAGAGTCGTGCACTCTTGTGGTGCTTCAACCCTACTTTCCTTATCGAGCTGATCCGGAAATTTCGAGGATTCAATATTTCGAATTGATTGTAATTCTCATCCTTTGGGATGCTTTCGTTTTTAGGGGAGATTCTTTCCTTAACGGAAAGAACCTAGAGAGGCTGCTCTCAAATAGGAAATCAGATTTATTAGGATATTTTGACATTCCTCGGAATCGTTGGAGCTGTTGGCTATTGATCAACCACTGGACCAATAGAAGGTCTTCGAAGCCTATTCGTTCAGTGGACCTAGCGGTTGGATACCCGATTGGGATGATTACCTTTAATTGATGAAACACGTTCGGGGCGACTGAGGCCCTATCATTCGAGAGATCTGGGCGACTAAGACCCTTCGGTGGATAGTTATAAGAAATATTTGAATATTGATCGGTAGCTGTCCTTTGTGGGATTTTCAAGAGCCGACCCTTCTAGCTGGGTCTTGGACCACGTCCCATCATTTGCCCCTAACTCAGGGCCTTCTTGATAAAGAGGTGCCATGAGTAATGATTTTTGAAAAAGGTATGGAACTTTTTAATGTGACTTCTGTTGGTTCGGTTTTCGTGAATCGTCTTTTATATGCTTTATAAGGATTCACACTCATCAGAGGATCACATACCCCGACATTCTTATTGCTTTTCTAACCTTTCTTTTGAAGAACCTCTTCTTGTAGACAAGATGTCGAAAGATTCTTCATCGTCACAAGGTGTAGACAGCATTCAGAGTACTATGACCAAAGAGGATCTGATAGAGGTCCAAAGAGAGATGTCGCTCGGAAGCAACTTCGAATTGGTGTTGCCTGGTGAAGGGGACAAAGCGAATCATGCCCCTGAGGGTTGTGTTCTGATGTACAAATAGTGTGTCAAGTATGGTTTAAGGGTCACGGGCCTGCTAGCAGATGTCTTGAGGTATTAGAACATCTATCCTTCGCTACTTATCCCAAGCGCTTGGCGTTTAGTGATCGCCTTGATTTCCCTATTAGGGTTTTTTCGTGTTCGCTTTGATTTGGAGATTTTAGGAGCCCTTTTTTATTTGGGACGATATAGCACCAAAGGTTCTACCCATGGTTGGTATAAGCTCCAAACTCGTCGGGTGTCTCGTTGGAGGTTCTTCTATAGTAAATCTCAAGATAAACATTGGATGCAGAAGTTCTTCTTTGTGAGGCTTTTAAATAAGGACCTCTTTCCAGTGCTTCCGGATGCCAACCAAACGCCTTTCTTGAATATGAAGATCTTGGATCTCCTTCATCATTCTCGTTTTCTGCGAGCTGTCAACCGCTATTATGAGGCTTATTTTCACAGCCTTTGGGTAGACCTTTTGATAGAAGACAAAATGTTGCTGTTGTCCGGCTTGCTGGTAGATGAGACGAGACAGATCACTAAACCTCTCTTACTGGAGCGAAAAGGAACGAAGTTAGTTGATTCTGTATCGGTTGTGAATGCTTTTCTTCTCAATGAGATCTCCACCAAGCAGGAAGTGTGGTCAAATGCGAAGAGGAAGGCAGTTGGTAGTTCCCCTAAGTTCCAGTGGAAAAGATCAAGGACCCTATCACCTGGCCCATTAGCTGGTGAGGATGAGCTGACAGGAATTGGAGAACATGAGCCTCTCCAAGAACACTCCGAAACGGTGACTCTTGATGCACCCCTTGAGGCCGGGAGGAAGACGTTCCGGACGAGGAACTCCTTGATGCAATTGGTGGTGCTCTAGCTCAGAATTCACAGCAGCGAGAAGAGGCCCCTATGATACATGCTTCTGCTCCCACTCTAGGAGAAGCATTGGAACGGTCTCTTCAGGGATCCCAATGTCTACTGCAAGGTATAGAGAATGAGTTCAGTATTCCTCCACCCATTCCAGTTGAGTCTCTCATTGGGGAAGGAGATGATTTTGAAGAATGATCGGTAGCAGTCTGTATAGGGATCCGTTAGTTTAACTTCATTGGTTCACAAGTGGCACTGTAGCTGGCCGAACGGTTCGAGTTTTCTCCAAAGCTTACCCTCCGAATGATGCCTCCGGATTGCATTGACAAGGCCATTTACTCTCTTTGCCTTACGGTAAGCATTTTCTTTGTTTGAGCTATGTTTGGTTTTGTCATTTTGTGGTTTTGACAAGTATATTTCTTCCCAGGCCTCAACCTTGACTAAGCTTCAAATGAGACAGAGAAAAGAGTGCGATGAGAAGTTGTCCGCTTGAGCAACCAGGTGCTAGCTCTGAAGGACACTTTGGAGAACCAGGAGAAAAACATCGAAGAGGAGAAAAATAGACAGATCGAGCATCTCCAGGTGGACCTAACCTTAGCCCGGGAACGTTGTGAAAAACTGGAAGCGGAGGCGCGCGTTCGGGGGGCAACATTAACAGTCGTCGAAATGCTAGCTCACCTTCGGGAGGAATCTCTTCAAAGTACTAAATTAGAAATGGCTGATCTCAAGGTGTCTGTAGCCAAAGATACTGCTGACTTCCAGCTTTCCCAACACAGGTTGCTTGAGCATTTGAGGTGTGTAGAGGAGATCCTTCGACATGTCGTCCAATACGAGGCTTTGCTTCCTTTTGAGGGATTAGCGGATCCAGATTCCGTCCTGATTACTTTTATCGTTCCTTCTGCTCCCTTGTAACTTTGTATTATTCTGATATGAAGAATTTTTCTTCTTTTGTCTCATGTTTCATTGAGGTGTAATAATTTTTGATGATATAAAAACTTTCGAATGCTTTATCTTGTTCGCTTGATGAGGTCGGGGTGACTTAGACCCATCGTATAGTAAAGGACCTTTGATATCGAGACCATATCCACTTGCTTGGGATATTTATCCCGTCTTGATAACATACCCGATCGGTTAAGCCAGAACATCTGAGGTCCAACGTTCAATTGGAAATTTTAAAGGTTAGGGTAGTGTCTGCCCATTCGGGAAGTTCCATCCCATATTCGTTCGGAAAGACCTGGGCATCTAAGGCCTGACGTTCGATTAGAAACTTTAGAAACTATGGTCGTGTCCACCTGTTTGGGGAGTTCCATCCCATTTTAATGACACATTCGTTTGGAAGGTTTTGAGCGTCTAAGGCCCGATGCTCGATTTGTGATTAGGGCTGTGTCCAGCCGTTCGGAGAATTCCATCCCATTTTTATGACACATTCCTTCGGAAGGATCTGGGCGTTTAAGGCCCGATGCTCGATTGGAGACTAGGGTCGTGTGTCATGCCCCAAATCGGGGTTGTGAGCAGTCGTCCGTTGTCCTGAATGCCGACTATATTTTTACAGAAAATCGGACAGAACTTCCCCATAATTCGGAGGTCTCCCATGTACAAATAAACCTGTATAATGGATATCCATCCTGTCAAATAAATAAATGGCCATCCCGGCCTCACAACAATCACCACATTCAAATCCTATCAACCAATCCACATCGGACAACCAGAACAACACAAAGTTAATATAAGTACTAGCAGTCCTAGCCACAAACCTTTACTGTCATGCCCAACTAGAGCATGAGCAGCCGCCACACCAAGCGGGTTTAAATTTTATACAAATTGTACAACAAATTCCTAAGTTACATTTTTTAATGCTTACAAATGCCTCAATGCAAGTGAAATGTGAGAGTTTCACAAATTAATGTTCATAAATTATACAGTCATCCGATAAAATGTACACGGCCAACTACAGACCTTAATATCAAGACCTCGCATGGTCAAAATAAAGTGTGGAATTCATATTTCAACTTAATCTTAGACCTCACCGTCGTGAATACCGGATCCACCAAAACCTCTAGAGTCTGAAGTGTCGCTCTAGCACAATAATCCTATCTGAGGGAGGAAAGAAGAGGGGTGAGTATCAAGGAAGATTCCCAGTGAGTGAGGGGATTAATATCAAGCACAAATAGTGTAGGTGAACCATTGGAGTGTCAAACAACGTTATCCATAAATAATAATTCACGATTTGCAATAAAACATGGTATGTTTAGTAAAATAAAATCATTTAATCGATCACACGATATCATACATGTATGCATCCATTTAAAAATCAAGTATATTATAGAGCAAGCCGAAAGGATCCTGGCAAAGGTCAACCATGACCAAGGACAGGCGCATCAGGGGTTTTATTATGCAAAATGTTCAAAAGTCGCTCTCTACCCCAACGTTGGCCATGATCTTAGTCGCCAATGGCTTACTCAGACTCATCAATAAGACCCCGCCCGGTACTAGACGGTGATGGAAACACGTCCTCCCCCGATGTGGGTTCAATCGGACGCGCTTATCACATGCATATAAATTGACGTTTGTAGATACCTCCGGCAGAAGCGTATCCGGGCATCCCGGTGCCACTACAAACGCCCTTTGTAGCTACAGAATCAATGAAGTCATATCATCTCATCATATCATCACATCATATCATCACATAACTAGTGGGTATCCAACCCACATAGTTCATCAAAGCATTTCAAATCCGTGTGCCAATACATTTCATCAAATCATTTCAAATCGGCATACCAATGTAACGGTAGAAAAAGAAACTTATCAAATTTTCAGGTAATGGCATAATTTTGTTTCATTTCAAACATGGATGTATAGTCATAGAAAACATAAGTTTACGACACTCCAATAATCACAAAACAGATTTGAGATTTAATATCACACGTCGAATCAATGCATATCAAAGCATATTTTGTTGAAAACATGATAAAAATCAAGTTTCACTATTTCATGCCATAAATTAGGGTCCCACTCACATTCTAGGGAGGGTGGTCACTCCCTATTTTCACAATCAACTCAATTCGACTCCTCGAGTCTCCAAAAAGATCAATCTAATCAAATCATCCCAATTGTCATCAGATTTCCAAATATGTTTAGGGTTCGTCATTTTCAAGGTATGGAAATCTATTTTGATAATATAGAGATCGTATTTTGATTACTTATAGGTAGGTCAACTTATAATGGGAAAGGCTGTATTGATCCTTAAATTTAAATTCTAAATTCATATTATTTTCATGCACATGTCGAATTAAACTCTCAGGGAACCCATTCAGATCAATTCAACTCGATTCTATTATCCTTTAACATGCTTCTTTAGTATCAGACAGTCTAGTTTCCTGAAAAATTTAGATAAACTCTAGAATTCACATGCCAAATTTCAGGAAAAACGCACTCTCTTCAATTTCCACCTATTTCAAGACATATATAAAAATCTTATTCTAAATTCAACCTAATCTCATTCATCTATTGAAGGAACCAGAATTTTACCTTACCTAGGGTTTCTGCAATCGACAACCCTATCGTTCATGCACCTACAACTCAGTCCGGACCTGAATTACTTCTAATTCGAAGTACAGTTCAATGATTAGACTCATTCCCTATTATAATCAAAACCCCAGAACTATAGGTTAGAACTTTCACCCTTACCTGCACAGTGGAGGGATCACAGGTAATCGCAGCAGAGGGTTTTCGAAACTTTGCAAGTTGCTAGGTTAGAGTCCTCAGCGCGGCTTGCAGAAAAGCTCTCGGTAGAGAGCAGAGCGCGCGAGCAAGGGAGAGAGAGGGGCTATCGCGTGTGGAAGTGAGTAGAGAGTGAGAGACTGAGAGAGAGAGAACCGAGGGTGACCGATCGAGAGAGAAGGGAGTAGCAGAGCGAGAGAGATTGGGGGAGACTGAGAGACAGTGAGATCGTGAGAGAAATCGCGAGGGATAGAGAGAGAAACAGAGAGGGGGAGCGAAACAAAGGGTGAATAGAGAGAGAGGGTGACGGTGGTTGGTGCGGCTATTCACGATGGAGCAAGTGAGATCGAGCGAGAGGGAGAGATCGAGCAAGAAGGAGGAACAACGATTGATAGAGAGAGAAGGAGAAGAGAGAGAACCGAGAGGGAAAATAGAGGGAGGTAGAGAGAGAGAGTGGGTCGGCGATTGATGGTGGTTGATGGTGAAAGGCGGTGGCGGAAGGTTGCGTGCGGCAGAAGAGGAGGTTGGTGAGGGAGGCAGAGGAAGGTGAAAGGGCATCAGGGAAATGAAGAGACAGAGAGAAGGAGGAAGTGGGAAAAGGGTTAGGGTTTTCTAACACTAATTTGTCCCCCTTTTATTTATTTATTTATATATATTTCTTTTTTATAATTAAATTTATAATTATTTAAATGAATAAATAATTAAATTAATAAATTGAATAAATATGTATATATATATTTTTATACTCACTTACACTACAATCGAAAATACGGATACTTTAAATATACCAAGAAATTTCAATTTAAAGACCCCAAAATCAAAAATCAATATAAATAAAAATTTCTCTCACTATATATATAAACTGAGGAATATTATATATATATTTCATGAACAGTAAACTAGTACGGACATCGCAGTGTTAGTGTTACATTTTGTAACCCCCTAAAAACAAATTTCATTCTCAAAATTAAAAGAAAGCTAAACAGTAAACAAATGGGGGTACTGTCTCCTTATAGCCTCCTCGGGCTCGCAGGTTTCTTCCTCAACTTAATCACTTCTCCACAAGACCCTGACCAATGAAACTTCCTTGCTCCGTAGCTTTCTGACCTGCTGCTCTATAATGGCCACGGGCTGAACTGGAAGACTAAGGTCCTCTCGTAACTCAACAAGTGGAGGCTCAAGTATATGAGAAGGATCAGCTAGGTACTTCATGAGTACTGAGACATGGAAGACATCATGAATACGGGATAGTTCATCTGGCAGCTCCAATCTATATGCCATACTCCCGACCCTCTCAAGGATACGGAAGGGTCCAATATATTTGGGGCTCAACTTGCCCCACTGCCTGAACCGTATATCTCCCTTCAAATGAGATATCCTTAAGAAAACCATATCCCCCGTGGCAAACTCAAGGGGTCACTGCCTACGATCGGCATATGCCTTATGTCTGTCCTGGGCAGCTTTCATCTATTGACGGATGACCTTAACCTTATCCTTCGTTTCCTCAATCAACTCAACACTACTGAGATATCGCTCCCCGACCTCATCCCAACATATCGGGGTGCGGCACTTCCTGCCATACAGTGCCTCATATGGTGGCATCCCAATACTGGCCTGACAGTTGTTATTATATTCAAATTCGACCAGTGGAAGGTGCTGATCCCAACTACCCCAGAAATCCATCACACATGCTCTCAGTATGTCCTCAAGGGTCTGAATGGTCCTCTCTGACTGACATCTGTCTGTGGATGATAGGCTATACTAAAACTCAGCCTCGTGCCCATTGCCTCCTGTAACTTGGGCCAAAACCTGGAAGTGAACCTCGAGTTCCTATCTGATACTATCGACACAGGAACACCATGTAGCCTGACTATCGTATCGATGTAAAGACGTATCGAGGTCTCCAAAGGATAGTCGCTGCGAATAAGAAGAAAATGTATGGACTTGGTGAGTCGATCTACAATCACCCAAATGACATCATGCCGTGATGAAGTCCGCGATAGTCCTGTCACAAAATCCATAGTAATGTGATCCCACTTCCACTCAGGAATGGGTAAGGGCTGCAATATACCAGCAGGCCGTAGATGTTCGGCCTTCACCTGTTGGTAAACTAGATATCTAGCCACAAAGTGAGCAATCTCCCGTTTCATGCCGGGCCACCAATAACTATCCAAATGGTCCGATACATCTTGGTACCACCCAGATGTAATGCATAAGCAGAGGAGTGTCCCTCCTCAAGTATGGCCTTGCGGAGATCTGTATCAGCGGGAATACAAACCCGCTCCCTGAACACTAACAACCCATCTTCTTGGATCCTGAAGTCTCTGCCCTCAGCTCTGCGGACTCTATCCGCAATACCCTGAAGCTCCTCATCTGTACTCTTGAGCTCTCTGATACGGTCGAACAAAGTCGACCTGACCTCAAATCTGGCTAGTAAGCCTCCCTGATCATTACTAGTCAAACTGACTCCTAAGGCTTGGAGTCCCACTAAACAAGAAAGGTAGGCTTTCTTAGTCAACTGTGAGGATGATGTTGACTTCCGACTCAAGGCATCTGCTATAACATATGTCGGATAGTTAACCTTGTGTTTCTTTAGCTGTCGCGAGGCATATGCAATAACCCGACCATCTTGCATCAGAACACGACCCAATCCCTGTCGGCTAGCATCACTGTACACTGTGTATTCTCGACTACTAGTGGGAATGGCTAAAATAGGAGCGGATGTCAACCGTTATTTGAGCTCTTGAAAGCTCACCTCACAACGGTCATCCCAAACAAACTTGACCCCCTTTGCGTCAATCTAGACAACGGAGCCGCTATTCGGGAAAATCCCTCCATAAATCTGCAATAATACCCGGCCAAATCGAGAAAACTACGGATCTCGGTAACTGTTTGTGGCTGCTCCCACTTCAATATAGCCTCAACCTTCTACGGATCAACATAAATACCCTCCGCGGAGACAATGTGGCCTAAAAATCCTATCTGTCTCAGCCAAAACTCACATTTCAAGAATTTGACATATAGCTGCTTCTCACGAAGTATCTGTAATACCATCCGAAGTTGCTGAATATGATCTTTATCACTCCGTGAATACACCAAGATGTCATTGATGAATACGATGACAAACCAATCCAAGAAATCATGGAAGACTCGGTTCATCAGATCCATAAAAGCAGTTGGGGCATTAGTCAGCCCAAAAGGCATGACTAAAAACTCATAATGGTCATATCGGGTGCGAAAAGCTGTCTTGGGCACATCTTCGGCCCGAATCCTCAACTGATGATAACCCGAACGGAGATCAATCTTAGAGAAAACCCTGGCTCCCTGTAGCTGATCAAACAAATCATCGATACGTGGCATGAGATATCTGTTTTTATGGTGGCTTTGTTCAAATGCCTGTAATCCACACAAAGTCGAAGTATACCATCTTTCTTCTTTACGAATAATACCGGAACGCCCCAGGATGAAGTGTTCGGATGAATAAATCCCTTGTCCAGAAGTTCTTGCAACTGAATCTTAAGCTCTCTCAATTCCGCAGGCGCCATTCTGTATGGTGGAATAGAAATAGGATTGGTCCCCGGTACTAGATCAATCTCGAAATCGAACTCCCGAACTGGTGGCAATCTAGGAAGCTCCTTGGGGAACACATTTGGAAATTCTTGCACCACAGGGATATCCTCAAGTTTCGGTCCCTCAGCGGTGGTGTCAATGACATAAGCCAGATAGGTCGTGCATCCACGGCGTACCATACGTCTGGCCTTCATAACAGATATAATACAGCGGGGCAACACCCACCTTTTGCCTCGAAACACCAATGGCGGCTGTCCGGACCTCCGAAACTCGACCTCCTTCGTAAAACAATCCACGAAAGCCCGGTGTAAATTCAGCCAATCCATCCCTAGGATGGCATCAAAATCCGTGATAGGGAGCGAAATTAGATCTACCTCTAATACCGCCTCCCTAATACCGACCTCGCAGCCTCTATAAACTATATCTCGAATGATGTGCTTGTCAAGAGGAGTGACTACCATAATCTCCTCATCAAGTGACGAGAGAGACCTATCAGAATGGCGAGTGAACGTCTCGCTCACAAAGGAAAAATTCGGCCCGGTATCTATGAGAGTACAGGCGTCGATACCAAACATTCGCATGGTACCTAAAGATAAGAAAAAGATTAAAGATATTTAAAATGCGAAGAAAAGTAGACATAATTATATATATATCAAACTAGTTAAGCTTCTAAAGCTTTAACTAGTCAAAACTGTACATCGACGTCATGATATGCTAGATCTCGTAAATAAAGTATAACAAAAATACTACACTGAGGGGTCTGTGGGAGGATTACCCATAATAACATCAGGGTTTGCCTGTGCGTCCTCCTGCGTCATCGCAAACACACGAGCCTGGACCCTAGGCTGCTGTCGCGATGGTCCTGACACTGTATTACTCCCGGCTGCAGTCCGAGGAGCTGTAAGAGCTGAGTGTGCAAGTGTCCCCTGTTGGCCTGTGCCAGAAGTACCAGTACGACTCCGTAAAGTCGATCCTCCTCGACCTAAATCTAGGTAGGCACTCTTCATGTGACCTTGCTTCCCACACTGGAAGCAAGTAATCGGTGCTGTACATGCCCCATATGCATGATAGTTGCCGCATCTGTGACAGAAAGGCTGTCTCTATACAGGCTGTGTAGTGACACTAGGGGCTGTGCCCCAAAGCCCTGTGGTCGAGGTCCCTGTCCCGGTCCTGCTGGTCTGAAGCTAGAAGAACCTCTGGGATATCCAAAACCTCTACCTCTCTTTGAAGACTGTCCACCCTGTGACTCAATCTTCCTCTTCTGGTGACTCTCTCTCTGCCTAGCCTCAGTTCGGATGATCTCCTCTACCCGATATGCTGAATCAATCACCTCTGAAAGTGTAAAAGTGGGAGTCATCGTCATATACTTCCTAATGCTCAATTGGAGGCCATCTTCAAACTTGAACCTCATCTAACTGGTGTAGCCATGTCGGGGACAAATGCTGCTAGCCTTCTAAGCTCAGCCTAGTACTCTGAGACTGACCTAGTCTCTTGACATAGGTGCAGAAACTCTGTCCTCATACGGTCCTGCTGAAACGGGGTGAAGTACCTGTGGTCGAACTATCGTAGAAGTCCTCCCACCGCAGAGTCTGTGTAGCACTGTCACGGATAGCCTCCCACCATAAGAGGACATCTCCGTCAAGGAGTCACTCAACAACTCTCAACCTGAGCTCCTCTGTCAACCCCAGATCAGTAAGAATCCAGCGAGTCCTATTGATCCAGTGTTTTGCCGCTACCGCATCACTAGATCCTGAAAAAGCTGTGCATCTGAGCTGCCGAGACTTTTTCACCAACTGAGTAAGCTCGTGGATGCGCCTCAAAGTAACCGATGTCTCATCAGTCGGACCAGAAATAGAAGAACCGGCCACCGGAGTAGGAATCGGTACCGTAGGAGCAGGTACGGCCGCAGGTGTGGTCGCTGGAGTCTGTGGTGGAGGTGGTGGCATCTGCACCCCATATGTACTGCACCACTCCTGCCACTGCCTCAAGGCGTCGAGTGATGGTGGAGGGATCTCGACTGTAACAGCCGGTGGAGGTGCTGAGCGTGGCACTGGTGAAGGTTCGTGAGTAGAGGAAGCATCCTCTGGTACTTGTGGAGTCTCGAGTGCCCTAGTAGCTTCAGGCAGTAAGGGACTCTCTAGTGGTGCACCGCGCTTACCACATCTAGGCGGCATAGTTCTGTAAAAACAACACCTTTTTATTAGGTAAAAATCAAGGATTATGGTTAGTTACTGAGTAACTAACTCCCTAAAAAAAGAATTCGAGTTATGAATCAAGGCATGTGAATGCGGAATAATGGGATAGATGCAACATATATCTTACCCTCTAAAATAGATGAACTTATATGCCTATGGCCATGTATGGGACTTTAAATGACTGTATGAAACTCTCTAAAGCATTGAAGACTTTTAAATGTACGTGGGAAGATTTTCATTACTATCTTTTCTCCAACCAAGATGCTCTGATACTAATATAACTATCATGCCCCAAACTGGGGATGTGAGCAGCAGCCCATTGTCCTGGATGCCGACTACATTTTTACAGAAAATCAGGCAGAATCTCTCCATACTTCGGAGGTCTCCCTTATACAAATAAACCAGTATAATGGACATCCATCCTGTCAAATAAATAAATGGTCATCCCGGCCTCACAACAATCACCATATTTAAATCCTGTCAACCAATCCACATCGGACAACCAGAACAATGCAAGACTAATATAAGTACTAGCAGTTTTAGCCACAGACCTCCACTGTCATGCCCAATTAGAGCATAAGCAGCCGCCACACCGAGCAGGCCTAAATTTTATACAAATTATACAACAAATTCCCAAGTTACATTTTTTAATGCTTACAAATGCCTCAATGCAAGTGAAATGTGAGAGTTTCGCAAATAAATGTCCATAAATTATACAGTCATCCCATAACATATACACGGCCAACTATAGATCTTAATATCAAGACCTTGTAGGGTCTAAATAAAGTGTGGAATTCATGTTTCAACTTAATCTTAGACCTCACTGTCGTGAATACCGGATCCACCAAAAGCTCTAGAGTCTGAAGTGTCACTCTAGCACAATAATCCTATCTGAGGGAGGAAAGAAGAGGGGTGAGTATCAAGAAAGATACCCAATGAGTGAGGGGATTAATATCAAGCACAAATAGTGTAGGTGAACCATTGGAGTGTCAAACAATGTTATCCATAAATAATAATTCACGATTTACAAAAAAACATGGTATGTTTGGTAAAATGAAATCATTTAATTGATCATACGATATCATACATACATGCATCCATTTAAAAATCAAGTATATTATAGAGCAAACCGAAAGGATCCTGGCAAAGGTCAACCATGACCAAGGACAGGCACACTCACATGCCTTGATTCATAACTCGCATTCACATCCCTATTTTCACAATAAATTCAATTCGACTCCTCGAGTCTCCAAAAAGATCAACCTAATCAAATCATCACAATTGTTATCAGATTTCCAAATATTTTTAGGGTTCGTCATTTTCAAGGTATGGAAATCTATTTTCATAATACGGAGATCGTATTTTGATTGCTTATAGGCAGATCGACTTATAATGAGAAAGGCTGTATCGATCCTTAAATTCAAATTCCAAATTCATATTATTTTCATGCACATGTCGAATTAAACTCTAGAGGAACCCATTCAAATCAATTCAACTCGATTCTATTACCCTTTAACATGCTTTTTTAGTATCAAACAGTCTAGTTTCCTGAAAAATTTAGATAACACTCTAGAATTCACATACCAAATTTCAGGATAAATGCACTCTCCTCAACTTCCACCTGTTTCAAGACATATATAAGAATCTTATTCTAAATTCAACCTAATCTCATTCATCTATTAAAGGAACCAGAATTTTACCTCACCTAGGGTTTTCGCAGTCCACAACCCTATCGTTCATGCGCCTACAACTCAATCGAGACCTGCATTACTTCTAATTCAAAGTACAGTTCAATGATTAGACTCATTCCCTATTGTAATCAAAACCCCAGAACTATAGGTTAGAACTCTCACCTGTACCTGCACAGTGGAGGGATCATAGGTAACCGCGACAAAGGGTTTTCGAAACTTTGCAGGTCGCTAGGTTAGGGTCCTCAGCACAACTTGCATAAGAGCTCTCGATAGAGAGCAGAGTGTGTGAGCAAGGGAGAGAGAGGGGCTATCGCGCGCAGGAGTGAGCAGAGAGTGAGAGACTAAGAGAGAGAAATAGAGAGAGAGAGAACCAAGGGTGAGCGATCAAGAGAGAAGGGAGTAGCAAAGCAAGAGAGACTAGGGGAGAATGAGAGCCAATGAGATCGCGAGAGAAATTGCAAGGGATAGAGAGAGAAATAGAGAGGGGGAGCGAAACAGAGGGTGAATAGAGAGAGAGGGTGACGGTGATTGGTGCGATTGTTCACGATGGAGCAAGTGAGATCGAGCGGGAGGGAGAGATCGAGCAAGAGGGAGGAACAACGATTGATAGAGAGAGAAGGAGAAGAGAGAGAGAATCGAGAGGGAAAACAGAGGGAAGTAGAGAGAGTGGGTCGACGATTGATGGTGGTTGATGGTGAAAGGTGGTGGCGGAAGGTGGCGTGCGGCAGAAGAGGAGGCGGGTGAGGGAGGTGGAGGAAGGTGAAAGGGCGTCGGGGAAATGAAGAGACGGAGAGAATGAGGAAGTGGGAAAAGGGTTAGGGTTTTCTAACCCTAATTTGTCCCCCTTTTTATATTTATTTATATATATTTATTTTTTATTATTAAATTTATAATTATTTAAATGAATAAATAATTAAATTAATAAATTGAATAAATATGTATATATATATTTTTATACTCACTTACACTACAATCGAAAATATGGATACTTTAAATATACTAAGAAATTTTAATTTAAAGACCCCAAAATCGAAAATCAATATAAATAAAAATTTCTCTATATATATATATAAACTGAGGAATATTTTATATATATTTCATGAACAATACACTAGTACGGACACCGCAGTGTCGGTGTTACATCGTGTCCACCCGTTCAGGGAGTTCTATCCCATTTTAATAACACATTCGTTCGGAAGGATCTGGGAATCTAAGGCCCGACGCTCGATTTGAGATTAGGGTTGTGTCCACCGTTCGAGGTGTTCCACCCTATTTTAATGGAGCATTCGTTCGGAAGGATCTGGGCCTCTAAGGCCTGACACTCGATTGGGGATTAGGGTCGTGTCCACCTATTTGGGGAGTTCCATTCCATTTTAATGACACATTTATTCAGAAGGATTTGGACGTCTAAGGCCCGACGCTAAATTGGAGATTAGGGTAGTGTCCACCCGTTCGGGGAGTTTCATCTATCCCATTTTAATAATACATTCGTTCAGAAGGATCTGGACGTCTAAGGCCCAATGCTCTTTTGGAAACTTTAGAAATTAGGAGGGTGATTTCTCCGTACGTCATTATGAAACCCGTGCCGTGTGCTACCAACAATTTGCTGAAAAAGGCCGAAATCTTTATCAATGGAAAAGAGCTGGGAATTCCGGGTCATATACCAGTCAAATGATAGTGGGAATATAGGGCTCTGCCAGTTGTTTTCGTCATAGATTTGGAGAATCACCCTTCCTGATTCATTATGCGGCGGCCTGGGATCCGGTCTATTAGACGACTCATTCTCCCATGATACATTGCATCTAGCGGGCGAAGGTAGATTATTCTCTTCCAAACTGATGAACTTCTGCAGTTTACCACTATGAACCAAAAACTCCAACTCATCCTTAAGCCTTTTGCACTCATCGGTCGTATGACCGTAGTCCCGATGGAAATGGCAGTACTTGGACTTGTCTTTCCTTAGGATCTTCTTCTATGGGATGAGGGGGCCATCTGACATATGATTTGTTCTTTATCTAGTATAAAACCCAGCTCAGGGTCTTGTTCAGTGGAGTGTAGATGTTGACCTTCGCGAGCGCAAAGCTCCTGGTTTGTTTCTCTTCGGAGAGGGTTGGCGAGGCAATCGGCTGCATTCCTTTCTGTTAGGACGATTTCCTCATCGGTCGAATGCCTCCACTTCTTCTGCCGCAATATACTTCTTTGCTCGGGAGTAAAATTCTTGGATAGTTGCCAGGGGTTTTTTCGTAATAGAGACTTTCATGTCGGAGGAGCGTAAACTCGTTAGGAGAGCAGCCAATACAATATTATGGTCCAAAGTGGGGACCTTTAGCATCTCCGTCTTCAATCTTTTCAGGAAATCTCTTAGAGACTCTTCTTCCCATTGTTACAATGATAGCAATGAAGTGGATTTCCACTTCGCTCCCTGGCTGATTATAAAATGAGCCTCAAACTATTGTCAAAACTAGGAGAAGCTATTAATACTGAACGGCGGGACAGAGTTAAACCATGCTGAGCATTACCCTTATGAGTAGTTGGGAAGTGCTTGCACATCGCTGCGTCTGACAAGTCTCTAGAGACCATAACTATTGTGAAGTGAGCAGCGTGATCACGGGGGTCAGTTATTACATCATATCGCTCCATGGTAGGTAAAAGAATATCTTTTGGCATTGGTTCTGAGGAGATTTTCGAGTCGAAGGACGATTCACCTGAAGGGTATAGGGGATCTTCCCCATTCCTTGTGCCTGCCTTTTTAAGCTTGGCAGCCACGAATTGTTTGATTTGCTTATTCAAATCTTTAGGGTCATATTGAGAGATCGCCAATGGTTCATAGTTAGCAGGAAGTTCTCGTCTTGGTGGTCGCTCATATTTGGACTCCACTACGGGTGAGTGGCCATTTGGCCCAAGGGATCGGCTTAGTCCCTCTAGTGGTTTACTTATTCTTTGGACTCTCGACTCCAATCTTTCCATTTAGGGTTGGTTCGCCTATTCTGGTGCTGAAGCCATGACCGACTGTTCCTGAGCCACGGGTCGTAGGATTTGCTCAGGCGGGACGGTCGGGGGGAAAGCATATGATCATCAATTGAATGATTAGGTACCAGAGGGATGGTAGATTCAGCGGGTATAGCCCTTCTACTGCGGGGGCGGCCCTCGAAGATACTCTGGTTCTCGGAGGCATAGTTGTTAGAATAACAGAAGTTGCTCTTGTCTATTCCCACAGATGGCACCAATCTATTGGAGGTGAGTTGTGGCTCCACAGATACCAGCTCCTTGTAGACTTGAACGATCACCATCAGGAGGGATGTAATACCTACAAAAACAGCCGGATGGTGCTACGACGGGGAGACTCCGATGATTAAATCGGAAAGAGTGATTTTCAAATGAAATAGAAATAGAATTAGAGCTCGAGGGAGTAATTTCCTATGATTAGAGTGCCCAATGTGTGAGACCCCCAGAGCGTACCTGGCTTGAAGGGTTTAGGATATTTTATACCTGCGAGAGTCAAGCACCCTCGAGGTGCTTCAGCCCTACTTTCCTTAGCGAGCTGATCCAGAAATCTCGAGGATTCAATATTCCTAATTGATTGTGATTCTCATCCTTTGGGACGCTTTCATTTTCTAGTGGGATTCTTTCCTTAATGGAAAGATCTTAGAGAGGTAGCTCTCAAATAGGAAATCGGATTTATTAGTATATTTTGACCTTCCTTGGAATCATTGGAGCTATTGGCTATCGATCAATTGCTGGACCGATGGAAGGTCTTTGGAGCCTGTTCGTTCAGTGGACCTAGTGGTTGGATACCCGATTGGGACGATTACCTTTATTTGATGAATCACGTTCGGGACGACTGAGACCCTATTGTTTAGGAGATCTGGGCGACTGAGGCCATTCGGTGGATAATCATAAGAAATATTTGAATATTGATCGGTAGCTATTCTTTGTGGGCTTTTTAAGAGCCGACCCTTCTAGCTGGGCCTTGGACCATGTCCTATCAGTGTCCTTTAAGCAAGCAAACAAACAAAGTCCTAAAAATCTATGGTGAAATTTTATATATCCACGGCCTGTGAAATGTAACTTCATTTAAGGTAGAAAATTTTATGCCTTGATCCAGAAAATTTACTGTCGTTAATTATAGAGCAAAAAAAAAGAATAAAATATGTTGCTATTTAGAATTAAAATTTTATGAAAATATTTTGAGCAACCGGTTTGAAGCACATTCTTAAACTTCACCCTTTATTATAATACAAAGTATATGATTGTGTAAACTAGGTCAAAATAAAGACAAAGAGTGCAAATAAAGTTGACTAATTTATTCTACAAAATGAGGGTAGATCCTAACATAAGAAATATTTAAAAAAATGAAGTACTCTCCTATACTTTGTGTCTTATTATTATTTTTTCTTTCTGTTGGAGTATGGGGCAGGTTCGGCCATGAGGGTAGATCCGCCCCCTCATTTGTTTTTGAATTTGAAAATGGGGTTGGGGTGGTTTTTGGTAACTACCCTCAACCCCCTTTAACTCCCCTCTCTCTCTCTCTCTGAAAAAAAAAAAAAGAAAAATGATGCCAAAAAGAAAATAGAGCCTCCTTCTATAGGTATGAAAGTGAACCAAAAGGGAAGGGTGCTTCTTTGCATTTTATTTTTCTTTTACTTGATATATGAATAAACATGAAAAAAATGGGAAAACATTTTTGAGAAACATAAAGTGAGAGGGAAATAAACTAAGGGGCTTGAAAGAGGCTTGATGTTGATGCTCATTACTCCACCAAAATGGCATTTGGACCATGGATAATAAGGGGTAGTTAAATTTTGTGACATTCTCTCGGTCTAGGATACCCAGTTGTCGGAAAGAGGTAAGTGATCCTAACCCAATCTCGATCTAGAAAATTCCACATGAAAATTAGTTTGATATTTAGTACGAATATCATCATTGGTGTCAGAACCATTTAGGATGTTTCCTGTCTCTTTATTGGATATTGAAAATGAAAAATGTCTAAAATGATTTTCAAGGTTCATTAATGGCAATTTGAAATTGGCTTATTGAAATACTCTCAATTTTATACTATAGCATGCTTATGATGTGTAGATCTGATTTGCAAAATTTCACATGCAACGGTTAAGTATATTAAGAGATATTACAAACCCTAGTTGAAACTTAATATACTTGTAACTTTTAGGATACTGTGTTTCATGATATGAAATTTATATGGTTAGATTTCTTTCGAAAAATGCTTTTCAACCATATAAAATTGCAAAAAGTGATTAAAAATTGAGAGAGATATAGTCATTCGAAGTTTGGATCGATAACTAGAAAAATGTTGAAGAAGATGAATAGTGATTTTCTTCTCCACTTTTGGCCATGGCGCGTGAGCCTCACCTCCAAACCTAGAGACTTCCGATTTAAAATCTGAGACCACTATTAAACCCAAAAATAATGAAAATGGGGGGTAACAAAAATTTAGTGGCCGCTTGCCGCTCGGAAGGCGGCGCGTGAGCCTCACGTGCCGGTGGTGGCGCGTGAGTAAGGTTGTGATATTTTAATTCTTGCATTGCAGTCCCTGGTGGCATGGGAAGGCGCGTGGATAGCTTTTTCCAGTCGGAATTTTTTAGTTTGAAAAATTTTGAAAAATTTTATATGAGTCTAAAAATTCATTTTGGTTTTTTCTGTGAATTACAATTTTTTTTTGGAATTGAAAAATTATTATTTATTGATTTATAATCAATAAAAATTATAGAAAAATCGTTTTCTGGTCCAAAAAATTCTGAAAAAATTTTATTGAACTAGAAAATTATTTTTCTTAATTTTAGCTATCTGAGTGTGAATTGTTAACACTCTTTTGATTTTATGCTCTCCTTGTATATGTGAAAAATTTGTTTTTTCAATATAAAATTGTTTGAAAATTGAGCATATTATTTGAATCAGATAATTTTAAAATTTATTATAATATTATGGTTGGCTTAGTATCCAATCTAATATTGTACCCATTTATTAGAGTAATGGTGATATTTGGACTAACTATTGGAGTTCTTGGGAGGAGAGTTAAAGTATTAAAAAGTTCAGAATGTATGATGAGGTTTGATCAAATTTTGATAGACCTAACTCATACTTTATCGGATCCTTTAAAGATCATGAAAACACAATGTTTGGAACTTCTGGGATTAGGTCATTCTTTTTTTCGGAGAAAACAACAACAACAACAACAATAATCTAGATCTTATATCCCATATATTGAGATCGGTCATATGAGAGACAAATACTGAGAATCAAAATTGAAAAAAAAAAGGATTTAGCTTGTGCGGATTCTCTTATGCTACTCATTCCTATTTAAGGCTATCTTCTCAACTAAATCCATATCTATTATGTCTTTACGAATACATTGTGACCAAGTTTTCAATGGCCTACCTTTACATTTTATTAAATCTCTTATTTATTGGAATACATATGTATATTTTAAGAAATTGTAATATCGACACCTTGGTGTATACGTATTTGTACTATTTCCTATTCTGTGTATGATATTACTCACGTTCAATATAGAAATTTTACTAAGAAATTTTTTCAATAAAACCATTCCCAAACAAATATCGGCTAAAATCGCTGGAAATTAAAAACTTCCAAATTGATGACTAAAAGTCAAATAATAGTCAAAATGGCTTTAAAAGTGTTTGAGAATCTCAAATATAGTTAAATATCACTTTGTATAACTAAATCAGGGATTTTCAAAAAATCGCCCGAAAAACTCTAATCGGACGGTAATGAGCCCCAACAAGACTAAATAACCGCATTTCGTTGCGAAATAGACTTAGTTAGACTTAATGCGAGGTAAGGGGCCTAGTGTGTAATCATGGAAAATTTTGGGGTCAAAATAGAATTTTCAAAGTTTAAGGGACTAGTTTGCAAATTACAATAACCTAGAATTAATCTACTAATTTTAATTTCCTAAAACCCTAATTGGAAAAACGTAGAAAGAGGGAGGAATGTGATTGGTTCAAAGGTTGGACTAGTGTGAACAAGTATGAAAACAAGGTTGTTAAAATGTTTGACTTTGGAAATTTAAACCGTAGGTGGAGAGGTGCTTGTGTTAATTTGGACCAATGAGAGCTTTAAGGATCTTAAGGTGGGACTCACATATTAAATAAAGGTGTGATTTGTAGAGAGTGAAATAAAAATAGTGGGTCCCACACATTAAATAAAAATGTAATTTTAAAGATAATAAATGCATTAATTAATTAAGTAAAAGAATGGGAGAGAAAGAGAGGAAGGGAGAAAACGTGAGAGAGGGAGAAGGGAAGGAAGGAAGAGAGAATAAGTTAGGGTATTCTAGAATAAGTTAGTAAAAAGAATAAAAGAGTAAAAATTAAGGGTTAAGATCAATTTTGAAGAATGGATGGCCAAGATTAAAAGGAGTGATATTTAATGAGTTTGGACAAACCCTAGCCACCCTATTCTTCCTCCCAAAACCGTGAACAAGCCAAAGGAAGAGAAAAAGAAGTCTTTTGCCTCCTCCCAAAACCGTGACATACCATTGAAGAGGAAGATTGATTCTTCCAAAAAACCACCCAATATTTTTATATAGATCTTCTCGATTCAAGCCCTAGTACAACATATCCAAAAATTAGAAGAAGATAAGAAGGTTTGCTTGGTGATTCTAGGATGGAAGTTTAGAGGTTCAAGTGAAGAGATCTATGGTTTCTTCAATTTTCCTTCAACAACTTTAGGTAAGAAAGCTTCCTCTCTACCCCTTGCGTAACAAATATTAATTTGGAGCCAAAAGGAAGTCTCTAACATGGTGATTCTTTGTTGACCAAAAGTTGGATCAACGAGGAAAGGAAAGATCTTTGGAGGAGAAGGCTTTGTTTGATCTTGAGATAGCAAATCTAAGGTAAAGGAAAATTCTGCACTTTGTTTGGACTTGAGAACATTTCATTTGGTGTGTTAATGTGTTGATTTTAGCTTAGTTTAGGTGTAAAATCAAGTAAATGAATGATATAGAGTGTGCAGAAAATTTCAGCATGTGAAATGTTTGATTTAAGTCTTGAATGGTCACTAAATGAGGTGAGAAACCGTAAGGGAAAACGTGCAGAAAAATTCAGAACTTTGGTGAAGAAATAAGATGGTTTTTAATATGATTTTGAGTGTTAAAATGTGGATTTGATGTGCTTGTCTGTGTGCTGAATTTTTGCATTGAAGTGAGGTATACATATGTGTGTTAATAAATGAAATGAGGAATGAATGAGAGAAGAATTTTCTGCACTAGTGGAAGCAAAATGAAAAGTCAATTTCATGTGAAATATGTAGTGAAATGTAAGGAAAATGAAATAGGAAAGAGTGAAGAATTTTGTGGTGTGTTATTGTGTATGTGTATGTGTAATTGAAGTTATGAGTGTGAGGATTTATATTTGTATGTATGTAGAATTTTGGGTGGAGTTATTGTGTGTGTGTTTCCAAAATGCCCTGATTGAGTGTTTTGGAGAGAACAAGAAAAATGGCATGCTGTCTGGGAGAGATTTGGAATGAGTCTTGTGATAAAAATGGAGGCTTATATGTGTATGTTATGATATATAAATGTGTATGCATGTATAGTGATATTGGTATATTAAAGTGATGTGAAAATGTGTAATTGTAAAGAGTGTGCAAAAGCATGTGTGTGTGCATATATGATAAAGGTGTGGTGTTGTATTGGTATATTGAAGAGGAGAATTTGATAAAGAATTATGAATGTGAGTGTGTGTGTGTGAATCTTGACATAGAGTGTATAATGTGCAAACGGATTGTTTTGAGTATACTAGGAGATTGGATATGTGAATGATGATTTTGATAGTTGATAGGGGTATTGTGTTTGTTGAGCTGGGTATCTTTGATAGTGTGTAATTGAAATTGTCATTTTGGTGATTTAAAAAGGGACGATGTATATAGCGCAAGAAGAGTCTAGCTATGTTGTTCTTGGCTACAACCTTATGCGAAGGATTAGTTAAAATAAAATATAACATTTGAACTTTCCAATGCTACGACACTTATATGTGTTATATATATTATTATTGTAGTGATTTATTGCTTGATCGTTCGTGGGGAACCTTTTTCTGTTGTTGTGGAACATTTTAGGGAGCGACGTACCCTGCCGTATACTGTGAGTGAGACTTGACACTGTGTTTTTGAATTGAACAAAATCTCTGTTTTACAGTTTTTCGAAATGAAATATTTTGTGAAATGTGTATAAGCATTGGTTTGACCTACGATTTTTGAATACTCTCTTTTGTGATTATTGGAGTGTCCCAAATGATTTAGTTAAATGTTATGTATCCATGATTTGTATTGAAAATATATCATGCCACTCTTTGGAATTGTGATATGATTTATATGCTATCATTGCATTGACATTTTAATTGAAAGGATTTGATGAAATACATTGGCATGCTGTTTTGAAATGATTTGATGATTTATGTGTAGGTTGGATACCTACTTGTGATGGAATTGACGGATATGATGATGTGATGATATTATTGATGGATTCCGTAGCTATGAAGGACATTTGTAGAGATGCTCCTTGTGCGTCTGGATATGCTTCTGTAGGAGGTATCTGCAAATGTCGTGGTTGTGATGTGTATAGTTGCGCTCGGATAAACCAAAATTTGGGGAGGACGTGTGTTATGCCACAGTCTAGCTCCGGGTGAGGTACTATACTTGATGGGTATACCTATAGACATGGGCTAGCCTGTTGAAGCAAATGTGGGGAGGACATGTGCTACGCTATTGTCTAACACTTGGTGAGGCCTGTGGCCAACGTTGGGGTAGAGAGCTAATTTTATACACTTGCATATGAAAAAAAACCCCCAACACGCCCTTCATTGGTCGTGGTAAACCACTATAGGGAATATTTTATTGGTAAGCTCTATATGATTTTTGGATATTGTAAATGGATGTATACTTTAATACTATGATATGTGTTATGCGAACATTTGATTTCTGGATCTGTCATGTTTGGTTTTGATATTATATTGGTTTTGAAATGTATTTTGACACTCCATACTCACACCTATATTGAGAACATATTGTCGATCCCCTCATTCACAGAGTATTTTCCTATAATACTTACCCCTCACTTTTCCTTGACTTTCAGTTATAGAACTGGCAGAGAGAGAGACGTGTCGAGTGAGTTGACACACTTGATTTGGTGGAGACCTTAGACTTGGGTATGGTATCGACCATTGTTCCTCAGTGTTGTATTTGGTCACGTTGGATGATGTATATGTTCATTTTGAGGCCTATAGAATGACTAATGTATATTTTAATAGAATGACTGTATTATGTTATGTAACGTAAATTGACACTCTAAGTTATATTCCTTAATTATGCATTGAGGCACCGTGTTGGGATTTTTACATACTTTTACTTGGGAAATCGTGTTTTTGAGAAAACAGGTTTTTTTACAGGTATTGATGTTAGCCTGCGTTATCTCGGTATACGTGTCAAGGGGTGGTAGCATACGGGGTGACGGGCGGCTGTTCATGGCCTCAGATCGAGGATCGGGGCGTGACTGTTTGGTTAGTATCAGAGCTCCAGGTTGAGAGCTATGTTTTATGAAAACAGTTTTGAAAATATTCCCAAGTATGTTTTAAAAGTCCTCAATGCATATGGGAGTTTCTTTACAGTCATGAGATCCGAGTACATATTCTTAGGCATATGAGTTATTCATTTTAGAAGGTTAGATACGGTGCGTATCTAACCTAGCATATTAGTTCTATCGGGTCTTAAACCAATAATTTCATTCATTTTAAAGGGTTAGTTACTTCATAACTAACCCTAATTTTTAAATCTTATCTAACGAGAACTCTTCTGTTATAAAAATATGATTACTAGAAGGGGCACTAGATTTGCACCGGAGATGCCTATTGTACCTGAGGATGCTTCCTCGTCCCATGCACCCCCTCCTGCACCTTCTCAGCCGGCTACAGTAGCCGCAGTTCCACCACCTTCTTTAGATGCTTTCAGGCAGGTGTATGAGTGGTACACCTCGCACGGGGTTCAGATGTCGCCCCCACCACCACCGATGGCAGCGCCGACACCTACTCATGCGGTACCGGCTGATATGGTACCGGATCCTCTATCGGTGGCCGCTCCTTCTATAGTTTCCGGTCTGAATAACAGTATTTTTGCCACACTTAGACGCATTCATGAGCTGACGCAGCTATCCAAAGAAGCTCGTCAGTTAGGATGCACGGAATTTACAGGACTTGGGGTTGCCACTGCAGCCAAGCATTGGATCAACAGGACCCAACGGATTTTCATAGACTTGTGTCTGAGTGAGGATTATAGGTTGCGGTTTGCTAAGAGATTGTTAGATGGTGATGCCCTCACTTGGTGGGAGGCTATCTGTGACGAGGCTACAGAGCCACTGTGATAGGAAAACTTCTTGAGGGAGTTTGACCGCAAATACTTTGCGGAGTTTCAGCAGGACTAGAAGATGACGGAGTTCCTGCACTTGAGACAGGGGACTAGATCTGTCACTAAGTATGAGGCAAAGTTGAGGGGATTAGCCGCCTTTGTCCCCGACCTAGGCACACCTAGGCAGTTTTGATTCAAGTTTAAGGATAGCCTTAACTTGAGCATTCGGAGATACATGACGGTGACACCCAGCTTTTCCCTATCGGAGATTATTGATTCAGCTCTCCATGCTAAGGAGATTATACGTGTTGAAAGTAGGCAGAGGGAGAGCAGGGATCTAAAGAAGAGGAAAGCAGGGCTTCATGCGAGTCAAGACTCGAAGAAGGGTAGGACTTTAGGCTTTCATCAAGGAGGGCCTTCTCACTTTAGGGCAACACAGTTCAAACAGGGACTGCGTCCCCAGGGATTTAGAGCACCGACCCCTAGTGACTCTAGTCATTCCACAGTGCAGAACCATCCTATCTGCCGCAACTGCGGCCGATGTCATTCCGGAGTTTGTAGAGATCCTGTGAGATGCTTCCAGTGTGGGAAGCAAGGACACATTCGGATCTTTTGTCCTGAACTAGGCTTCAGAGGTCAGATGCCGCAGACACACACAGGTGGACCACGGACAGGTCAGTAGGGAGCGCCTGCATATTTAATACCTACCACTCCACAGACTATAGCTGAGAGCAATACTATTCCAGGTCATTCGCGATAGCAACCTAGGGCACAGGCCCGTGCATATGCGATGACTCAAGAGGACGCTCAGGCGAACCCGGATATGATTATGGGTAATCCTCCAGTAGACCCCTCTGTTTAAAAGCTTTTAAGTACTTGTTCCATCTTGAAATCGTGTACCACCATGACTAGTTAAAGCTTTGGAAGCTTAACTATTTTGATTCTCTTTTCTTTTGAAATCATTTATCTCATGATGATATGTATGGACATGATTAGTTACAGCCCTAGAGGCTTAACTATTTTGATATATATATCGCTATCCTTTGCGTACTCTCAATTAATTCTTCTTAAATTTCTCGCATATAGGTATTATGAAAATATACGAAGTCGATGCCCGTGTTCTTATGGACACCGGATCGAACTATTCTTATATGAGAGCCCCTTTCGCTCAATAGTCAGATAGGCTATTATTGCCTCTAGATGAGGAGCTAATGGTTATCACTCCTCTTGGTGAATAGTTGGTCAGAGATTCAGTATATAGAGGCAGCGAAGTCATGATTGGTGAGACAGTGCTAGAAGCAGATCTGATTCCACTTGATATGACAGATTTTGATGCCATTTTAGGGATGGATTAGCTAAGTACTCACCGAGTTTCCGCAGATTGTTTCACCAAGGAAGTTGAGTTTCGGAGGTCTGAAGGACCACCACTGGTGTTCGCAGGTGAGAGATGGGTATTATCCCGTTGTGTAGTGTCAGTGATGGAGGCCAGATGGATGATACGCCGATGGTATACAGCATATCTGGCTCACATAATCGATACTACCCTAGAAGGTTCGAGGCTTGATAAGGTCCCGGTGGTACAGGAGTTTCCTGATGTGTTCCTCGAGGAGCTACCCAAATTGCCACCAGTTCAGGAATTTGATTTTGAGATCGATTTGACTCCGGGGACTACTCCTTTTTCTATTCCACCATACAGAATGGCACCAGCCGAGTTGAGAAAACTGAAGGTCCAGTTGCAAGAGTTGCTGGACAAGGGATTTATCCGTCCGAACACTTCACCTTGGGGTGCTCCAATGTTGTTTGTGAAGAAAAGGAAGGTACATTTAAACTATGTGTGGATTATCAACAGTTGAACAAAGTCTCCATCAAGAACCGATATCCATTACCACGTATTGATGATTTATTCGATCAACTTCAGGGTGCCAGGGTTTTCTCAAAGATAGATCTTCGATCAGGTTATCATCAATTGCGGATTAGGGCAGAGGATGTACCCAAGACCGCATTCCGCACTCGATATGGGCACTTCGAGTTCTTGGTCATGCCATTTGGGTTAACTAATACACCAGCCACATTTATGGACTTGATGATTCGAGTCTTCCATGATTATCTAGACTGGTTCGTCATCGTATTTATTGATGACATCTTGGTTTACTCGCGAAGTGATGAAGAGAATGCTTAACACCTTCGGGTTGTTTTACAGATTCTTCGCAAGAGACAGTTATATGTCAAATTCACCAAGTGTGAATTTTGGCTGAGGTAGATTGGTTTTCTGGGCTATATAGTTTTTATGGAGGGTATTTTCATTGATCCGCAGAAGGTTGAAGCTATATTGAAATGGGAGCAGCCGAAGACCGTGACTGAGGTTCGGAGTTTCCTTGGTCTTGCAAGTTATTATCGACGATTTGTACAGGGATTCTCTCAGATCGCTGCATCACTATCTAAATTGACGCGGAAGGATATCAAGTTTCATTGGGATGATCATTATGCGGTGAGCTTTCAGGAGCTCAAACAGCGATTGACATCAGCATCGATATTGGCCCTTCCCATTAGCAGTCGAGAGTATGTGGTATGCAGTGATGCTAGCCGACAGGGATTGGGTTGTGTACTGATGCAGGATGGCTGGGTTATTGTATATGCTTCTCGTCAGCTAAAGAAGCATAAGCTGAACTACCCGACACACGATCTTAAGTTAGCCGCCATAGTCTTTGCTCTGAAGATATGGTGACATTACTTATATGGGGTGACCTGTAGGGTATTCACAGATCACAAAAGTCTGAAGTATTTATTTACTCAGCGGGAATTAAATTTGAGACAGAGGAGATGGATGGAATTGTTAAAAACTATGATTTGATTATCGACTATCATCCCAGAAAGACAAATATTGTGGCAGATGCCTTGAGCCAGAAGTCGCCATCTTCTCAGGTGACAAAGAGTGCTTACCTCTCTTGTTTGGTGGAACTCCGTACTTTAGGAGTCAATTTGGCTAGTGATGATCAAGGAGCACTACTAGCCCGATTTGAGGTGAGGCCAACTTTGCTCGATCGTATTAAAGAGATCCAGGGATCTAATGAGGAGCTCTGGGGTATTCTTGATAGGATCTACAAGGGAGATGGTGGGGACTTTCGAGTTCGTGATGATGGACTAATAGTATTCCAAGAGTTGGCTTGTATTCCAACCGACAACGATCTTTGGAGAGCTATTCTTGAGGAGGCTCATTCCTCTGCTTATGCTATGCATCCGGGAGGTATAAAGATGTATTGGACTATCCAAGGTAGTTATTGCTGGCCCGGTATGAAGAGGGAGATCGCAGAATTTGTAGCTTGATGTTTGGTCTGTCAGCAGGTGAAGGTCGAGCATCAGAGACCCGCAGACACGTTACAGCCTCTTCCCATTCCTGAGTGGAAGTGGGAACACATCACGATAGACTTTGTGATGTGGTTGCCACGGACTTCAGCACGGCATGATGCTATATGGGTGATCATTAATAGACTCACCAAGTCTGCACATTTTATCCCGATACGTGCTGATTATTCCTTAGACGTGTTGGCACGCCTCTACATTGACACGATTATCAGGCTTCATGGGGTACCTGTGTCGATAGTGTCAGACATAGACCCCAAATTTATATCCAGATTTTGACCCAGATTGTAGGAGGAATTGGGTACCGGGCTGAGATTTAGCATAGCATATCATCCTCAGACCGATGGTCAGTCGAAGAGGACTATTCAAACTCTGGAGGACATGTTGAGAGCATGTGTTATGGATTTATGGGGTAGTTGGGATCGGCACATTCTAGTGGTAGAGTTCGCATGTAATAACAACTACCAGGCTAGCATTAGGATGCCTCCGTATAAGGCATTGTATGGGAGAAAATGTCGTACTCCGCTATGCTTGGATGAGGTAGGAGAGAGGCAACTCACCAGTGTAGAGATTGTTGAGGAGACGAAAGAGAAAGTGAGGATCATCTGTGAGCGGATGAAGGTTGCCTAGTATCAACAGAAAGCTTATGCAGATAGGAGGCGACAACCACTTGAGTTCGAGGTAGGAGATATGGTTTTCCTTTGGATCTCACCCTAGAAAGGGGTGATTCGATTCACGCAGCGGGGCAAGTTGAGTCCCAGGTATATTGGACCTTTTCGTATCCTTGAGAGGGTCGGAAATGTTGCGTATAGACTAGAACTGCCGGATGAGCTTTCCCGTATTCATGATGTTTTCCATGTCTCGGTACTTAAGAAGTACCTACCTGATCCGTCTCATGTTTTAAAGCCTCCGCTAGTTGAGTTGCTAGAGGATCTGAGTTTACTAGTCCAGCTTGTTGCTATCCTTGATCGGCAGATGAAGAAACTATAGAGCAAGGAAGTTCCTCTAGTCAGAGTTTTATGGAGAAGTGACCAGTTCAAGGAGGAGACTTGGGAGCCCGAGGAGGCCATGAGGAGACAGTACCCTCAACATTTCAGTGTATAATTTTCTTTAAGTTTCGATGACGAAACTTTTTTTAGGGGGTTAGAAAATATAATGCCGACACCTCGGTGTATTCATATTTGGACTATTTCCATTCTACATATGATATTATTCATATTTGATATAGAAATTTCACTAAGAAATTTTTATATCAAATATGAGTATTTGGACTATTTTCCATTCTATAAATGATATTACTCATATTTGATATAGAAATTTCACTAAGAAATTTTTCCGATAAAACCATTCCCAAACAAATATCGGCTAAAATCGCCAGAGATTAAAAATTTTCAAATTGACCACTGAAAGTCGAATAATAATCAGAATGACTTTAAAAGTGTATGAGAACCTCAATTATAGATAAATATCACTTTGTATAACTAAATCAGGGATTATTGAAAAATTGCTCGAAAAACTCTAATCGGACGGTAATGAGCCCCGGCAAGACTAAATGACCACATTTCAATGCTAAATAGATTTAGTTAGACTTAATGCGAGGTAAGGGGCCTAGTGTGTAATTATGAAAAATTTTGGGGTCAAAATAAAATTTTCAAAGCTTAAGGGACTAGTTTGCAAATTACAATAACCTAGAATTAATCTACTAATTTTAATTTCCTAAAACCCTAATTGGACAAATGTAGAGAGAAGGAGGAATGTGATTGGTTCAAAGGTTGGACTAGTGTGAACAAGTGTGAAAACAAAGTTATTGAAATGTTTGACTTTGAAAATTTAAACCGTAGGTGGAGAGGTGCTTGTGTGAATTTAGACCAATGAGAGCTTTAAGGATCTTGAGGTGGGTCTCACATATTAAATAATGGTGTGATTTGTAGAGAGTGAAATAAAAATAGTGGGTCCCACGCATATTAAATAAAAATGTAATTTTAAAGATAATAAATGTATTAATTAATTAAGTAAAAGAATGGGAGAGAAAGAGAGGAAGGGAGAGAGAATAAGTTAGGGTATTCTAGAATAAGTTAGTAAAAAGAATAAAAGAGTAAAAATTAAGGGTTAAGATCAATTTTGAGTAATAGATGGCCAAGATTAAAAGGAGTGATGTTTAATGAGTTTGGACAAACCCTAGCCACCCTATTCTTCCTCCCAAAACCGTGAACAAGCCAAAGGAAGAGAAAAAGAAGTCTTTTGCCTCCTCCCAAAACCGTGACCTACCATTGAAGAGGAAGCTTAATTCTTCCAAACAACCACCCAATATTTTTACATAGATCATCTCTATTCAAGCCCTAGTACAACATATCCAAAAATTAGAAGAAGAGAAGAATGTTTCCCTGGTGATTCATGGATGGAAGTCTAGAGGTTCAAGTGAAGAGATCTATGGTTTCTTCAATTTTCCTTTAACAACTTTAGGTAAAAAAGCTTCCTCTCTACCCCTTGTGTAACATATATTAATTTGGAGCCAAAAGGAAGTCTCTAGCATGGTGATTCTTTGTTGACCAAAAGTTGGATCAAAGAGGAAAGGAAAGATCTTTGGAGCAGAAGGCTTTGTTTGATCTTGAGACACCAAATCTAAGGTAAAGTAAAATTCTGCACTTTGTTTGGACTTGAGAACATTTCATTTGGTGTGTTAACGTGTTGATTTTAGCTTGGTTTAGGTGTAAAATCAAGTAAATAAATGATATAGAGTGTGCAGAAAATTTCAGCATGTGAAATGTTTGATTTAAGTCTTGAATGGTCACTAAATGAGGTGAGAAACCATAAGGGATGAAGTGAAAAAAAATTCAGAACTTTGGTTAAGAAATTGGATGGTTTTTAATGTGATTTTGAGTGTTAAAATGTGGATTTGATGTGCTTGTGTATGTGCTGAATTTTGGCATTGAAGTGAGGTATATATATGTGTGTTAATGAATGAAATGAAGAAGGAATGAGTGCAGAATTTTCTGTACTAGTGGAAGCAAAAAGAGAAGTCAATTTCATGTGAAATATGTAGTGAAATGTAAGGAAAATGAAATAGTAAAGAGGGCAGAATTTTGTGGTGTGTTATTGAGTATGTGTATGTGAAATTGAAGTTATGAGTGTGAGGATTTATATGTGTATGTATGCAGAATTTTGGATGGAGTTATTGTGTATGTGTATGCAAAATGCCTTGATTGAGTGTTTTGGAGAGATCAAGAAAAATAGCATGCTGTCCGGGTGAGATTTGGAATGAGTCTAGTAAGAAAAATGGAGGCTTATATGTGTATGTTATGATATATAAATGTGTATGCATGTATAGTGATATTGGTATATTAAAGTGATGTGAAAATGTGTAATGGTAAAGAGTGTGCAAAAGCATGTGTGTGTGCATATATGAAAAAGGTGTGGTGTTATATTGGTGTATTGAAGAGGAGAATTTGATAAAGAATTATGAATGTCAGTGTGTGTGTGAATCTTGACACAGAGTGTATAATGTGCAAACGGATTGTTTTGAATATACTAGGAGATTGGATATGTGAATGATGATTTTGATAGTTGATATTGGTATTGTGTTAGTTGAGTTGGGTATCTTTGATAGTGTGTAATTGAAGTTGTCATTTTGGTGATTTAAGAAGGGACGGTGTATATAGCGCAAGGAGAGTCTAACTATGTTGTTCTAGGCTACAACCCTATGTGAAGGATCAGTTAAAATAAAATGTAACATTTGAACTTTCCAATGCTACGACACTTATATGTGTTATGTATATTATTATTGTAGTGATTTACTGCTTGATCGTTCGAGGGGAACCTCTTTCTATTGTTGTGGAGTATTTTAGGAAGTGACGTACCCTCCCGTATATTGTGAGTGGGAGTTTGACACTGTGTTTTTCAATTGAACAAAATCTCTATTTTACAGTTTTTCAAAATGACATATTTTGTGAAATGTGTGTAAGCATTGGTTTGACCTACGATTTTTGAATACTCTCTTTTGTGATTATTGGAGTGTCCCAAATGATTTAGTTAAATGTTATGCATCCATGATTTGTATTGAAAATATATCGTGCCACTCTTTGAAATTGTGATATGATTTATATGCTATCATTGCATTGACATTTTAATTGAAAGGACTTGATAAAATACATTGACACGCTGTTTTGAAATGATTTTATGATTGATGTGTTGGCTGGATGCCTACTTTTGATGGAATTGACAGATATGATGATGTGATGATATTATTGATGGATTCCATAGTTATGAAGGACATTTGTAGAGGTGCCCCTCGTGCGTCCGGATACGCTTCTGCAGGAGGTATCCGCAAATATCGTGGTTGTGATGTGTATAGTTGCACTCGGATGAACCAAAATTTGGGGAGGACGTGTGTTATGCCACAGTCTAGCTCCGGGTGAGGTACTATACTTGATGGGTATATGTATAGACATGGCCTAACCCGTTGAACCAAATGTGGGGAGGACATGTGTTATGCCACTGTCTAGCACTTTGTGTGGTCTGTGGCCAACGTTGGGGTAGAGAGCTAATTTTATATACTTGCATATGAAAAAAAACCCCCAATGCGCCCTTTATTGGTCGTGGTAGACTACTGCAGGGAATGTTTTATTGGCTAACTCTATATGATTTTGGGATATTGTAAATGGTTGTATACTTTGATACTATGATATGTGTTATGTGAACATTTGATTTCTGGATATATCATTTTTGGTTTTGATATTATATTGGTTTTGAAATGTATTTTGACACTCATGCTCACACGTATATTGAGAACATATTGTCGATCTCCTCACTCATGGAGTATTTTCCCATAATACTTACCCCTCACTTTTCCCTGACTTTCAGTTATAGAACTGGTAGAGAGAGAGACGTGTCGAGTGAGTTGACACATCTGATTTGTTGGAGACCTCGGACTCAGGTATGATATCGACCATTCTTCCGCAATGTTGTATTTGATGATGTTGGATGATGTTATGTTCATTTTGAGGTCTATAGAATAACCAATGTATATTTGAATGGGATGACTGTATTATGTTATGTAATGTAAATTGACACTCTCAGTTGTATTGCTTAATTATGCATTGAGGCACTGTGTTGGGATTTTTACATACTTTTACTTGGGAAATCATGTTTTTAAGAAAACAAGTTTTTTTTACAGGTATTGATGTTAGCCTGTGTTGTCTCGGTATACGTGTCGAGAGGTGATAGCATACAGGGTAACGGGCGGCTGTTCACGGTCTCAGATCGAGGATCAGGGCGTGACAGAAATAATCTGATTTCTTTATTACGATAACGAGGTTGATGAAATGATTGCCAAGAGAGAGAATGTGTTTCTTGACAATGTAAGGCTCATATTAATAGAAATATAGAGGATCAAGAATCTGGAGACCCAAATGAAGAAAAGCTATCCCATAGTATAGATCGCACTACCCCACGTGCTATAAGGAGATTTTTCTCCTAGGGATAGACAATCCAATGGATTGACAAATATGATTACTCGAATGAACATATTGTGAATTGAAATAATAAATTTGCATGTTTTCTTTTGCACGCTATGGTTCCATGATCATATATAAGAAACTTTTAAGTTTTTCTTTATAAAGTTTCTATTGAGAATATGATTATGAATATTTGATATTTTTTTTTCATATGATCATGCATGCAAAAGAAAATTAGGATACCTTGAAAGTAATTTTGGATTGGAAGAATTTAAGTATTGCTCATCCAAAATTGAAATTGTTTAAATACTCTGTGTATTTAAGTAGGAGGTTTTAGGTTGGAAGAATTTATGTAATTCTCATCTAAAACTTATAGAATTTTGTAACTTAAATTAAATTCGTGATAGTGATATATTAGAACCATAGATAATGATTAGGAATTTAGTGAACTTTTGATTCTATACCTGATGTTGACCTGTCATGGATGTTAATCTTGAAGTGCAAAATTATGTACATTGTATAAGCATTAGTACATATGTCCACCCTCTTAGAAAATCCAAACCATAGCATCAATGTCCATTATTAGGGATTAGAATGGAAATAACAAATTGGATGGTGACGATCGTGAGATATGTCAGCATAAAATGTAAAACGTGCTGAAAGAATGAGATGCATTGGAAGGCATCAAGTATGTCATGTCGTACCCTAAAGTGGGCAATGGTGCCCTTTAAAGGAGAGAACTAGATGCTAACCAGGTGTAAAAAATGATAGATTCCACTATTCGAGATATCCTAGTTAGCTTTGTTATTGAAGACATGATACCTGAGTATGAGTAATACTTTGAGTAGAGAGGTACCAGGGACTCATTTTAGACAATTGACCTTGATGTTTGATACTTATAAAAGGTGAAGTGATCACTGTATCAAATTGTTTTTGAGGGTCATGTCTAGCATGATTAAAGAGTGAGAGTCAGCTGATCATGTCCTCTCCAATGAACAGAAAGTTTAAATTTTGATCCGATTCCTTTTTGTCAAGTGGGAGCACCTAAAAGTTAATTTGATTTACAATAACAGTGTGAGAACTTTCTCGGATGTTGCTCTCCACGTCAAGCTTGAGGATAAGCTACTTTGTTCTGCCAGATTCATAGCTAATGCTTTTGTTATAGATTTTAGTTCCAAGAGAGTTTCGGACTCTAAGCATTAGAGGAGATGGAACAAAAGCAAGAAAGGAAAGGAGATTGTAGACAGATCACAAAAAGAACAACCCTGGATATAAGAACAAATAGAGATTATTTATGAATTCTTTCATCGATTGCTTTCTGGTAGTAGATAGTATATAGAGAACGATATAAGAGTAAACGTTAGAGAAGTTAGCACTTGTAAACTGTAGTTACAAAGTGGCCAAACTCTCATTCTGCATGAGGTTCTCTATATGTCAAAAATTCAATGGAATCTTATTTGTTCTTATTCTTTTGGAATTTGACTATGATTTGAACTTTTAGAGATATGTGGTTGATTTGTATTTGAGCGACATGTGTATTGATTCTAGATAGCTTGCAAATGGTTTCATCATTTTGCAAATGTTGATAATGTGACATGATAGATTTGGTCACATTAGGATAAGGTAGGATAAATCAACTAGCGAGAGTAGAAACGTTGGGTTCACTCACAAAAGTTGATTTACAAATGTGTAAATGTTGTCTTGTCGGAAAAATGATGAAAAAACCATTTAGAAAAGCCATATGGGCTAAATTTCCATTGTGTTTAATCTATTGAGATATTCGTGATCCAATAAATGTGAAGCCTAGACATGAAATTTCATATTTCATTACATTTATTGATGATTTCACGCATTTGACCATATCTATTTGATCTCTTATAAGTTCGAAATACTTGAGTGCTTTAAACATTGTATGAGCGAAATAGAGAATCAGATGGATAAATGGCGTGAATATTTATCAGATCAATTTAAGAATCTAAGTAATGAATAAGTCATAATCTGACATTTGACCATTCCTAATACACCTTAGCAGAGTGGTGTAATAATGAGAAAGAATAGGACATTGTTGAGTATGACAAGATCTATGATGGGCAGGTTAACTTGCCCATTTCCTTTTAGGAGATGCCTTGTTAACTGTGGTCTTTATATTTTGAACAAAGTGCCTTCAGAACCTGTACCAATGATATGATATAAACTTTGGACTGGTAGAAGTTCGTATCTCAGTGACTTTAAACCTTGGCGATTGATAGTTTGTATTTGAGATTTTTCAATAAATTTAGAAAATTTGGGTCCCTATAGAAGTAAGAGTATCTTTATTAGATACTCCGACTGGTCTGAAAGTTAAGAATCCATTTGTGAATACGGGGATGGTACTACAATAGAGGTTAGATCATGAATGTTATGTTTCTGGAGAATGATTTTCCTAGTAGAAAAGACATGAAGGACTTAGAGCTATCATTTGAATTAGTTAATTCAAATGATACTTTGTCTATTATAGATTGTTAGAATGGTGCTGATCCCAGTGGGAAGAATTTAAATTCTAGGGATTTAGATGAGAGAAAATCTATCTTTGGTTATATTTGCTTGCTGAATAATGGTGTCATCTCGTGTAAAAGCAAGAAGTAAAACTGTATATCACTTTCTATGATGGAAACAGAATTTGTAGTCAATGCTTCTACAGTTCAGAGAATGAGTTTGGTTAAATAGATATTACAATATTTGAGAGTAGTTATCAATTCAGTGGGAGCTTGACAATTTATTGTGACAATCGGTTAGCTATTGCTTATACAAGAGACTTCAAATATGATTGCAAAACCAAATATAGACATAAACATCAATCTTGTCAGAGACGTGATTAAAAAGAAGAAAATGACACTGAGATATATGACTACACATTTGGTGGTGGCTAGTCCTTTTAGAAAGCCAATACCTAAAGATATGTTTGTGAGACATGTTAGATAACATGAGTTGCATGGATTGTGACAATATTTATTACTATAGTAGTAATTGTGATTATATACAGAAAGTATATATGTTGTAATGCTCATATTCGATGATATTTGAATTTTGTCTTTGTATTCAAAATTCTTGTGTCTAGACTTGAAAGTATGTAAGACAAGTTTTGAGATTAACTCTTTCACATGAGCAATTTGTAATGGATTAACACACATATAAACCGCCTTAGTTAAGTACTAAGATGAGATTATTGGTTAAATATACTTCACATATGGTAATCGAAATGGATTCCCCACAATTAATTAAACTTGTTAAATAGCTAGATGTGCCTTGATATTGTGAGATTTTGGAGGATTTGTAAAAATGAAAATTCAGCTTAAGTGTTGTGTATACTTGGACTAAGACCTGTACAATGCGTTATTTTAGAAAAGAAAACATACGCTTTCAAATAGAAAGGAAAGCATCGTAGCACATGTTTCATACCACGCGAGCTAATGTGACCAAATGAGTAATGAGATGGTACAACTCTCTTTATTTCATTATGTCCATCTCATTATATGAGATTCAGAGGTTTATATTTAACCTCAATTTATACCCTTAGGATTTTTATTTTTCTTTTGAAATTTTATTTTAGTGTTGCTACTTTAGCATATCACCAAGAAGCCATGGATGATTCGGTTTGGCGATGCATGTCTAGGAAAGCAATTAATATAAAGTTAAAAGTTAGTATTATGAAAGGAAGACTGTCTTTAACCGACACGTTACTCTGTTTTCATAGGTCAACCAATTATGTCTATAACTTAGTGTTTTGAGATGTAATTTTGAATACATGATTGGATTTGAATCAAGTATGCTCTTATATTGTTTTCAGGGATGAGAGGTACATTGACTGTGTAGAATAAAAGAGATCTGGGGTATAAAGTGATACGCTATCCTCATCACCACATTGACGATGAGCTGCTATATATCCTTAACCGGTGTATCGTTCTAGAGCTCTTGGTATTCTCATAGGTTACACGGTTCTCTTGCCTGTATGATATTGATGTTCAATAATAATGATCATGCTATATGCGAGTTTAGCCTTCATGCATGAGTAGGAGATATTGGAGTATGGGGCATGTCTGCCCATGAGGGTAGACCCGCCCCCTCATTTGTTTTTGAATTTGAAAATGGGGGTTAGGGTCTATCCCCTCAACCCCCCTTTAACTCCCCTCTCTCTCTCTCTAAAACAAATGATGCCAAAATGAAAAATAGAACCTCCTTCTACGGGTATGAAAGTGAACCAAAAAAGAAGGGTGCTTCTTCGCATTTTCTTTTTCTTTTTCTTGATATATGAATGATCATGAAAAAATAGGAAACCCTTTTTGAGAAACATAGAGTGAGAGGGAAATAAACTAAGGGTCTTGAAAGAGGCTTGATGTTGATGATCATTACTCTATCAAAATGGCATTTGGATTGTGGATAGTAGGAGGTGATCCAATTTTGTGATATCCTCTCGGCCTAGGATACCCAATCGTCGGAAACAGATAAGTGATTCTAACTCAATCTCGATCCAAAAATTTTTGCATGAAAATTTATTTGATGGTTAGTACGAATATCATCACTTTCACAGTTATTATTCAATAGCATTTATATAATTCACTATTATTTACATAACTTGTCTTTTCTTTATGTTCGTACAATTTTTTTTCTTTAAAATTGTTTAATAGTTTTGTTTTGTTTCTCTAAAATTTTGAATTTTAATAATATTTTTAAATTTAAAATGCTGATTATTTATATGTACAATATGATATACAAGATTGCATTAGTTCTCATTTAATTAATTATAGAAAATTTATTTCTACAAATGCACAGCTCAAATTTTTTTTATAAAAAGTAATAAATAACAGAAAATATATAACAAAAAGAGAGAGAGAGAGAGAGAGAGAGAATAACATTAAATGTCGAAAAGGTTGCATCCATGCTAGCTGTTACATAAATTTAGATTTTCGATGCAAAAAGATGTCAAAGTAAATTTTGGCATCGAGTGTCAAAGGATCGTACCCATATATATATTTATAGACCATAAGAACTATGTTTTGTAAAAAAAAAATTTAAGAATTCCATACCAGGTATAAAATTTATTATGGATAAAACATACCTGTGTAAAAAAGATTTTATTTTGAAAATCCTATAAACTAAGTGTACTTTTAACTCTTGGATTTGTTTTGAATTCAATCAGGAATAAAAGAAAATAGTTTTGAAAAGAGTTCAGTTTTAAAAATTCTAAAACCATTATTGATTCTATTTAATTTTGGGAAGGCCAATTTTAATGCTTGAATGGGTACAAAGTTTATTTTTGCTTATTTTATATTTAAAGTGCTCTATGTATTTAATTTTATATTTGCTAGAGGTAGATTTTGGCTCCATAGAAACCTGCTTGTTTGACCTGAGCGGGAAGCATGATTGCTGCTTTGGCCGATGAGATGGGACTTGCAAAAGACCATCGGATGGTACTCCAACAGGAGAGGCTCCGATGCTGAATTTAGAAAGAGCGGTTTTCAAAAAAAAAGAAACAGCTTGAGTACAAGAAAAGGTGCAAAGAATGAGAACCCCATGTAGCCTTGTGTGTCAAATGTATAGTTCCAATAGAACGTACTTGGGTAATGATATGATGGATGTATTTACAAGTATGTGTCTCATGAATCGTGCGCATCTGGGGCGTTACAACCCTAGTTTCCTTGTATCAATGTTCCGGGATCTCAGGACTCTTGGTCAAATGTTCCCAAAAGATGTAGGATCCTTGTTGCTTGGAAAGTCCAATGGGCTAAGGAGAGTTCATTCCTTATTGATTAGATTTAGAAGATCTCCTTCTTCATATAGGAAGTTTGTTGTGTGGTCGAATAGGAAAGTGAGCCTTAGTATGAATCTTAAACGAATATTACCTTTAGTCAATGATGGTAAGCCACCGAGAGGTATAGAGGTGATAAGAGTTCTATTGGGGCTATCGACCATGGGACCAAAATACTGTATCCTCTTTGGCTTCCTGAGTACCGAGTGCCGATAGGTTCTTTTAGTCTATTAGACTGCTACCAAGAGGGGTTAATCAGTTTAAATCGAGAAAGTGAGCTGTACTTACCATTCTAAGAGATAAACTCTGTAATTTTGACACGTGTCTACAGAACTAAGAGAACTCAAGTATCACAAAGAATGGGCTTTAAGGCTATGTCCCATCATTTGCCCCCTGCTCCTAAAGTCGTTCGAATAAATGACTTGAGGAGTAAGATGGAAGGACGCTACTCGACAAATGCGTGGGGATATTAATGACAGTAAATTCCAAATAAATGAACTTCCATCAAATGTGACATGGGAAGTTGAAAATTTTGGCACTTCATTTATTATGCACATTTCTTTTTCCTACTATAAATAGAAGAGAGTTGTTTGGCATTGTGTCATACGAAATGGTTGTGAATCTTTTGAGCATGTGTGCTTTTGGAAACATTGTATAAAGATGGGTTTTGAGCCAAAAAACTCTGATATTTAGGAGGTTTCTGCCGATGTGGGGTTCCATCATATTTAGAATTGCCAATATGAGGTTTTATCACGTCATAATGGAATCCATCGGGTTTCACAAGTTCTCCCTTTGGGCACAAAGAGACCTTCGCTCATAATGGAAGCTCTCTTCCCAAGGTCAGAACTATTATCTGGCCAATAGGTGTAGCCGAGGTTGTTGAAGATACTTCTTTGGTGCTCTATCAGATTGGGTAATAAGAGGAGTTAGGGACGTGGTCGGAGGTTTGATGCGTCTTTTCTATCTCTTTTGGCCATCTCATACTCTCCTTAATTCCTTTTGCAGTATTCTTGTCCTAGTTTGGTTGCAGAGATTTTTGATATTCTTTCTTCTGTCTTCTCTTTCAATTCCCATTTACTGTTTTTATACTCTCTTGCTATCTTGTATGATGTCTTTTTTGCTTTGTAAAGAGTTTTCTTAATGTTCCCTTTGAATGTTGTGTTGTGCACTCATTTTGTACCTAAGCTATGAAGTGTAATGAAACTGTTTGATAAATTTGAATCATGTAGCTAAGTTTTACCTTAAGCTTAAAGGACTGTGTCTGCCTGAATACGGGCCGATCTAGCTATTCCACTGGTAGAATCTAATCGTTCATTCTTGACCGTGTTTGTCGATAGAATTTAACCATGGAGAGTAGGTTGTGCTCACTCAATCGGGGAGGTATATCCCTTACTTTCATTCGTTGGGGACCAAATGATGGGATGGGTCATGCCTACCTATCTTGAATTCATGCCCCCTTATTGATGACAGGTTTCATTTGTTAGAGATCATATTAGGAATCAAAAGATAGGATGAGCCGTGCTTGCTTTATTGGTGACACGTTTCAAATGATAGGATGTGCCATGCCTACCCACCTAGGAGTCATATCCCTTTTTAATGGCACGCTACATTTATTAAGTAATACGTTAGGAATCAACCAATGAGATCGGCTGTGCCTACCTTCCTGGGAGTCATATCCCTTATTGACGGCACGCTACATTCATTAAGTAATACGTTACAATCAACCGATAAAATGGGCTATACCTACTCGTTTGGGCATCTTATACCTTATTAATGGCACATTATGTTTGTTAAGTTATCAACCAAGAGATAAAACAATAGAACAAGACAAAAGGACATAGAGATCTTACTCGGGAGGGGACTCACCTGCTCAAGGAGGTGACGAGATCTTACTCATAGTAGATATGCAGGTTTTTCAGGTTTCAGGTCCTAGGCATAGCCGAGCCATCTAGGTTATTGAGACGATAAGTCCCTAGGTGAACTACTAAGCATATTTGATAAGGACCTTCCTAGTTTTGTGTTAGCTTGCCCCCGATTAGGGTTGATCGGTAGCTTCTACTTTTCTTAGGATTAGATTGCCTGGCCTGAATACCCCGTTTTTGACCCGTTTGTCATAGTATCGAGCCATCTGCTATTGATACGCTATCATTTGAGTAGTTACGATCTCCCATAACTTGAGGAGTAAGTCTAGCCACTCTTACAAAGCAGGCCCATTTTGTATTGTGCCATATTAGTTTACTGGAGCAAATGAACTCCTATTTCCATGGATATGATGGCTTCACATCTGTATGTTAAGCTAAATGGTATCTCTCCTATTCCCGTTGAGGTGTAGTATGGTAGGCCCAAAGAATGCCATAATATTTATTTGTCCATCATCCTTTGGCTTCGTTCAGTGCCATTTTCAATCTTTTAGGATCCTTCTATTTGTTATCTTCCCTGGATCATTAGTTTGTGGGTGAGCCACGGACGTGAAATGATATTAGATCTCAAGCTTGACATAAAACTTTTGGAAATCTTGTTGTCAAACAGTTTCCCATTGTTGGTAATAAGGACATGGGGTATACCAAATCTAGTGACGATGTGAGTCCACACGAATATTTGAACTTTTGCAGCTGTTATCTGGGCTAATGGTTTAGCTTCTATCCACTTGCTAAAGTAGTCAATTTCCATGACAAGGAACTTTTGTTGTCTGGTGGCCGATAGGAACGGTCCAAGAATATCCATCCTCATTGAGTGAATGGCTAGAAACTCGCTATTGGACTGAGCTCGGTAAAGGGTAATCGAGAGACTGAAGGAAGCATTGGCATTTATCGTATTTTTTGACGTAATCATCAAAGTCAGTCTTTATAGTTGGCCAGTAGTACCCTTGATGTAAAGCCTTATTAACTAGATTCTGAGCGCCCAAGTGATTGCCACATATTCCTTCATGAATTTTTCGAAAGACATAATCACCTTCCTCAGTGGTCAGACATCTTAGATAAGAGCGAGTAAAAGACTTCCTGTATAGGTCACCGTTAATGATTACATAGTGAGCGGCCTTTCGTTTCAGCTTAGCTGATTCCATAGGTCCCCATTAATAATTGCAAAGTGAGAGGCCTTTCATTTTAGCTTTGCTGCTTCCATCGGAAAATCTGGCAAATGATCATGCTTCAGATAAGCTTCTATTGGATCCTTCCAACTTGGCAGTTGCTTTACTGTGAGGATCTGTTTGGGTTTATCAATACTAGGGAATAATAGGCTCTCAATGTAGACCATTCAACTAGTAGCGATTGAGTCTAAGCTGGCTAACTTAGAAAGAGTGTCAGCTCGCGCGTTCTTCGATCTAGGACCTTGTTATATATCCACTTTGTCTAACTTGTTCATTGTTTCGTGTAATTTGTTTAAGTACTTGACCAAAGTTAGATCCTTAGTTTTATAAGCCCTTTCAATTTGATTGACAAACAATTGGCTATCAGTGATTGAATGCTCCAAGCTCCCACAGATATTGTGATTCGTAGTCCCTCCGTAGGGTTTCATACTCGGCTTGATTATTAATGGTTTTGAAATCAAAGCGAAAGGCATATTCCACTTTGATGATCACACTCCCACTCATTGGCATGTACATAGATTTCTCACTCACTGGGTACATTTGTACTCATTCTATTCTTTATCTTCTATTTTTAGGTGTGTAGATAGTTAGTGTAGGAAAAGGGCCTTTTTTGGAGATTTGTGAGATCTATTTGGTCTGGAGTTTTCCATTTCATGTAAGATAGTCTCATTTTGGGCTTACATAGTTGTAGATGGATCCATGGGGAGGGTTAATCAAAGCGAAATAATTTTGTATTATTGGTTATTTGTATAAGGTCCAATACTTTGGTATATATATGTTTACGTTTTGATTGACTACTTTGTATTAAGGAGAATAGAACTTTACTTATTTCACTTTGGAAAAAATCATATGGATAATGTTTTATGATTACAGAGATTGGAGGTAAATTAAATTTAGATTGATAACAGGTTAGCCTTGTGGAGTCCCGGAGTGCGTGCCCAGGGTTGCACATAGTTCGAGGCAACACGACAATTGTCACGTGCTCAGATTTGAGGATTAGGGCATTACATTTGGCAACTTAGTAACATTGGATAATATCTAATCTAAATTCTATATTGTAATTTACATAACCGTTAGGTGAAAGTCCATCGCAACCAGGATAAGGTTGAGAATTTGGATTAGTGGGAGTACATAACTTCCCCAAACTATGAGTGGAAATTTTATGTCTTGTTTAATAAGAAATGATTTTTTTATGTTTTGAAAAACTTATTTTGAAATTTGATTTTATAATTCAATTCGAGTGTGATGATTCTCTTGAAAATATGATGTTGTAAATATGAATTTTGACATGTTATTGTCACATAAATTATATTACTTTGTTGATAGATGTCCATTGGGACAAAGATGAATCTGGGTTGTAGAATGGTTTTGGAATTTATTTGTGAATGAAAACTCTGTTTTTGATGACTGATTGTTCACATATCTGTTATGGTTTATTGCTCACTCATGACCGGTGGGAAGAAGAGTGGTATGAGTGGAGCCGGATATTGGTTGGGTTAATGTGATATGGGGCATTAACCTACCCAAGGATACGGTTGGACAGCCATGAGTCACCAATGATGATGTCCAAACCAATACAAAGGACGGGACATTTTTTTTAATTAAATTATTGAATAAAAACCTTAGTGGTTCTAATTCTTGACCCCGGCCAAGATCTTAGATTGGAAAGATGTTTTGGCAGTTCCAAAGTTTTGAACAAAATGCAACCCATTTGATGCAAAGAGAAATGTTTTACATTGAACATGTTAATTGTTAATAGCTTGTGAATGCTTTGTGAACTTATGACTACTTTTGTAATGATAACTTGAAATTTGTTGGTAATTGATTTAGAATATGATCACATTCCCACTCATTGGCATGTGTATAGATTTCTAACTCACTGGGTATATTTGTACTCATCCCATTTTTTCCCTTCTGTTTTCAGGTTTGTAGATAGTAAATGCAGATAAAGGGCCTTTTTTTGGAGATATGTGAGATCCATTTCGTTTGGAGTTTTGTACTTCATGTAAGATAGTCTCATTTTGGGCTTATGTAGTCATAAACTGATCCATGAGAAAGGTCAATACAAGTAGAATTATGTTGTACTATGGATTGTTTGTATAAGATTTAATACAAGCAGAATTATGTTGTACTAAAGAGAATGAGACTTCACTTATTTCAATTTGGAAGAGGTCATGTAGATAATGGTTTATGGTTATGGAGAATTAGGTAAGGATTGTGATCAGGTTTATAACAGGTTAGCCTTGTGGAGTCTCGATGTGCGCACTGAGGATTGCATGTAGTTCGAGGTAACACAGTGATTCTCACGTTCTTGGATTTGAGGATTAGGGTGTGATATCCTGTGCGAGTATAAATGCTCTAATCCTTGGGAAGAGGACATGGCTTCTTGTCTGAGGGCATTACTAAGCTCCTCTAATTGCTAGCTTATGCCTTGCATCTTTGATTCAAACCTCTCCATTTGAGAGCGGTTGACTCTGTCAGGAAAGGCTGGAGTAGGGGATAAAATCGATTGGCTTTGAAGTTGAGAAATAGGTAACTAGAATTCTCCCTGAGAAGGCGGCTCCGTTTGATGCTACGAGTAGATGATGGAAGTGTCTAGATGATTAGTAGGAATTACTGGAGGAATAGGGTCCATGGGATTAGATGTTTGTCCTCCCATTATAGACTTGGCTTTTGACGAGTTTTTGTTCTTTCCTTTTAGTGGCATGATAGCTAAAAAGGCAATAATGCAGGACATGAAATACATTTAACTAATAAGTTAGTCTATTCCTATAGACAATGCCAATTTGTTGGAGACAGGTTCTATGCCTCAGATAATTACTCCACTAATCCGAGCGAGAAACTGGCGTTGATGAGCCTTTTATGCTTTCATAGATATTACGATCTACAAATACCATCGAAAGTGGCTCTTGTGGAAGAAGCTCTGATACTCAAGTTAGAAAAAATGGTAAAAAGAGAAAGAGAAATAGACTAAGTAAAACTGTAGAATAGTCCTATGTAGCCCTTGTGTGATGACTGTAAAGTTATTGAATATAACTAGCTGGTTACTTGTGCTTAGTATATGTAGCATTTGCCCACATGGTAAGCCTCTATTGGATGATGTGGAAGCCCTAATATCCTTATGAAGAGATCACTGGGGATCTTTCGAGATTACAGGGACTATAGTTAACATTTTTAGGAGATTTAGGACCCTACCGATTAAGGAAAGTTCAAGTTGTAATGGAGGTTCCCTTGTTTACTGGAGGTGGTTATAGAAATATCCTTCCTTATCAGGAAAAATTACTCCTAAGATTAGGGGAGACTCAAATCTTGAGTAATCATGATCTTGTTTTACCAAGTAGGAATATCATTCAATGGGAGGCTAATAATAATCAAGAGAGGGTTCGATCGAGAGGCGAGCAAGTGACTTACCCGTGAAAGTTTAGCTAAGGTGGCCAAGTAGCCTAAGCAAGAGTGTGTTGCCGAGAGGGGATTCAACTGAGGGAGCATTCAGTTGTTTCAGGTGTTTGCCGTATGACCCCCTCAGTGGTACATGGACTTTATGATAATGGGCATTTGAATCATGTACCATCAGTTTGTAACATCAGGGCTTTCAATCAGAGCACTTTGTTGAGTTTAGCTTGGCCACCACAAATTTTCCAATCTCTACGACATGGGGGTCATTAAGGTCTTGGAATATTTGCCAATCCTTTAAAGGGTTTGCTTAGAGACCATGAAGGATCTCTAGTGGAACCAAAAGCCAAGAAAGGATCTGAAACCTCACCATTCTTGTAATTGGTTTCTACTAATTTTGCTTCTCTTTTTATTTTAGTCTAGTTATTTTCACACTTGGATGATCATGAGAATGCATTCAATTTGTAGGTGTTGTGCCACAATCAAATTTCCAATATGGAAAAGTCATTACTCTATGAAAGGATAAAGCTTACCTTGTTATAATTTTACCAGCTCTAGTAAAGGCAAGATTTATTAAATCTCCCTTTAGTCTTAATTTGAAGTTTAATTGGTTTGATTTAAAATATTGAAAAAGGAAAACAAAAATTAACATCCACCTTGTGCTTTTGGGTGGAAATATGCTAGGCCGATGTGCCAACCTTTATTAATTTGGCTTTTATATGTAATTGAACTCCAAGCATAGGTCATAAAGGTGGTATATCTAGTTAATCATGTTTGACCTATTTTTATTTGCTCTAAATCTTTAGCCTCACAGGCTTGCTAGTAATTAAATGTATAAAATTATTTTAACTATAATTTCTACTAGATAAATATTTATAGATTATTTTTTAAGGATAAAGTTTACATGAATTGTAGGAATTTGTTTATACATATCTTCTAATAGGCTAACAAGTTAGATGAGATTTCATTAGATTTATAAACAATTCTTTAAGATTTTTTTTTTTCATAGATTACAAGATAGAGACATTTAGAGTAGAAAACAGAGAATTACATGTGGTATTCATTTATCTAGAAAAGTATACGATAGGGTTTCTAGAGGTATACTATGGTAGGTGTTGATGAAAAAGGAGATCTCTTTGAAATACGTTGATCTCATCAAAGATATGTATGAGGGACCTGTTACAAATGTAATAACTTACAGGAGTTTAAGTGATAACTTCGCAATTAACATAGGTTTTCATCAAGATTTGGCATTAAATCTTCATTTTTTGCAATAGTGATAGATAAAATAACAAAAAGTATAAAAAATGAAATATCATGATGTATACATTTTACAAATGATATAATGTTGGTCGATAAAACTAAGGAGGACATTAGTACCAAATTGGAGTTATGAAGAGACGCACTAGAATGTTGAGAATTTAAATTGAGTCGATCAAAAAATGAGTGTATAAAATATATGTTTAATAGTTGTTATCAGAATGAAGAAAAAAAAATGATTAAATTAGAAGGACATGACATATTAAACAGTGAACATTTTTTATGCTTTAGGTCCATCATTTAAGTAATGACAACAAAGATGGGGATATAAATTATAGGATCCAAACAAATTGGTACCAAGTGTTAGGTTATTAAACAACAATAAAAGTATAAAATGGTTGTAATTGAAAATATGATATTCAGATAAATATGCGATAAAACTAGATAAAATAGGATTATAAATAGAAAATTACGTATTAAGTTAGAAATGAATTCAGTTGAAGTTTCGTCTAAAGTGATTTGGATATATGTAACGAAAATCCATAGACATACACTTAGAAGGAATGAGATCATATATGTTGAAAATTTAGTGAAATATCGTGTTAACCCAATAAAAACTTGGATGCAAATTATCTGTAAAATTATAAGTGTCAGGAGTTTACTTGAGAATATGAGTTTAGATGGTAATGAGTGATGCATAAGAATTCAAACTCGTTAAATTATATTATTATTATTATTATTATTATTTTAAGTTTCTACAATTGTATATTTTTACTTTTTTTTCATTATTTTATATATATTTTAATGTTTTATTTTCTTTATTTTTGTTTTCAAATTTTAATTTTATATTTTTCTTTTTCTCTCTCTCCTATATTGGTCTCTTAAATGGTCTATTCCAAAGCTTAAAATTAACTCATTTGTTGTTATCGTTGTTATTGTTGTTGTATAATTGTTCAATTAAAATTCATGCACCATCCAACCCTGTGCTTATTTGAGCAAGTGATAGACATGAACATATTTATTAAACTCAGACTAACCCGTCGGTCAGACCGAGTCAACCATCCACCCGTTCAATATACGGGTGAGTTCATTAAATGGACCGTTTATGCAATTGACTTGGAAAAACCTGCAAGTTTATGCGGTTAATAGGGAAACCGTTTGATGCATGGGTTTAGAGCTAACCGACAGAGAGAGAGACTAATCAAAAAAGATTCAGTCATTAAGGCACAAATGTCGAGCAGCAAGAACGAAGTGTGAAAGGAGAAAGACTTTCGCCATTAACAATGATGGCAAGCAACATTTGATGGGGATGGGGAAGAAAACAGGGGAGTGCATATGGATGGTTAAAGAAGAAGAAAACAAAAAAAAGTGATACAGAAAGAGATAGAGAGATGGCAGCAAAACCCCTTAGAAGCAGGTTACGACCAATGCTGCTCGCAATTTAGCTCCGGCCACCATCAGATTTAAGAAGGCCCACCATTTCTGTCATATCTCGATCCTCGGATCGAACACATGACAACCGCCGCATTATTTCAGCATACGGGCAGAACCTTCTCATATACCGGATTTCAACCAGTGTAACCTGCTTTTACAATCATAATAACCTATATATATAGGACCATCCCAGTCCATTTCAACTCAACAGATAACCATTGGCTAACCTGGCCATTGACAGAAATCTCTAACACTTTTATCCTCTTACAAAACACAAATTTAAAATAAATAAAAAAAAATTCAAATATCCCAATAGAAGCAATAAATTTTGGAAAGGCAAAAATTTAAGCAAAAACAAACAAAGTTCCTCCTGCGATTTTACCAATACTTGCTCAAAAAGAAATAAAATAAGTATTAGTCCAATCCCAACCAAATCAAGTGTACAAAGATTTAAATACAATCCCAAGGCATACCAAAAATGAAATTTTTAATCTACAATTTCAAAAATAAATTCAAACACCCTCCATATGGGTCCAATCTAATTTACTCAAACATCACTACCAAGGATAGACTATTACCAATGGAAGAGAAGTCTTGCAAAACCAAAGTTCGGTAGGATTCAGCATTGACGTCGTCTAAGCCTCCAAAACTAAACTTCCTCTAAAAATGGAAAGAGAGGGTGAGATAAAACTATACCCAGTGAGTGTAATACTAGTTATGACAATAAATGAATGATGATTTGTGGACATGTCAATATATTTATCTCAAAATCATATCGTCAAATCCATAGGAGTCAAAGTTCGTGATCAAACATCAAATTTAAACCAGGATTCGATGAATCACAATAAACTAGTCATATGCATCCATTTGCATTTATACATTTTCCAAAATCATGGGGTTACCAAAATCTTTCCACCAAAGGTTTGGCTCTAACTAATGGTGGAACCGCCAAGGGGTTTCCATTATTCTCAATCACAAATATTAAACCCAACCTTGGCTTTGGCTCGGGCCTCCCTTGAGGTGCAGTCAGGCTAGTCCGAAGGGAGGGTTTTGGAGGCACCTCTCGAGCGTAGCTACCTTCTCAACCAAATAAACGCCCAACCACGTCACCCCGTCGGGTCGCTCCGTGGAGGGAATGACTATAGCCATTTATCAAGCACACGGCACCATTTTGCAATCATGACAACATATACTCAATGTGCCATCAATTATCTAAACCATTTCTCAAGTCATGAGTTCAATTCAACCATGTTCAACATAAATTGATAAATATGGCACAATATTTTCGATTCAAACTCATGGATGCATTTTTTAATCCAAATCCATTTTGGGACATTCCACAATCATAAAGCAATTTCAAATCATTTTTAAAAACATTTATAAAATCAATACAAATTATTTTCTCACTTAAAATCATAGACATGTATCCACTCACCTCGGAAGGGTATTCACTCCCTACGCATTATCAATTCCAAGGAAAATCTCTTTTCAAGCTCCAACAGATTTTTTTAAACCAACAACAACAATTTTTAGATCATTTGTTCTCAAATTCAAGGGTTTACCAATTTTTTTTCCTAATTTAACATAACCCTAATTTTTCTCAAACTCAAGATTCTATGTTCATGATTTCATTTCTGCCATTTGCACCTTATTTGAACCTTACTACAACCTTAAATTTCAATTTTCCCCAAATTTCACTATTCACTAACCTAGGGTTTTGATCTCAAATTAAAATTGCATCAAATCTTTAACAATACAATTAAATCTAATATTAAAGAAACTAAATCCAAGATTTAGAGCAAGAAATTACCTCAATTTTGGGGTTGGATTTGGTTTTTGAAGATTGGTTTTAAAACCCCAAATTTTCTCCTTCGAAGAGAAATCCTTTGATTTTCCTCCGTTCAATCCTTCATTTCTAATGTTGGTTGAGGATTTTGGAAACCCATAGAATGAATTTATGTAGGGGTTGGTTGATTTGTGGAAGGGAAATTAATGAGAGAAGAGAGATGGGTGTAGAGAGAGTGGGGAGAGTGCTCAACGGGAAGAGGAGAAGAAATGAGGAGAAAAAAAATGTTTTTGGGTATTAATGATAGTGGAAATAGGATTTTACCAAAGTGCCCTTCATTCCTCAAAGGCTCAAAATGGGTTTATTGTCTTTTCCATCTTTGTATATCGATACGTAAAATTCAGATATATCGATATATATATAAATACATGCTTTCAGAAAGTTGCAACAGAGGCTTATATATCGATATATCCCACTGAGATATATCGATATAGAAACTCAAGCTCTCAGGAAATTCGTTATAGAGACTGTAACACTGAAAATCTGGTATTAGAAATTTTATTAATGTCTCTATAATATAATGAGAAATTTTAAATTTTATGGATTTTTAATTTTGGGGATTTGAATTAGAGTTTTTTGTATAATTAAAACGCCCGTGTTACAAATTCGTCGTGTATTCTATTGTTGGTAAATTTAGAGCTTTAATATGATGAGACTATAAATATATATATTTATTTTTATTTATTTATTAAAAAAAGGAGACACAGCGTTTTGGGGCAAAACGTTGCATCCCCATGTTTTAATTAGGGCTTGAAAGCCCTAATCTTCCTCCGTCTCTCTCTCTCTCACTCTTTCTCAAACTCTCTCTCCCTCTTACTTGTCGCTTCCTCGCTCTGTTTCTCACTATCTGCCTCCCACCGCCACGTCTCCCTCTCTCTCTCTCAACGGCGAAGCGTTCCTTCGCCTTCCTCCGACCACGGCATGTCTCCATCTCTCTCTGTTTCTCTCTCTTTCCCTTTCTCTCTCCCAAGCATGACAACATGCATTCTGCTTCTCTCTCCCTCGCTCACTTACGCGCGGTGTTCCCTGCTACTGTAACACCCTTCTATAACTTCCGTAGAGCCTCAAGCTAACATTTCAGCAGTTTTTGAAAGCCCTAGGCTGAGACTGCGATTCCTTCCTGTATAGGTAAGGACTGACTTCAGATCTTAGTTCTAGGGTTTTGATTTCCATAGTGAATAAGTTAAATTACTGAACTTTGCTTTGAATTGGAAGCATTGCAGGTCCTGGAATGAGTTGAATGGCACACAGACGCTAGAGTTGCAAATTGTGAAACCTGAGGTGAGAGAAATTCTAGTCCCTTCATTAATTGAATGAGTTTAGGCTGAATTTAGTATGAGAGCTTTATATATGTTCTGAAAATGTGTGGAATTTGAAGAGAATGCATTTTCATGAAATTTGATATGTGATTTCTAGGGTTACGCCTTAATTCTACATTAATTTAGGCTGATTAATACTAAAGAACCATGTTAAATGAAATTTGAAACTTGTTGAGTGGTGTAAAATAGTTTTCCTTAGAGTTTGAATTAAAATGTGCTTGAAAAATGTTAGGGTAATGTAAATTCGGAAGAAATTAGGGAAAATTGAGGAATATTGTGAATTTAAGATCATTAATGATGCAAATGATCTTAAAATGATAAAATGTGAATCCTGGTTCATGAAATTGAAGAATTAGATATGTGCTAAATATAAGAAAGTTCATAAAACCTAGAAGTTGGGAAGAACTAATAATGAAATTGTGATTATTGGTATAGGGTAACCCATTTGAAGGTTGAGAAGAGTTTCATTAGATTAAATTTGTGGAATTAGGAGTGGATACCCTTCCAAGAGGTGAGTGGATGGTCTGTTGTGTTATAAAGGAGCAAAATTGTTTTAAATTCTTTTATAATTGATTCTGAATGATTTTTACATGTTTTATATGAATTTATTTGTGATTGTGAGAATGTCTGAAATAGAAATTTGAACTACAAATGCATCCATTGTATTTATAAATGAATCTGTGCCATATGTATTAGATATTTGAGTTATGAATGCTTATGGCATGATTTTGAAAATTATTTGTTGAAACATGGCACATGGATTGTAATTTGAATGATTACAAAATGATGGTGCATGAGTGTAATGGCTGTAGTCATTCCCTCCATAGAGCGAGCCGACGGAATGATGTAGTTGGGGTTATGAGCAGGGGAGTTAGACGTAGCTCCCTCTGTGGACGTCAGACTATCCGGATCGCACCCCGTTGAGGTACGAGCCACCGCCAAGGAATGGGGTATGTTTTGAAATATTGGATTGAAAAAACCTTGGCGGGCTTTCGTCAAGGTTCGGCTAAACCCAGGATGGAAGTGTTTTCGATGGGACCCCATGATTTTCTGAAAGAATGATTGATGTGGATGCATGTTTTGCGAATTGTCTGATTTATTGAAAATGTTTTTACATATATAAAGTGTTGTTTATGCGATATTCTTTGACTCTGCCACATTCACCCCTCATTTATTACACAATTATACCATTGCACTCCATTCACTGAGTATTCCCAATACTCGCCCCTCTCTTTTAAATCTTTCAGAGGAAGCTTAGGTCTGTGACACAATTGGAGCTTGTGAAGGATTATCCGCCGATTCGTTAGGTATTCTAGAAGTGTAAGGTTTATTTTGGTACGATCTGAAATCCATGGAAGGGGGAATTTGTATAATTCTTTTGGTATGGATTTAATCGATACTTGTTTCATATATAGGAGCAAGTATTGGTGGAATCCTTACATCGTTTACATTGAAACTTGTTCATTTTTGTTTAAATTCTAGTTTTAGTAAAATGTTTTATCATGCAATGGGATATTTGGATTGTAAATTCTGAATTTTGATACTTTCTTTCAATTTTATGAAGTTCTGTACATCTCATAGCATTTGGACTTTATTGATACTAGCTTGTTTTTCTTCGGGCAAGTATTGGTAAAATCCGATGACTATGATTTGGGACTTCATTCTTTTGTTTGAAATTACTTTTGAGAATTCTAAGAACTCTAGATTGGCTGGGATGACCATACTGCATGCTTGCATGTATAGAAACCCCCTCCTTAAATGTGTGCTGATGTGTGCTTGTGTGTACAGGGATGGAATAGATGGGTCATTTGCATGTGTATTGTTTCATGATTTTCTTATCTTGCTGGATTTGTGTACCGGAAGATTTATTGTTCAGTAATTTAGCCTTGTGGAGTCCCGGTATATGGGGAGGTTTTACTCGTGTACCTAGACAACGTAGCGGTTAAATTATGATTTGAGGAAAAAATTGATGCAGAAGGTAAAAATGATATTGAAAGCAACCATCTAGCAAAATGTGTTGGAAATGCTAGAGAAAAATAGACAGCTTGCGTGAATTATGATTTGAATAATTTACTATTTTATGTTAGGTAATAGATGTGTGATTATCGTAAACTATTTTTTTTCTTTTGAATGAATTATAAGATCGAGCATTTCTTCAATAGAAGGGTTATACACTTTTAGATATCTATAGCTTATGCTCCTTTTCTCCTCCTTACCTTGCATGCCACTTAGTTGGTATTTATGTAAGGACCTTCATATTTTGACAACCAGCTGTCGAGCCCTTGGTTCTTAGAACCAATGGATTGTATAAAATATCCTTCCATGCTAAATCTTCGACTTCAAATTTTTTTACCTTGACCTGTTTCTTATATGCTCGAGTTGCTCTTTTTTTACTCAGCTTGATGTTATCTGAAGCCATATACTTGGTTAGCCTGAAGTACATACCTTTAAGTAGTTGTTCCATCTCCTTTTTGATTTGCTATTGAGTTTTTGGTGTAATTCTTCGAGCTGCCTGCTTGATAGGCATGAAACGAAGTTTTCATGGTAATCTGAATTCGTTCAACTTCCTTGATAAACCTAGCATCTCGTGATAATTCCATGTGAAATAAGTTATACCTTTGAATTAGTTTGAAAAGACTATTCTTCTTGATCAGTAACAACATAGCACTAACCTTGGTGGGTCTACAATTTGTACTTGATACATCATTAGCCAATGGAGGGCATCTTGGATGACTTTATTATGCACATCCATGGAGCACCAATTCTGGCCATGATTTGACCTCAAGTTAGGGTTCAAAATGGGAATCCCATATGATCAAAACAACAAGATGATATTAACCTTATTTCATAATTGTTTGGAATGGAAATTGCTTCCATGTCTTGTGAGTAATTAACCAACACACTAGGATTAATGTCGAGCAAAAATGGATTTGTGTCAACAAAAACTACTTTAATTTCTCTAATTAAAAAAAAATACTTTAACTTCATTTCCATTCTAAAACACTAATTACCGCTGGGGTATTGATGGCATGCACTTCCTTGAGTGGATCCAATCATGTCCCAAAAGAATGATATACATTGGCTTGACTACAAAGAACATTGAAGTTCTTCTTTTGGTCCTATTAGTGTCAGAAGCCATAGAGCTCCTATAGCATGTACTCATCCTTTAGTAAAATTAGTCACCTTCATATTGGTTCCACTTTGATCGGATTTTGACTTCACTAATTTCTTTAAAGTAATTGTTGAATTATGTTCAACACTACTCTTCCATTAAAGGTATTGGTTAATTAATGATTTGTTTAAGAATAAAGGTTCTTATAGTTATGCATTTTTGTCCTTAGATTTCCATGTTATAGTTTACAAATCTTGAGATAATAGAATAGAGACCATTTTTGTGAGTACATTTGACTAATAGGGTTTGCATGCCTCTATCCACTAATTGAGTGATACGAACCCTGCCAACCTTCTAACAACACAAATAACAAAAATTGCCTAGACCAAATCCGTAAATTGGTTTGAATGGAAAACCTCGATCATTTCTTATGTAGAAGCAAGAACCTTGGTATGTGAAGACGCCACAATCAGTGGTGTAGGACTAATTGATAAGTCGAAAAATTTGAATGGAATCAAAGAGGAATACTCTTAATTGCCCTCAAAATTCTTCTGTGGTTTTTTTATTGCTAGAAGAAGCCTTTATATAGGCCAAATTTAGGATTACACTTTAGTTAACTTTTCGTCGAAAAGTTAACTTCCTAAAATATTGCCTAATGGAATTTAAATAAAATGGAAACATAGGGTAAAATGGAACTTCCTAAAATATTAGAGATATTGAATCAAATAAAATGGAAACATAGGGTTGAACATTGAAGATTTCTTTTCAATCATGTCTAATTTGTTTGAAGATTTCATTTCAATTATCCTCAGCCTGAATTAGGGAAGTCTAGTTTTGAGTCTCCTGTTCAACACCTTTTATGGGCCTCCACGAATTTGCTTGGGCCCATGTTGCTTGAATCAACCAATTTAATGCTTGTATGATTTTTTTTTACGCGAGTTCTTGACACTGGTCCAATGGGTACTTCAATTTTTTTTGAATAGATTTCTTTCCACGTTTTTGTATCTTTTATGTTAGTCATGTTCTCATCATTCCCCTCCTCGTGAGAAAGATTTGTCCTCAAATTGTCTTCTGTATCGAAAGGACTTAGGTCAAAAAAATTAAATAAAGTACTAACTCCATAATCATTGGGCAAATCCAGCTTGTAAGCATTGTCATTGATTCTTTCAAGAACTTGGAAAGGACCATCACATGGTAGAAGCTTAGACCGCCTCTTCTTCGAGAATTGTTCCTTCCTCATTTGTAACCAAACCCAATCTTCAGGTTCAAAAAACAAGCTTACGCTGGCCTTTGTTGGCTTGTTTGCCATATTGCTTCATTTTCCTTTCAATATTGATTCTTGCTTTCTCATGTGGCTATTTAACAAGTTCAACCTTTTTTTGTCCGTCTAAGTTAACAAACTTAGAAATAGGTAATGGAGATAAATCAATTGGAGTTAAAGGATTAAAACCATAAACTACTTCAAAAGGTGAAACTTAGTAACAGAATGAACAAATTGATTACAAGCAAATTCAATATCTGGTAAATTTTGATTACAAAAGTTAAGTTTTGATGTACATTTTGATTATAGCCCATAATAAGGTCGATAAGGTTCTATTTACCACCTCTATCTATCCATCAATGTGTATGACATGTACTAGAAAACAACAGCTTGATTACTAACTTTCCCTAAAAGGTTTTCCAAAAGTAGCTCGAAAATTTAGTACCTCTATAAAAAACAATTGTCCAAGGCATACCATGAATTCTCATAATTTCCTTAGCGGACAATGAAGTAATATTGGAAGCATCATTTGTTTTTTGACATGGAATAAAGTGTGTCATCTTAGAAACCTATTCACAACCACAAACACTGAATCATTCCCCAATCTAGACCTAGGTACCCCTAGCACAAAATCTATTGAAATATCAGTCCACAGTGTGCTAGGAATTGGTAAAGGGGTGTATAATCCATGGAGTTGTCTTCTTGATTTAGCTTGTCAACAAATGTTACATCTACCATAAAGTCTCTCAATATCACATTTCATATGGGGTGAAAAGAAATGTTCCTATAATGCTGCTAATGTTTTAGCAACCCCAAAGTTTCCCTTTAATCCTCCACCTTGAGATTCCCTTACTAATACATTTCATAGAGAACAATTAGGCACACACAATTTACTCCCTCAAAATAAGAATCCATCATGTCTGAAATACTTCCCACTAGTAGTTTTCCACAAACTTGATACTCAACACTAAAGTCATAATCAGTAGTATATAACTCCTTAATATGTTCAAAACCAAGTAATTTAGCATCAAGAGTAGATATTACAGTATACCTACAAGAAAGTGCACTTGTAACGATGTTCTCTTTACCTTGTTTATCCCTAATGACATATGAAAATGTTTCTACAAATTCCATTCATTAGGCATATCTCTTATTTAGTTTGTGCACCTTTCAAATGCTTCAAAGACTCATGAGCGGTGTGAATTAAACATTCGTAACAAAAATTACCTAGACCAACTGATACCAACTGATACGTCCCTTGTGAACCTTGTGATAATACCTATAACAAAAATTGCTTGGACCAAATCGCTAAGTTGGGTTGAATTGAAAACCTCAACCCGTTGCTTATATAGAAGCATGAACCTTTGTATTTGAAGATGCCACAATCAGTTGTGTAGGACTGATTGATAAGTTAAAAAGTTTGAATGGAATCAAAGAGTAATACTCTTAGTTGCTCTCAAAATTCTTGTGTGTTTTTTATTACTAGAAAGAGCCTTTATATAGGCCAAAATTAGGGTAACACATTAGTTTACTTTTCATTAAAAAGTTAACTTCCTAAAATATTGTGTAATATAATTTAAATAAAATGGGAAATAGGGTAAAATGGAACTTCCTAAAATATTGGAGATATAGAATCTAAATAAAATGGAAACATAGGGTTGAACTTTGAAGATTTCCTTTCAATTATGTCTGATTTGCTTGAAGATTTCTTTTCAATTATCCATAGCCTAAATTAGGGAAGTCTAGTTTCGAATCTCCTGTTCAACACCTTCTATGGGCCCCATGAATCTGTTTGGCCCCATGCTGCCTGAATAAACCCATTTAATGCATGTTTGAATTTTTTTGCACGAGTTCTTGGCATTGGTACAATGGGTACTTTAATTGGTTCTAAGTAGATCTCTTTCCACATGTTTGTATCATTTGTGTTAGTCCTGTCCCTATCATTGAGTTGTGACCATTTATTTGGGAAAAGGTTCTATACATAGCTGAATATTATTTTTAGGCAGAGTTCACTCTTATAGGTCAAGTTTTGAGATAAAAAAAAGTGATGGGACCCTCCTCAAAAGGCTCGATATATAATACGAAGCACGTTCAATAGTCGGCATAAGACCCATGATTTAATATATTTAATATGTTTAAGTACAAATGGACCTATGTCGCCTCACTCTACTTATGGAATCCATCTCCTTGAATAGACCTCTGTTGCCTCGATCCTCCAAAGGAATCTAACTCCGTGGTATCCTACTTGTTGTTTGGTCAGCCCCCAATGAGGTCTATACGATCAGATCTATAAGTGCATTCAATAAGACTGAATGACTATCTCTTTTATTAACCAATGACTATCGAATACCTAAGGAATCGAACACCTTAACCTCTAGAGAGAAATAATCCACCGAATCCCACCATTGACTAAACTTCCTATTTTAGTACGAAACGTATCTCTTAGATAAGGAATAAAACTCTTGGGAATCTAATCGATAAGGGAATGAACCTTCCCGTGTAATGAAACTTTCAAAATGGTAATGATTTCAAATCTCTAATATTTGAATTCCAAAATCTTTGAATCTCCTTATAATGAAACTAGGGTTACAATACCCTGAGATCACATGACTCTAGCGGGACATCATATAATAGCCTTCGATACATCGCAGCCAATTAGTCCTCTAGACTTAACACAAGACACAAAAAATCACAGGAAGATCCGACTTCCCTTCTTCTCTGTCTGTTTGACCTTTTGAAAACTGTATTTTTTGACTTGAACATTGGAGTCTCCCCCATCGAAGCACCCTTTGGCAGTCTTTTGCATGTTTTAAGCCTTTCTATCAAGCATCCATTCGAGTCGCAAGGAGCCGAAATTGTGAAGCCAAGACTGACCTCCAACAGATTGGCATAGTTTGTGAGAAATAAACTAGAGAATCTTTGTCAAGCTCTTGGTATTATAAGATAGATATGCCCCCAAAGCGGAGAACCAGAACTACATCGAAGGCCGCATCCACCATGGACAGCCATGCTGCTACCTCTACTGATGTAGTCTTTCTTGTTGCGCCCATTTGCTCTACTGACAATCCTCCCTCTCATACTCAACCATCTCGCCTAAAGCAGACAAGCAACCTGCATCTCAGGAACGACCAGCCATGGCTTCTATGCTGGTACCCCAAGAGCAAGTCAGTCAACCCCAAATGGACCGACTAGAGTCCAAGATTCAGGATGTGAGAAAGCAGTTGGTAGGCCTTAGTCACGCTATAAGGCCCGAGGGCTAGTCTTCTTTAGGAGGATTTGGGCATGTACGCCCTTAACGACGATTTCCATCGCTCATCTACAAGCCCTCAATGACTTCTCACCATGACCCCAAAGATCTATGAAGACAAGTTAAGCAACTTATTACCAATGAACTCAAACGGATCAATATTTGAGAAAACTAGGCCCCCTCTACTCTGCTAACGCTTTTCCTTTCGACCAGAAGGTCTCTTTGGAATCGATGCCCGGTGATGTGCTTTTGTCACCCATGGAAAGATATGACAGAATGTCTGACCTTCGTGATCATACGGAACACTTTGTGTTGGTAATAATCTTAAAGACATAACAGATGCCGCCATATGTAAACACTTCCCTACCACTCTCAAGGGGAATGCATTAACATGGTTTAATTCGCTTACACCGTTAAGTATAAATAAAACCCCCAGTGAAGCTTTGCTCCAAATCAGGGACCAACCTTATATCCGATGGCCTCCTCAACCCACGAAAGACGATCCCAAGAAGGACAGGACCAAATACTGTCACTTCCATCACAATTATGGCCATATGAATAATGACTACCGGAAGCTCAAAGATGAGATTGAATTCCTCGTCAGAAGTGGAAGGTTACAAAGATTTATCAGTAGAGAGGTGAGAGATATGTCGAATCCAAACTGATAGTCACTACCAAGGCGGAACGGGTTGGACGATCGACCGGTCGCTCCACCTCCGACTAATCTTCAGGACGGAGTGGTCCTCTAAATTCAGGAGTAGGGAACCTCTTGAATGTGTCAGGCCCCATTGGACATTTCAGAAGCCCCAGACAATCCACAATAAAGCAAGGAGTAGGGTGTGATCTCCTATAATGGGATGCTTTCAAGCGAATAGGTTTCGGCCCCACACATCTCCAACCCCACACAGGTTCGGTCAAAGAACTCTCTGGTGAATGGATATATCCCTAAGAGATTATTCCCCTCTCGATCATGTTGGGCGCGTTGCCCAACCATACAACAACTATAACAATATTCAGTATGGTTAAGCTCCCCTCGCCTTATAATACTATCTTGGGAAGGTCGGGCTTGAATGCCCTGGAGGCCCTATCCAGCACGAAACATATAAAGTTTAAATTCAGAACTCCGCTTAAGATCAGGATATTATCTTGTGATCAAGAGTCTTTGGTCTCTACTTTAAAGTAGTCATATGAAACGTTTCGATTGTCTTACATAGCCCTTATGTTATTACCATGGTATTCTTCCACTCAGTATTGAACATGCGTGTACTTCATCATTGCATTCCATCGAACTCTTGCTACATATGGGAAAGAAACATGCTAATGAAGGGATCTATCTCCCCGAACGGACCTCTATCGTCTTGACCAAACGAAAGGATCCATCTCCCCAAACAAACCTCTATCATACTAACTGAATGAAGGGAGCTATCTCCCCAAACAAGCCTCTGTCACCCTAATCGAACGAATGGATCTATCTCCTCGAGCGAGTCTCCGTCGCCTTGACTGAACGAATGGATCTATCTCTCCGAATTGGCCTCTATCGCTCGGACCGAACAAAGGGATCTATCTCCCCGAATAGGCCTCTATTGCCCTGACCGAACAAAGTGATCCATCTTTCCAAACGGGCCTCTGTCGCCCTGACCAAAATGAAGGGATCTATATTCCTGAATGGGCTGCTATCTCCCTAACCAAATGAAGGGATCTATCTTCATGAGTAGCCCTCTGTCCCCCTGAGTGAACGAAGGGATCTATCTTTCCGAACGGGTCCTGTCTCCCTAGCCTAATGAAGAGACCTATCTCCTCGAATGGGTGTTTGTCTCCCTGGCCTAACGAAAGACATCCCGATCCCTCTTCCTCAAACAAATCCTAGTAGGTATTGTTGAAAAGCCAGAGGCATTTGTGAAAACACACATCTAAAGAACGCCCCTAAATGGGCCGATATTTCATAGAAATGCCCAAAACAACTAAATGCAGCTGACAAGTCCATTCGAAACAACAAAGGGAGTATCCCCTGTTATCGACACATGAATAAAAGAACACAAAAGAATCTCTCATTAAGAATCAATGTGATACATTGGGGTAAGAATTACACAGACTTCAGAGGAACAGAAGCCTCCTAAGAAGTGGTCCTCGTATGATTGTGCTCAGTTTGGTTGGGACACCACTCGATTTGGCGGGAATTGTTTTTGGATCCATTGTATCCTGATTGGCAGGCAGAGCTCCATCCAACCCAAACCAACGAATTATCTCTTCGACGCATTGTAATCTTTCTGATAACTCATGTTGAGCACCTCTAGAGGTAGCAGTGCATTGAAGTAAAGATTTTTCTAATTTAATCGCTCTTCACTCCACCACTTGGAGAGACTTCTCACGCAACTATGCTAACATCTCAGCGGTATGCAATCGCACCTCGAGGGCCTTTTTCTTGATCTCCAGTTTCTTGTAGTAACTCCAAAGGTCCCTTACTTCCTCCTCTTTTTAGGCTAGTGAGGCCTCGAATGCCTCTTATGTTCTTATGCCTTTCTCCCTTCAATTAGAGCCATCCGGCAATGCCACGACTTGGGCATTCAATTGATTGACTTTCTCCTCCAGATGTCCCACAGTTTGTTTCAGCTTTCGTTCCTAGAAATCTGCCAGGGCCATCGTTTGCAGAAAGGAGAAAATGGATCAATCGATGATGAGGGAAAAAAAATGAGGCGAATTCAGGAGAGGATACCAATAGACCAAGGGATTTAAGAGCCCTACCAACCTACTCCATGGACATCCTGTACAACTCTAAGTCGCAACGATGAGAGTTGAGCTGATCAGCTATTTTTTTTTACTTCAGCCAAATCCATGTAGCTGTATTATTTATTCCCTAAGCTGATGGCCACCGTCCCTCTTTCCCTTGACCCCTTGTCACATGAAAAGATTGAATTGGGATAGAAGGAGGGATGGCAGTTCCATCAGGCACCTTGTGTTTTCTCTTGCAAGAAGGCCATAGGGGGATAGTGTATGATCGACTAGACAATTTTTCGATCGGTACATCTTTAGTCATTGCCTCCCTCGGTGCCCTCACTTCCATAATGAATGATGGAGTCCCTTTAAGTCTCTCCACAGCGAGCACATCTGGCAATGAAGCTCCCTCATTTTGGATTGATAGTGAATAACCAGCCTTATCAAACTCCTCTGGCTCAACCCTGAATGGCTTTAACGTAACCAAGGGCATGCACCCATCAGTTTCCTCACCCGCTTCATACCCACTTCCCAATGGAGATTTGGGCTAAACCATTTTCCTCCTTTCTACTTAGGGAAATGCTAGTGAAATTTAGGCTTCGGATGCCCCATCGATTCCTACCGAAGAATTCCTTATGGAAAAATCCTAGTCAATTGTAATCTCTCTCAATAAGGCATCGTCCACAAAACCCGAAGTATAGGTCAAACTAATCTCTTTCCTGATGACCAAAAGAGGCTTGTCGATCTTCCTTTTGTTTCCTATCAGCAGAACCGCTAGAGACATTATCTGCTTATTCATCAAAAAATCAATTAAGATGGCCCTTCGTGTAGACCTACAGTAACTGTCGACCGAACACATGAAGTGAAAGTGATTAGAAAGGTTTATAGGTAGCAATCCGAGTGCAGGCCTTCCATCAGTGCTAGGAAGTGTTGGCATAAGATTTTTGTCCTTAAACTCCACGAAGAAGCACTTGCGCATCCAGTTACTACTAGTGGGTTCCTTATAACGAAATTCCCAACCAGATTCAGGATGGGTCTGTAGTTTATACCAATCTCGGACCAAACCATTTCTCTTGCACCTTACCAGAGAAAAGAGGCCCGCCAGGATATCAAAATCAAAATGAAAGTGATAGAACCCTAACTGGGAGATCACAACAACAATTAGACGCCAAGCGTCAGGAGTCAACAAAGTTAAAAATATATTCCAATGCTTTAACACTTCAGCGAACAGACTAGTGCATGGTATCCTCAAGCTAAACATCATCATTTGCTTGTACATCGGGACACAGTCCTCTAGAGCCCTATTCACTCTATCATCATCTGTGGTTGATACTAGAGTATAATCATCAGCTACCAACATGGTAGTCTGAACTTTTTGGAGCACCACCATTGACATGACACTCCTAATATCGTTAATGCTACGAAAAGCAGAGTCATTTCTCTTACAGAAGGTCTCCTGTGTGCTAAGAAAATCCAAGGGAAAGGAAAAACAAACGTGAGAAAGTGGGAACACCAGATCCTCTCCCATGAAAATACTTATAAAGAATACTAGAAACAGTTCATGAAACACAAAACGATGCATGTTGTAAAGGCCTCTCCATTTTAGAATGGCTGCTACTCATGTCGCCTTTCTCTTGAAATGGCATCACGAGTTGGGGGCAAATGATGAGACCATCTTCAAAAGGCTCAATATATAGTACGGAATAAGTTCAATAGTCAGCATAAGACCTATGATTTAATATATTCAATACGTTTATGCACAAATTGGCTTATGTCATCCCACTCTTCCGATGGAATCCATCTCCCCGAGCGGGTCTTTGTTGCCTTTACCCTCCGAAGGAATCTAACTCCATGGGATCTTACACGTTGTTTGGCCGGCCCCCAATGAGGTCTATATGATCCAATCTACAAGTGTATTCAGTAAGACCAAATGGTTGTCTCTTTCATTCAATTGATGACTACCGAATACCTAAAGAACCGAACGCCTTAACCTCTGGAGAGAAATACTCCACCGAATCTCACCATTGACTAAGCTTCCTATTTTTCTATGAAACATATCCATGGATAAAGAAGGAAACCCTCAGGAATCTAATCGATAAGGGAAATAACCTCCGCCGTGTAATCAAACTTCCAAAATGGTAGTGATTTAAAATCTCTGATGTTTGAATTTCGAAATTTCTGGATCTCCTCGTAAAGAAACTAGAGTTACAATGCCTTGAGATCATACTACTCTAATGAGATATCATATAAAAACCTTCGATACATCGCAGCTAGATAAGTTCTCTGAACTTAACACAAGATACACAAAAAATCATAGGGAGATCCGTCCTTCCTTCTTCTCTGTCTGTTTTTCCTTTTGAAAATGACTCTTTATGATTTGAGAGTCGAAATCTCCCCTGCCGAAACACCCTCCAGCAGTCTTTTGCAAGTTTCAAACCTCTTTATTGAGCATCAGTTCGAGTCACAATGAGCCAGATTTATAGAGTCAAGACCCACATCCAACAATAAGAAAACCTTGATAGATAAGTTAGATGTGCTAGATTTTGCGTACAAGTGTGCTGAAATTTTTACTGATGAAAGAAAATAGAAATCATATTTGAGAAAATCTAAAGTTTTGGGAATCTAGTAAGAATTAAACAAGTGAGGATTTGGAATCTGGTAGCTATCCAAAAGCATTTGTGGAAGTTGCATTCAAACGTTGATGACCTCTTAGTTAAATGGGCAAGTCAGAAGCATAAGGGGACCATATTAGGGAGATATGCATTCCCAAGACTATCGTTGGTTTTGGAAAAAAATTAATGTTACAAAAGAATCTTGATAAAATAGGTTAATTTCTATTTTAAAAATAGAGGTACTTAAAGTTACTCACTTTTGTCTTTAGGTTTACATGTCATAGTTCACAAACCTTGAGTTTTGAGATTGTAGACGATTTCTGTTAGGACATTTAGCCAATGCCGTTTTGGATGCCATCATCCAGTAATTGAGCCGAATCCATGTATTTTGGAAAATGGTTCTAAACATAGTAAAATATTGTATTGAGTCAGATTTCACTCTTTCAAATCATTTTTAAAGCTATGCTTGGCGTGTTTTGCTCTTTTGGTGTAATTGTAGTGCTCTTTACATATGCAACTGTTTTCCTAAAATGTCAGCATTAATTTCTTTTGCGATCATGGCCTATTGCTTAAAGGAATTTAATCATAGGTTCGCGTGAGTTGCTACTGACATTTCTATTAGTAGTACTAAGATAAGGGTTTGATATGATTTGAAATATGAAACATTAATTGCAAATTTAAAGAGTCTTCAGTAGTGGAGTTAGCATACCAAAAGAACAGGATTTGGTTACTTGATATGGAAAGCTACGTGCATGTTAGAACATGGATGCTAATGATCATTATTCGAAACTTCTAATTAATATTTTGTGATAATTTAAATACACTGATGTTTTAAATAAAAATTAAACAAAGTATGTTCGTATGAGCTGATTGACAATTCCAGGATAATCAATCAAAATAAATATAAAATTAAAAATTAACTCAAAATTTTCTCCAAATTTTATACTAGCTGAAAACAGTCAATCAAAAATTAAATAAAAATATTCTACTAGCTAGTTAATCATCAAACCTAAGATAATTTGGAGAAAAATCCAAGGTAAGAACCTTTTTTAATAGAATTATGAAATTCACAACTTAATTCATAATTTTCAAAAGCAACGATTGAATACTCAAATTTTAACACTTGTTAGAGTTGGCATTACATGCACCATGACATACAGCGTCGCACCTACCACTTATATTTGACACTCATTCATGCTAAATAGTTAAATTCTTGATACCAGCATTGGTTGGTTCAGCTGAAAGGAAGTTGAGTTTTTTTAATCATGGTCGTGAGTTCGACTCCCCATAGGTACGAAAAAAATCACGTTAAGAGACCTCCCTCCGAAAAGGGTCCAAGAATAGTCGATCCGGTTTAGTTGAGGTGAAATTCTAGATACCGGACAGGAAACCAAAAAAAAAATAGTTAAATTCTTGATGAGGCATATTTCATGTCAGCTAAGTTGACAACAAAAAAAGAAAACTCTCATGCTCTCTCTCCCTCTCCTCTCTCTCCTGCGTCATAGAAGCCCTGGCTGCCACAGTTACCATTGGACTGTAACATAGTATGGTGATGGACCATTCCTGCAACTAGGGAGGCCTCTCTCCACCTCTAGTAGGCGGAGAGAGGCTCTCAGCCATGAGCAATAGTTGCAGCCGAGCCTCTCTCTCATTGGGGAGAGAAGATGATCAAACCTTGATGATGATGGAATGAAGACTCTAAAGGCGATGTTGGTTCCTAATGAAATTTGATGATAATGGCTATGAAGATGATTAGACTAGCAACTAAGGTGAATTTGGGTGATGGATCAATGGCGAACGGCTTTAAACTGTAGCAATGGTGGCTGAAATGAATCAAAGGATTGAACATGAAAAATATGATGATTCAAAGAGAATTGGTGACAAAGGTTGTGGCAATTGAGGATGACAATTGGCCAACACAATGGCAATTATGAATTCAATGTCTGGGAATGAAAATGACACTGATGATGGCAAACTGAATTTTGGTGATGGATGAAGATGATGAATCTTCAATTGATGGTGAAATCGAACAACTACACAGTAATGGTGATGAATGGAATAAGAAGGCTGGCACTATGGCCTCACTGTTGAATGCTGAAATCAAAACCAAAGTGTGGGATCCAATTGTTAAAGCTCGTGGTCCTATAATTATCATCATTATTATCATTCATCATCATTGGTCATATCATCTTCTCTCCTCAATGAGAGAGAAGTTAAGCCATGGTTGTTGCTCACGGTTGATGGCCTGTCAGCACAAAGAGAGGCCACGTGGGGAATGCTCTACCAAACTGCATTGTATTCCGATGGTATGGCCATGGTTGCTATGATACAGAGAGGAGGGAGAGAGAGAGAGTTTATTTTCTTTTTTAAACTGTGAATCTATGCTATCATGGTAGGTGCCACACTAGCAATTCGAGCCACATGTAATGCCACTCGGCATGTACCATTCCACCTCATGTACTATGTCATTGCAGCTCAGCATTTAATAGCAAAATGACATCATCACAAATGGAAGGATTAAATTGTTGATGTGTTTGAAATTTGAGTATTCAATAGTTGGAAGAGCGGATCTGGTATAATGGTGAAATATCTCTATTGTGTTTTGAAGATATAGAATTTGAATTAACCTCCTTGTAAAAAAAAAAAGGAGAAAGCTGTCTAGATGTTCTCTTCTCCAAAGGCCATAATCTAAAAGTTTCAATACTAAATACGCTTTATTATTCAATCGTTGCACTTTGAAATCTAAAAACCTAATTTTGAATTTTGTGCAAAGTTCAAGTATTCGATATGTAATTTTCTTGGTGATAATTCCAGCAAGATGGAATGACATAAAAGGGAGAGTACTAGTAAAAGATGATCTCCTTCTAATAAATGAGATCAATGGCAAGGATTGAAGGAAAATGAATGGCTTGGATTTGATCTACTCATCATGTGTCCAGATCAAATGGTTGTGGTTGAAGCGCTAGGATGTAGTGGATTTAGATGGCTTATATCTTCCTCTTTAAAACAACAGCCCAAATCAAATGGTGGTTTTATTTTCGATATCAAAGGCGTGTGATCATTTTGAACCTAAAAGCTTTGATTGAGGCAATCTAACAACCTAAATTAAATCAATCTAGTAACTTAGATCAAAACATATATAATAACTTAAATAAAATAAGAATTTAGGCAAATCTTGTGATCAGAATTGGGCTTTCAATATGAAAATTATTTTTTAAATCAAGATTTTCCAAAGATAAAAATTTTAAAACAAAATAATTTTGAAACGTGGAAAGAAAATAAAGTAGCAACTATGACACAAAACAGTTTTTTAATGTTCTAAGATAAAATTTTAATCCCTAAAAATAAAATTCAAAGGCCTTAAAAATAAAATTTTGAACACAGAAACTAAGTTTCAAAGCAATGTACAAACCTTTAGACAATATATAGAAGGCGTAGTCCTATAGAGAAATCAAACGATTTGTGTATGGAACAGACTACGTTGGGAGGGTAATCCCCTAAATGGTCCATTACAAGTCTTGAACCGGATTAGTCGGAGTATGGGTCCGGATACCGGTTGGTATGGTACCAAAAAAAAAAAAAAAAAGAGAAATCAAAGGGGAACCCGAAGGAGCGAGATAACGATGGAGACCATGGAGATATGAAGAGGAAGTTGTGTTGAAAAATACTTTTTTGGTTTTGAAAAATATTGTAGAACTATAAAAATATTTTAGGAAAAAATTACTATTTTAAAATTTTTTGAAATTTCAAAATTGATCTTCACTTAAAATTTCTATTTTTAAAAGAATTAAATACAAGAATATTAAACAGTTAAAACTTTTATTATTTGAAATTTTTTAGAAAATTTGTATTAATTATAGAAAACATAAGGTTGAAATGTTTAACATTGTTTAATTCAAGCCATTTATTTTTATATTAAGAGATTTTAATTATTAATAATTAAAAATAATCTCAGCCGTTGATTTGAGATGAGATTTTCAAACCTTTTAACAGTAGCCGTCCAAGTCATTTTTATACTTACATTTGTTCTGGTCCTGGCCATTAATTTCGGATAAACATCACTCTCTTAATCATCACCATCCAACGTGATCTTTCAATTCCAGCCGTTGATTCAAGATATGTTTAACAATACTTTTAAAGTGATCTATCAAGTCGACTTACGATTGAAAGATCAATTTGTCAACCTTCCTAACTGTTTATTTTTTATTTTTATTTTTTTTAATCATGGCCTTATGATTATGCGAACAAAATGATATTTTCTTGAACTAGTTTTTTAAATGTGTTTAGCATACTCTGTTTTCAATAGTGACTTCACAATCATAATTTTCTCATAAAATAATTTTTAATAATATGAACAAAATGAAAAATTTTAAAAATATATAATAATAAAAAATGAAGAAACATTGTCTCTAAATCAAAACCAATCTAACAAATTTTGGTTAAATATTTCTTGAATATATTGTGTATCTATAGTAAATTTAAGTGGTTTAATAAATTTATGTCCTTTAAATAGTGATTAATAAATTATTTTATTAATAAATTACTTATCTTAAAATAGTTTATGCATTTGTAAAATTTATTTTTATAGTAAATCATTATGATTTTAAAGTTAAATATAGTACGGTGAAAATTGAAACATTTGAAAAAAAAAAAAAAAAAAGAGGATAGGCAGATTAATAAATTAAACAAAAATAATGGAAAATAAAGGATAAAATTGTACAAGGGAAAAAAAAAAGAAAATTAAAACCAAAAGTAGGACATTACTTATGATGTAGAATAAAATAGTTTGTTTCAACAATGGAAAAAGGAGAGTGATCCTGCCAGAGCAAAATTCTTCCAAAGTAATTTTTACTTAAATACCAATTTTACCTTTAATTAATTAAATTCTTTTATTTTAATTGATTTTATTAAACCCCATTATATATTAATTACTCACGCTCTTCTACGTTCATTAGTCTCTCTCTTTCTCCCGTTATACATTAATTGCTCTCTTCTCTTTCCATTTAATTATCTATATTATTATATGATTTCTTTAATTATATATATTTAATTACTTTTTATATTATAATTCTTTCATTTTAATATATTATTTTATCGTTTCATATAAAAACATATTATTATTTTTTTATTTTTATATTTACATTTAAAAAATTATTTCTACAACTAAAATTCTTGTGTCACAAATAAATAACACATAAAATTATCTCCGTAATACTCTTTTATTTTAGCAATACTTTTAATTTTATTTAGAATAGTGCTTTCAAGAATTTGGTACATTAACTTTATTCTATAGTTGGCTTGGTATTCTTCTTTTAGGAGACTAATTTCATTTTACATTTATTTTCATGATCAATAGTGAATCTTTGGTTTTGTGATAATAGCAATTGTATGAAAATTATGATAATTTTAAAGGCAAATTATTACTGATTAATCTATGATAGATAATGAATTTTTTGGTTTTGTGGTTACAACAATTGTTGATTGTATTAATCTCCTATTGGTAAAAATGTTATCCTATAGTTAGTCATATATTTAGTTGGTATGTATTTGCAATGAAATAGTACTAGAGTGATGAATTTTGTCTTAAATTAAATATTTTATAACAAATAAATACTAAATATACTTTGCAAAAATTAATGCACTAATTACTTTTTTGGCTTTTTTTCTTAGCAATAAAAAGGAAAGCTTATAGTCATATAATGATTTTTCATTTTTTCCAAAAAAAAAAGGAATCTTTAATCCCCAAAATTGGATCAAACATATCAGGAGAGGGCTCACACAGTTCAAGATTAATGTTCTGAAAATCTATGGCATAAATAGAACAAGTTTAGCATTGTCAAAAACAAAATAAAATTGGTTCTTTTTTTAAGGGAACAAAAGAATGTTAATTGTAGGAAGGATAGAGCCATAATTTAAAAGTACTGGATTTGTCATAATCTAAGAATACAATTATTAATACATAACAATAATATATTCTTCATTTTATATATTATTTATTTGAGACACTAATTTTTAGTTATAAAAACAACTTTTTAAATATAAATATAAAATTAAGAAAAATAATAAAATATTTTCATTTAAAACAAGAAAAAGGTATATTAAAACAAAAGAATTATAATATAAGAAGTAATTAAATGTATATAATTAAATAAATCATATAATAATGTAGATAATTAAATAGGGAGAGAATAGAGAGTAATTAATATATAATGGGAAGAAGAGTGAGAGAGCAATTAATGTATAATGGGTTTTAATAAAATCAATTAAAATAAAAGAATATAACTAATTAAGGGTAAAATTGGTACTTCAAAAAAAATTGCTCTGGCAAGAATTTTGCTTTGAGAGGATCTCTACCCTTAAAGTAAAAGAATATAACAAATTAAGGGTAAAATTGGTACTTCAATAAAAATTGCTTTGGTCAGAAGAATTTTACTCTTTTACGATATTTGCTTGGACACTATCAGAAAGCACGGCATCAGTGACGGATAATTATCCATCGCTAATTAGTAATATAATTGCGACGGAATGATTAACAACAGAAAAATCCGTCAAAAAAAATTTTGTCACTAATCCTCACTAAAATTAGCGATGGAAATATTTTCGTTAGTAATTCATCACTAATATTTGAAAAAAAAATTTAGACAAATTAGCGATGAAAAAATCCGTCACTAAAAGTTGAAAAAAAAAATTATACAAATTAGCAATGAAAATATCCGTCGCTAAAAATTCCGTCACTAATCCGTTGCTAAAATTAGCGACAGAATTATTCTTGTCGGTAATTCGTCACTAAAACTTGATATAATTTTATATTTTTATTAAATATAATTTTATATTTTTATTAAATATAATTTTTGTATTTTGTATTTTTATTAAATTAGGGTATTTTTTTATTAAATATAATTTTGTATTTTTTATTAAATTAGGATATTGGTTTTTTATTTAATATAATTTTGTATTTTTATTAGATATAATTTTTTGTTTTATAAAATATAATTTTGTAATTTGTATTTTTATTAAATTAGGGTATTTTTATTAAATATAATTTTTTATTTTTATTAAATATAATTTTGTGTTTTTACTAAATATAATTTTGTATTTATATTTAATATGATTTTGTATTTTTATTAAATTAGGGTATTGCATTTTTATTAAATATAATCTCATATTTTTATTAAATAAAATTGGTGTTTTTATTAAATAATATTTTGTGTTTTTATTAAATATAATTTTGTATTTTCTAATTTTATTAAATTAAAGTATTGTTTTTTTATTAAATATAATTTTGTATTTTTATTTAATATGATTTTATATTTTTATTAAATTAGGGTATTGCATTTTTATTAAATATAATTTTATATTTTTATTAAATAAAATTTTGTATTTTTATTAAATATAATTTTGTATTTTTGTTAAATTATAGTTTTTTTTTTATTAAATATAATTTTGTATTTTTGTTAAATGTAATTTGTATTTATATTAAATATAATTTTGTGTTTTTATTAAATATAATTTTGTAATTTTAGTAAATATAATTTTATATTTTTAATATATTTGGATATTGTGTTTTAAAGGATAAGAGTGAAATGAAAAGTAAAGAAAAAATGAAAAGAAAAAGAAATAACACATAAGTCATTGTGATATAGTGGTTGACATAATTCAAAACATATTTCAGGACCTAGATTCGAACCTGGGTGAGAGCATTTTTTCAAAAGAAAAAAAAACCAGGGGCATTGGCATGGGCGTGCGAGCGAGCGTGGGCAGGGGCTTGCAGCTACGTGCGCCTTGGGTGCACGACTTTCAGTGATAGATTAGTGACAAATAATTTTGTCTCTAATCTGTCGATAATTTAGAATATTTTAAAAAAATTTAAAATTATATTAGCAACGGATCATTATTTCCGTCGCTAATCTGTCGCTGATACATTTTCGCACTTTTCAAATTACCGACAGATTAGCAGTGGATTTTTTAACAACGAAAATTTTTCATCACGAAACTTTCCTACAAAAATATTTCCGTCGCTAAATTTAGCGGGGTGACTTTCAGCGATGGAATTTCTGTCGGTAATTTTTCGTTGCTAAAAGGCGTTAGCGATGGAATATTTACTATCAGTGACGGATATTTTTATCGCTGATACCCCTTTTTCTAATAGTGAGACAGAAAGTTAGAAAGCTTATTTTTTTGCTTTCCGTTATTAATTAGATTTTATCACATAAGAAAGCTTAAATATTCTCATTTTTTATATCTTTACCCTTTTTTAGTTTAGATAATTGAAATAAAATTATTATTTCCATCTAGTTTGGTGAATCATGATGATATTGGAAAAGATGGATAAATTGGATATCAAATCTTGCATTTAGCAAATATGAGAAAATTTGTAAAGAGAGTAAATATGGAAAGTCTTAATATTTCATTTTGTAAAAAAGTTATTATTTCTTTTTGATTTGGTGAATCATCAAGATATGGGAAAATTACCCATCATATTTGATCTCAAATCTTGCATTTAGCAAATATGGGGAAATTTACAAAGAGTAAATATTCAATCTTCTCCATACTTACATTAGGTTACTATAGTGAACTTCCTACATTGGATACTCAAGAACTCCTATAAATTTGTAGCAGATTAGGATCATCCCAACCTATAGAGGAAAATTAGAAACCAATTACAAAAAATGGTGAGATTCCAAGTTCTTGTTTCAATTTTGGTTCCATTAGTACTCCTTCTGGGTATCTCAGCTACCACTGAAGGCCCATGGATAACAATCCATGACCTCAATGATCCCCGAGTCATAGATATTGCAAAATTTGCTGTGAGTGAGCTCAACAAAAAGATATCTCCCGGAGGTTTGGAATTCAAATCTGTTGACCAAGGTTGGTCTCAACTGGGTAGAATCGGAGGATTTATTTCACACACAAATTTCAAGCTTGATATCACCACCTTGAGGCAAGATGCTAGTGTCCATAAATACGAGGTCATTGTTCTTGAGCTGACTGATGCTAGAAATTTCATGTCTCTCTCATCTTATAAAGAGCTTCATGTATAAGATTGAGAGAGTGTCTTGCCCTTGGCATAAGAAAGTAGGGTGTTTTGAGTCCCTTTCTTGTTTTCAAGAGCCTTTAGATGGCATTGTAGTACTGTGGAAGAGAATAAGAGTGGCACAAGTTATTTTCCCCATCTTGCTCATACTTATTGCTTACTCAAATTAATCAAGCTCATGGTGGTGCCCTATATATGTTTAAATGAATAATTGGCGGATGGAGACTAAAGTGAATCAAAGATAACCCAATTAGGCCTTTTAATAAATTTTGAATCACAAGAAAATAAGTAATTTAAGACCCCTTTTTATTATTTTGAATAAAACTAATTAAATTTCTAATTTTCATGGAGGCAGTTTGATATTAAATCTTACCATTAGCGGAGCAAATGTAATCACTTTCTCATGTTGCAAATTCGATTTGTGGTGTAATGACCTTAATTAATTGTATAAAAGTGCAATTATTTCTCTGTTTTATTATATGGAGCATAAAATATGATCATATCTCATGCTCTAATATCCAATTTAGTCAAAGCTTGTAAATAGTAGTTTGGTTAAATCAAAAATTACATATCGAATTAGTCATTAATGTGAACAAACAAAGTATGTTGGTCTCAAAATTTAATATTTTCAATGAACAAACATTAATTTATAAAATAATGGAAAATGAAAAAAAATATCTAGGATAGCTTGGTCAATAAATTAGACAAAAATAGTGGAAAATATGTGATAAAGTTGTCCAAGGAACAAAAAATGCAAATGTAAAACCAAAAATAGGACATTGCATTTGCGGACTTTACATTATGGAAAATGTTGGAATTAATCTTACACATGCACAGCAAAAGCGAATAAATTTTCGGAAAAATAAAAGATCGGATTTAGGGTATGTACCTCAATGTAGAGCCTCCAAAATCAATTGAACCATACGACAAATCCCTCGATCGGATCTCGCGATAGGGATGATAATTACGAGATTAATCGAACTACTACCATAATACTACGATGTCTCAACCCTTAGTCCGATGATGACAACGATGGGAGAAACTTTCCTACGCGAAAATTTTTTGTTCCCTCAATCAAATTCTCACTCTAGAGAATTTTTGTTTTTCTCTCAATCTTATGTAATTCTCTCAAAAATGCCATCGGAGAGGTTAGTTTCCATACCCCCAAAAGCACTCACACAAAATACTCATCTATCGTGTGTATTTTCAGAAAGAGAAAGATTATTATGGGAGAGCATAATTAGGGTAATTATGGATTAGTGGGAGTTATCCCACTAACCTCTCATGATTACCTAAAATACCCCTCTAGGATATATAAAACCAATATCTCCCACTTACACATGAAGGCATTTTATATCCGTCACAAGATCACAACTCATACGATCTTTCTCATCACCCTACTAGTCTTTCATACAGGATTGGGTGTCGTGCGACCGATGAATACACCTACAACCAAAAACCTCTTGATACACCTATTGGGATGATCGAGAAGTCACCGCTAATACCAACAAGAACTCGCTGCACCCCAGATCCAAAACTAATTATATCCATCGAGCTTCTTTTCTTACGAAAAGTAATTCTCAATCATTGCTCGACTGTTTATCTACTATTATGTTTACATCCCAATATGGACAGACATAATGATCTAGCCGGTGAATACAACATAATGATATAATATTGATTGATCTTCATTTTTCCAAACTCGAATCCATCGATCTCGATTCAGTTGCTTTCCTAGACCTATCTCTTAGACCCCAATTTATCTTCCAGACCATAGGTAAACAAACTATAGTAGCACTACTGAACCAATACTTCTAGAAACAGCCGAAAGTGATAGGGGTACAATAAATCCCACTCAATGGATCTTAGGTCTCACACAGTGGGAACGGAGATTTAAATCATGTCAATATCTTAAATAATGCTCCTACTATCCCTGGTCATCTTTTCACACGTGGTATGAAACATGTGTCACAGTGTTATTCCTCCATCTCTTAAAAGGGCATATGTCAAATTTCTCTAACACTGTACAGGTATGGGACTCAGTCTACATATAAGATTTTACCCAGAGATCTCAGAGAGAGTGTTTCAGAGACAATATTACTAGTCGCAAATGATATTTGAGATCTCAAATCTGGTTACTTACAGACAATATAGATGTGGGTATGTCCATGTCGGTCATATCGCATATGACCTCAACTTGAACACGTATCAAGACAACTTCTGTTCTAGAAGGGCTAATCTTAAAGTTTCTTACAACTAGAAACCGTTTCATCTCCACTCATTCAGAGCTGGAGGTGGTCACTCGTATGAGAGAGTCATCCATGCCTACCTGACATATCATTTATCACAATAAATCGTAGAATATATAATAATAAATCAATGCAATTAATAAACTTGTGACTAAATCATGCACAAATGTCATATATATATATATATAAAGCATAATAATCATCAGTACAAAGTGAGAAATGTCTAAATGCAGGTAAACCTACTGACTCCTATAACTCATATAGGAATTCCTCACAATGGATTTAGTGAAGGGATCAACCAACACCCTTCTCGGTGCTGTCTCTCATAAAGTGACATTAGGTATCAATGTGTTTGGTCCTGTAATGATACTTAGGGTTTCAAGTCTGATTAATGGCGGCCTGATTTTCACAATAAATCATTACTGGCCTCCTACTATCTGCCACAACCCCTAAGTCATCCAGAAATCTCCGGAGTCAAATACTCTCATGAACTATCGCTAAGCATGCCATAAGCTCAGTCTCTATAAAAGATAGAGATACACAGATTTCTCACAAAATCTGTCGATTTGTGTTTATCCAGATTACCATCTCAATCGGCATCTGAATACCCAACGAGACGCAAATTACCTCCTCCGTAACATAAGGAGAGGTCCGTAGTTCCCTCGAGATATCTCTAAATCCTTTTCACTACTCTCCAATGATCCTTTCTAGGATTCGATTGATACCTACTCATCAAACTGACTAAAAAACAAATGTATGGTTGTGTACGCAATACTGCATACATTAGACTATTTACTGTACTGGTATAAAGAATTTTACTAATCTGTCTTGTCCTTTCCTAAGTCTTAGGACATTTTTCAACACTTAAACTTTAACCTTTTAGCAATAAGAGTATCTATAGGGTTGCAATCGTTCTTTTCGAAATATTCGAGAACTCCCTTGATGTTGGACTCTTGCGAAAGAGTCAACAACTATCTCGAGCGATCTCTTTAGATCTTAACTTCAAGGAAGAACGAAGCCTCACCTATATCCTTCATATCAAAACTCGATAATGACCACGTCATCATGGTCATCAGATACTCTCTGTTGATCCCAATCAACAGAATGTTATTCACACAAGGACATGATCACAAAAGATTCAGAAAGACGTATAAGGTATTCACGATGATCCTCCTCGATCATCACGAAATAGTGAGATATCACCTCCTTGTGAAATCTCAATTCCATTGTCTGGATTAATGATTAAGGTCATATGTCAACTTCCAAAGTCGATAGACTTTATTATCTGGATCCACAGGAATAAAGCCAGATGGCTGTTTCTTATAGATCCCCTATCCCAAAACTCCCACTCAGGAAGGTAGTCTCAATGTCTATCTGGTGTTACTCCAGATCCATGTCCACGAAAATCACTAAAAGTAAACATATCGAGGTAATTTCGCCCTCAGTTTGAGTGTAACCCCAGTTATCAGACGGGCCCTATACCTCTCTACCGATCCGTCGGCCTTTCTCTTGATTTTAAGAATCCAATTGTTCTCAACGGCCTTACTACCCTCAAACAAATCAACTAGATTCCAGATCCCATTAATTCTCATCAACTCCTTCTCTCATCCATAGCTTTTAACCAATGATCTTTCACAGAACTCTCAAGAGCCTCTAGGACCATTTAAAATTTCTAATCATCCTCAAGAATCAAAATGAGAGCCTCTCCCTCAATCTAGAAGTGACGGTTAGGTACACGTCCTTGACTGCTCTTACGAGGAATGAAAACCTTTTCACCTCTAGATGGATCGCTCCCACTAGGACCAGGATTCGTAATGGATTCTCAAGTCCCACTACTGGGCTCAGCTTAGCATCTAGGATCATCCACTCACAAAAGGTCAAGTCCTAATCGATCTCACTTCTCTAAGGAAAATCATCCTCAAGAATCACAGCATCATGACACTCAATCTCAGTGACAATGCCATCAGTATGCTCATTGGAACACATTCCCCTTGGAGTGCTCTTAGTATCTCATAGAGATACACCTCTTTTCTCGCAAGCCTAACTTGTCGTGTAGATGAGAGAAACCGTAAACATATTGGGCATAAACCCATGAAACAAGTGGCTAAGGTCAGATTACCTCTCTGTCCAAAGCTCATATGTGGTACTGATTGCGGACTTCGATGGAACACCATTGAGAACATAGGCTACAGCCAATAACACATCTCATTAATAGGAAACAAGCAAATTGGCATGTGTCATCATCGACCTCATTGTTTCAAACAAAGTCCTATTCCTCCTCACGGCTACTCTACTCCACTGAATAGCAGGAATAGTCAGTTGTCTCGTAATACCCTTCTCAAAACAAAACTCTTCAGATAAATACTTGCGCTCTCGATCGGTTCTAAGAGTCTTCACTCTCAACTCTAATTGATTCTCAATCTCGCTAATAAATCTCCTGAAGCATTTGAATGCCTTAAACTTGTGTGTGATCAGATAGATGTAACCGAAACACACATAATCGTCTATAAACATAATAAAGTACATAACTCCATTTAGGTTCTTACGTTCATAAGGCCACAGATGTCGGAGTGAATCGACTACAATGGAATCCCAACTCTCATTGCAATGTAAAATGGTTTTCTTATAACTTTGCCATCTAGACAAAACTTGTTAGCGGGCCCTACAGACCACTCACTGCTACATCCTCTCTCACCTTAGGAGGATTACAAGAAATACCATTAAAAGGAGTCACATCGAGTGCATGTCGTCCCTTATGGACTAAACCAAAACCAATCAAAGAAGCGTCGTAATAAATAAAAACTATAAAGTTTTCAAATAATAGAGCATATCCTTAACTGAGATCAAACTCTGTCGAACATCCAAAGTGTAAAGAATGTACAGAGTCTGGCATCTTTGCAAGTCCAACTTGTAAGCGTCATTTCCTCTGATGTCGACAAAATGCTCCGTTCGCTACATAAATCCTCCTTCTTGAGGACTCACTCGGCGGAACTCTATACACGCGCTCTTGTCTCGACCTACGTGGTTCATAAGTCCTGAGTCTACTATCCACGAAGGAGAGAAATCAGTGAGCATCTTAAACCACATAAAGAGAGAAGAGTTAATTTTTACTCGTCACACTTACAAGCGAAATGACCAAGTCAACTACGGATGTAGCACTTCACCTTGGTTTCTTCCAGCTCCTTCTTCATGCGCTTTAATTCTTAGTTATCAAAATTCTAGGATGGTTTCTTCTTACCTGAACCTCAAATCTTTTACTTATGCTTATACCATTTGTATTCGGTGCCACGGGAGTCCTTGCTCGTCTCAACTGCATAAGCATGACTCGAGTATAGCTTACTCACCTCCAGATGCTCCTACTCGAGCTCACTGTACCTATTTACATTAGTGAAAGTACATATACTTTCGTCGTATGTGAAATAGATTTTCATGGTTTCCCATAAATCAGGTAAAGGCTGAATTGCATCCAATACTTGAAAACACATTCGAAATAGGCTCATTCACATTCCCCAACTAGGCAATCATACTCGACATTTGCATCAAATGTTGCATCATCCTATGATCAATCATTTTCTTATAAGTTATTAAACTTATAAGTCAACATCAACATCTTAGGAGTTGTAAAAGCATCACAATTCTCTCTTTAGGGTGAGCCAAACCGACATAGCCATAGGATATTGCTCAAAGACTGGGATTACATCATCATGTATAATGCTTAGGAAGATTGCCCTAACTCAGCCATCCTTCCTCTTTTATGCATGTACTGCCTCCAAATCTCGTCTCTCTGAGATGTGGTACCCTCCCCGGAGTCCACCGTTTCATGCCTCAGAATTTTAGGTAGATTTTACTCCTCGAGAACAAACTGAATCTGCTGGTGTAAAATTTCATAATTATCACCATTCAGTTTTATTCCCCTTGCAAAAATCTAATACGATGATTTTTGAAGCAGTCTCAGAGAATTTAGTAACTTGTGATGCTTATTTTTACAATTTTGTGCACCCTTCGAATCAACAAGACCCAAGTGACTCCACTATAGATCCCAAAGTGAGCGTATGAGTCAATGGACACCATACACTATAACCCAGAATCACATCTTACCATTCGGACTTGGATTTGACACACAACAACCTACAAAAACGCACTTCCTCAGCATGTGCAGGCACGTGGGGATGCGCCGCCGGCGCATGGGAACATTGGCGGCGCGTGAGGTCGTCTAGAAATGGAATTTTCTAATTTTCTGAGGGTCTCACATCCATAAATGTGACTTTTTATGGGTTTTTGCATACCGAATCCTAATCCGAATGGTGAGATGCAATCCCGAATTGTGGTGTATGGTGTCTGTTGACTCATACGCTCATTTTCGAGTCTGTACTCGAATCATTTGGGTCCTAATGATTCGTAAGGTGCACAAAATATGAGAATAAATATCGACAAGTCACTATTGTCTCTTTGACTACTTCAAAGATTGTCGTATTAGATCTTTGAAAGGGGGATAAATCTGAGTGGTGATAATTACGAGATTTTACACGGTAGATTTAGTTTATTCTCGAGGAGCAAGATCTATCTAAATTCGAAGACATGAGATGGTGGACTCTAGGGAGGGTACCACACCTCATAGAGACGGGATTAGCAGGCATTACGTGCATAAAAGAGGAAGGATGACTAAGTTAGGGCAATCCTCCTAAGCATTATGTATGATAATTTGATTCCGGTCTATGAGCAATATCCTACGGCTATGTTGGTTTGGCTCGCCTTAAAGAGAGCATTGTGGTGATATTACAGCTCTTGAGATAAGGATGCTGATTTATAAGTTTAATAATTTATAAGAAAATGGTTGATCATACAATGAAACAACATTTGATGCAAATATGGAGCATGATCGCCGAGTTGGGGCATGTGAACGAGCCTATTTTGAATGTGTTTTTCAAGCACTGGATATGATTCAATCTTTACCTGATTTAGGGGAAACCATGAAAACTTATTTCACATACGACGAAAGTATTTATACTTTTGCTAATGTAAATGGGCACAAAGACTTCGAGTAGGAGCATTTGGAGACGAGTAGGTCATACTCGGGTCATGCTTATGTAGTGGAGTCGAGCAAGGACTCCTATGGCCCCAAACACAAGTGGCATAAGCATGAGTAAGTGACTCGAGGTTCAGGTAAGAAGAAACTATTTGAGAAATCCAACAACAAAGTATTAAAGTGCAAAAAGAAGAAGTTGGATAAGATCAAGGTATAGTGCTACATCTGTAGTAGACTTGGTCATTTCGCTCACAAGTGTCATAAGCAGAAATTATTTCTTTCTTCTTTACATGGTTTGAGATACTCACTGATTTTTCTCCTTCAGGATTGTAAACTCAGGAGCTACTGACCACGCAGCTTGAGATAGGGGCATGCATGTATAGCTCCACTGCTCGAGACAGGTGCGTGCACATATAGTTCCGCCGAGTGAGTCCTCAAGTAAGAGGATATAGGTGGGGAACAGAGCGTTTGTCATCGTCAGAGGGAATGACACTTGCAAGATGGAGTTACAAGGTTGCCAGACTCTGTACGTTATTTACGCTCTCGTTATTTGCCGAAACTTAATCCCACCCTAGGATATACTCTGTTAATTTGAAAATTTTATAGTTTCCATTTATTACGATAATTTTTTGATTGAGATACTTCATGAGGTTTATAAGCGAGGTTGAGAATCAGTTAGATTTGAGAGTGGAGACTCTAAGAATCAATCGGGGGCGTGAGTATTTATCTGAAGAGCTCTATTTTTTAGAAGGGTATTATGAGACAACTGACTATTCCTACTACTCAGTGGAGTAGAGTAGCCTAGAGAGGAATAAGAGTTTGTTTGAAACGGTGAGGTCGATGATGACATATGCCAATTTGCTCGTTTTCCATTAGGGAGATGCGTTATTGGTTGCAGTTTACATCCCCAATCATGTCCCATTGAAGTCCACAGTCAGTATCCTATATGAGCTTTGGATAGGGAGATAGCCTGACCTTAACCACTTGAGGTTATGGGGTTGTGCCGTGTATGCTCACGGTTTCTCGCATCTACACGGCAAGTTAAGCCTATGAGAAAAGAGGCGTATTCTTATGACATACTCAGAACACTCTAAGGGGAATGTGGTCTAAGTGAGCATACGACAACACTTTCACTAATATTGAGTCTTGTGGTGGGGAGTTTCTTGAAAATGATTTCCCTATGAAAGGTTAAATCAATTGGGACTTCACCTTTTATGAGATGGATAAGCCTGGGGGCTTAGTTGCTCCCAGTGACAGGACCCAAGAATCCATTATGGATCTCGATCCTAGTGAGAGCGATCCATCTAAAGGTGAAAGCTCAGTAGACGATCGTAGCAGGACTTCACTTTCTATGAGATGGATGAGCCTAGTAGCTTAGCTAAACCCAGCGACGGGACCTCAGAATACATTATGGATCTTGGTACTAGTAGGAGCATCCATCTAAAGGTGAAAAGGTTTCCTCTTCTCGTAAGAGTAATGAGGACCCGTACCTAACCGTCGCTTCTCAATTGAAAGAGAGGCTCTCATTGTGACTCTTGAGGATAATGAGGAACCTTAAATGCTCCTAGAGGCTCTTGAGGATTTTATGAAGGATCATTGGTTAAAGGCCATGGATAAGAGAAGGAGTTGATGAGAATCAACGAGATCTAGGATCTAGTTGATTTTCCGAAGGGTACTAAGGCCGTTAGGAATAAGTAGATTCTCAACATCAAGAAAAAGGTTGACGAATCAGTGGAGAGGTATAAGGCCTGTCTGATAACCAGGGCTTACACTTAAATTAAGGGCGAGATTATCTCGATCTGTTTACTTTTAGCGATTATCACAAACATGGATCTGGAGTGACACCAGATGGACGTTGAGACTGCCTTCCTGAGTGGAATTTGGATGAGGAGATCTATAAGGAACAATCATGTGGTTCTATTACTATAGATTCGGATGATAAGGTCTGTCGACTTCAGAAGTTGACATACGACTTTAATCATCAATCCAGACAGTGGCACTTGAGTTTTCATGAGGAGGTGATATCTCACGATTTCGTGATGATCGGGGAGGATCATCGCGTATACCTTATACGTTCTCATGATTCTTTTGTGATTATATCCTTATATGTAAATGACATTCTGTTGACTGGGAACAACAAGAGTATCTGATGACCACGATGAATGGTTATTGTTGAGCATTGATATGAAGGATATAGGTGAGACTTAATCCTTCCTCGAAGTTAAGATCCAGAGGGATCGCTCGAGACAGATGTTGGCTCTTTCACAGGAGTCCAATATCAAAGAATGATTACAACTTGATAGATACTCTTATCATTAAAAGGTTAAAACCTAATTCTTAACATATGCCCTAAGACTCAGGAAAGGACAACGGAGATGAGTAGAATCACTTGTACCAATGTAGTGAGTAGCCTGACATATGCAGTGTTACGTACATGACTAGACATTTGTTTTGTAGTCAGTCTAGTGATTAGGTATCAATTGAATCCTAGAAGGGATTACTGAAGAGCAGTGAAAAGGATTCAAAGATATCTCAAGGGAACTGCAGACCTCTCCTTGTGTTACGAGGAGGTGATTTGCGTCTTGTTAGGTATTCAGATACTGACTGGGTTAGCGATCTAAATAGATGCAAATCGACAGTTTTTGTGAGAAACTTGTGTATCTCTATCTACGATAGAGGTTGAACTTGTGTCATATTTAGCGGAAGTTCAGGAGAATGTTTGGCTCCAAAGATTTCCAGTTGAATTAGTGATTATGGTAGATAGTGGGAGGCTAGTGATGATTTATTAAGAAAATTAGGCCTCCATTAACCATATCTAAAACCCTAAGTATTACAGTAAAACCAAATATGTTAATACCTAATACCATTTTATGAGAGACATCACCGAGAAGGGTGGAGTGACAATTAAGTACGTTTGTATACAGCGTGGTAACTGATCCCTTCACTAAATCAATTGTGATAGATTCTTTTATGAGATATAAAAATCATTGGGTTTACGTGTATATTGATATTTCTCACATTGTACTGATACTTATTGTGCTTTATATATATATGATATGTGCACTGTTCAGTCACAAATTTATTTATTACACTATTTTAATTATCATATATTTTGTGATTTATTGTGATAAATGATATGTCAGGTAGGTGTGGTCGACTCTCTTATACGAGTGACCACCTCCAATTCTAAGTGAGTGGAGATAAGATGGCTTCTAGTTGTAAGAAGCTTTGAAAGTAGCCCTGTTAGAACATAAGTCGTACTGATATGTGTTCAGGATGAGCTTATATGCGATATGACCAATATGGATGTGCCTACATCTATGTTGCCTGTAAGTAGTCAGGTTTTAGATCTCAGATATCACATGCGACTAGTGATATTATCTCTGAGACTCTCTCTGAGATCTTCGGATAAAATCTTATGTGTAGACTGAATCCCATACCTACACAGTATTAGAGAAATTTGACATATGCCCTTTTGAGAGATGAGGGAATAACACTATGACACACATTTTATACCGCGTGTGAAAAGATGACCAGGGATAGTGGGAGAATTGTTTGAGACATTGATATGATTTAGATCCCTATTCCCACTGTGTGAAACCCGAGATCCATTGGGTGGGATCTTTTATACCCTTATCACTTTCGACTGTTTCTAGAAGTTTTGGTTTAGTGGTACTACTTTAATCTGTTTATCAATGGGTCGGAAGATAAATTGAGGTCTGGAGTGTAGGTCTAGGAAAGCAGCTAAATTGAGACTAATAGATTTGAGTTTGAGAAAAGGAAGACCAATTGGCATTGCATCATTGTGTTGTATTCACCGGTAAACCTATTATGTCTGTCCATGTTGGGATTTAAACATAATAGTGGATACACAGTCGAGCGTTTATTGGGGATTGCTTTTGATGAGGAAAGTAGCTCGATGGATGTGATTAGTCTTGGATGTGGAGTGCAACAAGTTCACTAACGTTGACTTCTCGATCATCCTAACAGGTGCATCAAGAGGTCTTTGCTTGCAGGCATACTCGCCGGTCACATGACGACCAATTCCGTATGAAAATCCAGTAGGGTGATGTGAGAAAGATCTCATGAGTTGTGATCTTCTGACGGATGCAAAATGCCCTCAAGTGCAAGTAGGAGATATTGGTTTATTATGCCCTAGAGGAGCATTTTGGGTAATCGTGTGGGGTTAGTGGGATAACCCCCACTAACCCATAATTACCCTAATAATCATCTCCATAATTTTCTCCCAATAACCAAGAATGACAATTAAGGAATGGAGACTATTCTCTCCATTCTTGCATTCTCTGGGTGGAGACGCTATTAGAGATCTTGAGAGATTTGCATAAGATTGAGAGGGATCAATTTCTCTAGACTGAGAAATTGATCGAGAGAACGAGAAATTTTCATGTAGGAAAATTTTTCCCATCGTTTCGTTCACTAGATTGAAGGTTGAGATGTCGTGGAGTTGCGGTGGTGATTCAATTAACCTCATGATCACTGTCCCGATTGCGAGATTTGATCGAGAGATTTGTTATATGGTTCAATCATTTTTGGAGACTCTACATATTGAGATATTTATCCTATACCCGATCTATTTTATTTTTTGAAAATTATTGCTTCCTGTTTCGCATGAGAACCTAATTCCAATAGTATCTCAGCTAACACGACAGGCCCATGGGGAATTGTCGGAAACCTCAATGATTCCCATGTCGTATGTGTTGCCCAATTTGGCGTGAGTGAGCTTAACAAATTGGTGTCACCCGCTGGTTTCCAATCACAATCCATTGACTATGGTTGGTTCCAAACGGTTACTGCCCCAACTCGTAGGGGCCTGAATTTCAGGCTTGATATCACGGCCATAAGGTCTGGTGCTGCCTTCCATAAATACGAGATCTTTGTCTTCGAGGCGGCAACTCCTTCTGATACCTTGTCACTTGTATCTTATAAAATTAATGCATAAGGTCATGCTATTGTAATAAATTGGTTCATTTCCTGCTTCCATGAATTTTAAATGAATGATTGCTCAATGGAGAGACTAAAGTGAATGAAAGACAGCTTAGCACTTTAATAGCTTTTATGTCGTTATAGGGACAGAGCCAGATTTTTGTATTGGCGTTGCAAAAAGAAAATATAATAAATCTATAATGAGAAGAATTATACATATATTAAACAAAACGATAAAATTTTTATTTATTCCTTACATTTAAACATATATATGTATATATATATAAAGAATAAATAGTTTTGGATTTCATATTCCAAACATTTAAAAGAAAATATTCAATTTCATAACCATATTCATAAAATAAAAACGACAAAAAAAATGAAGAAAAAATTATACAAATTATTATTAGCTATAAACTAATTATTATCTTTTCAGTTTTTTTTTTCAATATTGATAAAAAGATAAATATTTAACTATGAAAGATTAATGAACAAACAAATCGAGATCTCAAAAGCAAGATCCAAAACTTATATTACTTTGTTTCTGTTTTTTATTTTAAAAGAAAAGGATACCGAAAAGAAAGAATATAAAAATATTGATATTGACCTACAATTAGGAAATATTTGATATTTATAGAAGACAGTAAAAGGAAAAAAATTTAAGACAGGAAATACTCTTCCTTTCTAACAAATATGCATATTAAGACACGAGTAATTTTGCACAAAAATGTTGATTTTAGCTAGATTTGGCACAACAATTAGTTAGTATTTATAGTTTTATTGGCACATATAAAATAGTGAACTCATAAACATTTGCTTGATTAAATAGTTTTTGGAGATCAATATATATTTTAGAATATTTTCTTTCTTCTGAAAGATGGAACGATGAAATGATAATAATCAACCACTACAAAAAAACATGATTTTAGTCACGGACTTTAGTCACGAAAAAAATTCGTCGCTATTTACCCATGAATTTAATGACAAAAATAGAATTCGTTGCAAATTAGTCACGAATTTAGCCACGAACAAAAATTCATGGCTAAGCGATGAAAATAATTATGCGTCGCTAATTTAGCGACGAAATTCATAATCTGTCGCTAAATAACCACGAATTTCCCATTCGTGACAAAATTTAGCCACGAATTCGAAGTTCGTGGCAAAATTTAGCCACGAATTCGAAATTTGTGGCTATATTTAGCCATGGATCAAAAATTCGTGGCTAAATAACCACGGATTAAGATTTTGTGGCTAAATTTAGCCATGAAATTCGAAATCTGTGGCTAATTAGCTACGAATTTTTGGTCCGTGGCTAAATTCGTTGTTAATTAGCCACGAATATGTTCGTGGCTAAATTAATCGCGAATTTGAAATTCTGTTAAATATAGTTTTATATTTTTATTAAATATAAATTTATATTTTATATGTTTATTAAATTAGGGTATTGATTTTTATTAAATATATTTTTGTATTTTTTAAAATATAATTTTTTATTTTTGTTAAAGATAATTTTTTAATTTTATTAAATATATTTTTGTATTTTTATTAAATATAATTTTATACTTTATATTTTTATTAAATTAGTAAATTGTATGTTTAATGGTAAAAGTTAGAAAGAAAGTAATGAAGTAAAAAAAAAAAAAAAAAGAAGGTATATCAGATAAGTTAATATGACATAGTGGTTGAGAACGCTCTAGATGTCTTCTTAGTCCCAGGTTCAAATATGGATAAATGCACATTTTCTACAAAAATATAAAGCAGCAGGAAGTTGGTTCATACAAGAGCAGAGGTAGGTGGCAAGTGTAGTGACAGTGGGCCGGTGGCTTTTAAAATTAAAAATATAAAATGAAAAATTTAGCCACGGATTTAACCACGAATTCATCAATTCGTGGCTAAATTTAGTCACGAATTTTTGAATCCGTGACTAAAGTTGTCACGAATTTAACCACGAATTAGAATCCGTGGCTAAATTTTGAATTCGTGGCTAAATTTAGCCACGAATTTCTGAATCCGTGGCTAAAATATAAAGCAGTAGGAAGTTGGTTCATACAAGAGCAGAGGCCGGGGCGGGGGCTGGCGAGTGGGCAGGCAGCCGCTGACAGTGGGCCGGTGGCTTTTAAAATTAAAAATATAAAATGAAAAATTTAGCCACGGATTTAACCACGAATTCATCAATTCGTGGCTAAATTTAGTCACGAATTTTTGAATCCGTGACTAAAGTTAGTCACGAATTGAACCACGAATTAGAATCCGTGGCTAAATTTTGAATTATGTAGTAAATTTAGCAGAATTTCTTGGCTAAATTTAGCCACGAATTTCTGAATCCGTGGCTAAATTTAGCCACGAATTTCTGAATCCATGGCTAAAATATAAAGCAGTAGGAAGTTGGTTCATACAAGAGCAGAGGCCGGGGCGGGGGCTGGCGAGTGGGCAGGCAGCCGCTGACAGTGGGCCGGTGGCTTTTAAAATTAAAAATATAAAATGAAAAATTTAGCCACGGATTTAACCACGAATTCATCAATTCGTGACTAAATTTAGTCACGAATTTTTGAATCCGTGACTAAAGTTAGTCACGAATTTAACCACGAATTAGAATCCGTGGCTAAATTTTGAATTCGTGGCTAAATTTAGCCACGAATTTCTGAATCCGTGGCTAAATTTAGCCACGAATTTCTGAATCTGTAGCTAAATTTAGCCACGAATTCAAAAATTCGTGGCTAAATTTTTACGACGCGCTATTAACCACGGATATGAGTTCGTGGCTAAATCCGTCGCTAAATAATTTAGCCACTAATTTTTCTGATATTTTTGTGACTAAATTCATCGCTAATTCGGTATTTTTTTATAGTGAACCGAAACATCAATATTTTTTTAAGGGAAAAAATTGTTATTATGGTCAAAATAATTGTAATTTTGTCAATGGTAGAGATGGTTCGATGAAAACGAAAAAGGTTAATTTAATTTTTTTTTTTGTTTTATAATATTTATTATTCTAGCAAATCTTAGAGTCTCGTTAATTCATGGGAAAATCACAATTATTTTGATTATAAAAATTTCTTAATCAATTTTACAAGAGAGGATTGGAAACTTTATTGGAAAAAGAAAAATTACATGTAATAAAAAATGACAGGAAATGCCAGAAAGATGTTGGGGTATTGGGGTGAACAAAGAAAGTATGATTAGGTGATTAAATGATTAGGGATTTATTATCATTCAAATAAAATAAAAGCAAAATATAGAACATATAGTGGAAAAGAATTCTATTGTAATTTCCTTTCAGTTGACTTGCGAAAAAGCTATCTGCAGTCCCTTAAGAATAGTCCAGTGGCAACAGTTCTATTCCCCGATTACGTGATCCGAGATTCAATTTCTGTTATGACAAAAAAAAAAATAAAAAGCTATCTGCAAAAGAAAATTCGCATGAATAAAGGAGCAGAACAAAGCATAAGATTCCCATGAGGAGGCCCTTAAAAAACATTGTTGTTCTCATTATGTCTTTCAGTGCTATCTTATTAATTGAGTGAATGTTGATGGTGTCGCCCTTTACAATATATATATATATATATATATAGGGCATAAGGGCTTTGTTCTTTGTAGCTAAGATCAAGTCATTTAACCATTTCCTTTGTTAATTTGTGTGCGTATATTCTATATTATTTGCCTCCTTAATTGAAATAGAGTATATTCTATATCATTTAACCATCTCCTTAATTGTGGCTGATCAAATCATCTGCTTATGGATTAAAAGAGGGTTGCGTGAGAATCACGCTATCCTTATTTGATTTTAATAATTATTTTCCATGGGATTTTAGTTTAACACAAAATGGTTTTGCAACAATCAAATTTTTAATTTAACCCTTCAAGATATTACATCCCTCACTGCCTAGTATAAAATTTAAGGTTAATTATTATAACTCAGTCCAAAGCATGGTCGTATCATATATTTATCTCTTAAATGGACGATTTCAAAATTTAAGATTAAGACTCCGATTATTATCATTTATTGTCAGATCAGCACTCCTAATCATCTATAACCTAAACTTTACATATATCAATTCGGTCTCAGTATTTCAGAATTGTCCTACTAAGCACATAAAAAATGTATTATCACGATACTTACCTCAAACTGGAACATGAGATCAATATCCCAAAGGGTTATTGAATGGTTTTCAAATTCATTTCAAATTTGTTATCTTGTCATTGACCGACATTAATAATTATAAATTAAATGCTTACAATTTATAAGCTCAAAGGGACCATTCCGCTTAATGGCCCAATTGATTTTTTTCCAAAACATTTTAACTTAGACAGTTTACCCTAAACTTAGAGTACATACTCATTCACTTCTGCAGGAATCTGCAGACAAACTGGGGTGGGGACCAAAAATGCGTACCTTCGCCAAAGGAAGGGGTACTTAGCAGCTAGACTATATATCACAAAATGAGTAGCAATAGTCATTATACTAAAGAAATATCAAAAGGGGGCACAAATTCTTTAGAATTAGAGAACATTCAAAATTTCTTAATTATATTTTGAGAGGAGATCTAAAATTTCAATTTTCATGTTAGCCTACAAACTTTCTAAAATTACAAATTTGTCTTTTCACTTTTGTGAAATTACATTCTAGTCCCTAGGGAGGTTAAAAGGTGTTCAAACCAGCAAACAAGGCAAGAAAATGGACCATGAGGCCTTAATGTCGTGGCGGTACCAAGGGAGGCAGTTGAAGTACTTTCAGTAAAGAGGCACCTCGATGCTCCTCCAAGGCAACATGACGCCAGGACGGTACAAGCACATATATTTTGCTCCTAATTTTATTTCTTTTGTTTGTTATATATTTCTTTATTTTATCTAGTTTCTAGGTTTTCAAAGCAGGGGTAAAAGTTGTAGAAGGACGTCCATTCATTTTCATTTTCAGTTTAACTTGTTTTAGGAGAAGTTAACAAAAGATATCGGTGATATCATAATACTTGTAGAAAAGATCAATAAGAATTTTAAATGCAAAATTAGTCCTCATGAAATAAAGAAGGTCTTAAAGAAAATATAGAATAACAAAGTCATATGACCAAAGAAACCAGACAACTTGGATGTGTCACCTTTATAAGGATTAGTGATGTGATGGTAGCGAAAAACTGAATAAATTGGGTTTGGGAGACTGTGGCCGACATGAAACTCAATGATGAGCTAAAACCATTAGTGACCATAAAATTGTTGGATGAAGACGCTAGAGTATCATGGGATAACTTCAAATAGAGGTCCATGACACCCATCGTTTGGAGCAAATTCCTTAGGGAATTCGACAAAAAATATTATATCTAGTTTTATCAAGGCTTGAAGAGAAAGGAGTTCCCTTACCTCTGCCAAGACAATAAATCAGTGGCGGAATATTAGACGGAGTTGAGGAGATTGTCCTTATTTGTCCTAGAGTTGGTGACTTCTGAGGAGTACCTCTGCTTCAAATTTAAAGAAGGCTTAAATTTGTCAATTTGGGAAAAGATGTCTGTGATATCAGCCCATACTTATAAAGAAGTTTTAGAATTAGTATTGACGGCCAAGAAAATGGTTGAGAAAAGGGGAAGGATGAGAGATGGATAGACCAGGAAGAGAAGGTTCAGGACAAAGTTCAAAACAAAGTAGGAGCACGGGCTCCTACAATGGAGTTTCAGTCACCAGATCTATTGGCACTCCACAAAGCCAAAGACCATCCAATTTTATGTCCCTCACAACTAGTGTCATCTCTGTGAGTAAAGCGATGGAAACAAAAAGGGCAAGTACAAGTACTGTGGAAAGTACCATTTCAGGATCTATCATCACTCAAGAGGTATTATTAATATAGAAAGGAGGGCCATTTTCACAATGCTTAACTGGAGTTGGGACAAGGACGTCAATAAAGTCGAGATTGCATAGTAGATCCATGGGCGGCCAAGTTAACATTCCTATTTCCTCCCCTAATGTCACACTATGAACAAAGACTGAGAGCAATACAGTGGCTTCTTTTACACAATGTCAACAAGCGAGGAGTTAAACGAGGATATTTGTAATGACGAATGAGGATACACAAAACAATCCGGACATAGTCACAGGTAAATCCCCTAAAACTTGAATTTGGTAATTTAGAAATTTGGATACAAATACTATGTGATTACAAGTGCATGATTTTGAATTGGAGGCATATTAGTGATATTGCATGATACTGAAGTAATTTGGAATGATTTTGATATCTTGTGATAGTTATTGTGGCATTGAGAACTATGAATCTTGGTTTGAGCATGGTTGAATTGGTTATTTAATTCTGTTACATAATCCAATAGAAGTTACTTACATAGGGTCGACCGGTTAAAGTTTTGAGTCGAATTATGCTTGAATTTGGAAGTACTTGAGTCGACATGGGGAGAGTTGGATCGACTTCTTTATACCAATACGTGAGAGGCTGGTCGACTTGTCTTAACCCTAGGTCAACTCACTTATGTCACAAACACTAATTTCTGTGACCAGGATTTCTTAAGTTGACTTAGTTTTTGGCTGAGTCAACTTGTGTGCCCACTTACTTTTAGGTCAACTAGACTTGTATATTTTCAAGTTGACTTAAGGTATCTTAATATAGGAGTCAGGCTGACTTGCATCATGATTAGGTTGACTTAACTATGTTACAAGATTAAGCTTCTCAGAGCATGATTCTCCAAGTCGACTTGTTAACCCTTCAGGTCGGCTTCTAATTCTGTAGAGTTAGATTCTGAGAGTCTCCTTACTCGAGTCAACTTATTTCACCACTTGGGTTGACTTGAAACTCCTTCCAAGTTGACTTGCACTCTTTCTAGGTCAACTTCTTTGTTTGTTCAAAACAAGGTAGGTCGACTCGACTAAGGTACAAGTTGACTTGAGTCGACCTGCCTGTACTATGACCCAGTTTTATAAATTTTTCTAAGTTTTAAAAGTTTGCAATAATTATCCCTAACTATTTATTGGTTTTCGCTCATAGGTATGGCAAAAGTTTTTTATGTTGACGCCTATGTATTGATTGATACGTGGTCTAATAATTTCTTTGTGAGCACTGAGTTTGCTAAACACTCGAATAGGACTTTGACTAGACTTAAAGAGGAGTTGCTGGTCATCACTCTTTTAGGAGAACAGTTGAATAGGGACACCGTGTACAAGGCATGTAAAGTAGTCATGGAGAGTGATAACCTTGAAACGGTCTTGATTCCGTTGGAAATGAGGGACTTTGATGTCATATTGGGTATGGATTGGTTATACCTTCACCAAACTTCAGTGAATTGCTTCACTAAGAAGGTAGAGTTCCGTAGACCATGATATCCTCCGCTTATGTTCGCCAGTGAATAGCATGTCTTATCGAGCTGTGTGATCTCGACAATAGAGGCACGAAGATTAGTACACAAAGATTGTGAGGTTTACCTAACTCACATTATCGACACCATGATAGGAAGTCCAGAAATGACTAATGGTATGGTGATGAATGAATTCCCAGATATCTTTCCGAGTGAGTTGCCTAGTTTACCTTTGGTTTGGGCGTTCGACTTCACAATCGACTTGGTTCCCGGAACCGCACCCATTTCCATACCTCCATATATGATGGCACCTACAAAGTTAAAAGAATTGAAGGTCTAGCTTTTGGATGTATAGGACAAGAGATTCATCCGATTTAGCACTTCACCTTGAAATGATCCGGTTTTATTTGTAAAGAAGAAAGATGACACCCTCTAGTTGTGTATCGACTACCGAAAGTTAAATGAGGTGTCCATTAAAAATAAGTATCCTTTACTGAGAATTGACATCTTGTTCGATAAACTCCAAGGGGTTAGTATCTTTTCAAAGATTGATTTGAGACTGAATTATCATTAATTGAAAATAAATGGGAATGATATTCACAAGATCGCCTTCAGGTTACAGTATGGACACTTTGAGTTTTTTGTGATACTTTTTGGATTGACAAATGCTCTTACAGCCTTCATGGATTTGATAAATAGAGTGTTCCATTCCTACCACGATAAATTTGTTATAGTGTTCATAGATGATATCTTGATGTATTCCAAGAATGATGAGGAACATTCGGAACATTTTCAGATTGTGCTGTAAACTCTCTGAAAGAAGCAGCTATATACCAAATTCTCCTAGTGTGAGTTCTGGTTAGAGGAGATTGACTTCTTAGAATACATTGTATCCAGAGATGAGATATTTATAGATTCGAAGAAAGTAGAGGTCAGTCTAAAATGGGAGCAACCTAAGAATGTAATCAAGGTGAGAAATTTTCTCGGATTAGTAGGGTATTATTGAAAATTTATAGAGGGATTCTCTAAGATCGCAACTCCATTGTCTAACTTGACTTGAAAAGGAGTCAAATTTGAGTGGAGTGACAAGTGTGAGAGGAGTTTCCAAAAACTCAAGAAGAGGTTTACATTCGGTCCAATACTTGCTCTTCCTACTAGCATTGGCAACTATGTGATTTTAGTGATGCCATCAAGCAAGGGGTGGGATGTTTTTTAATATAAGGTGATAAAGTGATTGCCTATACTTCTCGACAACCATGAGTTGAACTTCCCCACCCATGACCTAGAGTTAGCTGCTATTATTTTTACCTTGAAAATTTGGTGATATTACATATATGGAGCCACACATGGGATCTTCATCGATCATAAAAGTCTCAAGTTTTTGTTTACTCAAAAGGAGCTCAATTTGAGGCAACGGAAATGATTGGAGCTGATTAATGACTTTCACTTAGTGATTGACTATCACCCAGGCAAAGAAAATGTAGTTAAGGATGCCTTGAGCTACTTCTTTGGCATTTTATGGATGTTCTTATCTCTCATGTTTGGTAGGAATCCATACACTTGGAGTCGAACTGACCAATGATGAGTATGGTGCACTTTTAGCCAAATTCAAAGTGCGACCAACTTTAGTGGACCGTATTAGTGAGCTCCAAACAACTGATGAGGAGCTAAAGGGTGTAGTTGAAAAGGTTCATAAGGGTGAAGGTGATGAGTTCCATATTTGGGAGGATGTCATGGTGATGTATAGGAAACGGATTTGTATTCTTAAGAATGATGTTCTTTGGAGAGCCATACTTGAAAAGGCACATTTCTCGACTTATGTAATGTATCTCAGGACTATTAAGATGTACCGAACCATCAATGAGACTTGTTGGTGGTCCAAACTAAAGTAGGAAATAGTTGAGTTGGTAGCTAGGTGTCATGTATGCCAATAAATCAAGGCTGAACTTTAGAAACTAGTCGGGACCCTCTAACCATTACCTATACCCAAGTGGAAATGGGAGCACATCACTGTAGACTTTGTAGTGGGATTGCCATATACATCGAGCTGACACGATGCTAGATGAGTGATAGTAGATCGGCTCACCAAGTCTACACATTTCTTGTCAATTCAAAATACTTACTCCTTATAGAAGTCAGCCAAGATGTACATAGTGGAGATTGTAAGACTGTACGGGGTGCCTGTGTTGATTGTATCTGATCTTGACTCCCAATTCTCATCTCGATTTTGGCCTAATTTGTAAGAGTCCTTAGGGACTAAATGGAAATTTAGCACCACTTTCCATCTATAGACAGATGGATAATCAGAACACATGATTCAAATATTAGAAGACATGCTTAAAGCATGTGTAATGGACTTCCAAGGGAGTTGGGATAGGTACCTCTCATTAATTGAATTTGCATACAATAATTACTGGCAATGCCACCATACGAAAGATTGAGGATATTGAGTTAATTAAAATAACCGTAGAGAAAGTGATGGTGATTCAGACAAGAATGAAAGTGGCTCAAAATAGATAACGGAGCTATGCCGACAAAAAGAGACGACCTTTGGAAATTGAGGTCGAAGACAAAATCTTTTCAAAAATACTTAGAAGGGTATGATCCAGTTCCAGAAATAGGAAAACTTAAATTCTTGGTATATTGGCACTTTTAAGATCATAAAGAGGATAGGAGAAGTGGAATACCGACTAGAATTATCTCTGAATTTAGAGAAAATTCTCGATGTGTTCCATGTCCCTTGCTGAAGAAATACTTGTCAGATCCTTTATATGTGTTAGAATCTCCTCCGATAGAATTGAATTAAAACTTGAGTTTCAAGGTACAACCATTAAAGATTCTTAATCAATAACTCAAGCAATTGAGGATTAAGCAAATCCCCATGGTTAAAGTGTTGTGAAGAAGCGACCAAGTAGAAGAAGAAATTTGGGAGACCGAGGAGTCAATGCAAACACAACACCCTTACCTGTTTGATGTATAAATATTCTTTTAAATATTGAGAATGAAATTTCTTTTTAGTGGGTTAAGTATTGTAATACCGAAAATTCGATATTAGAAAAGTTTTATTAGATTTTCAATTTTTATTTGTAAAAATCACTGGGAGAAAACAGTTGTAATTGATTTTGACTCATCAATGGAAGTCGTATAATTTTCCATTGAGAAGAAGATAGGTTTTGGTGATGATTTGAGATGATTAAAACTTATTTGGAGTCAATTCATTGATGACAAGCCGACTTAACCTTTGATAAGTCGACTTATAGTTTAGAAATTGGATTTTGGTTAAGTATAGAATTCAGCAAGTCAATTTGAGCAAGCGCTAAGTCGACTTGAGGAGATCAGGTCTTAAAATTCTTGACACTACATATAGACAAGTGACCTGCCTACTGACAAGTCAATTTGAGGTTCCAAACTGAGTCTATAAGTCGACTTGCATCAAGAACAAGTTTATTTGTCAGGAGTAAGCCTCAGAAAACATGTCTAAAACATAAGCAAGTCGACTTGAGGCTTATACAAAAGGAAAAATTAAGTCAACTTAATCTACATTTGAGTCGTCTTAAGCTCACAATAAACAAAACCAAATCAACTATGTCGACTTGACTCTGGAAGAGATTGGACACATAAATCGACTTGAATTGCTTATAAGTCAACTTGTGAGCATGGAAGGCTATGAAATAACGAAAAAGGGGCATTCAAACTTGAATAAAACTTAAGGATAATGAGGGACAATATTGAGATTTTACACCTCACTATTAAAAAGACTTAAACATGACTTCATTCTCATTTTTCACTCTTAAACATGATCAAAACTCTCTCTCTCTTGCGCGACTCACCTCTTCTCTTTCTTTGCACTCTCATCCATCTCTCTTTTAATCACTCACTCAAAATCACTCTCATTTTAACTGAACCCACGACATTAACCATCCAAATCCTCAAGCAAACTTGTGGGAGAAGAAAGATTTGGAAGAAATTTAGGGTTTGCTTTAAGAAAGAGGAAAAACTAGGGTTTTTCATGATTCTACAACCAAGGCTCAATCCAACCACGAAATAGAGGTGGTTTTAGAGACCGGGGCCACTAGGGCACCATGGTAAAGACTAGTTTAAAAATTTGGTTTGCTAGTAGATGAGATGGAGAGCCTCCTTAAGGTGTTCCTGGGATAATGTGGTGGTATCTCATGGAACTCTGGGCCAATGCCAAGGTTAGAGGATTATTTATAAAAATTGTGGATTCTACCATTGGAAATTAGTAGGAAAGTGGTTTTGGTAACTCCAAAGAAAATTTGGAAAGGAGCAATGAAAAACTTGCTATTGATGAACCACTCATGAGTCATGGGAAATTTGTTCCAAATTTATTTTATGCAAATGATTTTTTTTTTGTTTAATTGCATTGGATATATTTTGACATAAGTGATTAGTACAACCACTATCACCCGTCATTCATGTCCAACATGTCATTGTATTTTACTCACTGAGTATGTTATACTCACTCTTTTCTTTCTAAATTTTAAGAGGAAGCTTAGGCTGGAGACATAGACTTGAAGGAAATTTTTGGTGATCTTCAATAGGTACTAGTTTTAAGAATATTTTGGGAATTATGTTGTTTAGAAGCATGAAAGGAAATTTTTTTGTAAACATTTATAAGTTGGATTTGTTAAATACTTGTTTGTTTACTCTAATCAAGTATTGAAAAATCCTTAATTTCATGCTGTGGAACTTTCTTTATTTGTCTTGAAATTTCTTTTATAAGACTTATTGGTTTTATTTCGGACATTTGGTTTATATGATGAATTTCGAACATGTATTGAATTTGGGATTTGTTTAGACAGCTTGATTGGCCTATGGGTGATTGAATTTATTTTAAAATGGTTGAAATGTTGGAATATCTTACGGTACCTCGAGAGTCTGCGTGTAACATAAATAAAATCAGAATTTAGGCAAATCTTCTGATAAAAATTGGCTTTCAATATTAAAATTATTTTTTAAATCAGCATTTTCCAAAAATAAAAATTTTAGTTCAAAAAATTTTGAAACCTGGAAAGAAAATAAAATAGTAACTTTGAATCGAAATAGTTTTTTATTGTTCTAAGATAAAATTTTAACCCCTAAGATAAAATTCAAAGGCCTTATAAATGAAATTTTGAACACAGAAATTGGGTTTAAAACTGATATACAAATCTGTATACAATATATAGAAGGTGTTATCAAATAGAGAAATCAAACAGGATCTGAATGAGGATAGAGATGATGATGTTGGAGATTATGGAGATGTGAAGAGGAATTAGTGTTGAAAAATACATTCTTAGGTTTTGGAAAACATTTTGGAGCTATGAAATTTTATAATTTTTCAAATTTCAAAATTTATCTTAAATTAAAATTTATATTTTCAAAAGAATTAAAATACAAGAATATTAAACAGATAAAATTTTTATTATTAGAACTATTTTAGAAAATTTGTAGTTATTGTAGAAAATATATGGTTGAAATGTTTAACATTGTTTGATTCAAGCCATTTATTTTTGTATTAAAAGATTTTAATTATTAAAAATTAGAAATAATATTTGTTTTGGTCCTGGCCAATAATTTGGGATCACCATCATTCTCTTACTTTCAATCCCAGTCATTGATTCAAGCTAGGTTTAAAAATACTTTTAAATATCTTCTATCAAGTCATGATTAAAAGATCAATTTGTTAACCTTCTTATTGATTATGCATATAAAATGATATCTAAGCAGTTTTCTAAATGTGCTTAGCACACCCTAGCGTTTTCAATAGGGATAGCAATATCCGATCCAATCCGAGAAATATACCCAAAAAATCCGATCCAGAATTAGAATTTTTCAATTTTTTGAGGGTCCCACATCCATAAATGTGACTTCTTATGGGTTTTTGTAAGCCGAATCCAAGTCCGAATGGTAAGATACAATCTCGGGTTGTGGTGTATGGTGTTCGTTGACTTATACACTCGCTTTAGGATCTATACTTGAATCATTTTGGATTTGTTAATTCGAATGGTGCATAAAATTTTGAAAATAAGTATCACGAGTCACTATTGTCTCTTAAATTGTTGTATTAGATCTTTGCAATAGGGATAAAACTAAATGGTAATAATTATGAGATTTTACATCGGTAGAATCAGCTTGTTCTCGATGAGCATGATCGATATAAAATTCTAAGACATGAGATGGTGAACTCCAGGGAAGATACCACTCCTCAAAGAAATGGGATTAGGAGGTATTACATGAATGGAAGAGGAAAGATGGCCGAGTTAGGGCAATCCTCTTGAACAGCATGCACGATGATTTGATCTCGGTCTATAAGAAAAATCCTATGGTTATGTCATTTTGGCTTGCCTTAAAAGGAGGATTGCGGTACTCTTATAGCTCCTGAAATGAGAATACTAACTTATAAGTTTAATAATTTATAAGAAAAGTGTTGATCATACAATGATGTAATATTTGATGCAAATGTTGAGTATGATCACTGAGTTGGGGAATGCGAACGAACCCTTTTCGGATGTGTTTTCAAGTACCGGGTGCGATCCAGTTTTTTACTTGATTCATGAGAAACCATAAAAACCTATCTCATACAAGTTGAAAGTATTTGTGCTTTTGCTAATGTGAATAGACACTGTGAGTTTGAGTAGGAGCATCTGGAGGCGAGTAGGCCAAACCTGGATCATGCTTATGAAATGGAGTCAAGTAAAAACTCCTGTGACTCCGAAAACAAATGGCATAAGCATGAGTAACGGACTTGAAAGTGGCAGAGAGGTTACTGAACGGCGACGCCCTTACTTGGTGGGAGGCGGCCTGTGATGATGCCACTGAGCCCCTGAGTTGGGACGATTTCCTGCGGGAGTTTGTCCGCAGATATTTTTCAAAGTTTCAGCAAGACCACAAGAGGGCGGAATTCTTGCACTTACGACAGGGCACCCGATCGGTCACGGAGTACGAGACCGAGTTGAGGAGGCTAGCTGCATTTGTCCCAGACTTGGCGATACCAAAGCAGCTACGGTTCAAGTTTGAGGACGGCCTCAACTTGACTATCAGAAAATATATGACAGTTACTCCTGGTCTCTCCTTTGTAGAGATAGTTGACTCGGCACACCGGGCGGAGGAGATCGTCCGTGCCGAGGGCCGACAGTGGGAGAGCAGAGAGCAGAGGAAGAAGAGGCCCGAGTTTTCTATGGGCTAGAGCTCGAAGAAGGGAAAGACCTCAGGATTTCATGGAGGCCATTCCCAGCAGAGGCAGGCACAGTTTGGACAGGGATCACGATCCCAGGGCTTTAGAGCTCCAGCCCCGAGTGCTACCACTCAGACGACAGTCCTGCGGCATCCCTTTTGTCGCCGATACAGCAGGTACCACCCATTCGGAGCATGTAGAGTCCCAGTTACCTGTTACAAGTGTGGGAAGCAAGGGCACAAGCGGAGTCAGTGTCTTAATCTGGGAATGGGTGGTCAGACAGTCTCAGGTCAGTCGAGCGTTCCACAAGGAGGACAGCAGGGAGCACCTGCTCATTCCAGCCACACAGCTCCACGTACAGCAACTGGGAGCAACATGGCTCTGGGATTATCGTGGCAGCAGCCGAGGGCTCAGGCCCGAGTGTATGCGATGACTCAGGAGGACGCGCAGGCATATCCTAACGTGGTTATTGGTAACCCTCCTTCTGATCCTCCTGTTTAGAGATTTCTTATGTATCCTTTCTTTTAAGACCATCAATAGTTAAAGCTTTAGAGGCTTACTCTGTTGGTTATATATGCATGTTGATATATCTATGAGCAGATATCTATTTTCTTTTATATTACTATTAATCTCTTTTACTTCTCTCACTTTAGGAGTTATGAAAATTTGGGGAGTCGACGCTCGTGTTGTCATTGACACCCGGTCAAATTATTCATATGTGAGAGCGACTTTTGCCCACTAGTTGAGTAAGTCCTTGTCACCACTTGATGAGGAGATATTGGTTATTGCTCCTCTCGGTGAGCAGCTACTTAGAGATTCAGTATACAGAGGGACCGAGGTCATGATTGGCGACGCCGTACTTGAGGCAAATTTGATTCCCTTGGATATGTCGGATTTTGATGCCATCCAAGGGATGGACTGGTTGCGCATGCACCGAGCCTCCGTTGATTGCTTCACCAAGGACGTAGAGTTTCGAAACTCAGAAGGATCACCTTTGAAGTTTTTCAGCGAGGGGCGAGTGTTACCTCGCTGTGTGATATCTACGATAAAAGCCCAGAGACTGATACGTTGGGGTTGCATGGTATACCTGGCTCATATTATAGACACCACCGTTGAGGGACCGAAGCTTGAGGATGGCCCAGTGGTGCAGAATTTTCCAGATGTATTCCCTGAAGAGCTACTTGGACTACCACCAATTCGGGAGTTTGATTTCGAGATCGATCTAGCTCGAGGGATAGCTCCCATATCTATTCTGTCATACAGAATGGCACCGGCAAAGCTTAAAGAGCTCAAGGTACAGCTACAGGAGTTGCTGGACAAGGGTTTTATCCGTCCGAGCACTTCGCCTTGGGGTGCTCCGGTGTTGTTTATAAAGAAGAAGAACGGGACCCTACGGCTTTGTGTGGATTATCGGCAGCTGAGCAAGGTCACTATCAAGAACCGATATCCACTGCCCCGGATTGATGACTTGTTTGATCAGCTTCAGGGTGCGAAAGTTTTCTCGAAGATCGATCTTCAATCCGGATATCATCAGTTGCGGATTAGGGCTGAGGATGTGGCCAAGACTGCATTCCGGACCCGATATGGGCACTATAAGTTCCTGGTCAAGCCATTTGGGCTGACTAATGCACTAGCAGCCTTTATGGATCCGATGAACCAGGTTTTTCACGACAACCTGGATCGGTTCGTCATCGTATTCATCGATGACATCCTAGTGTACTCGCAAAGCGATGAGGAGCATGCACAACACCTTAGGGTGGTTTTACAGATTCTCCGTGAGCGGCAGTTGTATGCTAAGTTCACCAAGTGTGAATTTTGGCTGAGACTAATCGGATTTCTAAGACATGTTATCTCTGGGGAGGGTATTTACGTTGATCCACAGAAGGTTAAGGCCATACTAAGATGGGAGCAGTCGTAGACAGTGACCAAGGTTCAGAGCTTCCTTGGTCTGGCCGGGTATTATAGGAGATTTGTGGAGAGCTTTTCACGGATCGCTGCTCCACTCTCGAGACTGACGCGGAAGGACGTCAAGTTTGTTTGGGATGATTGCTGTGAGGTAAGCTTTCAGGAGCTCAAACAGCGACTGACGGCGGCACCAATATTAACTCTCCCTGCCAGCAACAGAGAGTATGTGGTTTACAGTGATGCCAGCTGGCAGGGGCTAGGCTGTGTACTGATGTAGGATGGATGAATGATCGCTTATGCTTCAAGACAGTTGAAGAAGCATGAGTTAAACTACCTGACTCATGATTTGGAGTTGGCGGCCATAGTCTTTACATTGAAGATATGGCGGCATTATCTTTATCGAGTGACCTGTAGAGTTTTCACTGACCATCAGAGCCTGAAGTACCTATTTACTCAGAGAGAGTTGAACCTCAGGCAGAGACGATGGTTAGAGCTACTGAAGGATTATGATCTGATTATTAACTACCACTCGGGCAAGGCAAACGTTGTGGCAGACACCTTGAGTCGGAAGTCATCCTTTTCCTTTGCATCACAGGCAGTAGAGAGAGCGTATGTCTCTTGCTTGGGGGGACTCCGTACGTTGGGAGTCAGTTTGGCTAGTGACAACCAGGTTGCACTGCTAGCCCGATTTAAGGTGCGGCCGATCCTATTCGATCGCATCAGGGAGCTTCAAGGTTCAAACAAGGAGCTCCAGGGCATTCGCAATAGGATCCACCAAGAGGAGGGCAGAGATTTCCGAGTCCGTGATGATGGACTCAGGGTATTCAGAGAGTGGATTTGTGTCCCAGCTGACGATGATCTTAAACGTGTTATCCTCGAGGAAGCGCATTCGTTAGCATATGCTATACATCCTGGAGGTACGAAGATGTACCGGACCATCAGAGATAGTTATTGGTGGTCGGGCATGAAGTGGGAGATAGTTGAGTTTGTGGCGTGATGCTTGGTGTGTCAGTAGGTGAAGGCCGAGCATTGAAGGCCGAGCATCAGCGACCAGCTGATACGTTGCAGTCACTTCCCATTCCTGAGTGGAAATGGGAACATATTACTATAGATTTTGTGATAAGGTTACCAAGGACTTTTGCACTGCACGATGCGATTTGGGTAATTATCGATCGACTCACCAAATTTGCACATTTTATCCCCGTCTATGGCGACTATTCTCTGGAGGCGTTGGCACGCCTCTATATTGATACCATAGTTCGACCTCACGGGGTGCCTGTTCGATTGTTTCAGACAAAGACCCCAAATTCACGTCTAGGTTTTGGCCCAGGTTATAGGAGGCATTGGGCACTAGACTGAACTTCAGCACGGCATATCATCCTCAGACGGATGGGCAGTCAGAAAGGACGATACAAACGTTTGAGGACATGCTTAGGGCATGCGTGATTGACTTCCATGGATTGGCACTTGCCACTTATGGAGTTTGCATACAACAACAGCTACCAGGTTAGTATTAGGATGCCTCCATAAGAGGCACTATATGGTAGGAGGTGCAGGACTCCTTTGTGTTGGGACGAGGTAGGTGAGAGGCGACTCAACAGCGTGGAGCTTGTTGAGGAGACGAAGGAGAAGGTGAGGATCATCCGTGAAAGGATGAGGGCCGCCCAGGATCGATAGAAGATGTATGTGGACCGTAGGTGGAAACCACTGGAGTTTCAGGTTGGAGACATGGTATTCTTGAGGATATCACCATGGAAAGGGGTGATCCATTTCAGGCAGCGGGGCAAGCTGAGCCCTAGGTATGTTAGGCCATTTCGTATTCTTAAGACAATCGGAAGTATGGCATATAGATTGGAGCTGTCGGAGGAGTTGTCGGGTATTCACGATGTATTCCATGTCTCCGTACTTAGGAAGCATATGCCAGATCCCTCACATGTGTTGGAGCCTCCACTAGTTGAGTTACGAGAGGATTAGAGTTTACTTATACAGCCCGTGGCAATCCTTGACAGACAAATTAGGAGACTGCGGAGCAAAGAAGTCCCGTTGGTTCATGTTTTGTGGCGGAGCGACCAGGTGGAGGAGGAGACTTGGGAGCCAGAGCATACCATGAGGGGACAGTACCCTTATTTATTCTCTGAGTAGTTTTTTTCTATCCCTGTATAGCTTCCTTTTAGTTTCGAGGACAAAACTTGTATTTAGCGGGTTAAAAAATGTAACACCGACTCTCAATGTATCCTCACATATTCCACTTCATATATATATGATGATTTTTCATGAGCCCAATTTTAAATTTTCACTCAGAAAATTTTTTCTGATAATTTTCCCGATTTTTTTCGGAATGGACCACAAACGGCCCAGTGATGTTATTATTGGGTTTTGAGAGCGTAGAAATTTTCACAATTTATAAATATTGAGTTTTAGGGTTAAACCGGTAAAGTTTCAGAAATTGATCCGTAAACCTAATTCGGATCGATTTTGGCAACAAAGCCGAGACAACCATACTAATTTGCAAAATTGATTCCATTGGGCCTAATATAATATGTTGGACTTATCATGTAAAATTCAGAAATTTTGGGGTTAATTTCTAATTTTCGAAAGTTAGAGGGCTTATAAGCAAATACCAAAACTTGAGCCAAATGACCAAGTTGCCCCTCCATTTGATTAATAAGAGCAAATGAGGAGATTTGTTAGTGGGGAATATTGACTTTTGAGGCAACTAATAAGTGGTTTAGAATTAAAGAAAGGATTTACATTTTATGTAGTCAAAATTAAAAGTGAATAAGCATAAAAAGGGGGAGAGTGTTCAACGCTTTCTTCACTTTTTCATGTTACATTCGTGAGTTACAAGGAGAGGGAAAGCAGCTGAGAAAGAGAGAGGGGGAAAGAGAAAGAGAGAGGAAGAGTGTTGTTGTTGAAGAAACCTTGAAGTTTCAAGGTGTTCTTTCCAATCCTTGATGTAAAACTCTAATCTCTTTTAATTTCTCTTGTGCTTTCCAGGAGGTGAGTTAAATTTTCTCTTTATTTTGATATGCTTGAGCCAAGGAAAATCTGAGATTTAAGTCCTTGTCTTGTGGTGTTAGGACAGCCGAAGCAAGGTTCTAAGGGAGGAAGAAGTTGCTTACAAAGGGACTAAATCTAGGCCTTGAAAAACACCAAGGAGAGGTAAAGAAACTTCTGCATTTGTTAAACATTTTACAGCAGTCTTTATCCCATGTAATTGAGCATGTTCGTTAAATTAAAACACAACATTTATCACTTAGGACATGTATTGATAAGTGCAGAAATTCTGCATATGATTTGGATGAACATTGGATGATTTGAGGTGTTTTTAGTGTAGTGTGGTGGAAATGAAGTAAATGCATGTGTATTGTGGTGGAAATGAAGTAAACAAGGGTGCAAAAAATTTCTGCACTTGTCATGATGTTAAGGAGCCAAATTTGCATACTAAATGCAAAGGAATGTATGGTCAAAATGTGCTGAAATTCTAGACAATAGTATGATGTTCATGTGCTGAAAATTTGGGGCTAAATGATGGATTTGGGGTGATGATATGTGAGGACTGATTTCATGCTAACCCTTGGTGATTTTGAACATGTTAAAAGTATGGAACAAATATCGGGAGTTAGTGAATTGGCTTGAACGACATAGATATGACTTTTAGGAATTTGAAATGGAAAGATCGTGACTTATAGACTGTACACTTTTGTTCATAATTTCCTCTTCACAACTCCAAATGGCATGAAGTTTCTGCATTGTATTCTAGACATCCTAAGCTTTAAAATGAGATATAATCCAGTTGATTTGGAGGTGACCTGAATTTTTGGTGGAACTTCAAAATTTGGTCTTCTACAGAGTCACATTTTGTTTTGTTCTGTTTTGCTCTGTTTTGTTCTACTGTGAATTTTACCCTGATTTTGAGGTACATTCCAATCTGAATTAGCTTGAGCCCTAGTTATAAAAAATGTAGATCTATATTTTATCTTTCCAACGAGATAAGAATCGCCTCCATATAAACTCTGTACCAAAAGTTACAACCATTCTTCTGAAACTCATCAAAGGGTTATCCATTTTTCAACACCAAAAATAGTAGGGTTGTATGACCCCTTCCATCCTTTTTTTGCGAAAACTCAAAGAAGAAAAATTGTAGACCTCCCTCTTAGTCATTCACTGTGAAAATTTAAGCCAATTTTCACAAGGGAATCAGATGTTATACAAAATATCCCAAAACTGCATAGAGAAGATTCAGCTTCTCGGCCAAAACTAAATAGAGATTTCAGTGATCTATTTAAGACCCCTTCTAGGCATAATTGGGAGAAATCTAAAACATAAAAAATGTAGAGTTATGTCTCTTCTAAATACTGTAAAAATTTCAGGAAGTTTGGAGTTGTGTGTTAAAAATGGTGAGGCCTGTGCAAAATATTTGATAGAACAGACTTCTGAAATTAAATGTGGGAAAAATGGGGCTGTTTCATGGACTTTCACTAGGAATCAGAGAAAATTCCCAACTAGGAAGTTGTATCCCTATGACTCAACTATACCATAGTCACAAATCAGAGTATTTTGATGAGTAGATAGTGAGATATGGGAAGTTTACTAAAATGGGACAGAATAGAAGGTGAGATCTAGATTTGTTAGGAAATGTGAACTTTAAGAAATCTTCCAATGAGAGTTTGGAGATTTGTTCAACACAAAAAGTGTGAGTTTTTACGAGAGCCAACCATAGAAATTGGAGTTTCCTCATTTTCGTCCCCAGTTGAGGAACTTATGGTCGATTCTCGATAATGATACGAGATTTGATTTTGAAAACCCTAGGTTGTATATAACTAGGGTTACATCATATTTACATCGTCATATACGCATCATATGTCCTTTTTAGTAACTCATGTTTTACATTATATTTATAGAGCCTCGTTGGTGATTTGATTAGGGGGAGCCTTGTTCTACGCATTGTGGTTTTATTGGGGAGTGCGCTACCCTCCCCTAATGGTGAGTGAGACTTTGACGTCTGCTGCTGATTGGAAACCCTGTTTTAAAATGCTTTTTAAATAACATGGTGTTATGAACGTATGATCACTTGAGATTTAACTGTTTTATGAAATTTTTTTGTGATCATTGGAGTGTCCCAACTACCGATTTACTATATGCATCCATGTGCTTCATAATATGATATTGTGCCAACTTTTCATAATAGGTGATATTTATGCCCGGCTGATTGATAATTCCATGATATGGGTTGTGCCCCCCACTCCCCCGCTGTATAGCAATATTCCGTAGCTACGAAGGACATTTGGTAGAGGCACCCATTATGCCCAGATAGGCTTTGGCCAGAGCTATCCCCCAAATGTTCGGCCTATGTTGTTGATTGTGCTTGTGATATTTGTGGGATTATTTGAGTAGCCTGTGGCCAACGTTGGGATAGAGAGCCAGTGTTTCTACATACTTACATAAAAAAAAAAAAAACTCCCAACGCGCCCGTCATTGGCCTCGGTAGGCCATTGCAGGGAATATTTGTTAGGCCAGCTCTTTATGACTTGATATAACAGATGCATATGTTGTATTCTGATACGTGTGCTATGAAATGATTTTATTGTAATATCATGATTGGTTTGCACACTTGATATCTATTTGATACTTGCTTTGACACTCCATTTTCACACCAATATTAATAGCACGATGTCAATCCCCTCACTTGCTGAGTACCCTCCCATAGGTACTCACCCCTCACAATTCCTCCATAGGTTAGCCTTGGATTGAGGATTTGATTGAGTATTGACTTTATTGAGCTTCTTTTGGAGATGTTGGGCTTAGGTATGGATACCCATTCTTCTGATTGATCTATTTGTGGTTATTATTTATTTTGGGAGTATTTAGATTGACCACCGTACTTATTATACCTGGGATGACTGTATTATACTTATGTTTGACTTGTGAAAATGATAACTCTCATTTGATTTGATATATTGATGCATTGAGGGACATTTGTGATGACTTGGGAATTGATTTTGGTCTATGATACATTTGATTGGATGTTGTTATCAGCCTTATGGTGTCTCGATATGCGGAACATTGTGCTCGTGCATCGAGGTGCCATGGGGTTGCTGCGTGCTTGGCCCGGAGGTGGGTTGGGACGTGACAAAATAAATATGAATACAAAGAACACTCACCTCAAAAAGTTAAATAATACTAGTCTTTCCTTTTCCTTCTCTTCCTCTCTCTTTTCCTTTCCTTTCTCTCTCTCTCTCTCTCTCTCTTATCTTTCTCTTTTTCTCATCTTTGGCCGAATTTGAGTTTGATTGGAAGGAGATGGCGAATTTATAGCCATTGGGATTGTGATGAGTTATCACCTTCTTTCATAGATTATTGACATGTGTAAGACACTTGTTCATCATATAAGACTCTTATTGTTGATGAAAGTCATGTATTCTTCCATGTTTCAATTATACAAGGCACATATCCTTTATGTAAGACATTTGTCTTCCATGTGCTTTGTTTTGTTGCAAGACAAGTGTCTTGGACGGTGGATGGATGGTGGGTAGTTATCTAGACGGAAGGAAAGTTTAGTCAAGGTTAATTGTTATTTATAGTTAATTTATTTACGTGTAATTTAAGTAAATTTTTTTATGTTTTTATGTAATTTTAGTTTATTTACTTAAGAATTATAATTATACGTAAATAAGAAAATACTCCCATTTGAATTTAATAAAAATAGTTTCAATACCTAATTTCTTAAAAATAGAAAGTCAACTCTCCCTTAAAAAAAAAACCCAAAATGACTAATTTTGTTGGGTTTTATTCGGGGGGCTAACGATTTAGAAAAATTCTAAAAAAAATATTTGATATATGAGGAATAATTACCAAGACTTTTCCTTGTCATTTTCTAGATATTTCAGATATCTCATTTTTTAGGTATTTAGTCTCTAGCGAACTAATCCAACCTATATTTTAAATATTCTAAGTCTTTGATTTCATTCTTAATGCAATTGTTTTGAGTAGTCTCACTAATTTATCATTAATAATAATTTATTTCTTGTAGCTAAATTGGGGCATGTGGTATTTCTTCCCCTTTAAAAAATTTTGTCCTCAAAATTCATACCTGATTATTGGAATTGAGTAGAAAGTTTTGCTAGATCTTATCTTCAAGTTCTTATGTAGCATTTTTTATTCCATGGTTGTTTCAAAGTACTTTTTCTAGATGTACTTCCTTTGATCTCAGCTTCTTTGCATCAAATTTTAAAATCTTGACAAGTTTTTGCTCATAAGTTAGATCTTCACAAAGTTGGAGTGACTGGTAGTCTAGTATATGATCTGAATCATATTGATACTTTCAAAGCAATGATAAATGGAATACATTGTGGATTCTGGACAAAGTTGGTGGCAGTGCTAACCGATATACTACCTTGCCAATTCGTTCCAGTATCTCGAATGGTCCGACATATCTTGGGATTAATTTTTCCCCTTTTTCATGTTGAATAATTTCCTTTTAATGGGATACCTTAAGAAAAACTTGAACTACCACTTAAAATTCTAAATCTTTTCCATGATGGTTAGCATAACATTTTTGTCTACTTTGAGTGGCCATTATTTTTTATTTTATTACTTTGATTTTGTCAAGGGTTTCTTCCATCCATGGTATGGTACTTGATGCATTCATATTTCTTTCTTCAATTCTATCCCAATAAATTGGTGATCGACATTTTCTTCCATATAATGCCTTGTAAAGAGCCATACCAATCGTGGATTGGAAACTATTATTGTATGTGAATTCTACGAGTGGTATATGCTTATCCCAACTTCCCTTGAAATCTAAAACACATGCTCGAAGCATATCTTCTAATATTTGAATTGTGCATTCAGATAGTGAGAATGAGAACTTGTGCTAAATTTCAATTTGGTACCTAAAAGTTATTGTAGCTGTTTCTAAAGTTGAGAAGTAAATTTTGGATCTCTATTAGAAACAATACTAAGGGTACTCCATGCAATTTAACTATCTCATCCAAATATATCCTACCCAATTTTTCAAAGGGTTAAGTCATTTTGATTGGCAAGAAGTGAGAGGATTTAGTGAATCTATCCACAATTACCCATATTGCGTCATGTCCATTCTTGCTTTTTGGTAATCCATAAATAAATTCCATGGTTACTTTATCCCACTTCCATTTTGGAATTAATAA